>CM031606.1:60769008-60810242 GCA_018398815.1 Conus ventricosus | reverse complement strand
CCCCCATGGCATTTTGCTGACCCTGTTTAAATTCCATCCTGTCAAAAAGTTTTTATGACGGTTCCAAATCTGAAGATGGAGTGGCCTGATGCAGCTACTGCCCTGGGGCTCCTTCTCGATACTGTTGGAAATATTCATTCAGATGCTTCTGTCTATTCTGCTGAACTTACTGCTCTGGTTTTGGCTTTGAAGATAATCTCACATTCTTCAGAGAGGGACTTTCTGGTTCTGTCGGATTCGCTGTCAGCTTTGGAGGCCATAGCTGGCCGCAACCTTCAGCATCCAGAACTTTTACTTTTTTTTGAACTTTTTAGTAAGTTGAAGGCGGACGGTTACAACATTACTCTTGCTTGGGTTCCTGGTCATGTTGGCATCGGCGGGAACGAAATGGTTGATCGTTTAGCCAAGAACGCCACAAGAGAGAAACTATCCAACACTTATATCCCTGCTCAGATGTGAAACCCAAAATTAACGATTATGTGAGAGACCTCTGGCAGGAGGATTGGAACACACAGACGAATAAAAAAACTCTTTCAGATCCGTCCAAACCTT
Organism: Conus ventricosus; assembly: GCA_018398815.1. Taxonomy (NCBI): domain Eukaryota; kingdom Metazoa; phylum Mollusca; class Gastropoda; order Neogastropoda; family Conidae; genus Conus; species Conus ventricosus. The sequence continues at coordinate 60,809,690 of CM031606.1, read as the reverse complement.
AAGGACTTCCCCCCATCTACGTCGGGTGGTCATAAAGAGGAAACGGTTCTGTGCCGGCTGCACACCGGCCATTCGTATTTTACCCATTCTTACCTTTTAAAGAGTGAAGAAGCTCCGTGGTGCATTCCATGTCATGCGCCACTCACAATGAAACATGTTCTTTTAGAGTGTTGGACTTGCACGATGTGAGACACAAACATTTTACAGCGGAGTCCATGAAGATCCTGTTCAGGGATGTCCCGCCTGACGTGAATCCTTGAGTTTTTGAGAGAAATTAACATTTTTCATCTGATTTAAGATTTTACGGAAGAAAGATTTTTAACAAAGTTTCTGGTGCGTTTGTAGACGATGTCATTTAACGAGATGTGTGAAAGTTTTTTTTTAATTTTTTTTTTTTAAATGACTGGTGAGTTGATTTTAACGTGGTGACAGCCCTGATGTGGCCCTCTGCGGTCGGCTGGGCTATAAGCAACATTATCTTATCTTATCTTATCTTATTTGTCCTGGATTTGCATATTTGGGTAACGCTGTCTATAAAGTCATAACCTTCATGGAACTGAAAACTTCATTTTCCATGTCCTGTTTTTAAGTACATGGGAAGTACCTTTTTTTTCAGTCCAAGGCAAGTATTCCCTTTTTGGAAAATAATTTTTCTACTCTTCAGCTGAAGGAAACGACGGATCCAGGACCTGTTCGATCATGGTGGATCTGCATTCACCCACATATCCTTCTAGATTAAATTGAATTGCCAATGCGCAGTAGATTCACAATTGTTGAACAGCGTGCGAGTTTGTGGATAAATGCTGATGTTGTGAACCAATTTTGGTTACACTGGAATAGTTTGTGAGAGAAAATAGAGCTTAGGGCTTCTATTCTTATGATTTGTATATACTTCAGCAGTTTGCTCTGGAAAGACAGTGTTGTGTTTGATGGTGCAGGAGTGTACAGTGACACGCACCTGCTGGCCATGATCAATGCACAGAGCTCTGCTACTGGTACCGCAGTCTGGGCATGGTCATTCACCCCGGACCCTGACACGACCACCCTTCCCTTCAGCTCCAGGGGGGCAGGGTCGCAAAATCTGGATCCTATCTGGCGGCCGTGAGGGGGCCCTAAAAGGGTCAAGGCTGGAGCAGGGCCCGGGCGGAGGAGTTGTGCAATATTTCCAGCAGCCCCCTAAGGATAGGGGAAATTTAAATCAGCGTGTTATTGTTTTTTTTGACATCCTTTTTGATAGGGGGTAGAAAATGGGCCAGAGCATTATGTGAAGTTTCGAGTGTTGATATTTTTGTCGCTTTGTGAGGGCATTTTCACGAGCCTGGTTATCATGATTGTGTAACAAATTATGTAAAATGATGAAAAAAAAAATATCCTTAAAAAAATTAAAAAACTGGGCTTTTCTTGTTTTGCAGCGTCTCTGTGCTCATGAGTATTGGGTTTAAAAATTCGTGCTGCTAAACAAAAGTCCATGCTTTGGTTTGAAAATGGGCTGAGCAAAAGGGCGTTTGTATTCAAGTGGGTTTGTGGTCAAGAATGGTGGCTTCCCTGCTGTCTCTCCCCCATGTGTAGATTTCTTTTTTTGTGTTGATGGCTTGTTCGGGGCTGAGGAAAGAAAAAATTTTAAAAACTACCAATGTTTTCTCTCAAAAAAACGCGAGTTTTCCCCAAAGAGGGATGCTTGTCGGCTGACCTGCTTCAAGGCATTTTAAAAGGGGGATTTTAATTTGGTCCCCTTTTTTAAATTTGGGATCGAGTAGGCACCACTGTCACCACGAGGGGGAAAACGCCGCTTTGCCCCCCTTGGGTGGTTCCCTGGTGGGGGCTGAAATTATAGTTCTCTCAGAAACTTTGAGTATGCCCCTGGATTCGCTGTGTATGGGGTTGCTAAAGCGAGCGGTGTGGGAATAGTTCCCTGGAGGAGGGAAAATGGAAGAAAAAAAAGTAATACAACCTGAAAAAAATTCTGGGGGCCCATCAAAACTTTCAACGGTGAAGTCCAGTCGTGTAAGGAAACGTAACAAGTTCTGCGACCTTGCCCTCTTTTTTTGAGGGGTAGGAAAAGAGGCAAAAAACGGCGGACACCTGAGGGGGCTAAGTCTTTTGTTTTTTTTGTTAGAGATTTCTATATTTATTGACAAAAACAAAACATGCCCTCTGACCCCCTGAAACAATATGTGGCACTGCAACTGGGCATTTCAGCATCTTGTTCACAACTGTTTTGATCAAAATTTTCATGCATGTTAGAAATGAAACGCAGATTGATAAAAATTTAACAGTTTTTTAAAAAAATATTTTCAGGCGAGTGTGATTTCAAAATAAGTTCAAATGGGAGGGGATGAACTTTTTTCCCACCCTTTTTTGGGTTGAGGTCTTTGTTAACGGGGTTTTGGCACGATGACATGTTCTCCCTGTAACAAAGCTGTGTGTAGGGGGAAAGGCTGAAAAGAGCAAACTAAAAAACCCACAGTTTCATTTTTTTCTGTTTTGTTCGCACTATTGTGGAATGGTTTTTTGCGAACCATTATCATTGTATGTGTGTAAGTAGAAATATGGAAAGATTTTTCTAGCAAAAAAAAAGACCCTTCTCCAAACCCTCACACCCACGCACACCACACACCACATGCACACACACATGCCCAAAAACCACACTACCACAAAACCCAAAATTAAAAACTACCCCATACCCCAAACTATCCCCGTGTTACTGAATGGATCGAAAAAATAGCAGGCTATTTGTTTACTCTGAAGGTTTTTTTAGTACCCTTCCTTTCGCCCGCCCCCTCTTACTCTTGTCATTAGACAAACTGATACCTGTAACCCACCTTCAGTGAAATGTGGAGTGTGTGCTAGTATGTTTGAGGGAGATTATGAGAATCAGGGGTGTATTTTTGATGTCAAAACGGTTGGTGTTGCTGCCAGTATCTGTTATGGCAGGAGTGCAAATATGCTTTTTTTTTTTTTTTTTCGGTGTCTTCTTGTGGAAAATTTCTTTTTAAGATTATTTTTTTTGGGTCATGATTTTGAAAAATGAGTATCTTTGAGTGATGTTTGTAAATAGGAATTTTGCGGGGTTTGTTTTAGATTTTATCATGATAAAAAATGAGTAGGAATGTTTCTTGACAGATGTTCACGGAGTAAATTATTTTTTTCGGGTCTAAATAAGGTTTCTTTGGTTTTTTTGGGTTTTTTTCATTTTTTTGTTTCGTTACGGGGTATTTTATTTGTTCTCACCCTTCTGGAAAATCATTTTGGCAGACATTAATGCTGAAACTGGTGGGTTTATAGTGGTGTTGTTTCTAAAATGTTGATTGCTTTTTTTTTTTTCCCCCCGGGAAAGTGGGAGCAAAGTTGTCTTTTTTTTTTTTTAAGGTTTTTTTCTCTGCATTTTTTTTTTATTCATATCGTTATTTTGGTTCAGAATTGCATGTCTGTTGTCAATAAAATTTTGTTAATTTTTTAAAATCCTTATGGGTAGGAAATGCAAAACACTTGTAGTTCATAGTTTTCTGGGCAAACAGGAGTGAATCTGGTTTTTTGGTCTTCCTTCCCAGTTTAGTTCCACTGGGGAAAGGTTTTTGTGTGTGTTGGGTGTGTTTTTTTAAAATTTTTCAAATTGAGGTGAAAGTTTTGTTTTTGGGATTTTTTTGTCAACCCACACGCTTAAAGTGTAGTGGACTCTTGTCAGTAAGTTCTGTTGTATGTTTTACTGTTGTGACGTGTTTGGGGAAAGTGCAATTTTTCTTTGCAAAATAACCCTCTTTTGATTTCTTTTGTTGCGGGGTTTTAAAAGCATTTTTGTCACGCATTGCAACCCCCAAAGGGTATTGAGATCCGGGGCTGGTGGATGCATAATATCTTGTTTGAGGTATGGCATTGTTTTAAATTTCAATTTTTGAACTTTTCCCACAAGGACTTGGATTTGTAATGAGCGGAGCCCGGGTGAGGATCAGGAGTTTTTTCCCCCTGCAAATACTGTCCCATCTTTGGAACGTATACTTGCCACTGTCTTTTCGTCACTCTCTTTTTCCTTCTTTTTTGGTTCCCTTTTTTTTTTGTCTTTTTTAAATGACTACTATGTTTGTCTTTGTGGACCATTCATGTCTTTATTTTCTGCAAATTTGGTTTTTGTTTTTCATTTGTACGATTTGTGACATCCCAGTCTTTTTATTTATTTTTTTATTTTTTTTTTAATAGAAAATCTGGTGATTAGTCGTGAAACTTGTACACGCTGTCCTGGGAAAAACATAGTGACCATTCTGCACTGTCTGTTGGTAAAGGTTTTTTTAAAAAGCTTCTTCTGAATGTTTTACTCATCTTTTTGAAAATTGAGAGCGAAAAATAAAGGGGAATGCCTGGTGCCTCAGCACAGTCTGATTTTATCTGCTGTGGGATGTCAAGAGTTTACTCCTTGCCCAGCCGCTTTAGTGTTTGTTTCTTTTTCAGAAGCAGTTTTTTTTTTGGGATAGTCTGACTGTTTTTTTAGTGACGTCTCTTCCCTATAAATTTTGAAACCCTTAAAAAGGCCGCGTGGCTTGGGGACCTTAATGATTAAAACTTGACTTGGAAAAAAACGATTGTTATTTTGTGCACGTCGACTTAAACCCAAGAGAAAATACACCGGCCTTAACTTGATTAACAGTGCAGTTTCCCGTGTTTGAAACCTTGTACTTTTTCTGTCATGTGATGTTTTGAGACGGTCAGAGTTTGCATTCCACCAAACATGACAGCGAAACGGGATGTTTTCATGCTTTTGAGGGGTGATTGAATTTTGATAGTTGGAGGTTGCTTTGAGTGTTTTTCCATGGACCCGACTTTGAATGCGTTCATATGGATCTGACATTGAATGTGTGGGTTTTGACTTGAATCGTTTACGGATCGCAGTGACTGGTTTATTGGCAAAAGTAAAGGAAAATGCATTCTGGGGTTTAACACACTCAACTTTCAACTTTTCTTTTTAAACCCCAAATCTTTTGTCCCGGGTTTTCCCACCACAGCCGCCCCCCCAGGCTTTCTTTTCGTCCTGTTGGTGATTTCCATCATGCATTAAGCTCTGGCTTGCACACGTCCCCATAAAGGACGCTTTTGCTTAGAGCAACTGTCATGAGTCGGCCGAATGTTCTAAACTTTTGGGAAAAATTAAGGGTAGTGTGTTTTGGGGAGCACTTCCGGGGGTCTTCAAGTGTGCAAATTCAGGATCACCAGGGGGGATACCCCGGGGTCGTATACGGAAGGAGGGAGAGTGCTGGAAGTTTTTCGCTGTAAAAGGGTATGACAGGATTGCCGATTGGGGTCCGGGGGTACAGGAGTGCCCAGTCCGACCACTGGCTGGCTATTCACGGGGGCCCCCAGGGGGCCGGACAGAAAGGCAATGGGCGGGTGACCGTCACGGGTAGGTGACCGTTCCTGCGGGAGAGTACAGCGCCATTATCGTCCGTTTGGGAATGAATGGGGCTGCGGCCATCGGGGGGTTTGCGCCTTGTTGTCTAAGAGGTGTAAATACTTAAAGCACAGTCTGGCTGGAAGAGAGGTCCAGGCTGTAGTTCAAGGGTAGTTTGGGGGGAATCGAACAGAGTTTGAATAGGGTTTAGCATTAAAAAGGGTCCCCAAGCTTTGTTGGCGCTAGCAGGTGGTGTGTGGTTGTGTAGGTGACAGTGATTCCATTGGGGAATAAAAAAATTTGGGGGATTTATTTGGGTTACAAACGTGTAAGTGTGTGCCCCGTGATTCAGGGTTAGCATTAAACTGGGTTCTCTTTCTTTGAAACGAAATATAAGGTGTGGAAAACCGGAAGTGTGTGACTCCTTGGGGGGAAAGTGAATCCCCCGTTTTGTGAGGGCTCAGAAAATACAGCGTGAAGCAGAGGTTAGCTGTCCCCTTGTTGTCCCCGGGGTGGGGACGTAAGCAGTGGAGGTTGCTGTACCCCCGGACCGACGCGAGAAAAATTGTCTCCTGTGGGGAGGTCGACAGAAAGATTTTGGTTAACCTGTTGGGGCCTAGAAGGGAGCTCCCAGACAACGGGGGGTTTTGGCACCGGGAAAGACCGTGGGAGAGGCCGACAGGGCCCTTTCCGTGGAGAGGGCGAAGTAGGTGGAGCCCCGGGGACCATGCGGGGTGGATCGCTAAAATTTCCAGGGCCCCCAACTGGATTTGGCCAATCGGGAGGGCACAACGGGTGGCAGCTTCCCCGTCTAGTGCCAGTGTGATGAGAGAAAATGACGGTTTCAAGGAAGCTGGCAAGTACGGACGTTTTTGTTTTCTTAAGTTTATAAATGTGCAAACGAACTGTGGAAATTTTTTTCCCGGTTAATGAAGGTGATTAAGAAAGGGGATGCGTTTATGAGATTGTCTGTATATGGTACATTGTTGTATGATACGATAGTTGTGTTGTGTGTGAGGGTTTTGGGGCTCGGAGTCAAGTTGAATAAAATTTATTATTTTTTTATGAAATGTTTTGGTTTTTTCCCTCACCTTTGTGCGGGCCCGATGTGAGTGACGAGTGGTGTCCTATGGAAGAGGCATTTTGGTTGTGAAAGGTAATACTTCTGTCTATAACCCCCTGCATCCCTGAATATGAAAAAATATTTTTAAAAGGGGGGGCGTCGGGGCCCGTCACAAATTGGGGGCTCGTCCGGGATGAAACAAAAGAGCCATAAGTGATTTTGATTTTGGGTTTTGTTCAATTTGCAAAGGGGTTTTAAAATTTTTTTTGTAATTGTGGGAAAAACCGATTTTTTTTTCTTTCCTGGAAAGACGTTATCATGTGTTGATTGTTTTGATCTTTTTTTTCATGACTGGGCCTTGTATTTGAACTTGCTTGATTTGGTTGCTGTTGAGGTTGATTGTGTGTAGCACAACTTTTTGATCGCTTTTTCAAGTGATGTGTGGATTTCCTTGTTGTGGTTGTATTATCTAGCTGTGGGGTTAGATAGCTTCAAAAAGCGACTGAAGAGGGTGTGAGACAATGGGTCCGCTGAAAAGATGGACCCCTAGAAGAAGGAAAGCTTTAGGCTAAGGGGTCCGGAACGAAGGATTTTAGATGAGAACTGGCCCGTGTAATCGGGCCAGAAAATACAAGGGAAAGGGGAAAAAGGAAAAAAAAAGAGGAGAGAGAAAGAGAACGGGGGAAAAAAAGGGAGAGAAAGGAAAGGGGGAAAAAAGGGGAGAGAAAAAGAACGGGAAAAAGTGGAGGAGAAGGGAAAAGGGAAAAAGGGGGAAAGGGGAAAGAGAAAGGGGAAAAAAGGGGGAGGAAAGAGAACGGGGGAAAAAAAGGAGAGGACGGAAAGAGGGAGAAGAAAGAGAACGGGGGGGGGAAAAAGGGGAAAAAAGAAAGAAGGGAGATAAGGCAGTTTGAGTTAGAAAAATAAAAATTGGGGAAAAAAACGGGACGGGGGCGCAAAACCCCAAGTGAACTTTGCACCAAGTCAGTCCCTTTATCAATAGCCAAGGTTTTGATGTAAACCGGGCCCTTTAGAGGATTTCATTTCGCAATTTTAAAGGATTGCCAAAAAAACAGGGGTTACCCCAGAACGGTGGGGCCCCAAATTTGTCTGCGCTGCTGACACCCCAAACTGGGATGCTTTTTTTTTGCTTACCACCGGAAAACAACGATTATGGTCGGTGCGCGATGCTTTGTTTCGAGGTACCAGGGAAAAGCCGATGAATAGGAAAAATTTTTCAGGAAACCCTTCGTAAAAAGGGTGAGACGCAGTACATTCCTTTATCGGCTTAGGGCTTCTTTGAAAATGGATAAGGTTAGGGAAAATCGAAAACTTTTGAATCTTTGGGGGGAATCGTTAAGGAGCAATTCCTCCATTGTCGGAAGGGTCTCACAGTATTCTTGGGGAAGAGAATTAGGAAATTTAGGGGGAGTTAGGAAAGTTGCAGACAGGTATGAAATTTCCCCCTGTCAGCGTAATGGTGAAGGGATCGAACCTGACCCGTAATGCCAAGCCCCACGTCAGGGGTGATTCGCCGACTCCCTACAAACAGGGGGCGAAGCATTGAAACGCATTCAAGTCCCGTGGCACAGTGGGACTCAAGGAAAGTTAAGTGAAAGCACATGTTTTTAAAGGGGCGGAGGGTCAATCGCCAAGGAATGTAGCGGACGCGAATACATTCCCTTGTTGCCGTTGATACAATCAAAGGGAAGGGAGGGTGCACCACCAACTCTAGGGCAGTGTAAAAAGGGGAAGCCGGTGACCGCTTTTAGATACGGCTGACTTAGCGGGAATGGTAGGCCCGGGGGTTTTGAGAGAGACGACTATACCGGGGAAACCCCCTGCGTGCGATATGCGATGGTAGAATTAATCGGGTACCTTTGGCCGGTCAAAGTGGGTCAGGTTTGTAAGGAGTACTCTCTGCAGCAGTGCAAAACAATCTTCCTATCACTTTTTTAGGGGTAGGGATAAACCCCCCGAAGTCTAGCCAGGCTGCAGTCAAGTGGGGAAGCAAAGGGGAGTGAAGGGGAGGGAAAAATAAACAAAAGCAGGTGGGTGCAAGGCGCCCCTAGCGTGGGCAGGTGCGCCATGAAGGGGGCGGGGGTGGTGGTGCGTGGGCCTGAAAAAGGCCCTGTGGCGGGGCCATGGGCATGAAAGGGGGGCCCTGGTGGTGGTGCAGTGGACCAGAATAGGTCGTAGGGCGGTGCCGTGGGCCATGGTGGCCCTAGTGGTGTTCAAAAAGTTGTTGGCGTTGCCCTGGCAGTCGAAATGTAGGGCCCGGGGGCGGGCCTCAGGGTCGGGGCCAACATGGGCCCAGAGAAACTGGAACCAGCAGTGGGTTTGGGGCCGGGAGGCGATAAAACGAGGGAAGAAGGTCGAGGGGACCCGCTATCTTAGGAAACGCCAAAGAAGTGGTCAAAGGAGCAGATACCCCTGTCAGGAAAAGGGAAAAAATAAACAAGCCCTCAAGTAATGGGCTGGATGAGCGGGTTTGAACCCAAGGAATTTCCTCAGAGAGAAGGGAAAACGGTTCGATAGGATGAGTGAGGGTCTCTCATAACATTTTGAAAAGGGGGGTGACGTCGTCGCGTGAAGGGTGCGAAGGGTAAAAGAGGGCGCGCGATTTTTACGCGCTCCTTTAAGGACTAAAATGTGTGAAAGGGGCGCTTTACTCCTTTTTAAAGCCTGGATGCCAAAATATTGCCCAAACTATTGGCGAGCCACAAAAAGGCGGTCAAGATTGAAGGGGGGAGTAGGGCAAGGTTGGGGGAATGCCCCTGGGTGTGCCCGTATGTGAACAAAAGAAGCAGGAAAATGGTGGAGCAAAGCCCACGGGGCTTTATTGTGGTGGTGGTGTGGCAGGTCTCTGTTACGGAAACGGTAAAAAATGTAGCTGGACTGTTTATTGATTTTGATTGCCAGTATAGGGCGGGGGTTGGCCCATGTTAGTGTTTTTTTTCATTTTTTTGATATATTTTACCTGTATGCGTTTTTTTCTTGCCCTTATGGGGCGGGTTGAGTGCATGCTCACGTGTTTGATTTATGATTTTTCTGATTTATATCTGTTTGCTATGTTTTGTCACGGCCGTAAAATGTACTTAATTGTGACATCAGTGAATGTTTGTTTTTCATTTGTGGTGAGACCGTGTGAGAGATTGGGCCCACGCCTGAAATTTTATTTTTAAATTTTTCGTGGGTGGGCCCCGCCCGGAAATTTAATGTGTCCTGTGGATTGTGGCCCACGCCTGAATTTTATTTTGATTTTTTAGGTGGCGGGGCCCCCCACCTAAATTTTAATCTTGGGTTAATCATGGTGGGGTTATTATTTGAAGTGAATGGAAGATTAATTAACATGTATGGAATCGAAGCTAACGTATAAGGAAATTTTTGATTTTATGTGAGCCCGTAAGAGTTTAAAAATTTTGCACAGTGTATGATGACCAAAGAGTATCTTTGGATTTCTATTGATTTTGGTTTTAATTGGGGACATTAAAACAGTTTTAATGTAGATGGAAGTGATTTTTAAAAATAAGGTAGATTTTAGACCCATGAACGGTTTGTTTTATCCAATTGGAGAACTTGTCCTGGGGGAAAATGTTTATTGGAACAACATTCTTAGGTACGGGGGGGCATAGTCGGCCGAATGTTCTCGAAAATTTTTGGGAAATTTGGGTGTTTCTGTTGTTGAGAGCACGTTCCTTTGGGGCTTCAAGTGTGCGAATTCAGGGAACCCGGGGGGATACCCCCAGTCGTATATGAAGGGGGAGATGTAGGAAGTGTTTCGCATGTCCCAAAGGGGTAGGACGGGAGTTGCCGACTTGCCGGGGCCTGGGGACAGGATGTCCCGTCCGCCCCTGGCTGGTTTCATGGGCTCTCCAGTGGGCCCGGGCAGAAAGGCAAACGTGTCAGGTACCTCCGGGTAGGTGACCCTCAGCCTAGGGGAAGTAACGCCATTCGTCGTCCTTTTCTGAGGAAAGAATGGGAAAGGGTGCGGCCTACATGGTTTTCGCTTTTTGTCTAAAGGGAGAAAAAACTTGAAGATCAGCTGGCTGGAAGAGAGGTCCAGGTGTGCAATGGGGGGCTGGGGGAACAACTTATTTGAAAGAAAAATCTTTTGGGGCCAACTTTTTTGCCCACGTTTGTTTTTTAGGGCTTTTTCATTGGGGGAAAAAAATATTATTAACAAAATTTAAGGGGGAAAAGGATTTCCCGGGGGCTTTTTAAATCCCTTTTCCCTTGAGAAGAAAATCTGGAAAAACCAAATGGGACCCTTTGGGGGGCTGCCCCCTTGCGAGGGGTCCCAAAAAATTCGGGGGAGAGGTTGGTCCCTTTTTGTTCCTGGTGGGGGGTAAAAATGGGGTTTTAGGGGAACAAAAATTTTTTGTGTGGGGCGGTCCAGAAGACTTTGTTTTAACCCGGGGGCCCCGAAGGGGGTCCGAAAAGGTGGGGTTTGGACCAAAAAGGGCTTAGGGGGACCCCTTTTGAGGGAAAATAAACGGGGGGCGGGGCTCAGTCAGGGTGGATAAGCCCGTTTCTTCCCCCCTGGGTTTTGGTGGGGGCCAAGGGTGGAGTTGCCGTAGCCCGGGGAAGGAAAAGACGGAATGGGAATGCTCGTTGGGAAAAAGGTTTTTTTTTTTGGGCTTAAAAAAAGTGCCAGAACGTGGGTTTTCGGAAGAAGATGTTTAAAAAAAGGGGGAGCTTTTAGAGCGAAGTTACTTTTTGGAGTGGGGGGTTTTGGGGGAGGGTGGGGCTCAGCAATTGAATAAAAAAGATTACTCAGAAATGTTTTGGGTTTCCCTCACCTTTTTGGCGGGGCCGTGTGAGTGAAAAGTCGGTCCACGGAAGCGCATTTGGGGTTTGAAAGGGTTTTCTGTTATAATGCAAACCGAATAGAAAATATTTTTTCGGGGGATGGGGAACCCCTAAGAAAAAAAGGGGGCGTTTTTGGATTGGAGATGGTTTTTGTTGTATGATACCAATGTTTTGGTTTTAGTGAGGGTGGAACGAAGCAGGGTTTTAAAAAAAAGTTATATTTTTAAAAGGAAGTTTTCTTTTGGCCTGTTGAAAAACAATTTTTATGTGTATAGAGCGGGAATTTTTAAAAGGGGTTTTTTCTCCCCCCGGGTCCTAAGATTTTTTTCGGGGGGGGAGCTGGAAACCGTCAGCACCCCTTAAAAGGGGGCGGGTTTTTTTTGAGATTTTTGGGTTTAAAAATTTTGAAAACCAAAAAACTGAGGTTTTGCCTTTTTTATCTTTTCCCCCCCCCCCCCCTTGAAACGCCCCCCCGGGAAAAAATTTATTTTTTAAAAGGGGGTCGCAGACCGAAATGGAAATCCGTAGCATCATCTTAATCTCCTCATTTCATTGATCAGCATTAAAAAAAAAAGTCTCAAGTTCTGTGGCCCTTCATGCCCTACTCTCATGGTGACCTCAGTTTCGATGTCCTCTCCACGTCTGTGGCCTTGGTTTGGTTCCGTCGGGTCACTGGTATCGGCGGGTCCATGGGGGCTGTCGTTGGACGGACGTGGTGGCACCCTCCGGAGGGAGAGCTCACTCACGCCGGCTCCGCGACTAAGCAATTATTGTCGTCAGTAGGAGGCTTAGTAGGTGGTGTCCTGCGTATGTTAGATCAGAACAGGCGCCACTGAACACCACCGAAGTGACTCGGCAGCAGTGCAGTGCCCTCCTCCGGTGGGTTGCCTCTTGACGACTTGACATTGACTGCTCCCTGTGGATTGCTGGTGCCGGGGCTGCGGCGGGGCCGACCGGGCTGTGGCTGTGGGCGGGGTGTCGGAATGAGCGGCGTGGGTGCACTGCCTCTGAGGTGGCGCAGAATTTGGGACAGCAAAAAAAAAAAACTTTCTTAAAAGCTGAATTTTGAAAGTAGACCAAAATATGTCATCATGGATGATGACAAGCCTATTTTCACAATGCTACCGTTAAGTGATGTAAAGACAAAATGTAACCAAAAGTGGTGTTTAAACAAAAGAGAAAAAAAGTGGACAAAATTTGTACCTTTGAATGGCTGCACAGAGAGGTGGGCTTTGGTACTTCAAATACAGTAGACAATCTCAGAGCAGTTATAAAAAATACAAATGTAAGATACAAATAGGAAATATATTGTGTCACTTTTTTGTAATGAAAACATTAATGTGTGTCCTACATGTTGTTATTTGTCCAAAGTATGTTAAAAAATTTAAACATTTCTGTATTGAACATCCAGAAAGGACTTGATTCACATTTTAGTCTTGGTCAATGTTCAGCATATTCCAGTGGGAATGACAATATCACAGATCATCTATACTGGTTCTTATAATCTGTTATCAATTGTGTCTGTATCTAAAGTTGTGATTTCCTTTCTCTTATTCTGGATAAACAGGCTGATGTCAAAGTATTGTTTTATTTGTGGTCTTGAGTGAACAAAATGTTGAAAAAAAAGACAAAAATAAACCAAAAAAAAGCAATTAATGTACCACTTCCAGCCTAATATGTTGTTTCTGCATCTGTGCATACTTGATTATGAAGAATTGCAGCTCTTGTGCTGTGAAGCTAGGCCGATGCTAGTTTGACTGCAAGAAACTCTTCTGAAGTCTGATAAAACTTTTTCACTTTCTGGCTACAGCTTTCTAAACCAACCTGCACAATCTGTTGAATATGGCGTTTCTGGCGGGTAGCTTTATTCATTCACAACTCTGTTCTGTACAGCCCAGTTACTCTGCAGACTCCGCTTCAGGCAGTGGCACTTCGGGTTACTCTCCATAAAACAATTACTATCTGTAGCTTGTATCTGTCTCCAAATATCTGCGTTACCAAACGGACCTCGGTTCGCTCTTGGAGCAGTTTCCCAGACTCTTCCTGCTGTTGGGAGATCTGAATGGCCACTCTCCTCTATGGGGAAGTGAGAGATCTTCACCAAAGGGTCTGCTTTTAGAGGAAGTGTTTTCGGAGCTTGATCTGTGTGTATTGAATGGGAAATCGCCTACTTACTTCACTCCGCTAATGGCACCACATCTTGTGTGGATCTTTCTGTCTGTGACCCATCTTTGTTTTTGGATTTTGTTTGGGAGGTTGATGAGGACCTGCATGGTAGCGACCACTTTCCTGTGTTGCTTCGGTATACGAATGCAGAGAGTGAGTCTTTACCAGAACACCTCAATTTTAACAAAGCAGACTGGACCCCTTTGCCACTAAGTTTCTTATGGATTTGGAAGAGGACAAGATCCTGCAAAGTGAAGATCTGGCGGGAAGTCTTTCAGATTTCATACTGAATTGCGCAAAGTCAACCATCTACACATCTTCCAAGAAGCCCCTAATGCCAAAAGTTCCTTGGTTCAACTCTGAATGCAACATCAAAGAAAAAAGTGTGGAAAATCATCAAGAAAATTAAAAGGAAGAACACCTGTCCCACTGTGAACCATCTCAAGTTTTCTGAATCTTTAATAACAGAGAAAAAAGCAGTTGCTAATCTGCTTGCTTCAATCATTGAAAAGAATTCCTTCTCTTCTAACAAATCAGCCAGTTTTGTCAAAAACAAAGCCCTTAAAGAAAAATCACCCTGCAACTTTTCGTCGGACAACATGGAAGACTACAATCTTCCTTTCACTTTAAACGAACTGAAATCTGCCGTACTTTCCTGCAGCGATTCCTCTCCAGGTATAGATGAAATCCATTATCAACTGTGAAACATCTTCCGCAAGAAGGTCTGAACATCCTGCTACATGTATACATTACAACCATGTATGGACTACTGGATTCTTTCCACCTTCTTGGCGAAAAGCCCTCATTATTCCCATTCCCAAACCTGGGAAAGAGCTTTCTAACCCATCAAACTACCGTCTGATAGCTTTGACCAGCTGTGTCTGTAAATTGATGGAGAAAATGGTCAATGCTAGACTCATGTGGAAACTTGAAACCGACGGCCTTTTGGCGAAAGAACAGTGTGGTTTCCGCAAACATTGGACTACAGTTGACCATTTGATCCGTCTGGAATCTGTGCTTCGGAATGCCATTCTGACCAAATTGCACACAGTGGCAATTTTCTTCGACTTGCAGAAGGCCTACGATACCACCTGGAAGTCTGGGATTCTTCATGATCTCCATGATCTTGGTTGTCGGGGTCATCTTCCACTTTTTATTCAAATTTTTTTGGCAGAAAGACAGTTTCAGGTCCGGGTTGGCACCACTCTCTCTGATGTTCATGAGCAGGAGTTGGTGTTCCACAAGGAAGCATACTGTCTCCTGCCCTCTTTAGCGTCAGATTAACAACATTGTTAAATCTGTTCAACAGGGTCCAGACTGCTTATTGTTTGGATGATTTTGCTGTTTATGCAACTGGAAGTCTGTACCCGAGTGTCCAGCGCAGGCTCCAGCTTTGTGTGGATAAAATTCATTAGTGGGCGGATGAAAACGGCTTCACTTTTTCTCCTATGAAGACACAGTGCATTCACTTCCATAATTTGTCATTTTTTTTGCAGATCCTGAAATCAAAATAGGGAAATCTACCATTCCAGCTGTCAAAGAGGCCTAATTCCTAGGAGTTATTTTTGACCAGAAACTCAACTTTCTCAGCCACATTAAAAAGCTCAAAACCTCTTGCCAGAAAGCTCTGAATATTCTGCGGGTCGTAGCACACACTGACTGGGGTGCTGATAAGAAAACTTTGCTGAACCTCTACAGAGCCTTGGTCCGTTCCAAACTGGACTATGGTTGTGCTGTGTACGGCTCTGCAAGACCGTCTTACCTAAAACTTTTGGACGCTATCCACTATCAAGGGCTTCGTCTCTGTCTTGGAGCATTCCGCACCACCCCTGTGCACAGCCTGTACGCAGAGGCAGGTGAAGCCTCACTGTCCAACCGCAGGCTGAAACTGTCTTTGAATTACTATATCAGACTGTTCTCGGAACTGGAGAACCCAGCCTATGACTGTCTTTGACCTCATTTTCAAAGCAAGTTCGAAAACAACCCTAACTGTATTCCGCCGTTTGGTCTTCGTATGCAGCCTCGCGCGTGGAATGCAGGTCTAGACCTAGGAGTTGTGTCTGATTTTTCCAAGTTTCCAGATGAGCCTCCGTGGACCTTTTTCACACAGATTCGTTTTGATCTTGCAGCTTTTCGAAAAGAGTCTACCAGCTCTCTGGCATACAAGGCATTGTATGCTGACCTCTGTTCAGAATTCCCATCCTATCAGAAAATTTTTCACTGACGGTTCCAAGTCTGAAGATGGAGTGGCATGTGCAGCTTATTGTCCTGGTGCTCTTTCTCAAATACTGTTAGAACATTTTCCTTCAGATGCTTCTGCTTACTCTGCTGAACTTACAGCTCAGGTTCTGGCACTGAGGATAATCTCACAATCTAAGAAGAGGGACTTCTTGGTTCTGTCAGATTCACTGTCAGCTTTGGAGGCCATAGCTGGCCACAACCTTCAGCATCTAGAACTTTTACACTTCTTGGAACTTTTGACTAAGTTGAAAGTGGAGGGTTACAACATTATTCTGGATTGGGTTCCTGGTCATGTTGGCATCAGAGGGAATGAAAGGGTTGATCGTTTGGCCAAGAATGCCACAACAGAGAAATTGTCTAACATATATATCCCCTGCTCGGATCTGAAACCTAAAATTAACAATTATGTCAGAGACCTCTGGCAGGAGGATTGGAACACACAGACGGATAACAAACTCTTTCAGATCCGTCCAAACCTTAAGGAGTTCCTCTCATCTATGTCTGGTGGTTGTAAAGAAGAGACAGTTCTGTGCCGGCTGCACACCGGCCATTCGTATTTTACCCATTCATACAGGTCTTTTAAAGAGTGAAGAAGCTCCGTGGTGCATTCCATGTCATGTGCCACTCACAATGAAACGTATTCTTTTAGAGTGTTGGGACTTGCACGATGTGAGACACAAACATTTTACAGCAGATTCCATGAAAACCTTGTTCAGAGACGCGATCTTTGAGTTCTCAAAAGAGGTTAACATTTTTCATAGGATCTGAGATTTTACAGTGGAGAGATTCTTAACAAACTTTCGGATGGGTTTTTCGATGTATTTTAAAGAGTTGTGTGAATGAATGACTTGTGAGTTGATTTTAACGTGGTGACAGCCCAGATGTGGGTGGCCCTTTGCTGTCAGCTGGGCTATAAGCAACATTATCTTATCTTAACTTGATTCAGCTTCTCAGCATAATAGTGTATTCAGAGTAAAACTCTCTGATGCATAACTATATCCAGCTATAACTAGCTAATAATGTAAGTCTGTTAATAGCAAATATTGGTGTTCTCTTTGCTGGTCTTACAGTTTACAAACAATCTTAGAAATGTTATGGTAATGACCATTATTTAATGTTTTCTTGATTTAGTCCGTTTGTAATATTTCAGTTTGTAGAGACATCTTTAACATTTTTTGAGAATTGTATTGCTCAAAAGCCAAATCAAGTATCCACAGACACAAAAACCATTCATATTCTTTTCTAAAATGTCTTTGTTTTTTCCCCCAGTAATTGACCAGAGAGATTTTTTTTCCTTCTTCTATTGTATCCATCCACTTTCTGTGAAAAATCATGGTTAATGTATCGATTATTTTAATAGAATGGTTTTCACACACGCATGCTCACACACATGCACATGCACTGACACAAACCACTCGCGCATGCAAGCACATACACGCACACGCACGCACACACACACACACACACACACACACACACACACACACACACACACACACACACACTTGCTCACATTCATGCATGCACCCACCTAGTTATGCACCACCCACAGTGTGTAGACATACACACACACGTATACACCTCTCACACATGTTGTGGACTTCAGGTTGCTTTCCACCCTCTTGGCGGAAAGCCCTCATTATTCCCATCCCCAAACCTGGAAAAGATCTTTCTAACCCTTCAAACTACCGTCCATAGCTTTGACCAGCTGTGTCTGTAAACTGATGGAGAAAATGGTCAATGCTAGGCTCATGTGGAAACTCGAAACCGATGGCCTTTTGGCGAAAGAACAGTGTGGTTTCCGCAAACATCGTAGTACAGTTGACCATTTGATTCGTCTGGAATCTACACTTAGGAACGCTTTTTTAAACAGACAGCATGCAGTGGCAATTTTCTTCGACTTGGAGAAGGCCTACGATACCACCTGGAAGTCGGGGATACTTCATGATCTCCACGATCTGGGTTTTCGAGGTCATCTTCCGCTTTTTATTCAAAATTTTTTGGCAGAACGACAGTTTCAGGTCCGGGTTGGCACCACTCTCTCTGATGTCCACGAGCAGGAGTTGGGTGTTCCACAGGGGAGCATACTGTCTCCTGCCCTCTTTAGTATTAAAATCAACAACATTGTGAAATCAGTTCAGCAGGGTTCAGACTGCTCATTGTTTGTGGATGATTTCGCTGTCTACGCAACTGGAAGCCTGTACCCGAGTGTCCAGCGCAGGCTCCAGCTATGCGTAGATAAAATCCATCGATGGGCGGATGAAAACGGTTTTCACCTTTTCTCCAACAAAGACGCAATGTATTCACTTCCATAATTTCCGTCAGTTTTTCCCCAGATCCTGAACTTCAAGTAGGGAAATCTCCCATTCCAGCTGTTACAGAGGCCAAATTTCTGGGAGTCATTTTTGACCAGAAACTCAACTTTCTCAGCCACATCAAAAACCTCAAAACTTCTTGCCAGAAAGCTCTGAATATTCGGGTCGTAGCGCACACCGACTGGGGCGCTGATAAAAAACTTTGCTGCACCTCTACAGAGCCCTGGTCCGTTCCAAACTGGACTATGGTTGTGCTGTCTACGGCTCCGCAAGACCCTCTTACCTCAAACTTTTGGACCCTATCCACCATCAAGGGCTTCGTCTCTGTCTTGGAGCGTTCCGCACCACCCCTGTGTACAGCCTGTACGCAGAGGCGGGTGAACCTTCGTTGTCCAACCGCAGGCTGAAACTGTCTTTAAATTATTATATCCGACTGTTCTCAGAACCGCAGAATCCTGCCTATGACTGTGTCTTTGACCCTCCATTCCAAAGTAAGTTTGAAAACAACCCTAAATGTATTCCGCCGTTTGGTCTTCGTATGCAGCCTCACGTGCGGAATGCAGGTCTAGACCTGGGAGTAGTTTCCGATTTTTCCAAGTTTCCGGATCAACCTCCGTGGACCTTTTTCACACCAGAGATTCGTTTCGATCTTGCAGCTTTCGCAAAGAGTCTACCAGCTCTCTGGCGTACAAGGCATTGTATGCTGAGCTCTGTTCGAAATTCCCATCCTATCAAAACGTTTTCACTGACGGTTCCAAGTCTGAGGATGGAGTGGCCTGTGCAGCCTACTGCCCTGGGGCCCCTTCTCAGATACTGTTGGAACATATCCATTCCGATGCTTCTGTCTATTCTGCTGAACTTACTGCTCTGGTACTGGCTTTGAAGATAATCTCACATTCTTCAAAGAGGGACTTTCTGGTTCTGTCGGATTCGCTGTCAGCTTTGGAAGCCATAGCTGGCCGCAACCTTCAGCATCCAGAACTTTTGCATTTCTTTGAACTTTTTAGCAAGTTGAAAGCGGACGGTTACAACATTGCTCTTGCTTGGGTTCCTGGTCATGTTGGCATCGGCGGGAACGAAATGGTTGATCGTTTAGCCAAGAACGCACAAGAGAGAAACTGTCCAACATTTATATCCCCTGTTCAGATGTGAAACCCAAAATTAACGATTATGTGAGAGACCTCTGGCAGGAGGATTGGAACACACAGACGAGTAACAAACTCTTTCAGATCCGTCCAAACCTTAAGGACTTCCTCCCATCCACGTCGGGAGGTCGTAAAGAGGAAACGGTTCTGTGCCGGCTGCACACCGGCCATTCGTATTTTACCCATGCTTACCTTTTAAAGAGTGAAGAAGCTCCGTGGTGCATTCCATGTCATGCGCCACTCACAATGAAACATGTTCTTTTAGAGTGTTGGGACTTGCATGATGTGAGACACAAACATTTTACAGCGGAGTCCATGAAGATCCTGTTCAGGGATGTCCCACCTGATGTGATCCTTGAGTTTTTGAGAGAGATTAACATTTTTCATCTGATTTAAGATTTTACGGCAGAAAGATTTTTAACAAAGTTTCTGGTGCGTTTGTAGACGATGTCATTTAATGAGATGTATGAAAGTGGGTTTTTTTTTTTTTATATGACTGGTGAGTTGATTTTAACGTGGTGACAGCCCTGATATGGCCCTTTGCGGTCGGCTGGGCTATAAGCAACATTATCTTATCTTATCTTATCTCACACATGTACGCACGCTCTCTCTCTCTCTTTCTCTTCCTCCAACCCTCCAACTATCTTTCACCTCCTGCACCCTCTGTCACTATCTTCATTTCTGCAATGCAAACTTTCTATGTGATTTAATTTAAGGGGGAAAAAAGTATGAACAACGATTGTGTCCTACATTTACCTCTTTCTGTCTCTTTTCCTCCCATCTTTCTTCTCTGTCTCTATTTCCATCTCTGTTCTCGCTACCTCCCTCTTTTCCATGTTTCACTTCCCTATTTCCTCTCTTTCCATTCTGTCCCTTTGTCCTTCCTCAATATCCTCTCCTCTGTCTCTTCCTCCCCTCCCTCTCTGTCGCTCTTCTCGTCTCTCTCTTCCGTCTTCCACTCATCACCCCCCCCCCCCTACCACACACACACACACACACGGAGACAAAATGGCGGATAGCGTTTAGAAGTCAACAGATTTGTCTCCAGTTATATTTTGGAAGAATAGTGAATATGACTAGGCATACAAGATCTCGCTGCATGGGAAGCAAGGTGAACGCCACTACAACCAAAGTAACAATTTCAGGTCAACAAAAGAGTGGACAAGAAAATGTTCATAAAGATGTGCTGAAGCGAGCGTGTCAAGGTCGGAAAAACGATCAAGAAGAGGATGGCAATGCAAAAATAGATGATCAGTGTGCTCTGACGGACAACACAAACGTGAGTAGATCTACACTCAAAAACTTAAAAACAACCATCGAAACCCTCTGCAAAAAGATTGATACATTAGAAGAAACTGTCAGATGCCAGAGTGACATGATCGGAAACTTGAGAGAGACGGTTTCGAAACTCCGTGTTGACAACGGTAACAACCAAGCACCCCCTCCTTCCAGAGGTACTTACGCTGACGCGTTGAAATCGTCTCCGGCGGAGTCGGCTGATCCAGGGGCTTCGAAGGCTTCAGCCTTGGATTTGGGCCGGAATAAAAACACGGGCAAAACAAAAATTCAGAACAGAGAAAAAAGTGATGTCATCAAAGAACATGACGACAAAGGGGTAGACGTCAAATCCAAACCCAAGGTTAAACTTACGTCTGGAAAATTCGACGACACTCCCCGTGTTCTTTTATTGGGAGATTCCATCGTGTCCAAAGTTGACGGAGACGATTGGGACTGTCATATGGCCTGCGTGTTTTGAAAAGAAAAGCTTTTACTCTGGACGAATGCAGCTCAGTGATTCAAGAGGTGGATGATCCAGATCCTGATTGTGTTGTGTTACACGTTGGGCTGAATGATCTGAAAGGGAAAGATCCCACTGTGTGTAGCACAGAAATAAAAAAATGTGTGGGGACGTAAAGAACAAATTCCCCAAATCCAGGGTGGTAATAAGTCGGGTTGCCCCTGTGAGGAACAAAACGTTAGACATCATAGGGAACTTTTCAACGCCATGACGAAGTCAAAACTGGCCGGTGAGAAAGATATCAGCTACGTTGTCTACAACCATCTTCAAGCCTCCGACAAATCAATTTTGGCCCCTGACTGTATCCACCCCACTGCAAAAGGAGCCAGCGTTATCGCAAGGACTCTGGGTCGTCATCTCAATGCATTGTTTTGGGAAAAACCAAAGAGAAGACGAGGTCACCCCCTTCATCACCATGCTGGTTTCTACCTTCCACACTTCATACCTCCATGGCTGTTCTAGACTGCAACGACCTCAGCGATGTCCTTCTTCCTTCAGGCATCTGAGAGCACAACTACTTGGGCTTCTACACATCAACGGGCTTTATTTTTGTATCCGTCACGGTGCTACCTGTTCAATTTGCTTTATCTCGAAAGTCATAAACAAATTGTTTTGAAAAGCATTGATTTTTAAATAGTGTTGAATGAACTTAGCTAACAATTCTTTGAACATTTTACAATGGAACTGCAAATCAATTGTGAAAAACTTACTTCAATTAGAAAATCACATCTATTCTAATAACTATTGCATTCTGGCCTTACAATCCTTAAATGCTGAACCTTTTAAGTTGCCTAAATTTCGTGGTTTTTATTATCCACCTTTATATGACTGCAGTGTGTCAACTAAACGGCTCAAACTGCAATTTATGTCAGATCAGACTTGAATTACAGTCCTCTAAAGTTATTATTCAACCATTCAACTAGTGCCATTGAAAACGTTTTTTGCTACTTCCATATCGTTAAAGGTGAACAAAGATTTCAGTGTAAACATACTTTCTGTTTACTATCCAAATGGGCCAAATGCTGACAATACAGATTGGATAAAACATATTCCTAATATGAGTAAGAAATGGATAATTTTGGGTGATTTCAATGCGCATTCTCCATTTTGGAACCTGATTGCTCTTTATAACTTGCAATCGATTTGTAGAAAATATTGTTGATTCCAATTTAGTATTAATGAATGACGGCAGTATAACAAGAGTGCCTGATATATCGACGCATAGACCGACCTCCATCGATCTCACATTAATTTCTCCTGATTTGGCCATCAATGCTACTTGGACAACAGAAGATGATTCGTTAGGGAGTGATCATTTTCCTATTGTGAAAATACACGAGCAAATAGTTGACGAAGAAGCAGAAGTTGAAGATAAAATACCAAAGTTTTTATATAATAATGCAGATTGGAATTTATATGAGTCAACCCTTCTATCTATAGACCGCAGCATTATTGAACACGAAGATATTGAAGTCTTTTATAACAACTTTAGAAAAGCTATTATATCTGCAGCTGAGAAAGCAATGCCAAAGTGCAAATCTTCTATAGATAAAAAATATAGAGGAAATAGTTGGTGGAATGAAGAATGTGCAGAAGCCGTATCTAATCTTTCAACGGTTCGATGTAGAAAAGCGAACTGGCATTAGGCTAAGGAACGGCGAACACGTTTGATAGTTACCAAGGCTGCAATGTCGCGATTCGTTCGTTAAGCCTACTGGGATCTCTGATAAGTTAAAAATCCTGGATGATAGGCTTAGGCCTTATAAATTCGAGGAGGCTTAATTTAACCGTCAAACCGTCAGCGATAGCTCGATGGCAACGGCGTTTCAAGAATCTGCAATAACGAAGTTTTCCACCCATTCAAAAGAATTAATTCAAAAACTTCTTCGAACAGAGCTGAAGATCAAGGATGAGTAGGAAGAGAAACGAGATGAAAACGGACTTATTTCTTCCGGCGTTAGTCCCTGTGCTTTGGTGTCTTTTGGCTGCTACTGCCGTGTCTGGACTGAGTCAGCGGCGTGAAGATGGTGAATCGAGTCTTTCTGACTCCCATATTCGTCTGTCAATCTTTCTCTGTCTGTCTGCCTTGCCTTTACAGTGGAAAGATTTGAAACCAAATTTCGGGTGTGTTTTTAGGTGTATTTTAAAGGGTTGTGTGCATGAATGACTTGTGAGTTGACTTTAACGCGGTGACAGCCCTGATATGGCTCTTCGCGGTCGGCTGGGCTGTAGAAGCAACATTACCTTACCATACCTTACCTCTACCATCTGCCACCACCACCACCCCCCTCCCGTTCTCTCTGATCGCCTTCTGATACTCTCCCTTTCTCTAGCACTATAGATAATTTTGTTAGGCCTATCTTGTGCATGATCTCATTCTGCCGGTTTGCCTGCGCCTGTTTGTATTTCTACCTGCGTTCGTCTTTCTGTCTGTCTCTCCCTAATCCACCACCCTTTCCACCCCGTCCACCCCCATCTCTCTCTCTCTCTCTCTCTCTCTCTCTCTCTCCCCCCCCCCCTCTCTCTGTGTTTAGTTTATGCTGCTGAATCTGCATTCTCAAGATGGCACGACACATTGCGATTCCGTTTATGATTTTGATTTTTCTTTTCTTTCTATTTTTTTTTTTTTTTTTACGAACTTTTGTCTCCTCCTCCCAATCCCCATCTCTCTTGCCTCCACCCAACCGTTTCCCCTCTCCACTCGCTCTCTCTGTTTACTTTACGATTAGGATATTTTCCTGTTTTTCCCGCAATTTTTTGTCATAGATCTCTCTCTCTCTCTCTCTCTCTCTCTCTCTCTCTCTCTCTCTCTCTCTCTCTGTCTGTCCGTCTGTCTCAGTCTGTGTCGCGCACGCGCTCGTGCGCGTGCATCTGCACATGAATTAAGGTAAACAGAGTGAATCCATACAAATGCCCAGGTTGGGCTCACGCTTCCAAGACAACCGTTGTGGATAAACTGTTGTGTTATTGCAGTATTGACCTAAAAGATCTGCCAGTGTTCTTTTTTTTTGCCATAGGCTATAAGAGTATGGCTCAAACTAGTTAGACCCAGACCAGATAATGCAGATCTTGAAATCACTCGGACCACAAGGCTTCGCGTCAAGCCGACTGAAGTGATTTTCACATTTACACAATTTACGCGTTTTGAACTCTTAGAGCATTATTCAGTTTTCGTTAAACTACGGAAGAACACGCACACACACACACACGCACGCACGCACGACGCACGCACGCGCGCGCGCGCACGCACGCACGCACGCACGCACACAAACACACACACACACACACACACACCACACACACACACACACACACACACACACACACACACACAGAACACGCACACACACACACACGCACGCACGCACGACGCACGCACGCGCGCGCGCGCACGCACGCACGCACGCACGCACACAAACACACACACACACACACACACACACACACACACACACACACACACACACACACACACACACACACAAAGTGGAGTCTCTGGCTTCCACCCAGCTGCTGTTGTCTGTTTCCATGTTGTTGAGCCAGGCGACGTCTGCCGGTGGTTTTGCTTCTTACGGGCAGTAAACGTTAGCTAGAATGATAGACCTGTTGGTATGACCACTGCACATGTGGTGAGTTTGCATCCATCCTGGCCAGTAGGGACCTGGAATGCACCTGACATAGATTGCCACCATGGCTTTGTCTCCTTCAAGGCCCACGACTGGAAGGTAAAAGCCGTGAAAGTTAAGGGGTCTGTTCTTCGTAATGAGTGACTTGATCATCGACACATCGACGGGTGGCTGACGCTGCAGGTAGTTGGTGAGGATGGGGATCTTTCCGTTGATGGTGCTGTATATCCACTGCAGAATTGACAGTCGGCGCCCAGTTCCTTGTCAACTCCTGTCCATCCCGGGAGGTTACTCTTGGAAAGACTTGGTGAATGACTTGTTTGAGGGCATCCTCTTGACGAGAGCATCCTCCTTGGTATTAGGAGTGTGCACCTCTTCCTCAGTTGCTGTAGGGGCTGGCTGTGCCGGGATCTTCCTCTGGAGTTATCTCTTCGGTCTGATATTTTCCTCTCAGGTTGGAGTGTCCTATCTTCAGCTCCTCCACTATCTGTGCAAAGCGAGCGACGACTACAGGGCTTGTTGGTTTCTCCGCTGGGCGAAAGCACGTGGGGTTTCTTGTGCTCGTCGTGACTGTTGTCTTAGCTTTTCCGGTAGAGTTGTCGGGAGAGGAGCAGGTTCTCAGGTTGTCCGATGGTTAGGCTCCAGCTGTTCTGTGGCTTCTTGCTTCAGAATGGCAAAGATTTCCTTGGCTTCTCTGACAGCCGGGCCTCGGGGCATGCGTGTTCCTGCCCAGAATCCGTCCGCGAGGGCCATCTCTTTGAGTGCTGGGCGGGCATAATATAGTTGGTCGTTGGTCAAGTGTTCTCCTTTGCAAGTTAAGCACGTGCAGGTGGTTGCTATGCAGGTTCAGGGGATGTGTCTTTTCCTGGGAACGGCAGTCCTTTCTAGTTAAAGCGGTAGCAGGGTTTAACTCCCTTGACGAAGCGCGTGACGCTGTATTCCATTTTGTTTCTGGTCTTCGGGTCGGTACCTGTCCTTCTCCGAGTCGATTCCCATTGGTCCGGATGGCGTCTCGTCTGTCAGACGTACAGTTGCTTTAATGGGGTGGTTGGATTCCACCGTCCTGAGTAAGACTTCCATAGTAACATGCCGGGGATGCCTCTTACGATTTCTGTTGTGATAGGGATGGGGACAGAACAGCGTACGGTTGTCTTTCCCATGATGCTAATCTTTCTCCGTCGATGTTCTTGTAGTTGACTGACACAACCAATCAGGAAACGTTTGGGGAAAAGGTTTTGATGGAACGGACTGTTGGTGGGGTCCTTTCTTCGGGCGCTTGCTCTCTCGCTTTCTGGCTGTTCTCTTCGTCCGAGGTCTGTCCTCTTCGTAACGGTCAGGCTGGGGAAGATGTCGTCAGCGAAGGCCTCCAACCTCATTTTCTCCAATTTTGTACTGATGTGTGACGAGGTGGTCTCTTATCGTGGTTATGAAGCCTCACAGCCCGTCATTGTCACCTCTCCCTTCCCCCTCCCCCCCCCCTCTCTCTCTCTCTCTGTCTCGCTGTGTGTGTGTGTGTGTGTGTGTGTGTGTGTGTGTGTGTGTGTGTGTGTGTGACCCCTTTCTCTGCCTCTGTTTCTGTCTCTCTCTGTCCCTGTCTCTCTCTGGTGAAGCCTCAAGGGTCATCACCCTGTCCTTTCTCTCACACGGTGGCGAATACTCAGCGGCGGTCTCACTGATGCTGTGGCTGTGGCCGCTTGTTGTGAGTCGATCCAGGTCAGGATGAAAACTGCGGTCGTCGTGACGAAGAGATGTTTTTACATTAGTGCGTAGTCGCATGTATCTTTCACAGTATTTCCTGTTGTGGCAACAATGAGACTCATTTTTACATTGTCGTTGCTATCAACGACAGTAAGTATAGGTGCAACTCACTGCCTAAATGTTTTTGCAACGACAAGCCCTGACGCTGTTAAAGTACCCACGCTTGATAGATCAGCTGCCTTCAAACAATAACAATCAGCCTATATCATTTCATTTACGTAGATTATCACTACCACCAACAACGACAACAAAAAGTATCCAACTTTCTTTTCTTTCGAAAGAACACACAGGAATATCCGTTGACCAGGGCAGAATGCAAGTCACACCCGTGACGGGAAAGAACACAGGAATATCCGTTGACCAGGGCAGAATGCAAGTCCACACCGTGACGTCACTTTCAGTCTGCAGCCCGGCCTTTCTTAAAATCAACGAGTGGCTGTTCCAATTTTCTTTTTCTTTTAAAAAAAGTGATTGTCGCTGGATTCGTTGGCATCTGTTACAGCAGCAGATGAAGGCTATTTTCAAGAACGACACCAAGAAGGACAAAATCCATACAGATCGCAGTATCTTGAAGGACAATCCCCACTTGGAAAAATTCACAAAGAAAGATATTCACAAAGAAGACAAAAAAGTCTGTGGAACGATGGTCAACAAACACAGGGACCATGGGAACCAGAGACACAAGGTCCAATAACCAATCGACCAACTCAAGGACCATGGGAGCCAGAGACACAAGGTCCAATAACCAATCGACCAACTCAAGGACCATACCGAACAACAACACGTAGAGGCGACATGGCTCGGTGCGACATCCACAGTGAACCCACGGGCACTGTCTGCTGTGTTGGCAGTGAGTTACTGTGTGTGTGTGTGTGTGTGTGCGTGTGTGCGTGCGTGCGTGCGTGTGTGCGTGCGGGTGTGAGTGTGCGCACACGATGTGTATGGTGTGTATCTGTCTGTCTGTCAATATATCGATCAATCAATCTATCTATCTATCGCATACGACAGGAGAAAACAATTGTCAAGCATCGCAAACCTACTTAATAATAAGGAACATTTAGTGCGCTTAATCTTAAACAAAAGCCCTAAGCGCTTACAGCAATAAGCCCTAACACACACACACACACACACACACACACACGCACACACCCACACACCAGCGAAGGAGCAGAAAAATTATGTTTTGAAGAGAGTTAAGAATTTCCTTCACTTTTTTTCTGGCCCATGCACTTTTTCGCCCCAGATTTCTTTCAAAAGGCAAAACAACCCTCCTATGCGCACATGGAACGTTGTGGAATGTTTGCAGGGGATCCTAAAAATTCGAACCCCAGAACTGTTTCAAAATTCTTGCGTTGCTTGCACAGTTTGGATTCTAGTGTCAAAATCCATCAAAATGCATTAAAAACTTGAAAAAGAGATATCAGGATTTCCGTTGCCGAGCTCCTGCCCTTCCAACTTATTTATCAAACATGACAATAATTTAGCAAGAGCTATTTGTTTTGCAGTCTCCCCCTTCCGCCCTCCCGGCTCTCTCTCTCTCTCGCCTCCCTAGCTGTTTGTTTGCGCGTTTGATTTCCCGTGAGAAAGCATGCTAACTGATTTCCCGTGAGAGAGTATGCTAACTGGTACTTCCCTTTGACTAACCTTCCTGCCCGCGTTTGGGAGCAGGTGAGTACTGACGCCGGTTGGAGGCATGGCAGGGCGAAGGGTCCTTTCAACTGAGGGCGCTCGCTCCAGGTTCAGCTGTTCTCGGAACAGAGGCAAGCCTCCAGGAACGACCCGTGTCAGCAAAACTATGGCGAAGTCTTTCAGGAAGCTTTCTATGACACTGTGAACGAAACGAGATTTGAACAGGTGCAGGCATTTTGTTTTAAAGATTATTTTCCTGTGCTCGATGCTCATCGAGTACAGGAACAATTCAAAAGAACTGATCTGTCTAAGGAAATAATCCTTGTGAACGATGGCTTTGTTTTGTGCCAGGCGCGATATTTACGTTGAGTCAGTCCCATTCGTGGGGGAAAACTGTGATGGAAGATTCTGTTTTGAATACATTGTCGACGGTCTCCCCCCCTTGCCAGGGCTCGAAAGACTCACCCGTCCGATTGTCCAAGACAACTAAATCTCCTGGCGGGCAAGTGGAAATGCTCTTCCCGGACAACCAGGTTTTGACTGCATCACTGAATAAACGGTGACTTACCTCAATACCAGTCAGCTATAGTGCTGAGTGATGGTGCTTCCGTCTGTTTTCACTAACACAACTCTTCCGCTTCCTCGCCTAGCCCCGTACCCCCCCCCCCCCCCTTCCCCACATACCAGTACCACTCCAACCCCTCCCAATCCCACTCCATTCCCTCACGCCTCCTCCCCCCCACCCCACCCCCCACCCCCCATCGTTTTTCCCCCCCTCAGAACAGAACCCTAGCAGAGATCTGTCTCACTGAAAAAAGGTATATTCTGTAAAGCATGCCGGTATTGCTTTTGGTCTGTGTCAGAATGACAGATCTTTGCCCCTTATTTCTCCCTCTCAGGCAAGCATGCCATCGTACAATTTTGTCTGCTGACTTGTCACAACACTTTCGTTGTTCGAGGTCAGCAGCTGCCATTAAAAAGGGAAATCAATTTAAGAAAATTTTCGCTTGAACATGAAATGTTTTCCTTCTCCCCTTTGACTCTCAGCACCCATAGACACAAATCACAGTGAACCCCCCTAAAATCATAACAAGGCGTATTCCAACATCCAAAGTATAATACAACACGCGCGCACACACACACACACACACACACACACACACACACACACACACACACACACACACGCACACACACACACACACGCACACACACACACACACACACACACACACACACACACACACACACGCACATACACACACACACACACACACACACACACACACACGCGCGCGCTCGCGCGCGCGCGTGCTTGCATACATACACGCAGGCACGCGTGTGCGTGCACGCCTGCGCGCGCACACACCGCGCCTCTCATACACACATGCACAAATCACAGTAAAACCCGCTAAAATCATAACAAGGCGTATTCCAACATCCAAAGTATAATACAACACACACGCGCGCACGCACGCACACACGCCACCCCACACACACACACACACACACACACACACCCCACACACACACACACACACCACACTCACGGTACGTGCACGCATACACGCACGCACGCGTGTGCGTGCACGCCTGCGCGCGCGCACACCGCGCCTCTCATACACACATGCACAAATCACAGTAAACCCGCTAAAATCATAACAAGGTGTTATTCCAACATCCAAAGTATAATACAAACACACAACACACACACACACACACACAACACACCACACACACACACATCCCACACACACACGCGCGTGCGCACATACAAACGCACGCACAAACGCACACTCACGCACACACACACACACACACACACACACACGCGCGCGCGCCGCGCGCGCGCACACACACACACGCAATCACGCTCGCGCGCAGAATTTTTAGTGCTCAGCTGATTTCCAGTCCTATTAATCTCTCTACCCAATTATCCTCTTTATTTTCCATTAAATATCTGCCAGATTCTGACGTCGATTCTAAATCAGTTCTTAATGCAGTTCACTCTCAAAACTCATAAGACGGTAACGGAAGTAAATCATATAATTGATATCTTTTTCATCTGGGAAAGGCATGCAGTCAACTTTTCAGTGGTTGCCTTTTCCTTGTGGAATTTCTTCTTTCGTGTTGTTAAGTTGGTGACTAAGTAGTGAGAGTTTAACCACTGGAATAAGCAATACCTGTGCACTGTAAAGCACTACTGTTTGCTACCATGGATTTTGAAGTGTCTTGGCTGCATGGGACACCTTCTGTATGACAGTTTACGCCCTTTTCTTTTTTTTTTTTTTTTTTGGGGGGGGGGGGGGGGGGGGGATAATGATTAAGATAAATCCAAAGGGGAACGGACGGTAAAAATTAGTATGGCCTTGATTTTTCTGTCTTTTGGATGACAACATTAATTTGCTGTGAAATGTCAGTGTCATGAGTCTGCCGAATGTTCTCGAGCATTTAGGCAAATTAAGGGTAGTTTTGCTGTTGTTGAGAGCAAGTCCTTGGGTTCTTCAAAGTGTGCGAATTCAGGCATCACCAGAGGGGAATACCCGAGTCGCATACTGAAGGAGGGAGAGTTACTGGGAAGTGTTTTGCATGTCCGAGGGATTGTGACAAGGAGTTGCCCACCTGCCGGTCCTGGGTAGAGGAGGGTCCAGTCCGACCACTGGCTGGCTATTCACTGGGTTCTCCAGTGGGCCTGAGGGAAGGCGATCGTGTCAGGTGACCGTCACGGGTAGGTGACCGTCAGCCTGCAGGCAGAGTACAGCGACCATTCAGTCGTCCTTGTTCTGAGGAATGAATGGAAGGCTGCGGCCTATTGAGTGGTTTGCGCCTTGTTGTCTATAGAGGTAGTAAATACTTGAAGCATCAGTCTTGGCTGGTAGAGAAGTCCAGGCTGTTAGTACGATGGGTAGCTTCAGGGAACGAACATGAGTTTGAATGGGAGGTTATGCATTAACCACTTGGTACCCAAGTCTTGGTTAGCGCCAGCAGCTGTTGTGTGTGTGTATGTGTAGGTGATTAGCGATTCCATTGGTGGAATAAAAAATAACTTGGGAATTTATTGGTACAAATCGTGTGATGTGTGTGTACCCGTGATTCCATTGGTTGGGCCAGTTAACTCGGGTTCTCTCTTGTTTGAGAATGAATATAAGCTGCTTGGAAAACCAGGGAGTGTGTGGACTCACTTAAGGGAAAGTGAACTCGCCGTCTTGCTGAGGGCTCAAGAAAATCAGCGTGAAGCAGAGGTTAGCTGTCGCCTTGTTGTCTCCTGGGTGGGGACATAAGACAGTGGAGTTGCTGTAGCCTCGGAGCCGATGACGAGAAGAATTGTCTCCCGTGTGGGGACGGTCGACAGCAAGACGTGTTAACCTGTTGGAGCCTAGACAGGGAGCTGCCAGACAACGGTGGGGTTTTGCAGCCAGAGAAGACTGTGGGAGGCCGATTCGTTGCTCGGGTCAGCAGCTGCATTTAAAAAGGGAATCTTTAAGAAATTTTCGGCTGAACATGAAATGTTTCTCCTTTCCCTTTGACTTCAGCACATAGACACAAATCACAGTGAAACCCCCATAAAATCATAAAAGGCGTTATTCCAACATCCAAAGTATATAATACAAACACGCGCGCACCCACACACACACACACACACACACACACAACACTCACACAACACACACACGCACACACACACACACACGCACACACACACACACACCACACACACCACACACACTCACACACACGCACTTTCACACACACACACACACACACACACCACACTCGCGCGCGCTCTCAGCGGGCGCGTGCTTGCATAATACACGCAGGCACGCGTGTGCGTGCAGCCTGCGCGCGCACCACACCGCGCCTTCATACACACATGCACAATCACAGTAAAACCCGCTAAAACTCATAACAAGGGTTATTCCAAACATCCAAAGTATAATACAAACACACACGCGCGCACGCCAGCACACACGCACCACACACACACCAACCCACACAACACACACACACACACACACACACACACAAACCTCACGCGTACGTGCACGCTACAGCAACGCACGGTGTGCGTGCCGCCTGCGCGAGCGGACCGCGCTCTATACAACACATGCACAAATCACAGTAAAACCGACCTAAAATCATAACAAGGCTGTATTCCAACATCCAAAGTTCCGTTAATACAACACACACACACACACACCACACACACACAACACACACACACAACACATACACACACACACACGCCGCGTGCGCACATACAAACGCACGCACAAAGCACATCACGCACACCCCACACCACACACCACACACACGCGCGCGCGCGCAGCGCGGCACAAACACACACAGCAATCACGCGCGCGCGCAGAAATTTTTTATTGCTAGCTGATATCCAGTCCTATTAATCTCTCCTATCCAATTATCCTCTTTATTTTCCATTCAATATCTGCCAGTTCTGACGTCGATTCTAAATCAGTTCTTAATGCAGTTCATCTCAAAAATCATAAGGACGGTAACGGAAAGTATTCATATTAATTGTATCTTTTTCATCTGGGAAAGGCACTGCTGTCACATTTCAGTGGATGCCTTTTCCTTGTGGAATTTCTTCTTTCGTGTTGTTTAAGTTGGTGACTTAGTAGTGAGAGTTTTAACCACTGGATTAAGCCAATTCCTGTGCACTGTAAAGATACAGTTTGCTAACATGGATTTGAAGTGTCTTGGCTGCATGGGTACACCTTCTGTATGACAGTTTAAGCTTTTCTTTTTTTTTTTTTTTTTTTTTTGGGGGGGGGGGGGGGGGGGGATTAAATCTGATTAAAGGATAAATCCAAAGGGGGAACGGACGGTAACTTAGTATGGCCTTAGAATTTCTGTCTTTGGATGACACATTAATTGCTGTGAAATGTCAGTGTCTTGTGTCTGCCGATGTTCTCGGCATTTAGGCAAATTAAGGGTAGTTTTGCTGTTGTTGAGAGCAGTCCTTGGGTTCTTAAAGTGTGCGAATTCAGGCATCACCAGGGGGATACCCCGAGTCGCATACTGAAGGAGGGAGAGTTACTGGGAAGTGTTTTGCATGTGAGGGATAGTGACAAGGAGTTGCCGAACTGCGGTCCTGGGTAGGAGGAGGGTCCCAGTCCGACACTGGGTGGATATTCACTGGGTTTCTCCAGTGGGCCTGAAGGAAGGCGTCGTGTCAGGTGACGTCACGGGTAGGTGACGTCAGCCTGCAGGGCAGAGTACAGCGACATTCAGTCGTTTTCTTGTTCTGAGGAATGAATGGAAGGCTGTGCCTATTGAGTGGTTTGCGCCTTGTTGTCTATAGAGGTAGTTAATAACTTGAAGCATAAGTCCTGGTGGTAGGGAAGTCAGGCTGTTAGTTCGAGGGGTAGCTTCAGGGAATCGAAACTGGTTTGAAGGGAGGTTATGCATAACATTGGTACCCAAGTCTTGGTTAGCGCCAGCAGCTGTTGTGTGTGTGTATGTGTAGGTGATTAGCGATTTCATTGGTGGAATAAAAAAAACTTGGGAATTTATGGTTAAAATCGTTGTGTGATGTGTGTTGTAAACGTGATTCCATTGGTTGGCCAGTTATAAACTCGGGTTCTCTCTTGTTTGAGATGAATATAGCTGTTGGAAAACCAGGGAGTGTAGTGGACTCACTTTAAGGCGAAAGTGAACTCGCCCGTATTGCTGAGGGCTCAGAAAAATATGCGTGAAGCAGAGGTTAGCTGTGCCTTGTTGTTCCTGGGTGGGGACCTAAGACATTGGAGGTTGCTGTAGCCTCGGAGCGATGACGAGAAGAAATTGTCTCCGTGTGGGGACGGTCGACAGCAAGCCGTGTTAACTGGTTGGAGCCTAGACAGTGAGCTGCAGACAACGGTGGGTGTTTGCAGCCAGAGAAGACCTGTGGGAGACGGCCCGACAGGAGGCCCTTTCCGTGGAAGAGGGCGGAGTGTGGTGGAGTCCGGGAGACTCGGTGTGGTGAGGGTGCGACTCAAGCACGTTGCCAGTGTATCCCCAACTGGGATTTGGCAATCGGCCAGGACACAACAGTGTGGGCAGCTTCAGCTCATGGTTCGCACAGATGGGATGATGAGAAATGGCGAGTCAAACCAAGGAATGCTGGCAAGTTCTGGACGCTTTATTTGGCTCTTTAGGTTATAGTGTGGCCAAACTGAATAGTGGAATATTAGTCTTTCTGGCTAATTTAGAATACTGAAGAATCAGGGAGGAATGCGATTATGGAAATTTCTGTATGCTGTTTACATGGTTGTATGATACAGATAGGGTTGTGTTGTGAAGTGAGGGTGATGAGGGGTCGGAGTCATGTTGAATTAAAAGTTGTTTTTTCTATGAAAGTGTTATTGGTTTCCGTCACCATTGTGCGGGCCCGAGTGAGGTGTGACAGAGTGGGTGATGTGCCTATGCGAAGAGCGCATTTAGTTTGTTGGAAAGCGTAAATACTTCTGTCTATATCCCTGCATCCTGTATATGGAAATTATTATTTTATTAAGAGGGGGAGCGTCGGAGACCCGTCACAAATTGGGGACTGTCTGTCCGGGATGAACATAACTGTGCCATAAGTGATTTTGATTTCTGGGTTGTGTTCTAAATTGCCAAGGGATTTGAAATTGTCGTAATTGTGGAAAACTGGATTTTTTTTTTCTTACCTGGAAAGGACGTTGTAATTGTAATTGGAATTGTTTTGATCTTTTTTTTTTTCATGAATGGGCTTGTATTTGAACGTGCTTGATTTGGTTGCTGTGAGGTTGATTGTGTGTAGGCACAACTATTTTGATCGGCTTATTTACAATGTGGGTCGTGTGGATATCTCGCTTGGTAATGTGGTTGTATTAACTAGCTGATCGGGGTTAGATAGCTTCGAATGTCGATCTGAGAGAGTGCTGAGAAAATGGGTCCGCTGAAAAAGATGGACCTTCATAAAGAAGGAAATGCTTTAGGGGACTAAAGGGGTTCCCAGAATGAAGGCATATGTAGATGAGATCTGGCCCGTGTAATCGAGGCCCAGAAAATACAAAGGAAGAAAAGCAAGAGCGAGAAGAGTTAACGGGAAAAAGAGGAGAGAGAAAGTGAACGGAAAAGAGAGAGAGAAGAGACGGGAAAAGGAGGAGAGAGAAAGAGAACGGGGAAAAAGAGGGAGAGAGAAAGAGAACGGGAAAAAGTGGACGAGGCGAAAGAGAACGGGAAAATGAGGAGAGAGAAAAGAGAACGGGGAAAAGTGGAGGAGAAATGGAACGGGGAAAAGAAAAAGAGGGAGAGAGAACGGGAAAAAAAAAGAGGAGAGAGAAAGAGACCGGGAAAAAGAGGAGAGAGAAGAGAAACGGGGAAAAGGAGGGAGAAGAGAAGGGAAAGATGAGGAGAGAGAAAGAGAACGGGAAAGAGAAAGGATTGGTGGAAAGAGAGGACGAAGAAAGAGATCGGGAAAGAGAAGAGAGAGAGGAAAGCGAGAAGATAAGGCAGTTTGATTAGAAAATTAAATTGGAGAAGAACGGGAAGGGGGACGCAAACCTCAAGAGACTTGCCACCAAATGTCAGGTCCCTTGATAATATGCAAAGTTTGATGATATTCCGGACCATCTAGAGGATTTATTTGCAATTTGAAGGAATTGCCAAAGATCAGGGCTTACCCGGAAGAACGGTGGGCCACAAATTTGTCTCTGCGCTGTGACCCCAAAGCAGGGATGCTTTTTTCTGCTTACCACCGGAAAAACAGACAGATTATGAGTGGTGCGCGATGTTTTGTTCCAGGAGGTATCAGGTTAACCGCCGATAGATATAGAAATTGTTCAGTGAAACCGTTGTAAAATCTGGTGAGACGCCAGTACGTTCTTTATCGGCTTAGGGCTCTCTTTGACAATGGATAAGGTTTAGGAAACATTGAACAAACATTTGGAATCTATGAGGGAGGACGATCGTTAGGGAGCAAAATTTCTCACTTGTCGGAAGGATCTCACGTATTCTTGGCAAAGAAGGGGGGAAAGAATTAGAAGTTTAGAGGAGATAGTGAATGTTGCAGACAGGTATGAATCTGACATGATCAGCGTTAGGGATATGAAGGGATCGAACCAGACGACCGTCATGCCAGACCACACAGTCAGGGAGTGATTCGCCGAATCCCTACAAAAGGGGCTGAGACGCAGATAGAAGAAACGCGTTCTAAGTCCCAAGGTAACAGTGGGACTAAGAGAATGTTAGAGTGAAATCGACATGTTTTAAGTGTGGGAGAGAGGGTCATATTGCCAAGGAATGTAGCGGAGTGCGAATACACTCAGTTGTTGCTGTTGTACAATTCAACAGGAAGCAGGGTGCCACCAACAACTACTAGGGCATGTAGTAACAGGAAGCCGTGACAGCTTGTTAGGAACAGGACTGCCTCTTGCGGCAATGGTTAGAGCCCGGTTGTGTGAGAGAGGACAGACATAAGGGGAACCACCTTGCGTGCGTATTATGCAGATGGAAAGAAATAATCGGCTACCTTAGGCCCGTGTCAAAGTAGAGTCAGAGTTTGTCAGGTAGTTACTCTCACTGCAGCAGTGCAAAAACAATTTCCTATTCCAGCTTTGTTAGGGGGTAGGTATATCACCCCGAAGCTAACCAGGCTGCCAGACAAGTGGGAAAGCAAGGAGCAGTGCAGGGTCGGAAAGTAACCAGAAAGGAGGTGGAGTGCACAGGACGCCGCTAGCAGTAGAGCTAGTGTAGGCCATGAGGGTGGCCGAGGTGGGTGGTGCAGTGGACAATGAAAAATAGGTAGTAGTGGCGGTGCCGTGGGCATGGAGTTGGCCGTCGTGGCGGCTGCCGTGGGCATGGTGGCCGTAGTGGTGGTTTATAAAGTTGTGGCGTTGCCGTGGCAGTCAGGAATGTAGGAGCCACGGTGGCGGAAAACTCAGGGTCGAGGTAACATGGACCACAGAGTAACTGGAACCAGCAGCTGGGTTGGGACCAAGGGTGAGGCAGGTAATAACGCATGGCATGAAGGTCGAGGTGACCAGCTATCGTTTGGAAACGCCAATGACTGGTCAGATCAAAGTAGCAGGATAATCCAGTGTCAGGAAAGGGTAAAGTAATTAAGGTCAATCAAGTAGTGGGATAGGCACTGAGAGGTGATTTGACAGGGAGTTCCACACAGAGATAGGAAAATCGGTTCGGATAAGATGAGTGAGGGATCATCTCATAAACATTTGAATAGGGGAAGATGATCGTCGACGCATGTGCATGGGTGCGACAGGCTAGTAGAGGATGCGCAGATTTGCAGCGCTCCTTTAAGGACTAATCTGTGTTGAAAGGTTATCTGACTCTCTTGTTAAGCTGGTTAAAGGCGCAAACTATCTGCCCAGGTACTATGGCGAGCCACAAACGGCGGTCAAGATTGAGAGGGGAGGAGTTGGTCAAGGGGTTGGAGTAATGCCTCCTGGGTGTTGCTCTTGTAGTGTGAACAACAGAACGCAGGACAATGGTAGGTGCAATGCTACGGGCTGCTGTGATTGTGGTGGTGGTTTGTGGTGCGTTCATCTGTGTACGGACAGCTACGGTAAATTAATGTAGCTGGCTGGTTGTGTTATTTGATTCGCGTGCCATCGTGGGGTGGATTGAGGCCTATGTTCAGTGTTAATTTTCATTTTTTGGATTATATGTTTACCTTATGCGTTTGTTTTGTTCATTGCCCATTATGGAGCGGAATCAGTACGTGCTACCTGTTATGATTTATAACTTTCTGAGTGATATCTGTTTGTCATGTTGTTTTGTCCACAGCTCGGTGTAAAAGTCGTGGATGAAATGTACTTAAGTGTGTGACATCAGGATGAATGTTTGATTTGCATTATTGTTGGTGAGACCGTGTGAGAGATTGTGGCCACACGCCTGAATTTGATTTTGATGTTTTAAGTAGGGGGCCACACACCGGAATTTGAATCGTGATTAGAGAATAGGCCTACTCCTGGATTTGGATCTGTGCAATTATGGTTGTGTATATTAGAAGTGAATGGCATGATTAATTAACATGCTAAAGGGACATGCTGATAGCTAAGGTTATAGAGAGAGTTCTTGATTATATAGTGAGCCTGTTTATGACTGAGTGATTCCATGGACTGTCTGACTGATTTAATAATTTTATGGATACATTATCCTTGTTAGATGTTGATGGAATGATGCTCTTGAAGCTTAGGGGTAGTACTGTTATATGACCCATGCAACTGTGTTTGTTTTATCCAATTGGGGATCATTCGTTCTGGAGAAAATTTTGACGGTACAACTTCTTAGGTACGGGGGTGTCATGAGTCGGCCCGAATGTTCTCGAGCATTTAGGCTAATTAAGGGTAGTTTTGCTGTTGTTGAGAGCAAGTCCTTGAGGGTTCTTAAGTGTGCGATTCAGGCATCTCCAGAGGGGAATACCCGAGTCGCTATGAAGGAGTGAGAGTTACTGGAAGTGTTTTTGATGTCCGAGGGATCGGACATGGAGTTGCGACCTGCCGGTCAGGGTAGAGGAGGGTCAGTCGACACTGGCTGGCTATTCATGGGTTCTCAGTGGGCCTGAAGGGATGGCGATCGTGTTCAGGTGACCGTCAACGGGTAGGTGACCGTCAGCCTGAGGCAGTACAGCGACATTCAGTCGGTCCTTGTTCTGAGGAATGAATGTAGGCTGCGGCTATTTGTGGTTTGCGCCTTGTGTGTCTATAGAGGTATTGTAATATACTTGAAGCATCAGTCTTGGCTGGTAGAGAAGTCAGGCTGGTTAGTACGATGGGTAGCTTCAGGGAATCGAACATGAGTTTTGGAATGGGAGGTTATGCATTAACACTTGGTACCAAGTCTTGGTTGGCGGCTCTAGCAGCTGTTGTGTGTGTGTGTATGTGTAGGTGATTAGCATTCATTGGTGGATTAAAAATAACTGTGAATTTATTGGTCAATCGTGTGATGTGTGTGTACCCGTGATTCCATTGGTTGGGCAAGTTAAACTAGGGTTCTCTTTGTTTGAGAAAGAATATAGCTGCTTGGAAAAAACCAGGGGTGTGTGACTCACTTAAGGGAAGGAACTCGCCCGTCTTGCTGAGGGGCTCAAGAAAAAATACAGCGTGAAGCATGAGGTTAGCTGTCGCCTTGTTGTCTCCTGGGTGGGGACATAAGGACAGTGGAGGTTGCTTGTAGCTCGGAGCCGACGACGAGGAAGAATGCCTCCCGTGTGGGGACGGTCGAAAGCAAGACGTGTTAACTGTTGGAGCTAGACAGGGAGCTTTGCCCAGACACCGGTGGGGTGTTTGAGCCAGAGAAGACCTGTGGGAGAGGCGACTGGAGCCCTTTTCCGTGGAGAGGGCGGAGTGTGGGTGGAGTCCGGGTAGACTTGGTGTGAGGGTGCGACTCAGCTACGGTGCCAGTGTCCCAACTGGATTTCGGCAATCGCGGTGGACACAATGTGTGGACAGCTTCAGCTCATGGTCGCACAGTGGGATGAGCGAAAACTGACGGTAACAAGGATTGCTGGTGTTATGGACGCTTTATTTGCTCTTTAGGTTATAAGTGTGCAAAACTGAATAGTGGAAATTATTGTCTTCCTGCTATTAAGAATAATGTAGAACAGGGGATGCGATTATGAAAATTGTCTGATGCTGTTTACTTGGTTTGTATTATACAGATAGAGTGTTGTGTAGTGACGGGTGGGGGCTCGGAGTCAAGTTGAATAAAAGTGATTATTTCTATGATATGTTATTGGTTTCCGTCTCTTTGTGCGGGCCGTGTGAGTGACTGAGTGCGGGTTTGCTATGCGAGAGCGCATTTTGGCTTGTGAAAGCGTAAATACTTCTGTCTATGACCCCCTGCATCCCTGAATTTGAAAATCATATTTTATTAACGAGGGGGAGCGTCGGAGACCCGTCACAGTCAGTAAGTCTGTATGTGTGTGTTGGCGAGGTGGAGGGGAGAACGCGTGCGCGCGAGCACGTGTGTGTGTGTGTGTGTGTGTGTGTGTTGTGTGTGTGTGTATGTGTGTGTGTGTGTGTGTGTGTGTGTGTGTGTGTGTGTGTGTGTGTGTGTGTGTGTGTGTTAACAGAAGAGAAAACAAACAAAAAACATCGGGATAAGTTTGAAAGGTCATGTTTGCTGAGCTGAGATAAAACGGTAATCGAAAACTGAAAATGAAGAATGCATTTCATGGGGAAAAAAGTGTCATAAACACAATGATAACTCGAAATCTGCCGTCAGTTTCCTTCATTCGCGTCCATGCGGACAGATGGTCACTACCAGTGGCTTTATCTTTCTTAAAATTCCCATTTAGAAACTGGTTTTTCACACGATGTTGCGTTTGGTCGCGGTTTGATTTAGCCCGTCACATGTACGTTACTGACATTTCGAACTGTCAGAGAAAGGGCCGAGAATATTCTAAGCTGATACCGATATTTCCAACCTTAGAGTTGTGTGTGTGTGTGTGTGTGTGTGTGTGTGTGTGTGTGTGTGTGTGTGTGTGTGTGTGTGTTTGAGTGTGTGTGTGTGTGTGTGTGTGTGTGTGTGTGTGTGTGTGTGTGTGTGTGTGTTTTAGATCTTTGATATGCACGGATAGCCCGGCCCATCTTCTTTCATTGCACTGTGCGTTGGCAGATCACATGAACTACATGTTCTACCAGTCTGGAGAGTGCTGCTACGGTCGCCCAGCGAGGAGTGCTGACGAAAAATGCTGCGATGGCCAGACTGGTCAGGGCGGGTGCTGCTTCAGCCGAAATGGCCGGAGCTTTTTCATCACCACGAGCAGA
>CM031606.1:60761508-60764008 GCA_018398815.1 Conus ventricosus | reverse complement strand
CTATGAACAGGAGGAGGTGGAGAGAGGAAAGGGGTGTTGGGTAGCTATGAACAGGAGGTGGTGGAGAGAGGAAAGGGGGTGTTGGGTAGCTATGAACAGGAGGTGGTGGAGAGAGGAAAGGGGGTGTTGGATAGCTATGAACAGAAGGAGGTGGAGAGAGGAAAGGGGGTGTTGGGTAGCTATGAACAGGAGGTGGTGGAGAGAGGAAAGGGGGTGTTGGATAGCTATGAACAGGAGGAGGTGGAGAGAGGAAAGGGGGTGTTGGGTAGCTATGAACAGGAGGGGGAGAGAGGAAAGGGGGTGTTGGGTAGCTATGAACAGGAGGTGGAGAGAGGAAAGGGGGTGTTGGGTAGCTATGAACAGGAGGTGGAGAGAGGAAAGGGGGTGTTGGGTAGCTATGAACAGAAGGAGGTGGAGA
Source organism: Conus ventricosus (assembly GCA_018398815.1). NCBI lineage: Eukaryota > Metazoa > Mollusca > Gastropoda > Neogastropoda > Conidae > Conus > Conus ventricosus. The sequence continues at coordinate 60,763,590 of CM031606.1, read as the reverse complement.
GAGGAAAGGGGGTGTTGGGTAGCTATGAACAGGAGGTGGTGGAGAGAGGAAAGGGGTGTTGGGTAGCTATGAACAGGAGGTGGTGGAGAGAGGAAAGGGGGTGTTGGGTAGCTATGAACAGAAGGAGGTGGAGAGAGGAAAGGGGGTGTTGGGTAGCTATGAACAGGTGGTGGAGAGAGAAAAGGGGTGTTGGGTAGCTATGAACAGGAGGTGGAGAGAGGAAAGGGGGTGTTGGGTAGCTATGAACAGAAGGAGGTGGAGAGAGAAAAGGGGTGTTGGGTAGCTATGAACAGGAGGTGGAGAGAGGAAAGGGGTGTTGGGTAGCTATGAACAGGAGGTGGAGAGAGGAAAGGGGGTGTTGGGTAGCTATGAACAGGAGGTGGAGAGAGGAAAGGGGGTGTTGGGTAGCTATGAACAGGAGGTGGAGAGAGGAAAGGGGGTGTTGGGTAGCTATGTATACATGCACTGGAAGACAGGATATAACTTCAACCACGAGGCCTATACCTAGAGATTTGCCGAATAAATTGTGCGGTGATAATAGTTTACATTAAAGATGAATGTAATCTTTATCATCATCTCATCATGTTTTTGTTGGTCTTTCTGTCCCGCCATATTTTGTCCCCTTCCCGACTCTCTCTCTGTCTTGAAATCCTTTCTTTCTCTGCCCGCTGCTCTCCCAGGACTCCCGACTGTGTACTGTTCAATAGATGTAAGTATTTTCAGGACACACGGAGTCAAATGATCCGCTGTTGATGTGGTGGTCAGATGACCCAGAATCTGTTGAGATGAATGCGGCTGGCAAGGTCACTCGCTTCTCCATTCCGCCCTACCCCTGATTCCATTGCCCAATGATCCATTCCTGACTTCTGCATTCTATTCCAGTTCTCCCCTCTCTCTTTTGCTCCCTTTATCATTCTAGTCCAATACTCCCCTCTCTCTTTTGCTCCCTTTTTCATTCTGTTCCAGTTCTCCCCTCTCTCTTTTGCTCCCTTTTTCATTCTATTCCAATACTCCCTCTCTCTTTTGCTCCCTTTTTCATTCTATCCAGTTCTCCCCTCTCTCTTTTGCTCCCTTTTTCATTCTATTCCAGTTCTCCCCTCTCTCTTTTGCTCCCTTTTTCATTCTATTCCAGTTCTCCCCTCTCTCTTTTGCTCCCTTTTTCATTCTATTCCAGTTCTCCCTCTCTCTTTTTCCTTTTTCATTCTTTCCAGTTCTCCCCCCTCTCTTTGTTCCCTTTTTCATTCTATTCCATACTCCCCTCTCTCTTTTGCTCCCTTTTTCATTCTATTCCAATACTCCCCTCTCTCTTTTGCTCCCTTTTTCATCTATCCATACTCCCCTCTCTTTTCCCCTTTTCCATTCCTCTCTTTGTTCCCTTTTTCATTCTATTCCAATACTCCCCTCTCTCTTTTGCTCCCTTTTTCATTCTATTCCAATACATCCCCTCTCTCTTTGCTCCCTTTTTCATTCTATTCCAATATCCCCTCTCTCTTTTGCTCCCTTTTTCATTCTATTCCAATACTCCCCTCTCTCTTTTGTCCCTTTTTCATTCTATTCCAATTCTCCCCTCTCTCTTTTGCTCCCTTTTTCATTCTATTCCAATACTCCCCTCTCTCTTTTGTCCCTTTTTCATTCTATTCCAGTTCTCCCCCTCTCTTTTGTTCCCTTTTTCATTCTATTCCAATACTCCCCTCTCTCTTTTGTTCCCTTTTTCATTCTATTCCAATACTCCCCTCTCTCTTTTGCTCCCTTTTTCATTCTATTCCAATACTCCCCTCTCTCTTTTGCTCCCTTTTTCATTCTAGTCCAATACTCCCCTCTCTCTTCTTACTCCCTTTTTCATTCTAGTCCAATACTCCCCTCTCTCTTTTGCTCCCTTTTTCATTCTATTCCATTCTCCCCCTTCTCTTCTACTCCTTTTTTCATTCTAGTCCAATACTCCCCTCTCTCTTTTGCCCCCTTCTCCATTCTATTCCAGTTCTCTCCTCCCTCTTTTGCTCACCGCTCCACTCTACTCCTCGCCTCCTCTCTCCACTTCCCCCCCCCCCCCCCCCCCCTCACTTCTCCATTCTTCTTCAGGTG
>CM031606.1:60731106-60756408 GCA_018398815.1 Conus ventricosus | reverse complement strand
CCCCCTCCCTCACCTCAGCCATCCTCGCCTTTCTCTTTCTATTTGAGCAGATCTCTGTCTGTCTGTGTTTCTATCTTTCTGTCTCTTTCTCTCTGTCTTTCTCTTTCTCTCTGTCTGTCTCTTTCTCTCTGTCTTTCTCTTTCTCTCTGTCTTTCTCTTTCTCTCTGTCTTTCTCTTTCTCTCTGTCTTTCTCTTTCTCTCTCTTTTGGAATGTATCTAAGGCACATGCATTATCTATATGCTGAGATTAAATTTTCTCGTCCCTACCCCCCCCCCCCCCCCCCCCACCCGCCGCCCCTCTATCTCCCTCGCTCCATTCCGATATCCCTACAGTCTCTGGCTTCGTTTGGTAGCCATCCGATCAGCACACAGTGCTTCATTTGTTACTGATTGAATGACGACAAATTCATCATTAACTGTATAACCTACATGGGCCCTACGTGAAATTACACACTTTAGTGTTTAAAAGAATGGTCATTGTTCTTTTCTTTTTATGTTGTTAATTCATTGTTCTGAGGAATGGGAAATAATAAATCCTTGCCCTTCTGTACTCCCAGTTCTTAAAGAACAGGGAGTACTTTAGAATGGGAACGAAGAAATGCTGTCTGTGTGTGTGTGTGTGTGTGTCTGTGTGTCCGTGGTCAAAATGTGTTCCACTCGCTCCAGACAAAACTACTGGGCCGATCTTTCTGAAAATTTGTAGGTATGTTCATTATGGGCCACGGATGATGCCCGATGTTTTAGTTTACCGCTATAACCGTTACTAACGGCTGTAACGGCCTGTAACGGTTTTTCTTCTTTATGGAATATCCCAGAAAGTACTTGGCCGACCTTTATGAAAATTAGCAGGTATGTTCATTATGGGTCACGGATGATGCCTGATGTTTTAGTTTGCCCCGTTATAGCCGTTACTAACGGTTGTAACGGCCTGTAATGGTTTTTCTTCTTTACGGAATATGTCAGAAAGTACTTGGCCGATTTATAAGCGGTTTGGATGATCTTGTGACAAATCGGAGCCTCTGTCCATATGTAAGTGATGTAATGCTGAAAATGGATTAAACAACCGTTAAAACCGTTATTCTGACGTTATATAAGCGTTAAACCGTTATTTTGCCGTTATTTTTTGTATGTTGGTGGGTTTTAATGAAATTTTGTATGTAGAAAGGTTATCACCCGCAAATGGCACTTCCATGTAGTGTTTCAAAATCTGACCGTTAAAAACCGTTATTCTTGACATATTGTCCGATTTGGATGAAATTTGGTATGTACACAGGCTTTAGCCCAGTGAGGACTAAAATACCGGTTTCAAAAGTGTACATCGGTTATATAACCGTTAAACCGTTATTTTGCCGTTAGTTTTTTATATGTTGGTGGGTTTTAATGAAATTTTGTATATAGAAAGGTCATCACACACAAATGGCACTTCCATGTAGTGTTTCAAAATCTGACCGTTAAAAACCGTTATTCTTGACATATTTTCCGATTTGGATGAAATTTGGTATGTACACAGGCTTTAGCCCAGTGAGGACTAAAATGCCAGTTTCAAAAGTATACATCGGTTAAATAACCGTTAAAACCGTTATTTTGCATTTATTTCTTATCTCACAAAGCACTTGGCCGATTTATAAGCGGTTTGGAAAACTGGGAGTACGTTTATATGCTTCGCATCTTGTTTTTTTCTTCGATGGACATTTAGAGTGTGATGAATTATTTCCTTTAAAATGCATTCCTGATGTGATTTTCTTTCTTTCTTATTTCATGTATTTAATTTTTTTATATCGAAAGTCCACCCCAGACAGCCGTAACAAAAGGTTCTGCTCTAAGACAAAATTACATGGTTCGCCAGTGGCAACAGTGAAGGATAGTTCTGTTCCTGAGGCAGAATTGGAGGGACCACCGATGCCATCAATGAGGGGTTTATGGTTATACTCTACTCAGCCTAATGCCTTTTTTTAAATTTTCGAGATCCCTCCCATTGCCCTCCCTTTCCTAGATAAAAAAACAACAACAACAACCTGGGATGTCATTTTCAGAATGCAATAAGGTTCCTCCCTATACATGTGTAAGATTCAGGTCTACATGTGTAAGACTCAGTTTGTGTTGGGTTCACAAGTTTTCTCCAGCGAGGGCCGAGTTCCATTAACAGTCATACACGCCTACACTTCCTTTCTGTTAGCATTTTCTATGATTCCTGTCTTTCATTTTTTTATATTCCTGGTATATGAAAAAAAAAGCTTAATTTATTCGGTCGTTCTACAACTCTTTTAACAATGAATTATTTCGAAAGAAAAGGTACTTGGTAATCATGACTCGAATTACTATAAAAATGATCGCAGTCTTGCTCCTCATTGCCGCACGTTGTCTTTGGATTTCTGTGAATAATGAACTTTTTTTTTGGTGGTGGTGGGGGGGGGGGGGGGGGGGGGGGGGGGGGGGGGGGAGTGTCCGGGTGATGTGAGTGTTCTTTTAAGATATACTTTCTTTGTCATCCCCAATCTTTCATGGTCGTAACTCAGTCATTTGTTTGTCTGTCTTTGTTCTGTCTTTCATTCTTTTCTTTTTCCTTTTCTTAACCAAAAGAGGGAAATAGGATGTCTTTTATGCGCATCAAAATCGTCAGAACACAAACCAACGCACGCACGCACGCACGCGCGCACGCACACGCGGGAAAGAGAATGGACTATAGAACCACTTCATAGCATCAAGCGTCCAATATGCTATGGTTTCCTGACAAAATGCGATGCATAATGAATTGATAACATGTGACTGCCACTTTGGAGTTGTGCCTCTACGTAATGTTGGGTGCTCGAGTTTAGTGCTCACTTGCGAATCATAGGGGAAGAAGAAGAGAAAGCAGAGGGTCGGGATGAGACTTTGGGGAGTAAGGGAGCGGGCGGGTGGACCTGCTGTTTCTGGTGTCTGTCAGTGGATCGGACGCCCATTAGACGAGTAGGCTCAACACGAGCTCGACGACAGGCAGCCTGGTGGACCGGAAGAGGGCTGTTGGAATCAGTCCACGAACATCTGCAGACAAGAGGCTTCCCCGCCGACCCCCAGCCCCCCCCCCCCCATCCCCTCCTGCCACTCCCCAGTCGTTAGAGATTTACCGAATACTCCTGCTTGCAGCCAGATGAAAAAAAAATCAATCTCCGAACTGACTTAGCTACAATGCAGACGTGTTTTACATCCAACGTATCGCCAGTGGAGGTGCTTTATCATGTACTGACCTGTCTGGGAATTGTTCTATTGCCAGTGGAGGTGCTTTATCATGTACTGACCTGTCTGGGAATTGTTCTATTGCCAGTGGAGGTGCTTTATCATGTACTGACCTGTCTGGGAATTGTTCTATTGCCAGTGGAGGTGCTTTATCATGTACTGACCTGTCTCGGAATTGTTCTAAAGGGCGTCTTCAAAATGGGATGTCAATCTCGTTGTCGTAAAACATTTCGATCTGAACCGTTTTCATGGATTCGATGCAGGAACAGAACAGAAAGGAGGGGGAGGGGGGGGGGGGGGGGGGAGAAGACGAAAAAGGGGGGAAAAATTGATGAAACAAACACAGTTTTCACTGACGCATCGAAACCTGTGGCACGGAAAGTGCTGACATCACAAGGGCACGTGCCCGGTTCGAGGCAACACGCTGTTCAGACGACTGACGATTCATCGCGGGCACGCTGTGAAGAGAAACATGACGGTGTTTGCGCTCACATGTTTGCCCCGCCACACCAGCACCACTCACTGGCTTTTCGCCATGGTCTGGCAGGCTTCGCTTGACGCCAGACGTGTCGATGGAAAAACGCCGTGTTGTGCTAGGGTGAGCAAGGTGCACGAGGCAGTTTTAATCAAAATCGTGTCGGCTTGGGGAAGTAGTGTGTTGGGTGGAGGGGAGGGGGGGAGAGGGAAGGGAGGGGTAAGGGGGGGTGGGGGGGTGTGGGGGGGGGGGGGGGGGGGGTCGGGAGGGGTTCCACGAGTACTGGATCTTCCCATCAACGTGTCCTATCCACTCCATCGATTAGCGCTGCGTCCTCACCCCACACCCCACTCCCCGTCTCCCACACACGTGCGCGTACATGCCTGCAAACCCTCAAATAGGTACGTACACACGCACGCACCACAGACCCACTCATATACACAAACATGCATACGCGGGCACGCATACGCGCACACACACACATACGCGCGCAAACACATATGCGTGCGCGCGAGGGCGCACACAGGGATGTACACACGCATGCACTCAAACACACACACACACACACACACACACACACACACACACACACACACACACACACACACACACACACCACACACACACACACACACACAAGCATAAAACACGCCCCCCATCTTTATATATATCCCCATGTCTCCCTCCCCCTCCACATACACACACACACACGCACACGCACACACACACACAGTCCACTCGTTACCCCGTCCCGCCCCCTTTTTCTGCTCATCAACTTTATAGCATAGTGGCCTTCCGATGCTCAAAGTAGGCCCTCCTCCTCCCCTCACCCCGTCTTTAAATTAAGAAAAAAAAATCCCTCCTTCACCCTCCACTCCCCGCCGACGGCTTCGTCCGTTAGTCAACATCTGAGTAAGCGCAACTTATTTCATTAATAAGTTGTCTTCAAAATGACAAAAGCAACTGTATCTCACCTTGTTAACCTTCGCCCCCCTTTTCTCCCTTCCACCCCCTTTAACCCCACCGCAACCTCCGATAGACCTTTTAAACAGACACCCCGCTCCCCCTCCCCCCCTCACTCGCTGATGACATATCTCAGAATGGGATCTTTCTCCTCACCCTCTCACAACATTGCCACCCATTCTTCCCTCAACGTTCTCTCTCTCTATCTTCACCCCCCCCCCCCCCCCACCTGCCCTGCCCGCCTCCTTTCAAAGATTGCACCTTTCTTCTTCAACCCTGTCATCCTCTTCCCACCCCTACAACAAACCTTAGGAAAGGAACTGGGTCACATTACTTCAACCCTTCCGTCCGCGTGCAGAAGGGATTTATCCGCCCTTGCGATGAAATGCACCCACTCTCTCCAGTCTCGGGTAGAATGTGCTTCACTAAAGGTGTTGAACGAAGAGATAATATATGGGGTCGGACACCAAGGGGAGGAAGCGGAGGACGAAGAGAGAGAGAGAGAGAGAGAGAGAGAGAGAGGGGAGAGATTTAAATACATAGAGTTTTCCAAGAGAGAGAGAGAGAGAGAGAGAGAGAGAGAGAGAGGAGAGAGAGAGAGAGAGAGAGAGAGAGAGAGAGAGATTTAAATACATAGAGTTTTCCAAATATAGCAGACTAATATTGGGTGTGAAACTGGGCTTTTTTCTTCTTTTTTTTTTGTACTTGCCTTCGCATCACTACTAAACTACCATAACACTCAAATGAAAATGTATCTCACTCGAGTACAGGTGTAACACGTTGCATAGTCACTCCTCGCCCCAAATCATTCTCGGCAGGTGAGAACGGGCACGTGTCCGAACACAAACTTACCTTCCCCTTTGTTCCAAAATCGCTTACCCCTTTAAAATTCTTGAAGTGTCTGAAACGACAAAACATATTAATTAAAACACACTGCACCTGAAATCAAGGTGTGTGTGTGTGTGTGTGTGTGTGTGTGTGTGTGTGTGTGTGTGTGTGTGTGTGTGTGTGTGTGTGTGCAATTCTGCACCTGAGGTAGAGCTACTTCCCATCTTGTTTGAAAACAAGTTCCGGTGAGTGAATCCTGCCATGGACCATAAAGACTCCAAGGAATAATAAAGGCACGTGCCTGTTTCCACCCATCACCCGGGTAGGTAAGTTCAGGCACGCGCCGATATCCACTTGGGTGGATTTGTTGTTTGGGACACAGGATTTTACAGGTAGGGAGTGATCCTGGAAGAAACGGAGTCCGGATTAACTTCCCAGGGTTGGCGGGGGGGGGGGGGGGGGGGGGGGGGGGGGGGGGGGGGGGGGGGTTAGGCACGTACCGCTTCTTACCTGCCGGGGAGTGATTTTGGGCGTGGAGTGATTACAGAACACCGGTTGAAAATGCGATCTAACAGTTTCCACATCCCAGATGCATGTTGGCAGCGTCGAAGTCAAAACAAAACGTCGGAAGAACCAGGACATTCGCCGAAGAGGAGACCTCGGTTACAGGCCGATGGATTACAGATTCTGATTGTTCCGGATCCACAGCACGAATTCACACCAAATTTAACGAATTCATCCTCGGACCGAGTTTTTTTTCCACCGAGTTTCTCAGTTCAACAGCTTTTGTGTAATCTTGCTGAACGGATCGTAGATCCGCTCTCTGATCCGAATCTATACCTTGGATCCGCACTGAATATTCAAAGGGTTGGAATGTAGCTAGGCCTCTGTCTGACTTCTCGCCAACTTTGGTTAAAATCGATTTCGTGGTCTTTGGGCCGTATTCTGTCTTTCCACAAAGTTTTGTCAATTTACTTGGCCGTTGGGCCACAGTTCGTCTTTCCACTAAGTTCCGTTAAAATCGTGGTCGTTGCTACGTTCCGTCTTTCCACCAAGTTTTATCAGTCACTTGGTCGTTGGGCCACAGTTCTTCTTTCCATCACTTAAGTGAATTTGGTTTCATGGTCGTTGGGCCACAGTTCGTGTTTCCATTACTTTAGTGAATTAGGTTTCATGGTCGTTGGGCCACATTCCGTTTTGCCACTAAGTTTCCGTTAAAACAGTGGCCGTTGCTATATCTCGTCCTTCCACCAAGTGTTCTTAGTTCCGTGATCCTGGGTCACATTCCGTCTTCCATCAAATTCCGTTAAAATCGTGGTCGTTGGGCCGTATTCCGTATTTCCACAGTTTCGTTCGTTCCATAGTCATTTGGCCACTTTCTCTCTTTTCACCAAGTTTGTTAAAACCGGTTCCACAGCTTTGCTTTCTCTTGCCAACAGACAAACTAACTAACACTGATGACAAATGAAAATATGATTTCTTGGTAATAAACGAGAGAGAGAGAGAGAGAGAGAGAGAGAGAGAGAGGGGGGGGGGGGGGGTGGAAGGCGAATTTAAGAAGGGGAGAGAAGATTGGGGGTGGGGGTGGGAGGAGGCGTAGGTGGGTGGATGGGTGTGGGTGGGGTGTGTGAAATGCGCGGACAGGAGGGTGGGAGATACAGGTAACCTTGCGGAAAATCTAGGACACAGATGTGGGCACAGTCGGACAGATGAACACGAAGATCCAATTTTTCAGTTGGTACCGTTCGACAAAGCTGTACCGTTGATTGTCCCTAGCCATCACTCAGTCCTTACATTCTGTTGATGTTACACACAGTCAAGACCGCAGCATCACTCCACTCCCAGAGGGCAGGAAGAGCTCGAGAGGTCAGGAAATGACGAAAGAAGGTAAAGTTAAAATGAATTTTCTTTAAAAGGAAGATACCCTTACAATAGGAAGTTTGCAATGACAAGAAAAGTTTTATTCAGAACCTGATGAGCTCCATAAGCTATGAACTAACTCAAGCAGTGGGAAACAGACACACACACACACACACACACACACACACACACACACACACACACACACACACACACACACACACTCTCTCTCTCTCTCTCTCTCTCTCTCTCACACACACACACAGGCACACACAGTAACATAGACACACGCACGCACGCACACGCACGCACGCACGCACGCAACACACACCACACACACACACACACACACACACACACACACACACACACACACACACACACACACACACACACACACACACACACACACAAACAACGCGAGCGCGCACAGATGTGCCGAGAAAAGGTAACAAACACAGCCAAGGTATGTATGAGAGCTAACGATGGCCATTTCATCCCGGGCGGACTCTTTACGCATGGTAACCCTGACTACCTGTGGCAGAAAGAAACCCCGTCCCACAGAGGCAGGTTACAAACAAACATGCGAGATCTGACAGCTCTTGCAAACTGGCACCTTTCCGGAGCTGGGGAAAACCCAACATGTTGTGCAGACATCTTACCTAAACATTTTGTAGGAAAGCTAAGATCGTTGGAAGAACCACTTGAAAGAAACATCAACAAACCCCAGCACATGCAAAATCATTCCAAGTTATGTTGTTTATAGCCCAGCCGAAAAAATCAAAGACAATTACTTCATTTAAAAAAAAAGGAAAGTCGCCAATGAAAACGAGAGAGAGAAGAGAGAGAGAGAGTGTGAGTAGAGAGAGAGAGAGAGAGAGAGGAGAGAGAGAGAGAGATTTGGCCAAATAAATGTAATGGAACGCATACCCCCCCCCCCCCCCCCCCAAAAAAAAAAAAAATGATGCTTCACAGACTGCATTCATGTAGGTTCTCCCCCCCCCCCCCACCTCACATAAGCAACAAATGAAAACCAAGAAACCCTGTGCCATCACACTTTGTCCTGAAAAGTCTGGTGTTCTCATTCACACTTCGTTTGTTCGAAATCGAATTCAGAGATAAACTATACTTTTATTTGTGTCTAGGTGTCTTCTCCTTTTTGTACTCCCAGTTCTTATAGAACAGGGAGTACTTTAGAATGGGAACGAAGAAATGCTGTCTGTGTGTCTGTCCGTGGTCAAAATGTGTTCCACTCGCTCCAGACAAAACTCCTCGGCCGATCTTTCTGAAAATTTGTAGGTATATTCATCTTGGGCTCGGATGATGCCGATGTTTTATTTTACCAGAATAGTCGTTACTAACGGCTATAACGGCCCCAAACGGATTTTCCTCTTGATGGAATATCTCAGTGAAGAAATACATTATGACGCATGTTTGATTGTGACGTTTTTCAGGAAGCTTAACTGGGAGTAGGTTTATATGCTTTGCATCTTTTTTTTTCTCGTTCTATTTCTACTGTCAACAGGCAGTATATTGCCTGTTTGGTTAGGCATTGAACATCCCGGCGATAAAAGACGGTCTATGTCCGAAACGTTGATGATTTTTTTTTCTATTGTAAATCTTCTACGCATCCTCACAGATAGTTTGTAATGCTGAAAAAATATGTCGTTAAATTATTCACAGATGCTTGAAATTGTTCAGGCATTGGTTAAGAGCCTTTGGGATGTTTATTTTGATTTAAAAAAAAAACGTGTTCTCGATGAAAACTCTTGTTTGGTTTTATAAAACTTTTTTTTTCTTTTTTGCGAACTGTTGCAATTATGAATAGTTACTCTCGCGTCCAAATGCATACACCTACGAAAGAAACATCATACAGACGGTGCGCATATGATCACGTGAATACCCGCATGTATGTGATGTTGGGTCGGTTTCAATAAAAACACATTGAAAAAAAAACACTCGCATACAGAACCACCCTTGCTCTCCACTCCCTTCCCATCTTTATTCAACACACACACACACACACACACACACACACACACACACACACACACACACACACACACACACACACACACACACACACACACACACACACACACACACACACAGAGTATTCTTTCTTGTCACACGCACGCGTGCGCTCGCACACACACACTCACACACACGCACGCACGCACGCACTCATTCACACACACACGCACGCGCGCGCGCGCACGCACACACACACACACACACACACACACACACACACACACACACACACACACACACACACCATACTTACACTCCCCTCCATCCCGCCCCCCCCGCACGCACACACACATAGTATTCAACAGAACAGGAAAGTTCAATAATGGCAAGAAACGCTAAACCAGGCGACAGATTGGGCCTGGGTGTTGCTTATTTTGATGGGATAGACCTTATAGGGAAGACATCATGATTGAAGAGGTAATATTTGAGCGGATAGAAAAACACAGCGTCACAGCGAACTACTTTTAAAGTTGGACTGATTCTACTTCTGTAACTCCAGGGTGTTAGGGTCAAATCTCTCTCTCTCTCTCTCTCTCTCTCTCTCTCTCTCTCTCTCTCTCTCTCTCTCTCTCTCTCTCTCTCTCTCTCTCTCTCTCTCTCCATTTTCGGTTCCTAGTAATGCCAATGCTGCAACAAAGCCCAGTTAATTGAAATTGGGACTACTCCTTGACTTGGGACTACTCCTTGACTTGCTCACTTAATTTCAATTTGTTAGGTTTATTTTGAGTTTGTTTTAGATTGGGCAAAACTTTAGATTAAACTCAACACGCGGATAATCTTACATTCGGATATTTAAAAGTCCATAGGTGGTTCAAAGGCTCTTTCAATTAACCGGGTTTAACTGTACATGGTCAGTTCAGTGGTGTTCATGATCTCTTTGATACAGAATCTACACAACCTATTTTGACCTACATCGTATTAAGAGGAGACGTATATATTAAAAAATATAGATAGATAGATACTGCATCAAAGTGACCACAGGTCATCTACGTCATGAAAGGTAGAAAAAAAAATGCTCATCACACAATAATATGCAATCAAAAAGAGAAAACGGAATTTACATCACAATGAAAACTGGTCATTCTTGCTGATTACCGGTCATCTGCGTTGTAAGGAGCAGAGAAACGCCCATACCACAACAATATTCTGTCTGTCAAACGTTTTTTTTTAAATATGGAATTGGCATCAAACTGATCACTGGTCATTGTCACTGACCACTGGTCATCTAAATTGCAAGAAGCACAGAAATATTCATATAATAAACAGTAAGCAATTACGTTTTCCAAACTGGTCACTGGTCATTGTTGGTAACTGTCAGGGTCAAAATTCAACACAACCAAAGTGTGGTCCGTCGCCGGCCACTTCAACTGGACATAAGTCCAAACTCAGACATCCCGACGCCTCCAAGCATCGCCTCAGCCAATTTGGGCACGAGGGGGAGGCTAATCCTCATCCTCCACAGAGACGGTACGATCCACCCAGACAGACTAAGCCGTTTTGACCGACGCCTCGATGTCTAGCGAGACGAGTCGTAGCGCCTGGCTCAGGCTCATCTGGCCAATTTGTGGAACCAGCGTCATTGTTAGTTAGACGTCGTGGCGCCTACCCAGACTCATCTAGCCACTTTAGAGTGACCAGTGTCCACGAGTTAAGCCATACGGCGCCAGTTAAGTAGGAAAGGGGGGAAGGTAGTGTGTGGTGGGGGTGAAATCTAGCTAATCAATTAAATGACCGATTGACCACCACAGAGAGTAAGGTGTGTAGGCGTGACTGTCATGATTTGAATGTCCAATGGAATTAGAGGGAGATAACTTCGGGGTATCAGGCGGTAAAAATACTGACCAATGGTACTGGCCCTTGGACACGGGGTTAGGGCATAAAGGAATGCGTGAGTGAGAGAGAGGAAAAGGAGGAAAACGAACAGACAGAGAGAGAGAGGGAGAAGTTCGGGGGAGTAGGCTCTCGCCTACAGGAAGGCAGGGAGATGAAGAGGGGAACGAGGGGAGAACGAACAGAGAGACAGAGAGAGAGAGAGGTCTGAGTGTAATCTCTGAGGAGAGAAAAGCAGAGAGATGAGGGGAGGAGAGAAGAGAACCAAGTTGAGAGATTAGCATGAGATAGTCTGCAGAGGAAGGACTGAGGAGAGATGTGGGAGAGAGAGAGAGTTGCTAACTAATGAAGAAGAAAAGAAAGAAAAGAAAAAAGAAAAGAAAAGCAACCATGTCCATTTGATAAGAGCAGACTAGAAGAGAGAGAGAGAGAGTGCAATGCGTTAATGCAGGAAGAAAGAAAGGAGAACAGATCGATGTTGATAGTCACTGTTCTATCCTCACTGGGGTTCGACCTCATACTTGGCCAGCGCCACTTTCATCAGCAGTCCAGCCTGACCGGTGCCAGCAGTCCAGCTTGACCGGTGCAAGTAGACCAACACCAGTGCCAGCAGTTGTGTCGTGTTGTGAAAGTGACAGTGAAAAGAAAAAGAAAAGAAAAGAAAAGACAGTGATTCGTGAATAGTTAAGATCACCTGGCCAGGTAAAGTAGAAATCTGTTTATACCCGGGTTAGTTAATGATGTTTTAGATAAATGATTTTGTGAAGTTCAGGAAGGAGAGAATGTTTTATTTTGTTTGATTCCTTATGCATTGATGTTTCGTTCTATGATCATGTGTAGTAAAGTTATAGACTTTACTAGTGGTTTGATGTGACGAATGCATGATATATGAATGAGATCGTAAGCAAGCTGTGAGTGTGTTTGGGCTGTGCGCTAGTCCTTCCTCCACTGACATCACCGAGGTCGCCAATTTATTGGCGAGCCTGCCAGGATATTCTGGCCCATTTATTATAATTGTTCAACTTCTCAGAGAGGAAGCTGGGTGGGATTCAAGTATTGTAATCCTAAGACAAGGGGTTGTCTTACTGTATGTTCCCAAGATAGTTAAATACTAGGCTTGGCATTGCTTCCAAGATAGCTAATACTAGGCTTGGCATTTCAGCCCAGAGTACTCATTTCGCACAGATTGCCTATAATTCGCTCTCATAGTTGGGTCAGGCGCTGGGCGTCTTATAAAAACTAATTACGTTGTCCCAAGCTAACATTATCATTCATAGGATTGTGCTATTACGTCACTCGTGTCGGTAACACCAGTTTGGCTGTCGTAGTAATAAAATCTTGTTCAAAAAAAAAAGAGAGATATAATGGCGGAAGAAAAGAACACCCCCATTGAACAACTTGTGAGCGTCGCTCGTGATTTAGGCTATTCGGGAGAAGAGTTGCGAGCATTCGTTGAGAACCAACAAAAGATGGAAAGAGATGAACGAGCGGAAAGACGCCGTATCGCAGGAGAAATAGCAGAGCAGGAAACAGAAAGATTAAGGATTCAGGCTAACGATAATCAGGCTAAAGAAACGCAGGAAACAGAAAGATTAAGGATTCAGGCTAGCGAAACGCAGGAAACAGAAAGACTAAGGATCCAGTTAGAGTTAGAGAGACTGAAAATACAGAGGGAGACCACCGATGATGGTAGTTCACTTTCCAGTGACTCTGTGCGCAGTTACGCCCCCCGACCAAAGTTGCCAAAGTTCTCTGAAGGAACAGATTCGATTGATGCATACATCAGTCGTTTCGAAACGTTTTGCGACCAGTCAGGGTTGGCCTTCAGAAGAGTGGGCAGTCATTTTGTCAGCGCTATTGACGGGTAAGGCATTGCAGATTTTCACTGCATTGCCAGCAGACACCCAATCTGATTTTGGTGCTGTGAAGGAATCGTTGATGAAGGGATTTGACCTCACAGAGGAGGGATTCAGAAAGAAATTTCGTTCAGCTAGATTGCAAGCAGGGGAAACGTACACTCAGTTTGGTGCACGTTTAGATCACTATTTTGATAAATGGTTAGAGTTGAATGGTACGAAGAAGGAGTTCGCTGAATTGAAAGAGCTGGTTATGAAGGAACAGATTTTGTCAGGTTGCGGCCCTGAGTTAACCATACATTTGAAAGAGAGACAGCCAGAGACAGCAGGGGAGTTGTTGAAGTTCGCAGAGGTGTATAGAGAGGACGTTTGGGCACTAAGGTGCAGGAGAAAACAGGTGTTAGAAACAGGTGAGAAGAGTGCAAGGAGACTAGGGGAGTTTTCTGCACAGTCTGCAAACCCAGTGGTGGGGCAGAAAGGAGGACAAAGGGACAATAGGTGTTTCATTTGTCACAAGAAGGGACATGTGGCGAGGGATTGTCGCATGAGGTTCCAGAAGGCAGCAGCCTTGCAAGAGGTGGATAAGGGTCGTCAAGGGAAACGACCTGCAGTGGAACCAACAGGGATCCAATCTGAAGAGGGTAGAGTGCGGCCTATGGCTAGCACTGGACAGCAGTCAGTGTCAGGAATGGAGGGCACTAGGCTGAGTGGTTCGTTACCAGTGGAAGAAGGGTGGATTGGCCAGCAGAGGGTGAAAGTGTTACGAGACACTGGTTGTTCATGTGGTGTGGTGAGAACAACGCTGGTCGAGAAAGGGGATTTGACAGGGCAAATCCAGACCTGTACTCTAATCGATGGCACTGTGAGGGAGTTTCCAGTTGCTAAGATAGAAGTACGTACCCCTTACTTCTCAGGCGAGTTGTCTGCGTTGGTGATGGAGAAACCCTTCATGATTTGATCATTGGAAATATTCCAGGGGCAAGGGATCCAGGGGATCCTGAGTTGTTGACTGCTACAGGGGCAGCAGTGCAAACAAGGAGCAAGAAGGAGGAAAAGGTTGATAAACCGTTAGTCGTTCCAGCAAGGAAGTCGGGCATAGATGTGTCGCCTGATGAGTTTAGGGCAGTGCAGGAACAAGACCCTTCGCTCGTGAAGTCTTGGGAGTTGGCAAGAGGTGGAGAGAAACAGGTGGTTAGAGGAGGTGAGACTCAGCACATAGGCGCAGCAGCAATCATTGATGAGGTGAAGGAGACCCGCAGAAGAAGGGGAGATTTTGTTGCCTAAGTTTCCAGAAGAGTCATACAGGGATGTGTCACTGTATGAAGGGCTAGACAGTAGGAGTTCCTAGGTTTTGTTGTCGGAGGCGACACAAAGCAGCCAGAAAAGGGAAAGGTGGAGAAGATGATGAACTCAGAGGAAGTCAGTCATATCCGGGGTGCTTTGTTGATAATATGTGTTGATTACAGTTATATTGATTGGATATGGGTTCATTCCCAGTTGGCTATGGTTCATATTCTTTGTGGGAGACTTGTTCATATTTTCTTTGTGAGACTTGTTCATGTGAATGTAGTTATGCTTGGAGCATACAGCCGCTTGTGTAGTAATGCATTATTTGCAATGAGTGAGGATGGAGATTCCTCAGTGAAGTGTCATGGATCGTGATCATATTATATTGTGCTTTTCATAAGAATTGTGAAGAGAAGATGTGGCAAATCCGCAGGTAGGGGAATGGCATAAGTGCGCACAGAGGTCGTTATAAAATGAATTGAAATAACGCAAGAGCGCACGTCAATGATAACTCATTGGAGTGGTATTCACTAATGGTATATTTTATAATTTATAAACCGTTGGTTGTAAAGTATTTTTCAAACTTTGCGCGTGTAGCTGTGTGTCAGCAAATTCGGTTGTTGTCTTTTTTGTACCGTTGTTTTGAGACAATGCGGTGCATAGTCTTTTGCAAGGGGGAAATTGTCAGGGTCAAAATTCAACACAACCAAAGTGTGGTCCGTCGCCGGCCACTTCAACTGGACATAAGTCCAAACTCAGACATCCCGACGCCTCCAAGCATCGCCTCAGCCAATTTGGGCACGAGGGGGAGGCTAATCCTCATCCTCCACAGAGACGGTACGATCCACCCAGACAGACTAAGCCGTTTTGACCGACGCCTCGATGTCTAGCGAGACGAGTCGTAGCGCCTGGCTCAGGCTCATCTGGCCAATTTGTGGAACCAGCGTCATTGTTAGTTAGACGTCGTGGCGCCTACCCAGACTCATCTAGCCACTTTAGAGTGACCAGTGTCCACGAGTTAAGCCATACGGCGCCAGTTAAGTAGGAAAGGGGGGAAGGTAGTGTGTGGTGGGGGTGAAATCTAGCTAATCAATTAAATGACCGATTGACCACCACAGAGAGTAAGGTGTGTAGGCGTGACTGTCATGATTTGAATGTCCAATGGAATTAGAGGGAGATAACTTCGGGGTATCAGGCGGTTAAAAATACTGACCAATGGTACTGGCCCTTGGACACGGGGTTAGGGCATAAAGGAATGCGTGAGTGAGAGAGAGGAAAAGGAGGAAAACGAACAGACAGAGAGAGAGAGGGAGAAGTTCGGGGGAGTAGGCTCTCGCCTACAGGAAGGCAGGGAGATGAAGAGGGGAACGAGGGGAGAACGAACAGAGAGACAGAGAGAGAGAGGTCTGAGTGTAATCTCTGAGGGAGAAAAGCAGAGAGATGAGGGGAGGAGAGAAGAGAACCAAGTTGAGAGATTAGCATGAGATAGTCTGCAGAGGAAGGACTGAGGAGAGATGTGGAGAGAGAGAGAGTTGCTAACTAATGAAGAAGAAAAGAAAGAAAAGAAAAAAGAAAAGAAAAGCAACCATGTCCATTTGATAAGAGCAGACTAGAAGAGAGAGAGAGAGAGTGCAATGCGTTAATGCAGGAAGAAAGAAAGGAGAACAGATCGATGTTGATAGTCACTGTTCTATCCTCACTGGGGTTCGACCTCATACTTGGCCAGCGCCACTTTCATCAGCAGTCCAGCCTGACCGGTGCCAGCAGTCCAGCTTGACCGGTGCAAGTAGACCAACACCAGTGCCAGCAGTTGTGTCGTGTTGTGAAAGTGACAGTGAAAAGAAAAGAAAAGAAAAGAAAAGACAGTGATTCGTGAATAGTTAAGATCACCTGGCCAGGTAAAGTAGAAATCTGTTTATACCCGGGTTAGTTAATGATGTTTTAGATAAATGATTTTGTGAAGTTCAGGAAGGAGAGAATGTTTTATTTTGTTTGATTCCTTATGCATTGATGTTTCGTTCTATGATCATGTGTAGTAAAGTTATAGACTTTACTAGTGGTTTGATGTGACGAATGCATGATATATGAATGAGATCGTAAGCAAGCTGTGAGTGTGTTTGAGCTGTGCGCTAGTCCTTCCTCCACTGACATCACCCGAGGTTGACAGTAACCACTAGTTATACTACGTTTTAAGAAGCATATACACCCTATAACACATCAATACAGAATGAGATAGTGAAAATATGAAATTGACATAAAACTGACCACACGTCTTTCTTGCAGACCACTGGTCTTCTACATTAAATAAGAAAGCATTAAACATATCAATATGGAGTGAACTCAGGAAAATATTAAATTTACATGAAACTGACCACTGGTCTATCTTGTTGACCACCGGGCATCTATATTGTAAACTGTACAGAAGCGTTTATAACACACCAATATGCAGTGAAATAGTGAAAACGTGAAATTTTCATGAAGCTGACCACCGGTTTTGGCACTCACCAGTAGTTATCTAGGTTGTGCATATTATAAAATTGCCATTAGAGCATACGCAGCCTAAATAGTGAACATTTGGATTTTACAATAAACTGAACTACTTCATGGTCACCCCATTCGATAGGGAGAGTATTGGACAGGTAACGTTTATGGCCAATGTTTAATACCATGTCCATATAAACTTAACAAAATAACATAAGCAACATTTTTGTGTGTTTGCCTACTTTCCAGTGTGAACTATATTATTTGGATTTGAAAACTAGTTGATTTAACTACTTGACACTTGCATGTTTGATTTTTCTGATTGATTATGCACTCTGAAGATTTCTCTATGTGACCATTCAATAGAAAAATAAGAATAAACTCCTGTCTCATTCCATCACTTTTTATTAGATTTTATTGTCATTTGGCTCTTAGTTTGACGTTAACGAAAGACAAGAAACTAATAGCGAAATTGAAAATAAATAAATAAATTAATAAAGATATGGGGCACTTCCCACACTTTCTCTCACAATTGGAGAAAGTGTGGGGGCGCCCACATACTTTCTCTCACATGGGAGCAAGTGCGACAGGGGAAGGACCACACTCTCTCTCAATCCCGCACTTTCTTCTTAAGTGAGAGAAAGTGAGCTCCTACACTTTGTCCTAAAGTGAAAGAAAGTGTGGGAATGAGAGAAACTGTGGCTCAACATAAACTTATTGAGAGCAAGGTAAGTTGGCGACAAATTGGCCAAGGGGCGACAGATTGGACTGTGAAGTGCGACCCAATCTGGCGCCCTCAAAAACTTAGAATGGGCGACAGATTGGTCTTGGTGCTGAGGACCAATCTGTCGCCTGGGCTACAAATTGGTCCTGGTGTTGAGGACCAATCTTTCGTCGGGCGACAAATTGGGCAGGGGCGACAGACTGGTCGTTAACACACGTGGACAAACTGCTACCGGTCTCAGACGCAAATTGCAAGCGTTAACGCCGGTAAGTTTGCCCTGTGGGTTGGGCATAGAATAGACCCACTGCCCTGCCATGCATGTCGTAAGAGGCGACTAAGGCAGGACCACCTCGCCCAGAGGATAAAGGGGTTTGCGTAGGGCTAACAACCCTGCCTGTTAAAAAGAGCAGTTACAGAAGTATCGACGACAACGAACCAAAACATTCACCTGGGCAAGGAAGGGTCTCCATCCCGGAGACTTATGACGCAGTGCAGTGAAAGCCGAAAGGAAGCTGCAAGGCTGACTCCCTTCTAACGCCCAGGACAACAACGAGAGTAGCCACATGGAACATCAGTACGATGTTTGAAACAGGAAAAACCATCCAAGTTGCGAGAGAGATGAAAAACTACAAGATCGGAGTGCTAGGACTGAGTGAGACAAGGTGGCTACAATCAGGACAGCTGAGACTTTCATCTGGAGAACAGCTGCTGTACTCAGGACACACAGAGGATGGAGCCCCCCACACTGAGGGTGTGGCCCTGATGCTGGCACCGGAGGCACAAGGGGCACTCATCGGATGGGAACCTGTCAACTCCCGCATCATCACAGCCAAGTTTACCACGAAGAAGAAGTGCATCAAGCTGAACATCATCCAGTGCTATGCTCCCACCAATGATGCGGAAGAAGAGAAGAAAGATGACTTCTATCAGCAACTACAGACAGTGATAGACAAAAGAGGAGCAAAGGACATGACCATACTGATGGGAGATTTTAACGCCAAGATCGGAACGGACAACACAGGCTACGAGGAGATCATGGGGACACACGGACTGCGACAGATGAACGAGAATGGTGAGCGTTTTGCAGACCTGTGCGCCCTGAACTAGCTGATGATAGGAGGAAGCATCTTCCCACACAAGCGCATCCACAAGGCCACATGGAGATCCCCGAACCATGTCACGGAGAACCAGATTGACCACATCTGCATTAGCCGCAAATTCAGGAGATCATGGCGGGATGTAGAAGTGATGAGAGGTGCTGACGTGTCATCAGACCACCACCTTCTTTTAACAACAGTGAGACTTCGCCTCAAGAGATTCACCAACACCAACAACACACATACAAGGTACAATGTCGGACTGCTCCGGAACAGGGACACTGTCAACCTCGGGTGATGTCGATGGAGGAAGGACTAGCGCACAGCCCAAACACACTCACAGCTTGCTTACAATCTCATTCATATATCATGCATTCGTCACATCAAACCACTAGTAAAGTCTATAACTTTACTACACATGATCATAGAACGAAACATCAATGCATATGGAATCAAACAAAATAAAACATTCTCTCTTTCCTGAACTTCACAAAATCATTTATCTAAAACATCATTAACTAACCGGGTATAAATAGATTTCTACTTTACCTGGCCAGGTGATCTTAACTATTCACGAATCACTGTCTTTTTCTTTTCCTTTTTTTTTTCTTTTCACTGTCACTTTCACACACGACACAACTGCTGGCACTGGTCAAGTTAGACTGCTGGCATCGGTCAGGCTGGACTGCTGGCACTGGTCAGGTCAGACCGCTGGCGTTGGTCAGGTTGGACTGCCGATGAAAGTGGCGCTGGCCAAGTATGAGGTCGAATCCCCGGTTCAGATGGAACAGTGACTATCAACATCGATCTGTTCTCCTTTCTTTCTTCCTGCATTAACGCATTGCACTCTCTCTCTCTCTCCTAGTCTGCTCTATTAAATGGACATGGTTGCTTTTCTTTTCCTTTTCTTTTCTTTCTTTTTTTCTTCATTAGTTAGCAACTCTCTCTTTCCACATCTCTCTTTAGTCCTCCCTTTGCAGACTATATTCTGGTGCTAATGCTCAACTTCACTCCTCTCATCTCTCTGCCTTTCTCCTGCAGAGACTGCACCCCAGAAACCTCTCTCTCTCTCTCTGTCTCTCTGTTCGTTCCCATCTCCCTGCCTTCCTGTAGGCGAGAGCCTACTCCCCCGAACTTCTTCCTCTCTCTCTCTGTCTGTTCGTTTTCTTCGTTCCCCCCTCTCTCTCTCACTCACGCATTACTTTATGCCCTCACTCCGTGTCCAAGGGCCAGTACCATTGGTCAGTATTTTTACCGCCTGATACCCGAAGTTATCTCCCTCTAATTCCATTGGATATTCAAATCATGACAGTCACGCCTACACGCCTTACTCTCTGTGGTGGTCAATTGGTCATTTAATTGATTAGCTAGATTTCCCCCCACCACGCACTACTTCTCCCTCCCCCTTTCCTGCTTTAACCTGCGACGTCCGACTAACAATGGCGCTGGTTCCACAAATTGGCTAGATGAGCCTGAGCAGGCGCTACGACTCGTCTCGCTAGACATCGAGGCGTTGGTCAAAGCTGCTTAGTCCGTGTGCCGGACAGACCGTCTCTGTGGAGCCTCTCCCCTATGCTTAATTGGCTGGATCCGAACCATGGGCCCGTCTACGTGGCGCCCAGAATATTTGAGTTAGAGCTTATGCCCCAAACAACCTGGACCACGACTTGGTTGTTCTATTTTTGACCGTGACAATTTCCCCTTGCAAAAGACTATGCAACGCATCGTCTCAAAACCACGGTACAAAAAAAACAACAACCGAATTTGCTGACAAAACAGCTACACGTGCAAAGTTTAAAAAAATACTTTACAACCAACGGTTTATAAATTATAAAATATATCATTAGTGAATACCACTCCAATGAGTTATCATTGACGTGCGCTCTTGCGTTATTTCAATTCATTTTATATCGACCTCTGTGCGCACCTATGCAATCCCCTACCTGCGGATTTGCCATATCTTCTCTTCACAATTCTTATGAAAAGCAAAATTTATAATATGAATCACGATCCATGACACTTCACTGAGGAATCTCCATCCTCACTTATTGCAATTAATGCATCACTACACAAGCGACTGTATGCTCCAAGCATAACTACATTCACATGAACAAGTCTCACAAAGAAAACATGAACAAGTCTCACACAAAAATATGAACCATAGCCAACTGGGAATGAACCCATATCCAATCAACATAACTGTAATCAACACATATTATCAACAAAGCACCCGGATATGACTGACTTCCTCTGAGTTGCAGCTTGCTAGACTACACGACTTAAATAGTCAGCTCCAACATTCTGTCGACCTGGGATGTACTGCACTCGATACCTGTAGGGCTGCAGTGCCATTGCCCAACGCAGAACCCTGCTGTTTTTCAGCTGCGCCTCCTGCAGGAATTTGAGTGGTTGATGATCAGTCTCTATCACGAACTCTTTCCCCATACAAGTATTTGTGGAACTTCTGCACGGCCCACACGACAGCTAAACACTCCTTCTCCACCGTTGCGTACCCTTCTTCACACTTTGTCAACTTCTGCTAGCATACCTCACAGGGAACTCGACCCCTTCATGCTCCTGCAACAATACTGCACCTATCCCACCGCCTGATGCATCTGTCCGCAACAAAATGGTTTGGACATATCTGGTAGCTTCAAGATGGGACGGGAACCTAGTCTTTCCAACACTGTCTGCAGTGCTTGCTCTGCAGCGTCTGACCACTCGACCACTGCCGGTTTCCCTGCCTTGACCAAATCACTGAGAGGACTCGTAATTGCTGCGAAATTTGGAACAAACCCTATAGAAACCAATAAAACCTAGCAGACTCCTGACTTCTGTTTTGGTCTTTGGTCTCTCTGAATTCATCATCTTCTCCACCTTTCCTCTTTCGACTGCTTTGTGTCGCCTCCGACAACAAAACCTAGGAACTCCTACTGTCTAGCCCTTCATACAGTGACACATCCCTGTATGACTCTTCTGGAAACTTAGGCAAAAAAATCTCCCTTCTTCTGCTGGGTCTCCTTCACCTCATCCATGATTGCTGCTGCGCCTATGTGCTGAGTCTCACGCTGAATATATTTGCGGAGGAAATTTGCATGGAAAGTTTGGTTTCCCATTCACATCAATTCGGTAATCCCGCCCGACCCTTTCAGTGATGGTGAATGGTCCTTTCCAATGCATCAGCAGCTTGTTGTGACCCGTGGGAAGCAGTCCCAGGACTTGATCTCCCGCCTTGAGGGATTGCTTCGTCACCTTCCTGTCATATTGCTTCTTCTGACCGACCCTAGCCTCCTGCAAACCTTTCCCCTTGCAACCTTACATGTCTCATACCTGTGCCCACCTTTGGAACAGGGCGAGATTGGGCCAATCAGATCGATAGCCACCCTCCTGAACGGTGTGTTCAATTAAAGGGGGATGTTTAAGAGGCGCCTTCCTCTTCACCCCTCTTGTGGCTGACCTTTGACACACGTCACATGACATGCAGAAACGCTTGATGTCTGCCATTGCTCCTGGCCAATGAAAGTCATCAAAGATTCGGTCAGCTGTTTTGCTGGTCCCGAGATGACCCGCCATGAGCGACTCGTGACCCACTGACATGACAGTGTCACGATAACCTGCTGGTACCTCTAACTGAGTGGTCACCTTACTGTCTTCCCCTTGGTGAACACTCGGTACAACAGCCCGCCTTTCACAAGAAATTCTGTCTCACCTCCTCTAACCTCCTGTTTCTCTCCACCTCTTGCCAACTCCCAAGACTTCACAAGCGAAGGGTCTTGTTCCTGCGCTGCCCTAAACTCATCAGGCGACACATCTATGCCTGACTTCCTTGCCGGAACGACTAACGGTTTATAAACCTTTTCCTCCTTCTTGCTCCGTGTTTGAACTGCTGCCCCTGTAGCAGTCAACAACTCAGGATCCCTGGATCCCTTGCCCTGGAATATTTCAATGATCAAATCATGAAGGGGTTTTCCATCACCAACGCAGACAACTCGCCTGAGAAGTAAGGGGTACGTACTTCTATCTTAGCAACTGGAAACTCCCTCACAGTGCCATCGATTAGAGTACAGGTCTGGATTTGCCTGTCAAATCCCCTTTCTCGACCAGCGTTGTTCTAACTACACCACATGAACAACCAGTGTCTCGTAACACTTTCCCCCTCTGCTGGCCAATCCACCCTTCTTCCACTGGTAACGAACCACTCACCCTAGTGCCTCCATCCCTGACACTGACTGCTGTCCAGTGCTAGCCATAGGCTGCACTCCACCCTCTTCAGACTGAATCCCTTTTGGTTCCACTGCAGGTCGTTTCCCCTGGCGACCCTTATCGACTTCTTGCAAGGCTGCTGCCTTCTGGAACCTCATGCGACAATCCCTCGCCACATGTCCCTTCTTGTGACAAATGAAACACCTAATGTCCCTTTGCCCTTCCTTCTGCCCCACCCCTGGGTTTGCGACTTTGCAGAAAACTCCCCTAGTCTCCTTGCACTCTTCTCACCTGTGCCTGGCACCCGTTTCTCCTGCACCTTAGTGCCCAAAAGTGCCTCTCTATACACCTCTGCGAACTTCAACAACTCTCCCGCTGTTCTGGCTGTCTCTCTTTCAAATGTATGGTTAACTCAGGGCCGCAACCTGACAAAATTGTTCCTTCATAACCAGCTCTTTCAATTCAGCGAACTCCTTCTTCGTACCACTCAACTTAATTGTTGTTCAATAGGGGTGTTCTTTTCTTCCGCCATTGTATCTCTTTTTTTTTTTTTTTTTTTTGAACAAGATTTTATTACTACGACAGCCAAACTGGTGGTTTCCGACACGAGTGACGTAATAGCACAATCCTATGAATGATAATATTAGCTTGGGACAACGTAATTAGTTTTTATAAGACGCCTAGCGCCTGACCCAACTATGAGAGCGAATTATAGGCAATCTGTGCGAAATGAGTACTCTGGGGCTGAAATGCCAAGCCTAGTAAATTTAAATATCTTGGAAGCAATGCCAAGCCTAGTATTTAACTATCTTGGGAACATACAGTAAGACAACCCCTTGTCTTAGGATTACAAAACTTGAATCCCACCAGCTTCCTCTCTGAGAAGTTGAACAATTATAATAAATGGGCCAGAATATCCTGGCAAGCTCGCCAATAAATTGTCAACCTCGGGTGATGTCGATGGAGGAAGGACTAGCGCACAGCCCAAACACACTCACAGCTTGCTTACAATCTCTTCATATATCATGCATTCGTCACATCAAACCACTAGTAAAGTCTATAACTTTACTACACATGATCATAGAACGAAAAATCAATGCATATGGAATCAAACAAAATAAAACATTCTCTCTTTCCTGAACTTCACAAAATCATTTATCTAAAACATCATTAACTAACCCGGGTATAAATAGATTTCTACTTTACCTGGCCAGGTGATCTTAACTATTCACGAATCACTGTCTTTTTCTTTTCCTTTTTTTTTTCTTTTCACTGTCACTTTCACAACACGACACAACTGCTGGCACTGGTCAAGTTAGACTGCTGGCATCGGTCAGGCTGGACTGCTGGCACTGGTCAGGTCAGACGCTGGCGTTGGTCAGGTTGGACTGCCGATGAAAGTGGCGCTGGCCAAGTATGAGGTCGAACCCCGGTTCAGATGGAACAGTGACTATCAACATCGATCTGTTCTCCTTTCTTTCTTCTGCATTAACGCATTGCACTCTCTCTCTCTCTCCTAGTCTGCTCTATTAAATGGACATGGTTGCTTTTCTTTTTTCCTTTTCTTTTCTTTCTTTTTCTCTTCATTAGTTAGCAACTCTCTCTTTCCACATCTCTCTTTAGTCCCCCCTTTGCAGATATATCTGGTGCTAATGCTCAACTTCACTCCTCTCATCTCTCTGCCTTTCTCCTGCAGAGACTGCACCCAGAACCCTCTCTCTCTCTCTCTGTCTCTCTGTTCGTTCCATCTCCCTGCCTTCATGTAGGCGAGAGCCTACTCCCCGAACTTCTTCCTCTCTCTCTCTGTTGTTCGTTTTCTTCGTTCCCCCTCTCTCTCACTCACGCATTACTTTATGCCCTCACTCCGTGTCCAAGGGCAGTACCATTGGTCAGTATTTTTACCGCCTGATACCCGAAGTTATCTCCCCCTAATTCCATTGGATATTCAAATCATGACAGTCACGCCTACACGCCTTACTCTCTGTGGTGGTCAATTGGTCATTTAATTGATTAGCTAGATTTCCCCCCCCCACGCACTACCTTCTCCCTCCCCCTTTCCTGCTTTAACCTGCGACGTCCGACTAACAATGGCGCTGGTTCCACAAATTGGCTAGATGAGCCTGAGCCAGGCGCTACGACTCGTCTTGCTAGACATCGAGGCGTCGGTCAAAGCTGCTTAGTCCGTGTGACCGGACAGACCGTCTCTGTGGAGCCTCTCCCTATGCTTAATTGGCTGGATCCGAACCATGGGCCCGTCTACGTGGCGCCCAGAATATTTGAGTTAGAGCTTATGTCCAAACAACCTGGACCACGACTTGGTTGTTCTATTTTTGACCGTGACAGACACACAAGCAGCATTCCAGATCAGCCTTTCCAACAGGTTCCAGCCGCTACAAGAGTGATAGAAGACGGTGAGACGGACATGGAGACACAGTGGGAACACTGCAA
>CM031606.1:60713606-60721106 GCA_018398815.1 Conus ventricosus | reverse complement strand
CAGAAACCTCTGTAACTCTAGGAGGTATACCTGTAAGCCCAGCAGAAACCTCTGTAACTCTAGGAGGTATACCTGTAAGCCAATGACAAACCTCTGTAACTCTAGGAGGTATACCTGTAAGCCAATGAGAAACCTCTGTAACCGTAGGAAGTATACATGTAAGCCCAGCAGAAACCTCTGTAACTCTAGGAGGTATACTGTAAGCCCAGCAGAAACCTCTATAATTCTAGGAGGTGTACCTGTAAGCCCAGGTTAAACCTCTGTAACCTGTACACAGGCTGCAGGAGGTGCTGGAAGGTCAGGGTATGGAGATGTGTGTGTGTGTGTGTGTGTGTGTGTGTGTGTGTGTGTGTGTGTGTGTGTGTGTGTGTGTGTGTGCGTGCGTGTGTGCGTGTGTGTGTACGTGCGTGCGTTCGTGTGTGTGTGGGGTGTGTGTGTGTGTGTGTGTGTGTGTGTGTGTGTGTGTGTGTGTGTGTGTGTGTGTCTGTGCGTGTGGGAGGGTGGGGGCACGGGGAGGGGGAGGGAGTGGTGAAGTGGGGTGGGGTGCGCGGGATACACATGACATCCGTTCCCCGGATGCGAGGGAGAGGTAGTTGGACCCTTGAATCCTTATAACCAGCCCCGAGGGTTTGGTCTTGAAGTGGTGGTGGTGGTGGGGGGGGGGGGGGGCGCGGGGGGTTGTGGGCGAGTGGGTGAGTGGGGCAGGGGAGTTGAAAGGGGAGGAAGCAGGCCCTGCATTCACCCACACTATTCCGCCCCAGAGCCGCCCCAGTAAGAGTCGCTGCTATTCCAATAGCCACTATTCTGAGCCGGTGTGCTGGAAAACTGCACCGGAACTCTGATAGCGCGTGGTATCCGTGAGGGCTGGCTCTGTTTTACCTCAATGGGGCTGGGCTTTGGCATTCACTTCTATGCTGCCGCCGGCGACAAACGTCGACAGGAATTAACAAACAAACAAAGAAATGCTTCAGAGGTTGTGGAGGCCGAGAAACGGAGATGACGGTGGTAGCAAAGCTTACGGATTGTAGATTCTGAGGGGTGTTTTCATATGGCTGAGGCTGTGGGAAGCGCGAAGATGGAGGCGACGCCACGGGCAATGGCGGCGCGGAGGAAAGTTCAACAGCTCAAATAAACGCGGAACTAACTTTAATATGGCGCCACCTATTTACGGCGGGAAAAAAAGCAAATGGCAACTGGGTCAAGGTCAAGATCAAGGTTTCTGACTTGCCGGATTTAGATACTGCCTGCAAGAATTTAAAATTGCATACGTTTTTGTCTGTTTGTATGTTTGCTTCTGTTAAAATCTGATTTCTCCAAAATATATTGCGATGTTGCAACTTTATCTATATAACTAGCTACGCACATACGTTTGTTTATGTATTAAGCTATCTATCCATCTATCCATCGATCTATCGATCGATGTATCATCTCTCTCTCTCTCTCTCTCTCTCTCTCTCTCTCTCTCTCTCTCTCTTCTCTGTCTCTGCCTGTCTGACTGTCTGATACACACATATGTGTGTGTGTGTGCGCGCGCGCGCGCGCGTGTGTGTGTAAACATCCAAACAAAGAAAAAAATCCACGTCAATAGCTTCCCAATATATTTGTGTGTGTGTCTGTATGTACGTACGCGTATATATATTGACGTGGTTCTTGTTTTTTTTTCTTTGTTTGGATGTTTACACACACACACACACACACACACACACACACACACACACACACACACACACACACACACACACACACACACACACACACACACACACAAGAAAAACAAACAAACAAGAACGGCTGAAGTCGGACAAACCTACAGTGCATAGTGTTGTTTGGGGGAAAACCCCAGAAAATTCGAGGTTAATTCAATGACAGTAGTCGGCCAATGTTTACTGTCGATATATAAGCCTCCCCCCACCCCTCCTCCCCCTTCCCTCGCCTCACCCTTCCAAAAGTGTTTTGCCCCACCCACCCATAATCAATGTGTGTGTGTGTGTGACAGAGAGAGAGAGAGAGAGAGAGAGAGAAAAGAAGAGAGAGAAGAGAGAGAGAGAGAGAGAGGAGAGAGAGAGAGAGAGAGAGAGAGTGGTCGAGAAAACGTGTATTGTTCTCCAATTGCCTGTGCGTAACTGAATAGCAGACTGTCCCCCGAACCATCTATTCAGGAATATCGAATGTAAGCTGATGTAGCCGGGTGCTAACAAGTATATATTTCTTTTGGTCACCTTTCGTGGTTGAAAATGTTTTGTTCAAGAGTTATCTTTCCCTTACCCCCCTTTGGGTCGAATCTCATTTTTTATTGTGTAAATTCTTTAAATCATGAATACCTCAGAACCTACATAGTTGTATGTACGTCGCTAAAGTCACAAAAATTAATGTATTTGATTCATTACAACCGTACTGGGCTGAAAAAGCCCATATTTCTCTAAACTGGTATTTTGCACGAGCAATCTTGGCGCCATTTTCAATTGTCTGTCGAATGAACATTGAATAATTCTTGATTTTACAAAAAGTAAGAGGAAAACCGAAGAATCTGAAGATGCATGTTAAAAGTAATGTCCATGAGCTCTCATTTCGTATATCGCATGCTTAGGATCTTTTCCGCACAGGCTTGCGACTATACGAAATGACTGATGACGCGGGTTTTCCCCTGAGCAAGTCGCCTTCTTCGTTCATTGTCGGAGTTTTGATCCAAAATCATCATTCTAACGAAATTCGGACTTCCCGATCGAAATCTTGCTTATGACTCCATTTCTGTTATGAATACAACTGAAAATGTGTAGAATTTATTATTTAACAGACCGTTTCAACAGAGTATTTTTCAGCGAGGAGGCTGCTGGCTTTTTGGAGCTCCCGTTTTTAATTCATTTTTACATCTTTTACGTCTTTACATCTTTACATTCTTTTACTCATACGAGTAACTGTGAATTTTAATGATCAGCACTGTTGGTAGTTTAATGCTAAATTTTATTTTATCTTAACGAAATTGTGTTTTAAAACCCTTTCAAAGGTGAGTTTTTTCTTATGGCTTTTCAAGATGGCTACCGGCGTGTTGTTCCTCGGCTTCGTTAAAAGTTTTCTATTTTTCCTTGCTCTTTCTACATGTGACGGAACAAACAATATTCCTAGCACTCAGTTTAATTTTGAAATTTTAGATGTAGACGTAGACGCCTTTAGTTCCATTTTTGCAGGTTTTAAAACTTTGTGCAACCTGAACCATGTTATTTCTCCTGTGTGCACCTGTGCCGAGTACCGTTCTCACGTCTATTACTAGGCCCAGATTTGAACCCTGATTTCAATTAATATCAGAAATAGTACAGTGATAAGGAATTTTGATTAAAAGAGTTAGACATAGAGGAGTTAAATCATGGCTTTTAAGCCTTATCCTATCGGGAGACATTGAACTCAATCCTGGTCCGTCCACCAAAGTAAAATATCCGTGCGGAGTTTGCAATTTGAGAGTCACATGGAAACATAAAGCAGTTCCCTGTGACATCTGCAATTCATGGTATCACACTAAATGTATGTTAATGAATTCAGCAGTTATGAAGCATTGTGCAATAGTGATATATCATGGACTTGTTTTACCTGCGGGCTTCCAAATTTTAGTTCGAGACTTTTTGAAGATTCTATTGAAGACTGCAGCTCAGAAAGCAACCGTTTTGACCCTATCTCACCAGACCGATCCCCAAAAGAAAACTTGAAATTTTGTCCTAAGTTTGCATCCACCCCTGATTCTAAAAACTGATAAAATCCCAAATCATAAAGTGCAACTGAACCCCAAATCATTAAGAGAAAAAGATAAACTTAAATGCATAGTCATAAATTTTCAATCTCTTATCAAGAAAAAGGAAGAATTCAGTAATTTAGTCACCGAAAAAAACATTGATGTTGTAATTGGAACAGAAACTTGGCTAGAAACTGGAATATCCAGCAGTGAACTTCTAATGGAGGATTTGATATTTATAGAAAGGACAGACTTGGAAAAAGAGGTGGGGGAGAGTCTTGATTGCCATTAGGAAGAACTTAGCCAGTGAGTTATTATATCAAGCAAAAAATAGTGAAAGTTTATTTTGTAGGATTAATTTTAAGAATAAGAGACCTGTCATGTTGGATCAGTTTACAGACCTCCAGACTCTGATGAAAATGTATGTTCGTCTATCTGCAGAGACATTTCTAACATTGTTTGGCCAATAGGAAGGTAATATTATGGATTGATGGAGACTTTAACTTACCAGATACTGATTGGGGTGAAGATGCCATACTTGGTAATCAATACAGTAAAAATATTAATACTCAGTTTTTTGATGCCACCAAAGACCTTGGATTAGTACAATCAATTGAATCACCAACTCGTGGTAAGGCATTCCGGGATTTATTTTTTACCAATTGTCCAGGCGCTTTAGGCAATCAGGAATTAATTGCAGGCCTGGGTGATCATGACATAGTTCTCTTAGAGAGCAACTTTCAACCCTTTCGAAGAAAACCTCCTAAACGTACCATCAGACTCTGGAACCAAGCAGATTTACCAAAATTGCGCAGGGATACTCATGATTTCAGTCGTCTTTTTTTGAGGTCCCATAGTGTTAAAGATAATGTCAGTGACCTTTGGAAGTGTATAAAAACTAACTTGGAATTTATTATGGATGACAACATACCTACTAAAATAACTTCAAGCAAGAACCACCAGCCATGGATTACTACAAAAACTAAACGTTTGTTGAGAAGGAAACATCGTTTCTTTAAGAAATTGAAACTACATCCTAATTCAGAAAGATTACTGGTTAGGTATAAACAGATTAAGAGAAGGTGTCAGAGAGAATGTAGACTTGCTCACTCCAATTATGTTAATTCGATGATTTCGGAAGGTGATCATCAAAACAAGAATTATGGTCTTACATAAGGAGTAAGAGACAGGACAACATTGGGATTCCAGACCTGAGAAACAACCAGAATAACCTAATAAGGACCTGAAGGGGAAAGCAAACTTATTAAACAAGCAGTTTTGTTCAGTTTTCTCAAATCCCAAACCTTTAATTAACGTTAGACTAAAGGATGATGATAAACTCCCTGAAATGCTAAACATCAAAGTAAACAAAGCAGGAGTATTTAAGTTACTGACCAATATCAATGAAAACAAAGCTACTGTCCCGATGGCGTTCTGCAAGCTCTTAAAATTATGTGCCAATGAATTGAGTGAGGTATACCAATTACTTTACCCAAGCTTCACTGGACCAGGGAGTAATACCTGATGAGTGGCGAGATGCGAGCATTGTTCCCTTATTCAAAAAGGGTGACAAAACAAAAGCAGAGAACTATAGACCTGTATCTCTTACATCCATATCAGCTAAACTACTTGAACACATAATATATAGTAGCATAATGGACCATCTTGACAAATATGACTTCTTAAATAACGCCCAGCATGGTTTTAGACAGCGAAGGAGTTGTGAGACTCAAATTATAACAACTCTCAATGATTTTAGTAACTGTTTAACAACAGACAGCAAATGGATGCAATTTTATTAGATTTTTCTAAAGCCTTTGATAAGGTTGACCATGAGGCCTGCTGCTTAAATTAGAACACATTGGCATTGGGGGTTCTTTGCTAAAATGGGCCAGATCATTCCTCGTTGGAGAACGCAGAAAGTTGTTGTGGAAGGGTCGTCATCCCATTGTAAACCAGTCTTGTCAGGTTTACCACAGGGAACTTTCTGGGGCCCTTGTTTTTCTTAATTTATATAAATGACATAAGTAGAAATCTCTCTCCTGGAACTACTATAAGGCTTTTTTTCAGATGACAGTTTAGTATATGAACAATCAGAAGCAAGAATGATACACGCATTCTAAAGAAGATCTAAACGCTTTACAAGAGTGGGAAAGAACTTGGGAAAATGGGAATTTCATCCCAAAAGTGCCAAGTGTTGCGTATATGTAACAAACGCTCACCAATTAGATCAGATTTATTCTATCCATAATACTATTCTTAAAGAAACTAATGCTGCTAAATATTTAGGCGTGATTATAGATAGTCGTCTCAAATGGAAAGAACATTACAATTTAGTATGTAAGAAAGCAAATAACATCTTAGCTTTCTTATACAGGAATATCAATGACTGCCCCCAAAGGTTAAAGACGACTGCTACAAAACACTGGTTAGACCAGTAATGGAATTGGTTGCTCAGTTTGGGATCCTTACCATCTAAAGGACATTGATAACCTTGAAAAGATTCAGAAGAGAGCAGCACGGTTCGTAACAGGGAACCACATCAGAGAAAAGGGGAATACTAGGAAGAACATGAGGAAATTAGAATGGAAACCCTTAGAAGAGAGAAGAGCTTTTATTAAACTTAACACCCTTTTTCAAAGGCAGAGCTAAAGTAATTGATATTCCAATGGAACAACTAGTATTGAATAAAAGTAGCACCAGGATGGCGGTCAATGTTATAAACCCTACCTGCATCAAATATTGACAGCCACTTACATTCTTTTTATCCCAGTTCTGTACGGCTGTGGAACTCACTGCCGGTGCCATCAAGATTGCCACGGGTGCAGTCTCGTTCAAAAAACAAATTGATTCGACAGTTTTCAGATCTGCATATTGACGTTTTTCTATTTTTACTTCCCCAGATATTTTATTGAATATCGAGTGCGACCCCTTGTTGCCAAATTTGCTCCAGGGGCCAACAGTCTGAGTCGCACTGTTTTATGTTATTTTATTCTACTTTTTAACATGCGCGCTGGTGACCTACTCATTTTTGAGTGAACCAGTATTTTAGGAAGAAGAAGAAGAAGTGTCAAAAGTAGGCGCCGACGGCCCGGCGAAGTGAAAAGTCAGCTGTGTTTTCTAGTAAATTTTAATAACAGAATTCTCCACTTAGACACTGTCTCGGAAAATTAAGTTTATATGTATGAAAGAGCGAAATGCCAGCTACTCATTCATTGTAAATTATTTCACGCTCTTCAGTATCTTTTATTGAAATAGAGGAAAATATGACGCAAACGCGTTAAAATGGCTTCACTCTGGGACATTAATCAGCAATGATTTAGTACAGGAACAAAATTGTCAAATGTGACTTACTGCATTTTATTCCTTGTGTTCTGAGGTTTTCATCGATAGTAAATATGTGTTAATAGTTTGAACGGACAGCGAGCCAGACGACACTGAAGCCGCGATAGAAAACACAAATTTCCGTTGGTTCTGGCCTCCCGTGGCTCGTTTCGTCTCTGGCACCCGTGTTGCTGGCTCTGCGGCCCGGTACATTCTTATAAAAGTAGAGCGTTGTGTGAGAATGGATCAGAGAGTTCCCTGATGTGAGCGACTGGCGTGAGAGGCAGAGAGAGTGCTCAGTGCGCTGAGTGCTGTGCGAGAGAGATTACTCCCAGGCTGCGTTCCTGGTTTGAGCTTATCATGGAAGGCAAAATAAAAGGAGAAAAACTCTGCTTCGTCCACTGTGTCTTCTTGACTGGCTGCTGTCCCTTGGTTCCTGCACTTCTCACCATCTG
>CM031606.1:60706392-60708506 GCA_018398815.1 Conus ventricosus | reverse complement strand
TTAAGTTGTGTGTGTGTGTGTGTGTGTGTGTGTTCATGCGTGCGTGTGTGTGTGTATTTGTGTGTGCGTGCATGCATGTTGTGCGTTCATGCGTGTGTGTGTGTGTGTGTGTGTGTGTGTGTGTGTGTGTGCATGCGTGGATGTGGGTGTATGATCTGTTTGGATGCGCGTATGTGTGTGTGCATACTACGGAGTATGTATCTGTGTTTTGTGTGGGTGTGTGTATGCGTTCACCTCTCTCTCTCATGCAAACACTCGCCGATATGTGTATATTCACACTGAAACATTGCGCGTGCACGCATGCACAGACGCGGACGCACACGCGCGCACACGCACGCACGCACGCACGCACACACACGCACACACACACACACATACTCGTCTAATATCAGGATTAGTGGAAAGACGTCAAATGAATGACGCACGCACACACACACGCACGCACACACACACGCACGCACACACACACACACACACACACACACACACACACACACACACACACACACACATGCACGTGGCGAATAAACAAGGGAAAAAAACGGACGCAATTTTTTTTCCTCGACATTTAATTTCTTGTCATCACTTCATTGACAATACCACAAAACAAACCACCAAGTACATAACGTACGCCGCATTTCTTCATAAAAAGAAAAAAGGGGGGGGGGGGGGGGGAAACGCAGGGGAAAAACACGTCACGGTCTTTCAAGCTTCATGAAAATAACACTGAGTCCACAGTATCTTATTCATTATTGACATGATTCCTCTCCAGCTCACCAAATGAAAGTCATTACTGTTCCGCTTTCTGTTACAATCTGTCACCAGCTGTCGGTTTTCAATATTTTTTAAACTGAGGGAGGGAGGGTGCTGGGGATAAAGGGGCAAACGGGTAAACGGTACACAAGGGAGAGAATGTGCCAAGCCTAAAACAGTATGCACAACACGTAAGAAGCACATTAAGAATGGAAACATCTGGTCTTCAAAACCAGGCAAACTGTCTTCAAAGATGTTGAACAATTTGGACAAACAGTTAACTTAACTTGAGATTTTTAGAAAATCTGAATACTTTACAAAATCAGAAGAATGGTTTATAAAGAGAGAGGAACTGAAGAGATAACTAGCAACGAAGAGTATCTTGGTTTCACATTGAATTACATGTGACAGCGAATGAGGATTTCAGAAGAAAAGCAAAGCGCAAAGGGTCAGGGATGATGAACACAATGTGAAGTAAAGGTTATGTGAACATAAAACTCTATTCTCTAAATTGTTTGTCGTTCATGTAAAGCCCAATTCATTTCGTCAAAAATATTGAGTTTTTTTTTTTGTTTTTGTTTTTTCCAAACGCACATATCACGGCAGCCAGAAGAGAAATGTTTGAAAAAGTAAACATTCATTAACATTACGTGCTACAGTCAAAGAGGTTTTTTATGCGAATACCAGTATCTTGGGAAATCTGTGAATCGCATATCTATGCACTAAGTATATATTTTTCGATTTTGTATTTGTTCTTTGATTCATTCAAAAATGTTGCGTTTAAGCCGTTATTAAGTTACTTTTATGTCAAATTTTGAAAGCTCCTGGTCAGTGCCTGTTCGCTCTTTATTTGTATCATCAGATCCCTGCAACGTTGCCACTCACGGTAATGAATGCGTCGCTATGATGTCAGCCCTGCACGTGCAATCCAACTTTGTCTGGCGCCCGGATGTTGTTGCCACGCGCAATATTATGACTCAGTTAGTGTTATCTTGCACGGGCGATCCGGTAGCTTGTTTTCATGCTTTCTTACTTTATTTATTTATTTATTTATTTATTTATTATTACATTGTTCGTTTGTTTGTGCGTTTTATTTGGTTGTGTTTCTTTGTTTCTTGATCCATTAACCATAACATCATATGGAAGATTTTACCTCGGTCACAATGCAGTGATACTGTTACACCTGATCTGCACTTTTGCTCTTTCAGAATGGAAAACATTGTGGTAGGAGTCATGGCAAGATAGGCCCACATGACCAATAGGCAAGCTTATAGGTAAGGAGTGGCCCAGAGGTAAAACTCTCATCCAGGTCTAAGGTTCAAAATCACATAGGGTGGGGTTTCCCCCTCGTGATTACTCTT
>CM031606.1:60688892-60703892 GCA_018398815.1 Conus ventricosus | reverse complement strand
GAAAATGTGAAATTCGAACATGCATGTGCAAAGTTTATTTACACAGTGAGACTGATGTTTTCTCGTTATTCTTAATGACATCTCTAAAGCAGTTTGCTTGAGAAAGAATGTATGTGTAAAATAGTATGAGGTAAAACAGTTACGTTGGTATGTTGATGTTAATCTTCGAAGATACATGCCAAGAGTCTACTAACAAATAGAAAGGAATCCTTTAGCAGCAAAGGAATATTGCCGCAAACAAGAATGAATGATAATGCATGATTCAAAGATTAAATATGTGAAACGAAATACCGGGAAAAAGTCTGCGCAAACAAAAAAGAAGTTCGTGTAAACATACACAACCTTCAAGCAACGTCACTGTAGACGAGTTTTTAGAACATTTCAAAAGAATCTTGGTAAAAGAATCTCAGAAGGACGATCAAGATGACATGTCACAAACAGATATTGTACCAAAGACTTACAGAATCAGTTCACACCTATTGTAAGTTCAAAAAAAAAAAAAAGGCGACGCACCACTCTACTGAGCACACTGTCGTAGAATACAGAATCTTTTAATTTTTCTTCCATTTCCATTCCAGTTCTTATCAATCCCCGTCCTACCGTACTCTGTTCAAGAGGTGTCTAGTTGAACTGTGGGGATCTTTTGCTTAGTTTTCACATGGAAACTACCGAAATCAAGCTTCCAGGTTTAGGGTCTTCAAGGCGAGCGTAAACAACTTTTTGACGGCTCTAATTCTTGAAGACCCGATGCGTAAGGCCGGAAAAAATGGGAAGAAACTGTTGTCTGTTAAAATGCAAAGCACTTTGTGTGAAGTTTCCTTATACCCTAAGGATCAAATTAAGAGATGGAGCCACTACGTACATGTTTTTGTTTGTGGTCACGTGGTACGTCTTTGCTAGGCATCATCCGCGAAGTCATACAGCAATAGCACTTCCCAAAAGTTTTGTCACTACTGCAAAAATAGTCATTTAGGGGATTTTGAAGTTTATGAATCACATATGGTAGAAGCAGTGTCAGCCAATGCGTCTATTTGTTGCATTTGCATTTGCACAGTGCTGTGCAACCAAGTCAGCCTGTGCACAAGAGCATCTGCCCGAACATCCGCGATCACTCTTACAGCCGCAGGATACTAGCTCTCTACAGGCCTCAGAGACCATTGGAGAAGTGTCCATACAGGCATCCATGTACTGGTGTCTGAGTCCAGTTTCCAGCCCCAGCTTTCTGGAGAAGGAGCTTGCTGCTTTGGCTGACATGATGTAGCCCAGATGCCTGCCTGGTAAGCAGCGCGCTTTGTGTGCTGCAGCAAAGCGTTTTGAGTTGGGGGAATGGTTTCCATTGACCTGTTCCTCTGACAGAACAGCTCCCTGCGTGCTTCATTAACCGAGTCCAGTGAACTGGTTTTGTCGTACAAGACAACAGTATAGCGTTCTAGCAGTTTGAAGGCTTCTGTGTCAATGTCCATTTCAGCGAAGGGATCTTCTGTCATGACCGTGAAGGCTTTGGTAACCTCAGGGAATGATTTCCATGACTCAAATGCTGTCTTCTTCCCTCTTCCATAAAAGGAAGACACAGTATCACACCCAGTGTAGCTATGAAATCCAGGCAGTGCTAAGCATTTCTCTTCTCCAAGAGCCTGGGCGATGGTGTTGATGTGAAAGTATGTGAACTTTTTGCCAACTCCAAAAGCTACCCATATGTCCATATCTCGGCAATGCTTTTCAGGAAGTGAAACTTTCCAAGCAGGATCACGATGACGTCAGTATCCACTGTTCTTACCAAGCATGTACAGCACCCATTCTGAAGGGCATCCTGGATATGGAGTATCATCCTTGTGTCTGCCTCTTCGTGGTCACATTCAGGCATGGTGTGGTTTGAGCCATTAGCCAAAGTTGCCTTGCCATATGTGACGAACACTTCTTTCTCTGGGAGAAACTCACTCTCTGCTACTCTTTGTGCTAGGAACTCAAACAACTCTTGCTTATTGTCTGGATCTCTCAAGAAGTCATGCCACTTTGCTGGAATCCTGTTCTGACTTGCAACCTTTCTTCGTGTGCCTTTCCCTCTCCTTTCTCTGGTGGACTCTTTGATGCTGCTTTTTGAGTACCTGTCCCAGACAACATCCAGTCTTATGCCACTTTCCAGCTGTTTCTTCAAGTAGGGGAGAAAAACGACATCTGCATATTCTCCAAATGTTGTAACTCCATTGGTTGACAAGAAATGTACGACTGCAGCACCATCTAGCACTTTCACATCAAAGTTGCTTGGAGGCTCTGTCTCCAAAACAGAGGTCTCCAGGGAAGCCAGGATTTCAGGCTCAACTTCAAGCACTTTGACTTCAGCACAGCTGTCAGGATCCTCCAGCTCTACAGTACTCGGCAGACACTCTTCAAGTTCAACATCATAGGAATCCTCCATGTCAAGAACACTTGAACTCTCTGCCTCAACAGTCTTGACGAGGCAAGTCAGCAGGTCTGATTTCGTCCCAAAGCGTAGTCTGTCTCTGTCAGAGAGAGCAGGAGGACAAGGATGGTTTTCGTGCATGAAGAAGGTATCCATGTCAGTTTCTCTGTGCTGCGCTATGACTATACAGTCGAGAGAAAAGATTCACATCAGTCTTCAGTGTCGCAATCTTGTCAGCTTGCTTGGTCTTCTGTTTAGGACCAGGGGACCTGAACATGGCAGCGAATTTCTTTTGATTGAGCTGTGAATAGACCGGCTGCGATCCACCAAGACGTCTGTCTGTAATCCTCATACTGCTGTCTGCCAAGTGCTTCCACGTTGCGGACAGTGTTGACAACAGATTCACTCATGACATCACGGGTGTCCAAAGTTAGAAGTTCTGGAGAGTCATTCATGAAAGGATTGCCCATTTCACTGATGGTCTGTGCAAGATTGACAGCATGCTGTCTGAAATTCTTCTGGAAAGCCAGCCCCTCTTCATGGTGGCAGTGATCATCATAGTCATCACTACAAATGTCTTCTTCGAACTCTTCACAATTCTAGCTTGCTCTGGACCAGCAAGCATCCATTTTCTGAAGGCAGATGGGTTTTCTGTAAGCCCCAAGGCACCACCACAACCTTTTACCCTGGCATTGTTTTGTTCGTGGGCTTGATCGATCGCATAGCCGAAAACCTGATGGTTGTTTTGGAAAGGACCCAGAGTCCATGACGTATGAACTCTTCCAGGATGGAAGGTGGGAGGCTATCCATGTCTCGGATGTGGACAGGTATCCATCGAGCGTAGTGATAATGATCCAATGCAAAGTACCAAGCTACCAAGGCTTTCAGTGATTCCACATACATCACAACATTTTCTTCACGATGAGCTCTGATGAAGATGAGGCCCAAAAGTTCAAGGTGGAGGATTGTGTCCCAATACTGGAACATTGGACTTCTGCTTATCATGTCTTGTCTCCACGCTTCTCTTACTTCATCAGTCTGGGGCAAGCCTGTCTTGGTGAAAGCTTCTTTCTGAAGTTTGGCCAAAGCCAAGGCACTGATCTGGTGTGCTTGTCTGGTTCTGGTAATATGGGAACACTTCAGGAACGAGTCTGCTGTGCCAGACGATGCAACGCCTGCCTTTGTAAGTGCCACTGTCCAGCCTGAGCCCTCAAGGTAATCACCAAATGTCTTCCAAGTTGCTTGCTCCACATGAAGGCCTCCAAACATAATGACGAATTTGTCTTCCCCATGTGTCTTCGGCCAGGTCCATTGTATACACTTTGCTAGAGCAAATAATGGAGCATCCATTGTTACCACAGGAATTTGGCCTGGGTTAAGGAAGACTATTGCTTGTTTGAGAACATGTAAGCCATGCTTTACCATGGCAGCAGTTGCTGCTTTTTCATAGAAGAGTGGCAAGAGTTGAGTGAGTGCCTTCTGAGCCTCTTCCAGTTTTGCACCATCCTGCTGTGATGCGTGAAAGGCTGACCAGGCAACTGTATCACCTTTTATAAGTTTGTCTTTATCAAAGAGTTCCATGGCAGTAGGTAACCACTGTTCTTCTTCTTTCTTTGCTGCCACAAGGTCTCTAATGATTGCTCTGGTCACATTAGCCGGTTCTGGCACTTCCACGTTCGACTCATTGAGTGCAACAGCAGGCACAGTTGTGAACGTTTCTGGTAATGCACAGCTCTTCTTCTCATTGTCTGGAGGTAGAGTGATTGGTTCTTGGTTTTGACCCATGTTTGATGTGGTAGGAGACTGAAACAAACTCAAGCTTGTTCCATGGAATGAACCTTTGGCTGTAGTGCTTGATGGATTGTGATCCAAATTGTCCATAGCACCTACAGTGAACCAGTTGCCCCGCAGCTGTGATGGACAGACAACGCCATCTTTCAAAGCACGCTGACAAACAGCACCAGCCAGGTGATCCTCCAACTGCACAATGCGGTCATAGCATGGTGACAAACGGCACCAGCCAGCTGATCCTCTAACTGCACAATGCGTCATAGCATGGTGACAGACCAAGGAAATGAAATTGGCAGACAAGAGTCCTTGATCTTGTAGCAGTGTGAAGTTTTAATCCAATGTACAGAGGGAGTGGCTGTTCTGACCTTGCTGAGTGTCGTGACTTAGTTGCAGTTCTAGCTTTCTTCTTGCAGTTGAAGACAAGAAGTTGTGAGATTGAAAGGCATGGCTGTGAGTCTTGAGCTTCTTGCTGCTTCAGGTCAGCCCATACAGCACCATAGACACAAGCATCTTCAGATTAGTAGGCAGATTGCTGTGTTGACAGTCACTTGCAAAGGAGCCATCAAATGAAATGTCTCCGACTTGAAGATCTCTTCTCGCACAATCTTTGCAGCCTTTGCAAGAATTCTGGCATCTCCCTCATAATCACATTTCATGGCATTTTTGAGCATTTCCTGCATTCCTTGCTTGAATACAAGTATGATGTTCTTTCCGTCTGACTGTGCTTGTGCTTCAGGAAAATATCTTAGAAGGTGATTCTTGAATCTCACTTTGTTTATTTCCTTCTTTAAACCAAGATCTTGAAGCCGGGTTTCAAACAGATGACGCAGTTCAGAAAAGCGGAAGCAAAAGACCCCGTCTTCAACAGAGTCTTCAATGAAAGTCACAAGCTCTATAAAAGCCCTTGCCTGGATCTTTTTGTCATTCTCTGTTTCACTTGATGTTTGGCTTTGTCTAGTAAATGATCTGTGTCTGTTTTTGAATGTGGTGTAACAGTCTAAATGGTATTTAGCTTCAATTGCAATAAGATCTGCCCACCAGAAGTTCTTGCCAAGAGAGCAGTGTCTTGTAGTTCTGTAGCCATACGTTTGATATTTGCATCTATGCCAAGTGTAGAAGCCTCATGGAGTTCCCCTTCTCCTTTTGTGCAAAAAATGCATATCTTCTGAAATGTATCACCCTGGTCACCTCTGCGCCCCTTCTTGTCACTAGATGTGCCTGAGGATCCCGCTTCTTCAGCATCTCTCTTCTTCTTAGTCTTTCCAGTTTGTGGTCATTAAATTTGTCATAACATGATTTGTGCCACTGTGCTTTGTTGGACATAAAATCCTGAACAGAAAATGCTGTCGTCAAAGGGCAAATGCACGGGCAGTTGATCCAGACGTCTGAATTCACGTGTGCAATTCAAAAATTTTCTGTAGGCTTCTGTTTTGTCACCAGGACGTGGATTCTTCAGCGGGCATCTCAGCTGTTCACCAGTAGTCTCCTGGCAGATTATGCATGTAGACCAGTCCATGCTGTGCTTTCAGTCAAAACCTGCAACACACCAAATCTCCATTTAAGCCACATTGAAGAAAAAAACAAAAAAAACAAATCAAAAGTGAGCAAAAATATATTTTTAATTGACATATTCCAGTAACATCAGCTTTTTTTGGTTTAAGAATGTTAAAAATGCTGTGAAATTGCTAAAAGAATTTTTTAAAAAATTGCAAGGAAGGGTTTGCTAGATTGTTTCAATGTTAGGATCTGTTAACGTGTGACGCGTGACAAACACGCGTCACGTGACTACAAACAAAAGCATGCACGTGGTGGCTCCCATCTCTTAATTTGACCTTTAGTATATGAGGAACCTTCACACCAAGTTTGAGCATTCTGTCCAGTTGGTCCCCATGTTTTCCTCACGCTACGCAACTATGAGGGGAGAAACAGACAGAGCCTCTCGGTGCATCGCTCTCTCAGTCCTTTATATTTCTCCCTTTTCGACCGTCGGCATTTGCTCTCCGTCTCTCTATCTCTCTCTGCTTTTCCAGACGTGCGTGCGCGCGCGTGTGTGTGTGTGTGTGTAAGTGTGTGTGTGTGTGTGTGTGTGTGTGTGTGTGTGTGTGTGTGTGTGTGTGTGTCCCGTTTTCCCCAACTGCACCTCATGAGAACATCACCAGCACACCTCATTGCCAGAGTTGATGGAATTCCCTGGAACACTTGTCTTTCACTGAAAAGAGAAAGGGACAGTCTGGGATAGTGCATTTGATTGAAAACTGGCAATCTCTTCTCTTGCAAGAAATCTTAATTGTACAATCATTGTTTCTTTAACGTTTTTTTTTCCTTGTTATTTTTTCTTCCTCTTCCTCTTCCTCCTCCCCACCTTCTCCTCTTCCTCCGCCTCCTCCTCCTCCACCTCGATTTCTTTCTTCTTCTTCTGTTTGCTTTCCTCTTCCTTCTCCCCTCCTATTCCTCCTCCTCCTTCTGCTTCTTCTTCTGCTCCTCCAGGAGATTTGAAGGAGATGCTCGTGCTCAAGAAGTCTTTGGAAGCTCTACCATTCGAGCAAGTGAAATTCGTTCGTGAAATACATCCTCAGGATGGATAGCAGGCTGTTGCAGCTGCTGATCTCTACGAGCAGACCCGTCCCTTGGAGAGGAGATTCAGAGATAGTAAACAGGAGCACAAAAGGAATCATCATGAGAGATTCCAGAGAAGTTTCCTTGGAGACAACCAAGGGAAAGTGCAACAAGGGCACAAGCTCCAGAATGAAAAAGGTAAAGAAGGAATCACTCCCAGGCAACGCTTCGAATTCAACTTATGTCTGTGGAGGGCCACACTTAGCACGTAATTTGCTCCAAGAATGAGAGCAACTCTGCTGCAGTATGCACTACGATAGCAGCCATCAAATCGATCCCCAAACCCCCTACTCAGCTATGTTACACATGCAAGAAGACTGATTTTGAACCTCACTGCACTGTGAAGGCTGAAGGCAGTACTACTTAGGCGATTAGAGATGCCGGGTCAACAATGACTATTGTGAGGAAAGATCTCGTCCGGGAGAAGTGTTATACAGGCGAGAAGAAAGAAGTATCCTTGGCGTCATCTAAAGTCAAGACCACCTTGCCTGTTGCCAAAGTCAGAATGGAAAACCCCTTCAATGACAAAATTGATGTACTGGCAATGGAAGAACCAGTGTGTCCTGTGCTAACTGGAAACACTAGAAAGAGCTCTAGTGAGATTGTGGAAAAAGTCCCTGTGTATCCTGTGCAATCTGCAGCTGTCTCCCAGAAAAATCCACAACCTCTGAAAGTGAAGCCATCACACCTAAAATACTGAAAAAGGAACACCAGAGCGACCCAGCTTGTCCAAGCTATTCGAAGTGGCTACGAAGAGCAACAACCTCAGGTGCACCAAGGCCAGCA
This sequence comes from Conus ventricosus, assembly GCA_018398815.1. NCBI lineage: Eukaryota > Metazoa > Mollusca > Gastropoda > Neogastropoda > Conidae > Conus > Conus ventricosus. The sequence goes on along the minus strand of CM031606.1, from coordinate 60,696,298 downwards.
ATGAGTTCTGCTACGGTGCTGAAACACGGTATCCTATGCAGGAAAGTCAAGACCGCCAGAGGACAACACAACCAAATTGTTGTGCCACAGAAACTGAGGAACTAACTTTTTTGGGTAGCAACTGATGTAACCAATGCCTACTCACGCTGGAGTGAGGAGAACCAAAGAAAGGTTGCTCAATGATTTCTACTGGCCCAGCGTATTGGGAGATGTGAAAAGGTATTATGCATCAAGCGATGTTTGCCAACGTTGCGTTGGTTTAAAACACCGTCAGGAAAGCACCTCTTCAGAAGATGCCTCTCATCGAGACACCCTTTCATTGAGTGGCCATCGACATCGTGGTACCAATTTCGACCGAGTCATCCAGTGGCAAGAGGTATATACTCACAGTCATAGAGTATGCCACCAGGTAAGCAGAAGCCACGGCATTGCGAAATGTCAATTTGGAGAGTACGAAGCTCAGTGGGAAATATGGTATAGGGTAGGAATTCCAGCTCAAGCACTGGCTGAAAAGGCATCAATTTCTGTTAAATACGATGCAGGAAATCAACTGACTGTTGAACATCAAAGGTCTAGTCACTACACCCTACCTGAAGTTGATCGAGATCCACTCTTAGCAACCTACGTAGGGCATATACAATGACGTCACACATTTGTGACGAAAAAGTTATGAAAAGACTAAATGATAGCAGGTTTACGCGACACGCCTCATCTTCATCTTTCTGGTTCCTCTTATTCCTCTTTACGTTGTTGTTATTGTTGTTGTTGTTGTTCTTGTTGCTCTTGTTCTTGTACTTTTCTTCTTCTTCTTCTTCTCCTCCTCCTCCTCTTCCTCCATCTTTTTCCTTCCTCTTCCTCCTTTTCCTTCGTCTTCTTCTCATCTTGTTCATCTCCCCCTCTTCTTCCTTCCCCCTCCTCCTCCTCCTCCTCCTCCTCCTCCTCCTTCTTTTCTTCTTCTTGTTCTTCTCCTTCTTCTTCTTCTCCTCCTCCTCCTCCTCCTCCTCGTCCTCCTCCTCCTCCTCCTCCTCCTCCTCCTCCTTCTTCTTCTTCTTCTTCTTCTTCCTCTTCTTCTTTTTATTCTCCTCCTTCATCTCCTCCTCCTCATCATCATCTTCATCCTCCTCCTCCTCCTCCTCCTCCTCCTTCTTCTTCTTCTTCTTCTTCTAGATTCAATTGATCAAAGAATTCTTCTTGCGGACTCAATTAATCAATAAATTGATCAATCAGTTCTTGTTACGGATTCAACCAGCGATCTTTCAATCAATCAGTCAGTTCTTCTTCTTCTTCTTCTTCTTCTTCTTCTACTGCTGCTGCTGTAGCTGCTGCTCCTGCTACTACTACTATTGTTACTACTGCAACTACTTATACTACTGCTACCGCTGCTGCTGCTGCCACGACTCATTCTCTTCCTTCTCCTTTTCTTCCTCCTCTTTCCCCTTCTCATCCTTTTCCTCTTTTCATCTTCTCCCGCCCCTTCTCTTTCTCTGTCTTTTTCACGTTATGTTGCAGAGCACGCGAGATGCGCATCACACGCGCATTAATTGTGTTGTTTGCGCATGTTTGACTGGACAAAAGAAAAGGAACTAAAAGAAAATGTTGAGGTCGTCGTCCTTTGGGGGTTATTCGAGGTCGACAATAATATAAAGAGTTCTCCCTCTTCTCCAAAGCCTTCATTGGATTGGTCACATCACGCCACGCGCTGCTTCTGTCGCCTTTCGTCCTTTCATTCCAGACTATTTATTTCCTCTGGTGGGGGAGCATAGGCTGTAGGAGGGGGTGGGAGAAGAAGGGTGGGGGCTCGGGTGGAAAGGGTACAGGATCGTACGACTCGTTTCTCTGCAGGGCGTGGAGTACTTTTTGTTGTACTCCCAGTTCTTATAGAACAGGGAGTACTTTACAATGGGAACGACGAAATGCTGTATGTCTGTGTGTGTGTGTGTGTGTGTGTCTGTCTGTCTGTCTGTCTCTGTGTCCGTCCGTGGTCAAAATGTGTTCCACTCACTCCAGACAAAACTTTTGGACTGGGCCGGTCTTTCTTAAAATTTGTAGGTATGTTCATTATGGGTCACGGATGATGCCCGATGTTTTTATTTTACTAGAATAGCCGTTAGTAACGGATATAAATGATAATTTAGAAAATCAAGTGCGATAAGGGGAATAACCACCGTACTGTCGAGTTTTTTTCTTCCACTAACTGGAAATTGTCTCCCTTCTTTATCACTGTACTGGAGTACGTTTATATGCTTTTCATCTTGTTTCTTTTTGTTTGCTTGCTTTTGCATCAGTTTTATCAGTTTGTGTTTCACTAGGTCATCCTATTGTTACTGCCATTTCGTTGCTCACATTTTTCATTTTCCGTTTCTTTCTTTTCTACTTTTCTTTTCCCCTCACCTGTACACATATTTTGTACACATTTGTATGCTCGCCGAATTTGAATGCTGGTACATCAGCTGACAGTTCAGCTCATAGAACACGCTGCACAGTTCTGGCACTCGCGTCATTGTCGAAGTGGCGCGGCACTAGCGTGGTGTCTCCGCTGGTGGGCTGTCCCAGGAGGACCGACATTAACTGCTCACGGTGGATTGCCGGCGCTGAGGCTACGACGGGCCGACGAGTCTGGGTGTGGCGGAGTGAGAAAGGATAGCGTTGAAAAAATATCACTGAGGTGACGGAAGATCAGACAAAAAAAGGAAAAAGAGAAATGGAAACGAAGGAAACAGATTTTTTTTTAAAGGGAGTGGGGGTGGGAGAGAAAAAGAAACAATACAGATAAAATCTTGCATGTCAGTATACGTTTAAGAGAAATTCATATTGACTTGTTTTGCACTCGTTATACAGAAACGGTGTGGTCACAGATGATGCTTAGCTGCTTCATTCTGCTAGTTCTATATTAGTTTTTATCCAGATCAAATTATCGTTTAACAGTCGGCATTGAAGGTGCTGTCGGATATTTTTTTTATCAGCAATGCAACTGTTTACCAGAACTGGTCGACATTGGTGTAATTCATTCAAGGTACATTCTCACGCTAAATTTACTCAGGAATACGGTTTACGTTCTTTTGTGTACGCATATATAATCAGAGTATTTTTTGTCTACAAAAAGAATATCGATACATAAGAGCCACAACCACGTGTCTCTGAAATGATTTATGTATAGAGTTGTTTTGTGGTGGCAGACTCATTCTACAAAAATGTGTGTAGGCATTAAAAGCGCTCCGTGGCGTGCACAAAAACAGTCTGATTCATGACTTTCTGTTATTGTTGTTATCTCACATTGTTCTCTCGTGTGCGCGGCCACAAACACACTACGCAGAGGCGTGCAGTGACTCCCATACACACATGCACGCAGGCACAAGCGCACACACAGAGAGTGAAGAAGAGTGAGACCACACACACACACACACACACACACACAGACACACACACACACACACACACACACACACACACACACACACACACACACACACACACACTCTCTCTCTCTCTCTCTCCTCTCTCTCTCTCTCTCTCCTCTCTCTCTCTCTCTCTCTCTCTCTCTCACTTTTTTATTTTGATGACACAAGCACTTTGAAAATCGTTTCTCGTATATTAAAACAAAAAGAACCACGCAAAAATAGGCACCACTGAAAATTTTTGAGTTGCATCTTGTTCTTCACTGTCCCCTCTCTATTAATCTTTCAACAAATCCTGAGAGAAAGATTGAACGGATTCTGACTTCTACATTGAACATATTGACAATTTTAATCGGATGTATTTTTGACAGCTGATAACAAACTAAGTAAGTTTAACAGGAATTAGAATATTGATTTTGATTTGTTTCCTATCATCATATGGCTTCACGGTCGTCTGAGCGGTCGAAAGCAGCAATGAGAGAATAAAGATCTTTCTGAAATAAAAGATTAGACCGCTTTCTGTCAGGAATTTTACCACAAGAGGCCAACAAACACAAACGTTTTCTCTATCCAGTGCACTGACGCAAATACAGTCACTGGGCCTTCACACTCCTACAAGGACCCCCGACCAAAAGCTGAACTAATCAGCAACCAGGCTAAAGGGGAGAGGGTTGTAACGAAAAGTCGGTCAGAGGTCACCATGAGACCCGGCCATTGTGACGTGGCTGCTGCCGGAATGATGGCGTCAGCCTCTGGGGAAATTACAGAGGTAGTGACACACTTCAGGAATTCGGCCAGTAGCGGTCTGTCCAGCGCTGCAGGGTGTATCTGTGTCTCGTCTGTTAGGGGAATGTCCTGTGTGTCCTCCTTTGCAGTTTCTCTGTGCCTTTGGGGGGGTTTTGCACCCATCCAACCCCCCTGCACAGAGTAACTTGGTTCGTTTGTCCTTTTCCCCCAGTTTCATCTTATCACAACGTGGACAGGCGAACCCAAAATGTCTGTTTTCCAAGTGCTCCCCTCTCTCTCTCTCTCTCTCTCTCTCCCCCTTCTCCTCCTCTCTCCCCTTTCCCCCCCCTTTCCCTCCAAAAAATTTTTTAATTAATTTTTATGTTTTGCATGCCCTTAGTGGTTCCCTTTTTATCAAAAAAATATCTTTTCTTGTCCCCCCTTTGCGGGGTAACCCTGGGGGGGTTGCGACCTTGTCGTGGTCGGGGGGTTTGGTGGTCCGGATCCCTGGGCCTGCTGGCGGGGGGATCAAAACTTTTGGGGATAGGGTGTTTTTTTTCATCTGCTTCTAGGGCCCGAGAGGTGCAGTGCGTTTTGCCAAGCGAACGTGGTAAAGGTTGATGCCCCTGTGGGCTTCCCATTAGAAGGCTAAGGGGGAGGATCCTGACTAAGAGTAAACCCCCTTTTCCTTTCTTGTTTTCTTTCCCCCCTTATTTGCCCTTTTCTATCTTTGTCCCCTTCAAGTCTTTTTTTTCCCCCCAAACCCCTTTTTTTCTTGTGGTCCCTTAAGATCCGCCGCGTTTGCCGTGCGGTGCGACCTGTCGGAGGGGAATGAGATCCTGGTGTTGAGAGGGCCACGCTTCAACACATCATTTTGGCTCGGACCTCTCCAGACAGGGAGACCTTTGGCCCGGGTGTACAAACCCCCCCTTCGGGGGTTGGTCAAAGGGCAGTTCCCAGGGGCCAATAAACCCTGCATGCTCGCCCCTTGTTCCGGGATTTGAGCATGATCGGGGGGGGATAGGGTTGTTGTTCTGCTTTCGTATTCCCCTCCCAACCCGGGAAGGGTTCAAGACTTTGGGTTTCTTGGCCCTGGCCCCTTAGTTGCCCAAGGGGGTGGGTAAGGGGGGGTTAAACACAAATTCACCCATAGGGGTTTTTTTAAAAAAATCCCCCCCAAAAAAGAGGAGGCAGCACCCCCCTTTTCGGGGGTTTCGTTTCTGACGCGATTCGGGGGAGTACGCAGAAGACGGGTTTTTGGGTTTCCGGGCTCTTTTTAGGGAAAAAGGGAAGGGGAGCAAAAAAGACCCCTTTTCAGCTTTGACCCCTTTTGCTACCCAAAAAGGGGTTTTCCAAGGGTTAGCGGGGACCCTCGGTCCATCAAAGGTTGAGGAATGTTCCTTTTTTTATTCAATGAAGTCACAAAAAGAAATCTAAACAGCTGCTGAAGGCAAGAAATTTTGGGGACAGGGTCGGGGGAAACCCCCCACAAACAATTAAATTCACAAAAGGAGTGATTCGCTGCAGGGAATTATCAGTGTCTCAGAGGAAAAATAAAACGGGCGGGCATCCCAGGGGTGACGGGGGCGCAGGGGGCTATCAAGAAGGGGCAAAAAGAGGGGCCCCCAACCCCCCTCTTTCGACATTTTTGCAACCCTGTGCTGCCCCCGGTCATCAAAGTCGCTACCTGTTTTCCGGTTCATTTGTATTCCGCCCCCCGTGAGGTGTTTCCCGGGCCAAAAGTTTGGCCAGTCAGAGACCGTTGTTCTGGGCGGGAGGTTGTTTTTTGCGCAAGGCAACCATGGGGGCCTGAAAGACGGCACATTGGCAAACTGCGGTGGCGCCCATCCCCCTCTTCAGGGAATGCCCTTTTTGGGGATTCGGGGAATCTGCAATACAAAGGGTTAAACAGAAAAGAAGATCCCCCTTTTTTGGCCCGCAAGCAGGTTGGGGGGCAGTCATCGCCGACGTTTTCTTGCTTGGGCCCGTAAAAAAAAGTTCCTACAGTTTCAACTCGGTCACTGCTGTCAGACTGATAACTTTCGTTTGAAAACATTGCAAAAAATCTTCAGTTCGGGTGGACAGCCCACCCTTTCCCCAACCAAAGTGACTGCCCCTGGGGGGGGAAAAAAAACCCGCCACCCCCTCAGACTGCCCACAGTCTACAACATTGCGGGGCAGATTAAAAAACCAGCAATTCCCCTCAATCCCGCCCGTGCCCTGCGGGAAAAGGGAGTTAAAACAAAGTTGGAGGGGGAGATAAGGAAGAATCCCCACCGTCCCCCAAGCCAGCCTCCCCACTCCAAAATCCAGGCCTTGTCACCTGGGGGCAAGTCTGCCCCCCGGGCCCAAAACCAACCCGCCAGTGCAAAAAAAAATTTAAGTTCCTCCTTTGGCCGCGATTGATGGGGAGATGACCTGTCTCTCCCTTTTCGCCCTTGCCCATGGATAATCAAATTCCGGAATACCTGGTCTAAATTCCAACTCGGGACGCAGCTTCTTGTCAATCTATGAAACCTCGTCGTGGCTCTTCAAGAAACCCAAATTCAAACCCAAAAGACCTTTACTCTTTCGGGCTTAATATTTTTTAAAAAACCTGCACAACCATCCAGTTGGGACTGTCGGCGGGTTCCCCTTCCCCTTCACAAAAACTTTGTTGTATAGTCCGTCGCCTGCTACCCCCCTCGGGCTGACTGCGAGAGTCACTCCCACAAGACTTACCTTGTTCTTTTTTATCTACCCCTTTTCTGCCCCGGGTTTTTGTCGGCCCGTCGGTCTGATGGGAAAAACTTCTCGATTTTTTTGCTTTTGGGATTTTTAAGGGTCACAACCCTTTTTGGGGGTAGGCCGGTACGTCATCCAGAGGTCTGCTGATTTAGGATTCCGTGGATTGGATTTGTGTTGTCTGAACACGGATCTCAATTTCCCCCTCTCCACAGGACTTTCGTGCTTAATTTGCAGTTTGTGACCCCTCGCGGTCCGGACTATGGTGGGCTGTCCTTGACGATCTGCCGAAGTACCTTCCCTTTTTCTTTTTCACCCATATTTTAAATGAACCCGCCCTTTTCTCTACATCTCAATTTTAGAAAAAAACGGGGTCTATTTGCAGCCCTATTTCTAAGGGGTTTCCAGGGGATTTTTTCAAATCCAACCCCGCAGAATCCTGACTAACACTTTTTCAAAGGCTAAAACCTGACCTGTCTTCCCATAAACTTCAAAGCCCAAAACCCCTGGTTTGATTCAGAATGCCAACAAAATTTTCCAAAATTAGAAAACGGGCTCAGC
>CM031606.1:60681392-60683892 GCA_018398815.1 Conus ventricosus | reverse complement strand
GCCGTTGGTATGGATGACACGTTACACATAGCACGCACCCTACGTGAGCAATGGAAAGAATGAAGAAAGTAAGGAAATTGAGTGAGCAATATTGAACTATATTGACCGGATGACACGGGAAACGACTGAATGAAGCGCCAGCTGGCAGCTCTTCAGTCGGCACTACCCAGATAGGCAGCCCGTTGTGTAAACGAGTGTTGATTGTAAAGCGCTTAGAGCTTGGTTTCTAGCCAAGAATAGGCGCTGTATAAGTATTCATTGTTATTGTTATTGTTAAATGTAATACTCATGCTTACAGAGAGATGCATTATGACAGCGTGGATTTGAACTCAGATTCACACAGTTGGCATTTGAGGAATGGTAGAAGTCATCGGTGTTTCTGATGTCTGAATCCTTGCACGGGGTCAAAGTTGATACAGAGCATTCAACGAAAGGGAAATTTGCGCTTTCTAAATAATGGCGGTTGACTGCGTTATGTAAATAGTGTCATTGCACTGGCTATTGCTCCGCATTTGTTTGCATTGAACTTGCATCTGCTTAAAAATATTCCTGTAAAGAAAGTCTTAAAACAGGTTCTATATTCACACCATTTTATTTTCATAAGGTGCCTCGAACTTGTTGCATGAATTATAAAATCTGAAATCTGAATTATTTCCTGATAGACAATGATGTCAAGAAAATTTTCTCTCTCTCTCTCTCTCTCTCTCTCTCTCTCTCTCTCTCTCTCCTCTCTCTCTCTCTCTCTCTCACACACACACACATACACAGACACACTTTCTCTCTCCTCTCTCTTTCTCTCTCTCTCTTCTCTCTCTCTCTCTCTCTCTCTCTCTCTCTCTCTCTCTCTCTCTCTCTCTCTCTCTCTCTCTCTCTCTCTGCACGATAGAAGTTTTATTAGAATGCCATCACCAGACCTAATCACCAGTCGTATCTGGTACTGTCTACTCGTGACCCCATCCCCACTCCCTCTCATCACCATTCAGCTATCACACACCCCTCATCCCCACTCCCACTCCCCCCCCCCCCATACCTAATGCCTACTTCCCTTCCCCAATTACTGACCGGTCCTGGACCTGCAGGAAACATGATCCCACTGCTGACAACCTTAATGGCCACAGGTAGAATACGTCAGTCCATAGTGTTGTTCTTGTTAGCGCGGCCGTTCACCTTTCCCCAAATCTACTGCTCCTTCAGTTATCCTCTCTCCACAGTCATCCACGGCGTGTGTGCGCTCGCGACCCCCCCCCCCCCCACCCCCCCAGCTCCCCCTCCCCACCTCCCCCCCCCCCCCCCACACACACACGCTGTTAGCCTTCCTCATTTTTTACAGCTCGCCCGTGCCCCTTTTCCCCGCCTCCCATCTCCACATTTCCTTTCCCTCCCTCTCCCACCTCTCCCTTCCTCTTCATTCGCTCTTCCTACTTCCACCTCTCTCCGTCCCTGTGACTATCTGTTAATGGATCTGTACCAACACGTCTGTCCTCCCCGCCATGTCCAGCAGTTAATCAGATGACCAAAGATCTCCACTGTCCAACCGCTGACTGCAATCGCCGAACAAGATGCCGAATATCGTTCATGGTAAACCGGTGTACGCTGACACCAGGACGATTGGAGACGAGTATCCAGGGCGAAGTAAGGAGGGGTGTCGACTGCGGAGATCATGGTCGTGAGTTCAGAACCACTCGTGAGTTCTGATTTTACGGCTTGAAATTCCTCTGTGTCCAGCTAGGGTACCTGATTCATTTCAGATAAGGCGAAAGAGTTGGAAAAAGATAGTTGGGCTCTTCCTTGCCTAGTGCTGTGTCCCATATACAGTAAGTTTCTAACAGATCTCCCCTCTCTCTCTGTCTCTCTCTCCTTCCCATAAATATTTGGCCATGAGACATTTTATCTATTTAGCACCGACACCGACAGACATACTCTGTCACTGGTAGAATAACATAATCCTGAAATCCGAAAATGAGACCACCAGAAGCAGGAAGGAGAACAACTTGAAATAGTTATGTTAACAGTTCATCTGAATGTCTGTGTATATGTGTATCTGTGACAGTGCTGAAGAAAGCAATGTGTGTGTGTGGGGTGTGTGTGTGTGTGTGTGTGTGTGTGTGTGTGTGTGTGTGTGTGTGTGTGTGAATCAGGCAACGTGAAGGAAATTCATGATTGTCTGCTCGCGCACTGACAAAAATGGCATGAGAATGAAACTTCATGCCAGTGACAGAATACAACAGAGAGGACAGTAAACAAATTTCACTACAAACAAAGACAGAACCAGGTAAACACAAAAACCGCACAAACACAAAAGACAAACGATGAGAGAAGAAGAAAACAATCATATGGACAAAATACATTGGAAAACAATTCAGGAGAATAAACAATAAACAATAAACCAGTAGGTTTATTGTTTATTGTTCCCATAAGAAAACCTAACACAGAGTAACTTTTATTATTCTTTTACTCTGTGTTAAGTTTTCTTATGGGAGCAAGAGTTACTTTTATTGTT
>CM031606.1:60666392-60673892 GCA_018398815.1 Conus ventricosus | reverse complement strand
TAACGACAAGGTTCAGACTTGGTATTTCTGAAATTGCCGAGCATTATTACCGTTATCGTTCTCATAGTGAAGCAGATTTGATATGTCCACTTTGTAGAAAGGATACAGAAAATGATGTGCATTTTGTGTTGTGTTGTCCTGCCTTGCACAAACTAAGAGCTCAGTATATACCAATCAAGTTTTATAAATTCCCAAGCCAGTTTAGATTGGCTCTTCTTATGGCATGTACTCATGAGCAAACTGTTAAAAATTTGTCAATTTATTTATTCAAAGCATTCAAGTTGCGATCGTGTATTCTGTCATAATGTATTATTTCGAATATGTAGTTGTTATGTTTGCGTGCAGTTGCTCAGCTACTAAGATGACTGTAATTAACACGCAATCCCCTTCACGAGGGGCTATGGCCTAAAACGTGAATAAATTATCTTGAGTCTTGAGTCTCTTTTTTTTCTCTTTCTCACTCTGTCTGTCTGTGTCTGTCTGTCTGTCTCTCTCTCTCTCTCTCTCTCTCTCTCTCTCTCTCTCTCTCTCTCTCTCTCTCTCTCTCTCTCTCTCTCTCTCTCTCTCTCTCTTTCTGAGTGCTGTCATTCAAACATAGAAGACATTTCAACGATCTTCGCATGTGCAAAGGGCCTGAAAACGAGCACTTCAAATCGACACAACCGTAAGAAAACACATTGCCCTTAAATCACCTTTTTTTCCCCGTTTCCGATGGAAGAGAGAATTTATGACGGCAGTGTCAAATCAAAACGTCGGCTCTTTGCTCCTCTGTGAGGAGAGCATTGCAAGGGTCGGCACTGTCAATAAACTCTGTGTATAATTAGGTTTCCTTCTCTATGTTATGGGTACTATGTGACTCTTTGACGTAAGTCTTAGTGATGAAATTTCAGACAGTCTATTCATCCTGCGTACTCTCTCTCTCTCTCTCTCTCTCTCTCTCTCTCTCTCTCTCTCTCTCTCTCTCTCTCTCTCTCTCTGTACTTCTCGTTAAGATGGAGATGAAATACACGACTGTCGATGTAAAGTGACAGACAACGCAAAACCTTCTGTTCCCAGGGTAGAAATGTTTCAGATGTGCGCTGCAGTGCCAGCAGTCGACCTATGGTCAGTAGGATCTGACCATCGACCCAGTCTCTAGACACAGACAAGTAGCTCTCACGTGAACAATAGACTCACCTCCACCTTCATCTTTTACCTTACTTCTTCATTGCCAAGTCCCTCTCTCCTTTGCATCCCCTTACCATATATCTATATTACCCGCTGCATCACACACACACACACCACACACACACACACACACACACACACACACACACACACACACACACACACACACACACACACACATCTACATTGCCCACAGCCTCTCTTACACACACACACACACACACACACACACACACACACACACACACACACACACACACACACACACACACACACACACATCTACATTGCCCACAGCCTCTCTTACACACACACACACACACACACACACACACACACACACACACACACACACACACACACACACACACACACACACACACACACACACACACACATCTTTCACAGCAGCACCGAAACAAGGACTCACAAACCTTGTCGCCTGGCAAAAAGCACCGCTTGGCCTTTAAATCCCATTTTTTCCCCGTTGATGTTCTAAGCAGGGAGGGAGAATTCAATTATCATGGTTGGTGTGTGTGCAGAGTAATATTTAGTTTAAGAATGGGTGACTATAGGAAGGAAAAAATGAAAGGAAAGAAACAAAATGAAGGAAATGGTGGATGAAAGTAAGCGAGGGGGGATGTTAGGGGGGGGGGGGGGGGGAGGTGTCATATGAGCGAAACGGACTATAAGGGGGGGGAAATGGCCAGAAAATGGAAAAGGAAGGCAACAAGGAACAAAAGAAAGTCGATGAACTAAACCACAAGAAGGAGAAGAACAAGAAGAGTGAATCAAAAAAGGAATAAAACAGTAAACTGGAGAAAGAGTGTGTAGAATAAAATAAAAAGAGCGTGAAGACAGGAAGCAAAGTGTTTCTTCTGTGAAAGGCATTATTGTTAAAACCCAGCCCATCTGAAATTTTGTGACAATGCTGTCAGCGTGAATAATGGAGGTGAAATATAATTCAACGCTTAAGAAGGACTGACACAATTTCATACAGAAAAAAAGAGTGGCAGAAATGGTACAAACAGAAATACGAAGAGAATGCATAAAAAAAGAGAAACAACTGATGCAGAAGTTCCAAAAACGAAATGAAATCATTAAGGTAAGGATACATTTTACAGGTAATTAAACAAAAATAATGACAGAGATGGAAGAGGAAGGGAATGGGGGCGGGGGGGTGGGGTGGGGTGGATGCAATAACAGAAAAGAAGTCACAGAGGAATAACAGGAAAGAGAAAGGCACAAGAGAGACAGAGACAGAGACAGAGAGAGAAAGGCAGAGAGACAGGGAAAACTGAGTCACATAGAGGACCATACGAATTTTCTGTATCCAGCAGCCTGTAGAAACCTGAAAAGCATCAGCTCTTGGCAGACGAAGAAACTATCAGTTTATTCCTTCCGCTGGGGAAACCCATTCGACGCATCATCAGACAGAACAACTTCATGTTTTTTTTTTCCTTTGGTTTACTCTCTCCCCGTAGACGAATGCTCTCTTCTCTCTCTCTCTCTCTCTCTCTCTCTCTCTCTTCTCTCTCTCTCTCTCTCTCTCTCTCTCTCTCTCTCCGCTTTTCTTTCTCTACTCATCGCCCCTCTCTGCCTTAAGGTGATCACTGTTAGTCAACGCCTCCGTCACACAGTAACTGGCCCTTCTCTGTAATAGTGTGAAAGGAAAGGTCTGTCTCTGACCACCACACCTCCCTCTCCAGCCGTGGCGCCTCACCACTCCCTCTCTGTCAAATGGCAGCTTCTTTCTAGCTTATGTCCATGTACATTTCAGGGTAGTTTAATAACAAAAGAAGAAAACATGATGGTTAACGAGGAGGAGGGGGAGGAGGAGGAGGAAGTCGAGAACAATGGCATCATGAAAAACAAGAGTACTCTCTCTCTCTCTTCTCTCTCTCTCTCCTCTCTCTCTCTCTCTCTCTCTCTCTCTCTCTCCTCTCTCTCTCTCTCTCTCTCTCATTCGATATGTTTCTATTATCTAGTTTAGTATTTGAGTCAGGAAAGCACAACTGGATTCTTCTGGACTGAATGCAAACAAAAGATGGTTTAATCCCGAAGGCACTGTAACTGATTTGTGTGTAACATGTAAAGATCGGGTGTGAAAGAAAACAAAGATCACTTTATATTCCACTGTACAGTTTATAACGAAATGAGAGAGAAGTCTCAAATTTTCAACGTTATTACCACAAAAAATCATAACCTGTAATGAATTGTTGTCCGCTGACGATTGGCAATAGCGTTGATGTTCCAATTAAGAAGGAAACTGTCCGAAAATATTTGAAATTCTCGTACAAAATAAAAAGTTAAAAGCGCTGGAATCTTTAGCGATGAGGTTTGTCAGACTAATGAAATGAAGTTATCGTGTGACTAATACAACATAAAAAAAAATATTACAAATACGTGTCTCTGTTGTTGTTTTGTTTTGTTTTTAACAACGGTCAGCATGCTACAATTATAGTTTTTGTTAATGTAAGTTATTTGAAATAAATCTTTGTGATTTTTAAAGCAATCAAACCGTCCCTCTCTCTCTCTTTCTAAATCCTTCTCTCCTCTCTCTCTCTCTCTCTCTCTCTCTCTCTCTCTCTCTCTCTCTCTCTCTCTCTCTCTCTCTCTCGCTCTCACTCTCTCTCTCATACGCAAACATACACAAACGACTTGCGCTTGCTTGTGTGTGTGTGTGTGTGTGTGTGGTGTGTGTGTGTGTGGTTGGTGTGTGTGTGTGTGTGTGTGTGTGTGTGTGTGTGTGTGTGTGTGTGTTGTTGTTGTTGTTGTTGTTGTTGTTGTTGTTGTTGTTGTTGTTTTGTTTTACGTCTTTCCACATTACGTGATATTAGACGGAAAAAAAATCGGGGGGGGGGGGGGGGGGAGGTTAACACAACGAGTCAAAAAAAAATTAACTTATCTACAACTATAACACAAAAATAGAAAATCCACTTCATCAAAGATAAAGAAAAGAAAGAAAAAAAACACAAACATATAACTCTTGTCTCATCTCACTACTGACTGCTATCTATTATAAGTATTTGCCAATTGGACTTTTAGCTAAGTGTAAAAAGAAAAGATATGTTTCACTTGTTGACAGGAAAACATTTTGAATAGGCTGTACAGACATATTTGGAATGAATTTTTTCATTAAGTTACACGAAAGAATGTGATCAGCTGATATGCTATGACCACATATACAATGTATATTTTTGACATACTTTGTTTTAAAACAATCCAGTTTCCATCTACAGATCAAGAAACTTATCTGTCGTCTACGATAAATGTTTTGATCGACATTACTTAACTTTTCATGAATATTTTTCATTTCATCGTGTAAACCAAAGCACCCAGTTTCTCTTTCTGTCAAATGAAAATTAGAAAATTGTACTTTTTCCGCCAAAGTATAGCACTCTTGCACTGGCATAGAGAAGTTCAAAAAATGCGAATCTGAAGATCGTTTTGCTCCTCTCTTTGCTAGAACATCAACCTTTTCGTTATAAAAAAACCCACAGTGGGAGGCCACCCAAAGAAATGTTACTTCAGTGTCTCTAACTGAGAGGAAATGGACTAAATTATTTATTTCAGTGATCATCTCAGGTCGAACTTTTAATCTAAAATTCTTCATTGCAGTAAGAACTGACTTAGAATCTACACATAAAACAACTTTAAATAAATTTTGCGAGTAATCAACAACAAACTTTAAGGCCATAGTTATAGCTGTTAACTCGGCAGTGAAAATAGATTTTTTTTCCCCCAGATAATATGACTTTTCTTTGTTAAGGCCTGGGATAATATATGCTGCACCTGCATGTTCATTGATTAATGATCCATCAGTGTATATCTTAAAATGGTTGGAATAGTGATCATGCAAATGCATTTTCATATTGGATGATAACAAATTAGAATTTTCACCCTTTTGTTAAATCTGTAATGCTCAATATCAAAATGTGCTCGTACCAGTTTCCAGGGAGGGATAGGAGACACAATAGATCTTTTTGCAATAGATGTTAGTTTGATATCTGAGGATTCTAAATCGAGGAAATATATGTTCTTAGAGTCATTTGAGATTATATGTTTTAGCCCTTTTGGGAAAATCAGTGTCCGATTTGATATTTATTTCAGGGCCTAATTGTTGTCTATAGTAGAACTTCGTATAACAAATTTGGTGCATGCAAGATTCCTATATTCTTCCAGTGGTAATATCCCAGCAGCACTGTATGCTTTTGTACAAGAGGCATGAACTGGTCGTCCCATGGCTATCTTACATGCTTTGGAATCAATACTTTGAAGTATTTGGGTAAGTATTTGGGTGCACTGAAAAACACCTCTTGTGCATACGTTAATTTGATCTAACCAGTGCAGTAGAAAGGTGCAAAAGAGTAACTGTGTCCCGGTGGTGGTGGTTTAATTTTACGTCTTTTCATCCGGCAGATGATATTAGACGGGGAAAAAAAAAAGGGGGGGGGGGGGGGACAAAAACAACAGCAACCACTTAAGTCATTTCAACACATACATCTGCATACACTTATGAAAAAGAAAACAGCATATCAGTTAAGGACCTTCATAATAGTCTAGCTACATCAGAACTGGCTAAAGTGGCGGCAAACTCGATTATGCATGAGTCAGACAGAACTTGACTCTCATTTTCATATTTGTCAAGATTGATACCTTTCGCCTTAAATACATTTTAGTTAAAACTGGACAATCTAATAGAAGGTGGTGCACAGAGATGAATTTCCACAGACACACACAACTTCAGGAGAAAATTTAGTCTTCCATGTGTTCAGCCTTAATTTGTGATAATCTTAGCAAGATGGCGTGAGCAGCAAGGCAGTGTGTAGCATTTTTCACAGAAAAAGGTCTTGTAAACGTAGTGTTTCCAGGTTGAATAGTATTTCACACTTGGAAGGATGTAATGGCAAATTTAGCACACATTCTGAGCCCAAGCATGTTTGCTTATAATCTTTAATAGATTTAAAGTTTTTCGAGCTTTTGTTAGAACATGCTCTATATTGAAATTCCATGACAACTTTGATGTTAAATTTACTCCAAGGAAATTAACTATTTTTGTATATTTAATGGGTTATGCCGTTGAAATAAAGGCATATTAACTGGATCAGATCCAGTATTAAATAACATCATGTGTGTTTTTCAGTTGATATTTGCAAACCATTTTCAGTCATATAATCAGAAAAGGTATTTAGTTCTTATTGATATGTGTGTGTGTGTGTGTGTGTGTGTGTGTGTGTGTGTGTGTGTGTGCGCGCACGCACGCACGCACGAACGCACGCACAAGCACGCGCGCACGCATACACGCACGCACGCACCAACATACACACACACGCACACGGTCTCTCGTTTTCATCCTATAATACCACTTTCTGTCGAAAGACGTCAAACTGTTGAACTTACAATGCACAGTGACACACCACCAACCATTAAAAGCCTGTTCACCCTACGCCATGAAACGATGACGGTTACAGTTTGGTAAATTTTCACCGTGCTATTTCCTTCCAAGGTATAGACACAGGCAAAATGATATCGATTCCAGAGAACACCGTGTATGAAGGAGTATGATGGACTCGCTGATACATAACACGGGTAGACAGACACGGCACATGAGCATCGCCATCATAATAACCGGTGGTCCAGATGGCGCTGTCTTGCTATTTCCTTCCAAGTTTCAGACACAAGCAGAATCAATATTGATTGCAGAGAACACCCTGTATGAACAAGTATGATGGAGTTGTTGATATAAGCCATGGATAGGTAAACACAGCGTGTGAGCATCTCCAGCATAACAACAGACGGTCCACATGGCACTGTCTTGTTTGGGGTGCATGTGGTGAGCATGACTACTTCTGTGATGAATCCAGAGGCCATGGCGGTCTAATTCCTGTGTTGATATTTATGTCTGAACGTGTCTCGTGTGTCTAAAAAATGTTCTCTGGTCGGCGTCAACCCTTTCTTGATTTTACACAGAGCGAACTACGAGCAGATTTATTTGGCAATTCTTCTTCAGTTGAATGATCAAATAAAACGACAGCATGATATCATGTAAACGTATTAGGGGTAAATATCTATTCCCAGTTTTGTATTGTTTTTTTGTTTGTTTTTGTTGTTGTTGTGTTTTTTGCCTGCTGTATTAGACTATGAAACAATCTGTTTGTCTGTCTTTCCTTTTTCGTTCTCATTTCTCTGTCTCCTTCTTTTGGCACTGACAAAGAGAAATCTGTTGTAAAGACAAAATTACAAAGTGGCACAAATCATGTACAGACTGGAACAGAAAGAAAAAGACAGATACTGACAGACTGTGATGGCATCCATTCACATTTTCATGGT
>CM031606.1:60643892-60651392 GCA_018398815.1 Conus ventricosus | reverse complement strand
TATCAGAGATTAAACGATTTTTGCCAATGAAAAGGAGGCAGGGATGGAACAGCCGTCAAAAACACAAAAGCTCAGACCAAGCGCTAATGTAGAAAGTTTGTATGATACACCGGTGCACAGCCAGGTGGCTGTGAATGGCACACTATAACTATAACTTTCTCTTCTCCATCACCAGCACCCCCCGCTAAGCGCCAAGCAGGTGGTCAGTGAACCGTGCCTAATTCACAGACCATGACTGACAGAAGAGGAAGCAACAGGTCGAACTCCATGTTCCGCGGGTACGCCGGAAAGAGCATGACCGCACACGTGGAATAGGGATTCCCTGGTGTTGATGGATGACTGATAGATTGTAGGCATGGGCTGATAGGATGGTAAGGAATGAGGGAGGCACGGGAGATGGATGAGAGAGGGGCAGAGTTCACAGAAAGGCCAGACTGCCGATGTCTGTTTTAGAGTCCTGAAAGAGGGGATGAATCCGGTCTTAATTTATATCTGCCACTTTCCTTTTGTTTTCAGTCTGTGCGTGCATTGCGTTCTTTTCTTTCCTTTTTTTTTTTTCGTTCATAAAATACTTTTCTTAGTTAAAGCAGGATGGATACAGGGGAATGGGAAGAAGAGGGAAGGAAAGACAAACAGATGGACACACATTCTGAAGTGGCCTGTAAGGACAAAATTAAAAAAAAATCTTTAGCGTGTATATGAATACAAGATTTTTTTTATTGTTTCATTCAATAATTCAGCATACAATCTTACAATCTTTTACAAGAGAGAGAGAGAGAGAGAGAGAGAGAGAGAGAGAGAGAGAGAGAGAGAGAGAGAGAGAGAGAGAGAGAGAGAGACAGACAGACAGACAGACAGACAGACAGACAGACAGACAGACAGACAGACAGACAGACAGACAGACAGACAGACAGACAGACAGACAGACAGACGACAGACAGACAGACTTGGTAAATGAAACGGTGATCATTCCACAAGTTTTATTAAAAAAAAAAAATCTTTAAGATATGTTTTGACGTACTTTTTATATGGAGTAGCAGCATGTCATTGTCTCGCTTAAAGTGACTCTCTTTGATGACAATATTTTAACTGGACAATTTTAAAAAAGCATATTTGTTTAATCTAAAGTAAAACTAAGCTTATATTCAAGAACAATACACACACCAAGAACAAAACAGAGATGAAAAAAAAGGAATTGTTTCAGGCTGTAAGCTAGATTTATGTATAAACTACTGAAGATAAATGGGTGGGAAGCAAATATTAGGTGGTGTCAAAATACGCTGGAGGTCTAAAACTTAATGAGAATAGTTCATATTATACACAAATGAATTCTTAGGCGGCTGTAAATGCCACACAAAGTACTATGCTTTTGTTCCTCTCCTCACCAGTAGTCCTGAAGATGCCAGGTAGCCTGGTAGGTGGCCAAGCAAGTGTGTCTATGCATGAGTGTGCACGTGCACGTGTGTGTGTGTGTGTGTATGTGTGTGTGTGTGTGTGTGTGTGTGTGTGTGTGTGTGTTTGTGTGTGTGTGTGTGTGTGTGTGTGTGTGGTGTGTGTGTGTGTGTGAGTGGAAGCGCGTGGGTGGGCGTGTGTGTGTGTGTGCGCGCGCGCGCACGTGTGTGAATGTGTGCCACGGGAGAGAGTGAGAGAGACAGACAGACAGAGAGGGAGGGATTTGATAGAGGGAATGTAGACTGGCTTATATATACGAGATTTTACTGAAGAAAACGGGGCGGGGAGGCAAATGCAAGCTTAACTGAAAACGACTGAACACCAGGTATTACATTTTAAGCAGGTACGTTTCATTACGATACACCATGAACATCCAGACGGTTATTGATGCCACACTACCAGAACGACTGCCTCTCCTCCTCTCAGTTCCAGCACCCTGCAGGGAGCCATGAAGCTGGCCAGTGAACCGTGCCTAATTCACAGGCAACGACTGACGGAAGGGGCTGCAACAGGTCACACTCTGTGCCCTCCGGTCAGCCGGAACCAACGTGGTTATACACTTGTGCTAACTAGATGGTGTGGAAGGAAGGAAAGAGGAGTAGTGTGGGAGGGATAGGGAGTCATTTTCACATAAGGGCCAAATCTGTTCTGCAACTATGAACATGTAGATCGATGCCACCATTGTCTGTTTGTTTTATTTTTCTCTGTTTTCAGTCTATACATGGTTTGTGCAACTTTGTATCTTTGTGTTTACAACATACCTTTCTTTTGCAAAGTGAACAGAAGGAGACAGAGAAATGAGAAAGATGCAGACAAACAAAAGGACAAACGAACAGATGGATTCATAGTCGGACACAGCAGGCAAAAATAAAACTGGAAACAGATGTTTATGCCAAATACATATACATGATTTCATGCTGTCGTTTCATTTAATCATTCAACTGGAAAAGGATGACAAAGAAACCAAGGCACACGTTCAGTATTCACTCTGTTCCAAGGAATACTCGACGCCGATTGGAGAAGTTTTTTTTTATATTTTACAAATGACATGTTCAGACATAATTACTAACACATCAGTTGGCACACCATGGCTTCAAACATTCGCTGTAGCCTTTGGTATTCATCACAGATGCAGTCATCCTTACCACATGCACCTAAGCAAGACAGCACCATCTGGATCACCTGGTATTATGATGGAGACGCGTACTGCTGTGTTTACCCAATAACTCCATCTACTTGTTCATACAGGATGTTCTCCGCAACCAATATCAATTTTGCTTATGTCTGAAACTTGGAAGGAAATAGCATGGTGGAAATTTACCCAAGCAAGACGGCGCCGTCTGGACCACCGGTTATTAGGATGGAGATGCTCAGGCACTGTATCTGTCTACCCATGTTATGTATCAACAAACCCGTCATGCTTGTTCACACAGGATATCCTCTGGAATCAATATCAGCTTTTGCCTATGTCTGTGGTGGGAATTTATCAGATTGTAACAGTCATCTATCTTCTCAGAGTGGGGGTTAGACGAGCTTTCTATGGCTGGTAGTTTGTTATTGTGCATTTGTTCTAACAGTTTGACGTCTTTTAACAAAACGTGGTATTACATAATGAAAAAGAAAGACCGCGCGCGCGCGTGTGTGTGTGTGTGTCCCAAGTGGAAGAAATGAACTAATGGCTATCTCTGCAGGCAAGAGGTGATGTTGATCATGTCTATGTGGGCTGTTGGACAGAGTAAATTCAGATAGTCCTCCCGTGTCACTCGTCTCTATGTTTTTCTGCCCCTCTCTCCAGTTGTCTCTCTGTCTCTCTGCATGTCTCGCTCTTTCCGTTGTTCCATTACAATACGCTTTTTGCATTGTGTCTCCCCCCCCCCCCCCCTCCCCGCCTTCCTCCCCCTCTCTATTATCGTTTTCGTTTTAATTATCGGTAACTTTTATCCTTATCGTGCTGATTTCATTTCATTTTTGTTATATCTGCATTCACAGTTTCTTTTTCTTTCTTTTCTCATTCATTTTAGTACTATTTCTGTCACTCTTATTTCCGTATGAAATTGTATCAGTCCTCCTTCGTGATGAATTGTCATTTATCTACAACATTCATCGTGGAAGCTCTGCACAAAAAAGATAGAAAAGATTGCTATATTAACAAGAAAACCCTTACATTCCTTTCCTCTCGAGCAGAAAAAGAACAAAAATCTTGCTTTCGTCTTCATGCTCTTTTCCATTCCATACTCTCCTTCTCCATTTGGCTATTTTATCCCTCCTCCTCCTCCTTCTCCTCCTCCTCCTCCTCCTCCTCCTCCTCCTCCTCTCTCCTCCTCCTCTTCTTCTTCTTCTTCTTCTTCTTCTTCTTCTTCTTCTTCTTCTTCTTCTTCTTCTTCTTCTTCGTCGTCGTCGTCGTCGTCGTCGTCGTCGTCGTCGTCGTTGTCGTCGTGTCGTCGTCGCGTCGATTTCGTTATTATCGTCGTCGTCATTGTCTTCTTCATCCTCCTCACCTCCTCCTCCTCCCCCTCTCCTTCTTGTTTTGCTCTTCTGTTCCTGCTCCTCCTCCTTCCTATTGTTTCTAATTTTCTTTCCTTCCCGTTTTCTTACCATTTTTACCTTCGAATCATATAGCTCTTAAGTCCCTCCCATCCCCCTCCTTACTGTGGGGTGAGGAGGTGGTGTGGTTGCAAGGTTGAGGTATGGTGCCTGCGGTGGAGAGGGATAGGGAGGACATCCTTCTCAACACGCCAGCTTGCTACTCTCCATTTTCCCTTTTTTATTCTACATCAAATCGTGCCAACCATCCTGGAACATATCCAGAATAGGGAAAACCAATTACTAATATGCAATTACAGAAATACAGAAAAACAAACTGGTAATCGAATACGTGAATTTCATTTAGGATAATAACAATTATCGTAATACAAGAAAGGTCAGTATTATTAGTCCCAGTGAACTGGAAATACAAGAAAGACATTTTATACGAACAAACTGAAAAATCAATGAAAAAAACAACAAGTCCACAAATAGTCAGCACTGGTGCAACTCTCGAACCAAGGCTGAAAGGGGAAACATGAGGATAAAAAATACCAAGAATTGAGGTGTTTACCATCTTCTTCTTCTCGAACGTCTGATCGGCATCTAGAAACCAACCTCAATCCAAGGGGGACATTATTCCCCTTTTCACATTTCGTCATTTCTTAATTAATGAAACAAGATATAACAAAAACCCAAAGAGTGTGTGTATTCCTCTTTTCACCTTTCAACACTTCTTGCTTAACGCAAGATAATTATGACAACAACCCAAGGATGTGTGTGCTCCGTACAAAAACAGTTACAAAAAATACAATCGTCAAATCATAATAAAACAACAACTAAACAACCAAAGAATAGAGTGTGCACACACCTGGGGCAGTGACTCTCGCCAGAGCGCATCTTCACTCATCGGTCATCTTCATACAGCAGTGATGCAACCCAATGCCGCGTCTACTCCATCTGTAACCAGGCACTTCCCCACTTAGTGTCTGAGTCATGTAAATAAGGGAGGATTTCAACCAGTACACACATGCATATGTATACGTGTATAAGGGCCTTTCCCTCAGTGGAATTAGTAGGTTCTCAACTATGAAAAAAGTATAGTGAACAACCTACCAACGTAATCCAAACTTTTGACTAAAAAGTAAGAAAATCTGCGTTACAACAAATTATCATCCTTGATCAATCTACACGATACCAATAATATTACAGCGAAAATGACGACTTAAACTAAGTAAAATAACAACTCATTCCTCCCAAACCTATAAAAGAAATGGCAATGACAATAAACACATGAAAAGCGTTCATCCAAAACATATTTATAACAAAGTCATTTACCCAAAATTATAGTACTACAATATAAATTATATCCAAGCAAAAAATGAGAGTCTTCATTAAATAAGTAATCCGCATTGTAAACATTCATTGACACAAAGCTGTAGTATAAATATCAAAACAGGAGGGGAAATCCGTAGAACACGGGCAATTAAGGTACGGACTTAGAGACAGTGCTAGCAGTCCAGCGCCAGAGACTGGTTAATTAGTTTCCCAGACATGGCCTGTACAAGAAAGAAGGAAGTACTTCAAGCTGACTGCAAGAAAGAGGTCTCTGTCTTACGTCTCTGGTCTACAATCGTAGTACCATATTCAGCTTTAATTATGATTGCTATTTGAATTCTGGAACCCTACTTTGAACGTCACAACCCTGGATTATATTACCGTGATAAGCGCTATAAAAATCCCGGAAATATACTTTACATTACGATCCCTAACCATGATTTCGTTCTTCAGTCTTATTTACAAACACCACTAACACTCTGGGATTATAGGCCCACTTTATGCCTCACAATACTTAAGTCATATTAGCATTCAAAAATGGAATTAAAACTCTGGCAATATAATTTAAATTCCCGACACACAACTATACCTCTCTGTTTATCATTAATATAAAATTTATGCATTACCATAAGACAATCAAGATGAGGGCCACACAATTAATATCTTCCAACACTGACTAACCACATGGGACTTCATAATCTTATCTCTCCACACCATACTTCGTCATTCCATCCTAACCACAAAGTATATAATACTCATGTACTCATTGCGTACTAGGAAACATAAATAATACAAGCAAGTACACAACCCAGTCATCAATCGTCTAATGAAGACATGCAATTATTAAAACAAAACAATCATCAGTCAACAAGTGAATATGAATTTTCAACGTCAAAAGGATACATTGTTGCAAAAAAAAAAGCAAAAATGCTTACCAGTATTTTCACACAATTCATAGGAGCCGTCTTGTTCTCATTTTTCTTGACATCTGTCTCAGTACATCTACAACTTCGCTTTCAATACATCATAGAGGCTATCTTCTGCACAAGTCTTTCTACACGTCTGCCTTCTTCCAATTTCCGATGCAAAAGAAAGCATATCTCAACACTTGGGACTACTTCCCTCTCTGTCCCCACGCCACATATTCCTACATTGCCCTGGAATCATTGGCTGAAAGCCTGTTTACAGTGTTATGGGGTCATTCCTCAGTCCAAAATAGTTCCCTAATCTGGAGGCAGAGAGTCCACGACTGACCATGTGGTATCAATTAGTCTCGCCGGTCGAGAAGGCCCACTTCCAAGACGCGTCTGTCAGGCTAATTTATGAAAGCCAGGAAGTGTCAGCCACGCAGGCTGTGTTTCCTGCTGCGAAGCAGGCTGAATAGAACTGTTGTCTCAGCAAAGGATGAAGTTACTAGGTGGAATTCGTTGACTCTTAGAGAAGAGGGAGAGAGAGAGAGAGAGGAGAGAGAGCGGGAGGGAGAGGGAGAGAGAGAGAGAGAGAGAGAGAGAGAGAGAGAGAGAGAGAGAGAGAGAGAGAGAGAGAGAGAGAAAGGGACAGACAGACAGACAAATAGTCTACATGGGCAACTATTCTGTCCTGTCACATTACACCCTCCTTTATTACATTCTATAGTTCCGTCATTTTGTTTGTAAACTTTTCTTTCTTCTTCTTGAATGAAGGGGTTGTCTCTCTCCGCTTAGAACATTGATGGACAAGACAGGTTTAAAGGCCAAACAATACTACTTTTCAGGTAGCAAGGTTGCTCAGTCATGTTTGGTGCAGCTGTGCCGGAGGGGTGTGTGTGTGTGTGTGTGTGTGTGTGTGTGTGTGTGTGTGTGTGTGTGTGTGTAAAAGAGAAAGGGTGTAGGTTATGAAGATCTAGGTTAAGTAATGGAGGTGGAGGTGATTCTATTTTTCACGCGAGTGTTACCGTCTGTATCTAGAGGTTCGGTTGATGGTCAGTTAGTACAAACCATAAGTCGACTGCTCGCACTACGGAACGGATCTGTAACTCTTCTGCCCTGGGGAGTGAGGGTTGTGTGTTATCCGTCACTTCACATCTACAGTCGTGTACTTCATTTTTATCTGAGAGAGAGAGAGAGAGAGAGAGAGAGAGAGAGAGAGAGAGAGAGAGAGAGAGAGAGAGAGACAGACAGACAGACAGACAGACAGAGAGAGAGCGAG
>CM031606.1:60628892-60631392 GCA_018398815.1 Conus ventricosus | reverse complement strand
AAGGAATAATGATGACGGTAAAGGTAGCTCTGAATTCATCGAATCACATAAGGTCTAGTAAGGTAACATTGCTCTCAGAGACATAATGACGTGCACGAGGAAAGCGATGAAAATACACCTCTTCAGTTTCTCTGTAGAAGATGTGAAAGTCAGCTTCACACACCGTACACAAATCAGCAACCGAAATGTTGACTATCTTTCATGACGTCTACACCGTTGCACCTTTTCGTAAACGTGCTGATAGATACACGTGTTCACAGTGTGTTATGTTCGACGCAGGTTGATAGAAACACGTATACTGTTTACGTCTGTGATGAATACCACATTGCAAATTAACTCCATGCATATAATGACGGATTAACACAAACGTTTATGTTGAGTCCCCATTCCCGTTGTCTCCTATCATAATCTAGTAGGATGGAGAGGCTTTCTTACAATAAGTCTCTGTCTGTCTCTCTGTTTGTCTGTCTGTCTGTCTCTCTGTCTGTCTGTCTGTCTGTCTGTCTGTCTGTCTCTCCTTCCTCCCCCTCTCTCTGTGTCTCTGTCTCTAATCCTCTCTGTCTCTCTGTCCCTGTCTGTCTCTCTGTCTCTCTTTCTCTCTGCACAGTGATTGAGTGAAAGAATAATGAAGGAAGCACAGAAGTACAAGCAATGAGAATTGAAAAAGAAAAAAAAAGGGGGTGAGCAAAGGTAAGTTGGTATGAAAGACAATTGGCCATCATATTTATTAAAAAAAGGTAATATCCAAGCTTAGTATGTCGCAAAAATATTCTTCTTTCTGCAAGTATGAGACAATTGACCAAAGAGACAACATCAGAGCTGCCTGGCTGCATGAAAAAACAAAACAAAAAAAACAACAACAACAAAAACAACAACAAACAAGCGATTCGACAACAGACTAGCAGTCCTTGTTGCTTTATCACAGTTGAAAAAAAAAAACCCTCAAAAATTGTACATAAAGGGGTTCTTCTTTACATTTGTGTTCATATCATGTTTTCGTCAGAAAATATTGTCAGTGCACGTATCTTCATTTTTATCACTTGTGTGCCAGGGCAGATGATTCGGTTTATGTGTGGCTGACCAGCGCGAGCCATGAATGTCGGAGATAAATTAGTGAGTGGAAAGCTGCTGCTCCTGGAGAAATAAACCGTCGGAAAAAGGATGAGGGTCGTGACGGAATCATGGGGGAATATCCGGCCTAAATCCAGCATAGCTTGCATGTGATTTTGTGTGAGGAGGAGAGGAGTGGGTTGTTAAGGAGATGCTTTCGTTGGCTTTGTTTTATTTCTTCTGGCAAGGATCTTCACCTTGGAATAATAACAATAATTCCTTCCATCTGTTGGAGGTATGTCTATGTGTCCATATCCTCGCACATATTCAAGCTCTTAGAGTGACTGCATGACTGAGCCAACACATCATTATACTCTCTCTCTCTCTCTCTGTCTCTGTCGCTGTCTCTCTATCTCTCTGTCTCTGTCTGTCTCTGTCTGTCTGTCTGTCTGTCTGTCTGTCTGTCTCTCTCTCTCTCTCTCTCTCTCTCTCTCTCTCTCTCTCTCTCTCTCTCTCTCTCTCTCCTCTCTCTCTCTCTCTCCTTCTCTGAGAAAAGGAAACAAGACCGCCGAATTCCAACGAAGTCCAACTAGTGCTTCTTTCTCCATTGCTTGTTGTTGTTGCTGTTGATATGATAGGACTGGCGATTTCAGTATTTCTTCCAGTACCAACACGACCAGACGTTGCGTGTATTGTGTGTGTGTGTGTGTGTGTGTGTGTGTGTGTGTGTGTGTGTGTGTGTGTGTGTGTGCGTGAGTGCGTGCGTGCGTGCGTACGTGCGTGCATGCGTGTGTGTGTGTGTGTGTGTGAGAGAGAGAGAGAGAGAGAGAGAGAGAGAGAGAGAGAGAGAGAGAGAGAGACAGACAGACAGACAGACAGACAGACAGACAGACAGAGAGAGACAGACAGAGACAGAGAGAGAGAGAGAGAGAGAGAGAGCGTGATGGAAAGAAACGAAAAGATGACAACGATGTCAAAAAGTAGTTCTTTTTTGAAAGTCCATGGCTTCATCTGAAAGGGTTGATTCCACAAAAGTATATAATGTAGCAAGCAAAATTAGTACATCATAGTCTCTGTAGTCAAGCGAAATACACAAGCACGCTCTTTTTACGTAAATGTGCTCAGACTAAAAAAAAAAATAAAAAAAAAAAAAAGAGAGAGAGAGAGAGAGAGAGAGAGAGAGAGAGAGAGAGAGAGAGAGGACGACGACATCGACGACGAAATTAAATTAATGCAGCAACAACCACTGTAGCAAAATCTGCTCGACAGAGCGCACGGTTGTCTGTGACGGTGAAAGGAAGGTGATTGACAGGGCAATCCCATGTCGTGTATTATATGATTGAGGGACTGGGGCGAAGAGAACAAAGGTTGAATGGGGCACCACAGCTACAGTGAGCAGACTGGAAAGAAGGGGACAGCCTGTTCCCCAGAGTGCATTGGAAAGAGATGA
>CM031606.1:60616392-60623892 GCA_018398815.1 Conus ventricosus | reverse complement strand
GCATTTTCTTTCAGTAAACAGCCACACGAATTTTTCAGGGAACTGGTTCTCGTTTTCAGGGAAACGGAGCATTATGGTAAGTATGGCTGAAGGCATTCCCCCCCCCCCCCCCCCCGCCCCCCCACGTCACACTTCGTCAACTGAATTTCTGAGGTGGACCATAGGGTACTGGTGACGTGAAACGTTGTGCAAACTGTAGGTTGGAGGCTGTGGAAAGACGCCATACTGGCCTGTGCTTGTTTTGCTTTTTCTCTCTCTTAAACTGACGCTGTTTAGGTACTGCTAGAGAGAGAGAGAGAGAGAGAGAGAGAGAGAGAGAGACAGAGACAGAGACAATTACAGTGACAATGCTTTATTGACAATAGTTAGACAACCGTTATGCCCAGGGAGTGGAAGCACAATTTCCATTTTGTGTTGCCAAATTCTGCCAACAATAATAATAATGAATACTTATATAGCGCCTATTCTCGGCTAGAGGCCAAGCTCTAAGCGCTTTACAATCAACACTCGTTTACACAACGGGCTGCCTACCTGGGTAGTGCCGACTGAAGAGCTGCCAGCTGACGCTTCATTCAGTCGTTTCCCGTGTCATCCAGTCAGTATCGTTCAATATCGAACACTCATTTTCCTTACTTTCTTCATTCTTTCCATTTCTCACGCAGGGTGCATGCTATGTGTAACGTGTCATCCATACCAACGGCCAAACTGGCCTACTCTTCCGAAAGTTGGTGATGGGATTTTACGTGTGTGCAAGATGTTATGCGTGCGTTCACACACGGAACCTCGGTGTATAGTCTCATTCGAAGGACTGTATGGGAAATGGAGTCAGAACCAATGTTAACTCCGAGGGAAAAATCCTCCTGTACCGAAACGTCCCGGCGGAGGTTCGAACCCGCAACCCCAGGATCACCAAGATTACGAGTCCGGCGCTCTACCAACTGAGCTATTCCGGCTCCAAATAGAAATGCGAGTCAAAAAAGAAAAAGAAAAAAAGCATACACACAGAAAACAGTTGAACAGTACTAATAACTAGAAAATGAAGAAAAAGACCATTCATCAAACAATACTCTCATCACAATAAACAACTTATTGCATAATCGTGATTGACAAACACAGCCAAAGAGAGAGAGAGAGAGAGAGAGAGAGAGAGAGAGAGAGAGCATTAGGTCCATCGTAAATTCAACCAACGGCCTGAGGCAAAGATGGAGCACAGTACCTGCCCTGGGACGAACTGCCAGATTATCGATCATTACTGACATTGTTTTCAATGGAACACTGCTTCACCTAACTGGAGGCAGAATTGGAGCGGCACAGACGCTTAACCCTGATTCAGTGAATGCTTCGCGATAATCAAAGGCGAGTAACAGACACAAAAAAGCCAACGAGGATTTAACCATAACTTTATCACGTTGTTATCAAAATTCTAACCGAAATTTGTTTATGTTTTTCTGAGAAGTTTGTTCAAGATATTCTGCATTCTTCATGTGACCTCAAAGTGTTTCATCATAAGCCCCATCCTGCATGCACGCCTCACCCCCACCCGAAACCAAAATGATAAATAACACAAAAATGCAAAAGAAAGGCAGTTACATCTACACTCCATCTCGTTTCTAGTCCGGTTTTTCCTTCTACTGTTCGTTTCTTTTGCATCGCTTGTCTCAACATTGAATTTGTAGTTGAACGGATGTCTGTGTCTCTATCTCTGTCTGTTTGTTTCTCTGTCTCTGTCTTTCTCTCTCTCTCTGTTTATCTGTGTCTGTTTCTGCCTCTGTCTGGCTGTCTCTCTCCCTCTCCCTCTCTCGTTCGGTTTATTTGCGGAGCACACACATTAAGCCAAATACAGACCGGTACAACGAAAGTAACACGCCAAGAGGCCATTAATTAAGGAAAACTTCCATTTCTGTGTGTTTGAAGAAATAACAATTGTATGATTGCGCGGGTGCTCGAAAGCATTTGCACTACTTTGCAAGATTTCCCTTTTATTTATTCATTTATTTTCAGATGTTGTAACTTTTATGATAATCTGAGAGAAAGTTGCTCGCAGAGATATAATTCGTGTTCTTTGTAATTTTCATTTTTGACTTAATATACACGAATTTTTGCATGTGGTTCGTGTGACGCCAGAAGTACCAGAAGATCTTTCTAGGCAATGACAAATTGTCAGTCTCCCTCCCACTCTACCCTCCTCCCTCCCTCCCTTCCTCCTTCCCTGGCACAAAATGGGTAAGGACAGAGAAGTCAGTGAGAGTCCTCCCCAAGGAAGACTTGCTACTGAAGACTCCGACAGTCAAACCTAGTGCTATTAAAGATGGTGCTGAGGATTCTTTTGGGTGGAGCAATATGTGAACGTGATTTGCCAGCATCTAAGTCACACTTCCGTATTTTATGAACATGAAACGTCACCTTTGCGATAGCTGTTTGGTTTGGCATAATGAAATACTAATGATTGTAAAGTTAGCTCTGAATTCGCAAGATCACAACATTCTGGTAAGGTAACATTGCTATTGGAGACATAATGACTTGCGTGAGGGAAGCGATGAAAATGGACGACCTCTTCGGCCTTTTCATGGAAGATGTGGAGATCAGCTTCACAAAGCACACAGAAGTCAACAACAGAACATCGGCTGTCCTTCATGACTCCTGCGCCGTTGTACCTTTCAGCCAACGTGTGATGTTCGGTGCTGGAAAACAAACAGTATACTGTGTATTTGTGTGATGAAAACGACATCGCCAGGTAATTCCTTGCATGTATTGATGGATTAAAGACGTGTCTTATGTTGAACCCCTATATCATTTGGCTCCGGTCACCATGAGTGAGCTGGTGACTCTTTCTTATAACAATCTCTCTCTCTCTCTCTCTCCTCTCTCTCTCTCTCTCTCTCTCTCTCTCTCTCTCTCTCTCTCTCTCTCTCTCCGCGATGAAAGACCAAACGAATAATAAGAAAAGCACTGGAAGAAATATGCACTGAGAATTCTATGAGCCATAAGCAAAAAAAAAAAAAAAAAAAAGAAAAAAAGAAAGAAAACAACAAAACAAAACCCTGGCCAAATGCAAGTCAGTATAAAATACAACTGGCCATATTGAACAGGTGTCATTCAAATTCAGTTAATAGTTCAAACATTCGTTTCTTCTGTAAGTATAAGAAAATTAACCAATCAGGGTTGTTTTTCTGCATGGTAAATTTTGATTCGAAAATAGTCTAAAGAAGAAGAAGAAGAAAGAAAGAAAGAATGTGCATAATACGTAGGATTTCTTCTTTACGTCTGCGTTCATATTACAACCTCGTCCGAAAATATTGTGAGTGCACGTACTTCATTGTTATGACATGAAATAGGGCAGATAATTCGGTTTGTTTACGTGCGGCTGACCAGACGAGCCGTTAATGTCAGGGATAATTCAGCGAGAGGAAAGCTGCTGCTCCTAGAGAAATAAACCGTCGGAAAAAGGATGAGGGTCGTGACGGAATCATGGGGAATATCCGGCCTAAATCCAGCATAGCTTGCATGTGGTTTTTGTGTGAGGAGGAGAGGAGTGGGTTGTTAAGGAGATGCTTTCGTTGGCCTTGTTTTATTTCTTCTGGCAAGGATCTTCACCTTGGAATAATAACAATAATTCCTTCCATCTGTCGGAGGTATGTCTATGTGTCCGTATCCTCACACATTGTACAAGCTTTTAGAGCAGTTGCATGACCGAGCCAGCACACCCACACTCTCTCGTTCCCCCCCCCCTTCTCTCTCTGTCTCTGTCTCTGTCTCTCTCTCTCTCTCTCTCTGTGGAAAGGAAAGAAGACTGCCTTATTCCGGCGAAGTCCAATCATTAATTCTTTTTGCATTGCTTGTTGTTGTCGCTGTTGATATGACATGACTGGCAAGATTTCAGTAGGCCCTATTCCTTCCCTCACCAGCGTGACCAGACGTCGTGTGTGTGCGTGTATGTGTGCCCGTGCGTGTGATTATTTGTATGTATGTGTACGTTTGGGTGTGTATGTACGTGAGTGCTTAATATGTGTATGTGTGTGTGTGTGTGTGTGTGTGTGTGTGTGTGTGTGTGTGTGTGTGTGTGCGCGCGTGTGCGTGCGTGCGTGCGTGCGAGCGTGCGTACATGCGTGTGTTTGTGTGTGTGTGTGTGTGTGTGTGTGTGTGTGTGTGTGTGTGTGTGTGAGGAAAAAAAAAAGAGAGAGAGAGAGAGTATTTATGCCTGTCTACGCGCTCGTTATGCCTGTCTGCGCGCGCGCGTGCGTGTGTGTGTGTGTGTGTGTGTGTGGTTGTGTGCACGCGTGTGCGTACATGTGAGTGTATACCAATACATGCTTTGTGTGTGTGTGTGTGTGTGTGTGTGTGTGTGTGTGTGTGAGAGAGAGAGAGAGAGAGAGAGAGAGAGAGAGAGAGAGAGAGAGAGAGAAGACAGACAGACAGACAGACAGACAGACAGACAGACAGACAGACAGACAGACAGACAGACAAACAGAAACCACGCTGATCTTACGACTGGACTTGACATGAAACTTACAAGGCTATAATCTTGGTCGTGTTGCTTTCGCCCTATTTACATAGAACAGTCTGATATTAACGTTGGAAAAAAAAAGTGCCCTTGCCCTCAGTGTCACGTGAAGGAGGGTAGCTGATTAATATGCTTATGTCGGTGTGACCACTTCAGGCTGTTAAAGGTCAGGAATGATACAACGAAAGAATAGCTGGTGTTACTAAGGTTATTATTCATCTGAAAAGAATGAGGGTCATGAGAAATCGCGAGGAATGTTTGACATGCCTAAACCAGCATGACTGTAACGATTCGTTGTGGGGTAGGTTCTGGTTCTGGGAGGCTTTGGTTGGCTTTGTCTTTGTCTCTTCTGATGTGGATCATCACCTCACTGTAATAACAGTTACATCCACACGCTGAAGACAGTTTTATATCTGCACATTCACTCTCGCAGAAACAAGCTTTGAGAGT
Source organism: Conus ventricosus (assembly GCA_018398815.1). Lineage (NCBI taxonomy): Eukaryota > Metazoa > Mollusca > Gastropoda > Neogastropoda > Conidae > Conus > Conus ventricosus. Next base: position 60,618,941 of record CM031606.1, on the reverse strand, counting down.
GGGTATTCCCGAGGCTGCATGACTGGGCCAGTACAGGTCCTCTCTCTCTCTCTCTCTCTCTCTCTCTCTCTCTCTCCTGTCTCTCTGTCTCTCTCTCTCTCTCTCCTCTCTCTCTCTCTCTCTCTCTCTCTCTCTCTCGCACCTTCCCTCCTTTCCCCCCTCACCACAACTTTATATCTGTCTGAAGTGTTGATGTGTCCTGGTCTCCACAGTTTTGTCACTGTGTCTGGGTCTGTTTAAAGGCAAACAAAACAATCGACTTCTGACAAATCCATGTTTGTGGAATTACAACCACGGGATAATGTTGTTTTGTATTTGTTTTTACTGTCTTTCTTTCGGGAAGGGATCGTCACTGTCATTGCTCCCTAATTCCGCAAGGACTGTGGGGTTACGCAGTGATGAACTGTATGTCAACTGTCTCCGCCTCCAATGGCTGAGGGCAAGTGTTTGAACTGTGGGTAAAATCTTCTTGATCCATTTTTGGGAGGTCGTCTGTCTACTTCTTTCTCCGTCTGCCCTGTCTTTCCCCTCTGTCCCGTTCATTAGCAGCTGCATTAAAAAAAAATCCGTTTCAGTTTGTCACATGTCCAAGGATCGCTTAAATAGATTAGGGGGCCGGAATAGCTCAGTTGGTAGAGCGCCGGATTCGTAATCCAAGGTTTGCGGGTTCGAATCTCCGTTGGGCCGTTTTGGTACAGGTTTTTTTTTCCCTCGGAGTTAACATTGGTTCTGACTCCATTTCCTATACAGTCCTTCGAATGAGACTATAAACCAAGGTTCTGTGTGTGAACGCACACATAATATCTTGCACACACGTAAAATCCCATCACTAACTTTCGGAAGAGAAGGCCAGTTTGGCCATTGGTATGGATGACACGTTACACATAGCATGCACCTTCCACGAAGATGGAGTATGGCTGCCTAAATGGCAGGATAAAAAAAAAACGGTCATGCACACAAAACTCGACTCGCTTTGTTGGACAGATGGGATTAATACTTGCCTGTCTATATAGGGAGTGTCCGCAGGAGTATCAGCCTGCGTACGCAGAAGAGGACGAAGAAGAAGCTTAAACAGATAGAAAGACTGGCGGTCTCCAACCGTTGCAGACCGCTGACATTGCTGTTTAGCGACCCACGCTGACCCGACACAGTGTTCCTTGCCCTGCCTGGCCTGGGAAGAGACACAGTTGTTGTGATCGTCAATCATCGTTTGTGGCTGGGCACAGAGGGAACGGAAGAATGGTTAGCAAAGGATGGTGAGGCGAGGGGGGGGGGGGGGGGGGGGGGAGGGAGGGGGGGGGGGGGGGGGGGGGGGGGGGTGGGGGGGCGATAACTGACAGCGGAAAGGATGGTGACCAAAGTGATATCCCCAGGCGTGCTCTCTCTCTCTCTCTCTCTCTCTCTCTCTCTCTCTCTCTCTGTCTTTCTGTCTGTTCTGTCTGTCTGTCTGTCTGTCCCCCTCTCTCTGCATATGTGTGTGTGTGGTGTGTGTGTGTGTGTGTGTGTGTGTGTGTGTGTGTGTGTGTGTTTGTATGTTGTGTGTGTGTGTGTGTGTGTGTGTGTGTGTGTGTGTGCGTGCATGCGTGCGTGCGTGCGCGCGCGCGCGCGTCTGTGTCATCTGTAATTTATGAAGCTGGTTCAAATCGATTTGCAGGGAGCAGAGAGCTAGGCTGCCAAACTGTTTAAACAACAGTATGACAGATGAAATAACATTCCAGGTCCAGGATCACATCGCAGAGAACTGCTAAGATCACGTTGCGATTCCGCTAGTGCTACGCGTATGTGTCCCCCTCCCTACTTCTCTCTCCCATCCCATCTGTCCTTTCCTTCCTAGTCCGTTCCAGCTGAACGAATCCTGGGTTCATCTGATACATGACCCTCACAAACAAGATTAGGTTCGCTGAGTGCATTCCTCACCAGAGAACACAATGACAGAGAACAGATAAATGTCTGTTCTACCCCACTTGCTCCTCCACCAAGTTTTTGGGCGAAAGTGGCCTAAAAGTCGCCTTTCCCTGTTCTCTGACAAGTAAGACTTCAATAACCAAAAAATAACGATTATCTACAAACAAACATACTGTGTAGGGTTATCCGTTTTTAATACTAATTTACTAAAGTTTTCAGATTTTAATTTTTGTTTAATCCTATGTTTTTCTTGGTCATTTTCAATAACATCATTTTCACGCAAACATTCATCAAATGCATCTTTGTCTTTCATGTGAAATAAAACTACAGTAGAGAACAGTAATATGCCGACTCTAGGCCACTTTCGCCCTCAACCAGTTTTCGGGCGAAAGTGACCTAGAATCAGCATATTACTGTTCTCTGGCAAGTAAGACTTCAATAACCAAAAAATAACGATTATCTACAGACAGACATACTGTGTAGGATTATCCGTTTTCAATACTAATTTACTAAACTTTTCAGATTTTAATTTTTGCTTAATCCTGTGTTTTTCCTGGTCATTTTCAATAACATCATTTTCGCGCAACATTCTTCAAATGAGTCTCTGTCTTTCGAGTGATTATTTTGCATCATATTTTAACACA
>CM031606.1:60604828-60616292 GCA_018398815.1 Conus ventricosus | reverse complement strand
TTTGTCGTGTCAGTTTCTCGTAAATAATACACGGGCGGATTCATTTTTACAATTCTTTTTATTTCATATGGATCAACACTCCAAACCGGATCAGTTGCCCTGATGCGAGTGTCCCCTTCCGCTTCTCCCGGTAAATAAAGGTACCTTACTTTCAAACCAAACGGTAATAGTTTGCCGGATGAAGACTCTACTTCAGCAACATTTATTGTTTTTCTTTTGATTGCTTGTACTGGTTTTAGCCCTTTAAATTCTTCATTATTCATTGCGCGCAAAACTGAGGGCAGTCTTCTAACCCATTCTGTGTTGCGAGAATTGTCAATCAGCTCTCTATGATACTGGTAGGAAAAAAGTCTTTCAGCTAACTGTTTGTTAAAGTTTTCAACTAAAGCCTGTGATCTGTGAACTCCCGGAATGCCTCTTTTAATGGTAACTCTATGTTTCAACAATAATTGATTCACTTGCCCTTTAAATTCTTTTCCATCATCGACTTGAATCATGCGAGGATAAGTTAAAGGGCCTCGTTGGTATATCAGTTGTATGGCAACAGCAACAGCAGAAGCACTCTTTTGTGTTAATGGTTCTGCATCTTTGTACCTTGAAGCTATGTCAATGACTGTGAGTGCGTACTTAAATCTTTTTCGTCTAATCCTATCAGAGGGTAAATATAGAAGATCCATTTGATGGGTGTCGTTTGGAGTTGTATTGACAAAGTGTGGTCTCTGTATTCGCCTAGGCGCAGGTAAATAAATTTGCCAAATCGCTTGTTTAGATAACCATTCTTTTGCTGTTTGTTCACTGACTCCAGCTGCTTGGCTTAGCTTTTTGATTGCCGTGATTCCCTTCCAATATCCTTTTGGCGAATAATAAATTTTGTTCATTTTTTACTCAGCCAATATTATGTGCAACAAAATACACAACGGTCATACCAACGACAATAAACACGATTTCTTGCATCTTTTGTTTTTCTGATGGTTGATAAAAGTCACTGAATTTTGGTGGGGGCAATGTTTCAATTGGTTTGCCTGTTACAAGATAATATTCTTTTATTGCTTGATCAACATCTTTAAATGTGTAAGCTGCATGCCCCTGTTTTTTCAGTGTGTTATTAATAAAATCTAACTGCTCAAGTCTCTGCTTTTCATAGGCGTTTTGCGCAGCTGCTAGTTGCTCCATAGCTTTGTTATGTCTTTTTCTCTCGCCGTCATCCCGCAGTTTACTAAATGCGAAATTACTTCCGCTAAAAGCAAGCGCATTCACCACAGCGCTGCCTATCATCATTACAAGTGAAGCCATTTTTATAAATGTATTTTTTTCTTACATATTTATATTGTCCGGAATTATTCCTTGCTTAACTAGAAAATCTTTCGTAGCAAACGAAGCTGCAATGATAGCAATTAGCTTTGCTGATCCTCAAAGTCTAGTTTGCCAAGATCTGCTGGTTTAATTCTTAACAAGCTTTTACCAAGCATTGAGTATCCTACACTTAGACCTCCAATAACAGCAGAATGGTATACAAGGTTAGCAACAGTTTTTTCGGTGCTCATTTTTAGAAAATAAAATAATTATAATTATTAAAAAACATGAACAGTGATGATCTACTACAGCTACAAGGTGGCCTAAACCTTCCTGAACTTATGAATGACCAAGTTGATGACCAAGCTATTATGCCCAAAAAGGAGAGGCTGTATTCTTTGGCAGCATGTGGAAAAACAAAACAGTTCCTCGGAACTGAATTCAGCATTGAACAGATTCAACAGATGTCGCCACAAGACATTATAAAGTATCATAACAGGTATGAGGCGCAGTTAGGATCTAGAATGGTAAAAAGCGTTGGGCAAACGGTTCTTAGTTTGTACACTAAACTAGTCAGTAGATTTGCTCCCATTGATTCTGAACAAGATCTTACGTATGATTTAACGCAAGATCCAGTTTTAACAAAGTCATTAGAGTCTCTAGGATGTGATTTATACTATAGATTTGGAACATTGTTATCGCCATTAATCATGGGATTAATAACTTTTAATCATATAGATTTTATTTCCCTTCAAAATGAGCGAGCTGGAAAATCAGCAGAATCAGAAAACACTGAATCAGGTGGAGAAAGTAACCAAGCCAGAAAATCAGCAGAAAACGCTGAATCAGGTGGAGACCATTAAAAATCCTGGGCGTGTTGAAGCAGGAAAAAAATTAGCAGAGTGGAACAGACAAAAAAAATTAATGTTACAGAAATGCCTCATCATGAAAACATAACACCGCCAACGCCAGAACAAGTTGATTCAATGCCCGCTATAAAAAACTCCATGCGATTCAAGGGCCCCGAAGTCTTCATGGTATATTGAACTTAAAACTGTTGCCATTTTTGGCGCCCTTGCTGCTGCTGGGGGCTGTTATTACGGTTATAAAATATATAACCAATGGCAACAAAAACAAAAGAAGTTAAAACAACCTGAACCACTAAATACAGAAAAAGACAACTGCACGCCAAAACCGCCAACAACAAAAGATCATTTTGATCCATTTATAATGCAATAATATTTAAAAATTTTTTTAATAAAAATAGATCATGGCGTATTATAAAATGATAAAGTCAATAAATAAAGACATGGAGTCTATAAAAGACATTTCCATAGACCAGAATTGTAATCAATGTGGTTGCTTAGGATGTAAGAACTTCATTAAGATCTATGCAGAGAACGCTGAGCAAGATATTCTCAGCGATGACGCGTTTTTTGAGGCATGTGTGTACTATATTAGACATCTACTATTTAAGATAAAAACATAGATTGTATTTTTATGATAATTATAAGATAACTTGAATAAGAACTTGGTTGTACTTAAAGGATGACTTAGTTATGATCTTGAGGTGACTTAATCAAGAACTTAGAAGTTACTTAATCAAGAACTTATTAAGAACTTGAAGTAACTTAATTAAAAACTTAATTAAGAACTTGGGGTGACTTAATTAAAAACTTAATTAAGAACTTGGGGCGACTTGGGGGTAGGAGTGTGTGTGGTGTACACAGGGGGACGTGCGTGCGTGGGGTGGGGGTGGGGGGACGTGCGTGCGTGGGGTGGGGGTTGGGGGTGGGGGGACGTGCGTGCGTGGGGTAGGGCAAAACACACACACACACAAACAAACAACAAACACAAACAAACAACAAACAAAACACACAATAGACAGTTGAAGCAAGTTTTCAGGAAAAATGTTTGCCAGGCGGTTACGCGTAACCGTTACTATTTTTAGAACCACGTCATACTATCGTCAGTAGTCCAAACCCCACCACGCAGGCCTTCTCGCTGTTAGGTTGTCCCTGTGGCCTCAACAGCCGAGCCTTCACTGCTAGCCAGGCGGTTACGCGTAACCGTTACTATTTTTAGAAGCCAGTCACAGTCTCAGGCAGGTGGAGCGCTGGAAAACGGCTTGCTACTGTGACCTTGGCCGCTCTAGGTGGAGCGCTGGAAAACGGCTTGCTACTGTGACCTTGGCCGCTCTAGGGTGGAGCGTTAGTTCTCTGATCACTTAGCCTAGTTTGCTGTGCTCCTCTTTTCTCAACCAGGCTTGAAAATTGGCAGAGTTACAGCAATTACTGCTGTAGCCAAGCTTTTATGGCGGCTCTAATCGCCACTTTGGCTTCACAAGGGGAGTATTGTGCATGTTTATGTCTGTATTTTTTTGTCGCTGAGGAAGGCATTTTGCCGAAAATTTCTTGTCCTGTTTTGTGTCGTGCATTAAATCGTCGTTACTTCACACTTTGTTTTGTGTGCTCTTCTGCGTTTTTGTCGTGTTTCAGTAACGCCGCAGTTTGTTTCATTTGCCGCCAGTAGTAGTACATCCGGCATTGTATATTTGGAGCATTTATATGAAGATAGTGCCGGCCACACACTACTCCTCTCCATACTGGTAGATGTACTAAGGTCTGCCTAACCCTATCTAGTTTGTTTGCCAGAACATTCAAAAATCGCCATTCAGTTGTATAAGGGCACACTTGAAGGCAGATGAACTGGTTAGAATTAGAAAAGTATACACATCTTAATACACAGATCAGCTTGCCACATAAACACTGAATCTGTAGTTAACAATCAATCAGTCTAATACAAACTGAGAACATTTTTACTTGGGAGGAACAGCAAAAATGTTTCAAATATAAGTTTTTAGCATACGAATCAGCCGTGTTTACCTCCGCCTTAAGAAATGAACGCCATGTTTTTTAAACATGGCTTTAGCTGTCTCAAGCCAGCTCCCAACAATCAACGCGTGATGGTTTGTTTTGCTTCGGCTGACTTTCAACAATGCAGCGCCATTTATTAGATAAGGAACCATCTCATCAATAGTCAAACACGTATTAAAACTGGCTGTATCTTTGTCAACAATATTGCCTTCAACGTTTTCATTTCCTTGAGCCAACAAACCTTTAAGATACACAATTCTGTTCTTTGGTAAACCGGTTACACACTCACAGCACAGTAAAACGCGTCGTGCTTGCCCGGCAGTCAGTGGAAGAATGTGTGGGTTAACCTAGTCATGTGAGCGCCCGCTGATTGGCCGGGCTGTAACAGCGCCGCCACGCGGGCAGTGTTGGCTGATGTAATATGTTGTAATCGAGCAGGCTGGGCGGGAAGGAGTGGGGGTAGGGAGGAAGTGCGGCAGTATTGATTTTTTGGCCGGAGACACACCTGCAATGTAGACAGAGAGCACGCCACCGTAGGTGAGGGGTATGCCACTGTAAACCAGGGACACATTTTTTTAAATAGTGTGTGTGTGTGTGTGTGTTTGTGTGTGTGTGTGTGTGTGTGTGTGTGTGTGTGTGTGTGTGTGTGTGTGTGTGTGTTCTATGTGCATGTGTGTGTGTGTGTGTGTGTGTGTGTTTGTGTTTGTGTAAGTGTACGCGCATGTGTGCGCAGTGTGTCTGTGTGTGTGCGCATACGCACGTATGTCTGTGGCTCCAAGACTGGCTTCTCCTCCGTGTCTGAATAGAAATATTATTTAAACCCACAAGCAATCCTTCACCACACGGAGGGCAACTTGACCTTAACGGGCTCTCTCTTTGCTAACAACTCCACGCTGTAATTAACATACCGCGAAGTAATCGGATAGCCTAGTGCACCACAGTGTATATGGGCGCGTTCAGCCACGGATGCTTTTCCCCTACGTTACTCTATGGGTCGTGTTCAGCCTCGGCTACTTTCCCCTACGTTACTCTATGAAAACTTTAGTAAATTAGTATTGAAAACGGTTATTGAAGTCTTACTTGTCAGAGAACAGGGAAAGGCGGCTTTTAGGCCACTTTCGCCCGAAAACTTGGTGGAGGAGCAAGTGGGGTAGAACAGACATTTATCTGTTCTCTATGACGTATACAGTGTGTCCATGATCCTAATCGACTCCTATTGTGAACATCCACGACGTATCTTCAGAGGATTTGATCAGAGAAATGAAGGTCATCATGCTAGTTATAACTGACGACATGCTCCCATATCACACCTCATCACCTGAATTTGTGATGTGGACCTCAGGATGCAGCTGGTGTGGAGCATTGACTATCTTGTGGGATGAGCGCTATGGAAAGACGTCATTGTGTTTGCTTTGATTTAAAAACAAACAAACAGGGCTGTCTATGTAGAAATGAGACGAGAGAGAGAGAGAGAGAGAGAGAGAGAGAGAGAGAGAGAGAGAGAGAGAATGTATGTATGTATATGTGTGTGTGTGTGTGTGTGTGTGTGTGTGTGTGTGTGTGTGTGTGTGTGAGAAAGAGAGAGAGAGAGAGAGAGAGAGTATGTGTGTATGTGTGTGTGTGTGTGTGAGAGAGAGAGAGAGAGAGAGAGAGAGACAGACAGACAGACAGAGAGAGAGAGACAGAGAGAGAGAGAGAGAGAGACAGAGCATTAGGTCTTTCATAAATCCAGCCAACGGCCCGAGGCAGGGACGGGGACACAGTGGGACAAATACCCAGACTGCCTCTCATTACCGACATTGTTTCTGCTGAAGCACTCCATCAACCTACTATAGCAAGAATTTCGTTACTCTACACGCTTAACCCAGATTCTGCGAATCTTCCGTTCTGGTCAAAAGCCGATGACGGACATTTAAATGCCAACGATGATTTGATCCTATCGAAATCAAGTTTCCGTTGAATGTAAATGGAAAATTCGATCTTTCTCGAGGGGGCTGGTGCCAGGCATTCCACATTTATTCATGTTAGGTAAAATAGTTATGTCATCAGTCTCAGACCATTCCCCTACCCTTTTCCACAGAATATCAAGACGCATGGAAAGTGTGATCATAAGGGCAAGTACCGGTGTCTGTGCACTTACAACCACAGAATGCCAGTGATAATTGGCTCCAAGCTTATAAAATACGATGATGATGATGATTTGATGATGATGATGATGATGATAATAACAACAGTAATGATAATAGCAATACCAACAACAATAATAATAATAATAACAACAATAACTACAACAACAACAACAACAATAATAATAATAACAATAAGTCCATGTTTTACATCATGTCATGTTCTGTACAATAACACACACACACACACACACACACACACACACACACACACACACACACACACACACACACACCACATATATATATATATATATATATATATATATATATATATATATATATATATATATATATATATATATATATATATACACACACACACACACACACAGAATGTATTCTCTCTCTCTCTGACATTAAATATTTTATTTTTTATTGTCCGTTTAGCCGTTAAGCCTTTTAGACAAGGGGGTTGGCAAATGCATTCACCGACACAAAAAGCAGAAATTTCATGCGTATACACACACACACACACACACACACACACACACACACACACACACACACACACACACTCGTCCTCACCTTTCCCTCCGCCCCACCCCGCTACCTTTCTACTATTGCCCCCAACATCCATACCGCCATAATCACACACACTTGACCACTAACCCTTCCCTCCCCTTCCCCCTATTCCGCCAGCCCACACACCCTCCCCAGCCCCCGCCCTCCCCAGAACATCCGCACATTGGATCATCCTTATGTTAACCGGTTTTCTGCTCAATTATCTTTTTTCTCACATACATGGCTTCAGCTATGTATTTAGCCACTTCTTTAACAACACGTTCATTATTATTAGATAACACTGAAGCAACGCTAGCATTATTTTGGTGGAATGAACGAGTATTCAACACACTGCAGCTTTTACGTTTGTCAGCATAAGTAGTACAATGAAACAAAAAATGTTCTTCGTTTTCTAATTCATTTCCACAAGATGGGGAAATAGTGTCATTCGAATATTCAGAACTTAAGAACCATTGCTTACAGTTTTTCAGACCACTAACCCTTAACCTAAATCTGGCTAAACTGATTCTGCGCCATTTATTTGTAACTAACGTTAGGTATTTTTCTGCCTGAAAAATATTTTTAAAGGAACAGAAATATCTATATTTATCGTTATTATCTATTTCTGCATGCCAGTTTTGTTTGAAACAGGAAATGAGTCTGTCTGTGAATTCTGTTATAAAACCATATTCGGAACAAACTCCCTGGTTCAGCCAAACAATACCAAAGCCATTTTCAGTCAGAGTCTTTTGTACTTCTGACACCCAATTAAAGTGACCAGATTCGTGCTGTAACAGAAGCATTTCGTAGGCTTGCCTACATATTCTCGACATGGGGAGTCTGACTAGTTTTAACCAGTATTTGATGCATTTTACAGTAGTTGTAACGCGTAGGGAATACCTACCAGTTTCTCCATATATCAGTTTAATTGATGTATGTAGGGGTACATTCAGATATCTTTTTATGGCAAACATGTGGACATTTTCAATCTGTTTACTGTCTTGTTCTAATCCCCAGACTTCAGCTGCGTATGTTAGGATAGGCTGAATTTGTGCATCGAAAAGCTTCCAAAATAAATTTATATCAATAGTGTTTAGTCTTCTTAATGATTTCATAATTTCCATCACTCCTTTTTTTGCCTTTCTACAAACATCAGACAGAGCATTGTTAACACTCAACTTTGTGGTAAAAGCCACCCCTAAGTATTTGTATGAGTTAGTTACCTTTACTTCTTCATTTCCATAAAACCATCTTTCTCTGTCACTTAAGTAGCCACCTTTTCTGAAAACCATTACATTTGTTTTGTCAAGATCGACTGTTAACTTTAATCGACCTGCCCCCTCTCTAAGACTATTTATTTGATTCTGGAGCCCAATAACAGAGTCAGATAACAAAATAACATCATCCGCAAACAATAATAAGAACATTTCAAATGCACCAGGAATAAGCTGAATACCATGTTTTCCATTGCTTGACAAATCCACAGCCAATTCGTTTATGAAAAAGGAAAATAAGAGCGTGCCACGTAGACATCCTTGTTTCACACCCCCCCCCCCCCCCCCCTTGGGTATTCAAAGTAATCAGAATAACAACATTTATCTCGTACACAGGCTAATACAGAATCGTAAACACTTCGTATAGCTTGATGATGTATATTCTCTCTCTCTCTCAGTGTCAGTCTCTCTCTCTCTCTCTCTCTCTCTCTCTCTCTCTCTCTCTCTCTCTCTCTCTCTCTCTCTCTCTCTCTCTCTCTCTCTCTCTCCTGAAGATGGTACCGAAGACTTACGCGTGGAACGATATGCGAACCTCTCTAGTCAGTCAATCTCTAGACAACACACTTCCACACAATGTACACAGTGTAAAAAGTGAAGTCACATTTGCAGCAGTAAATCGGTATGGCATAAAGAAAAAGGGATGATCTAAATGTGCCAAATCACATAGTATCCGAAGTCAACACAGGAATCCAAGACATCGCGAACTTGAGGGAAACGATGAAAGTGGACGACCTCTTCATTACCTTCATGGAAGACATGAAGGTCAAGTTTGTAAACTGCACAGAAGTAGACATTGGAATTGTCAGTGATCCTTCGTGACTACTGCACCGTTGAACCTGTTGGTAGACCTGTTGACAATCAGATGTACGTGGTCACAATGTGTCATGTTAGGTGTTTAATATCTGAATCGAATGTAGATCGTATATTGTGTATTTCTGTGACAGATTACATATCGCCATGTTCTTTCCTTGAATATTATAGATTTTTGAAACACTTTCATGTTGAGTCCCCATTCCCATAGCCTACTAACCTCATGCATGGGATGGAAAATCTTCTGTCTGTCTGTCTGTCTGTCTATCTGTCTGTCTGTCTGTCTGTCTGTCTGTCTGTCTGTCTGTCCTTCTTTCCACAGGGAATGGCCAAACGTACAATGTACGAAACACAGAAAAAAAAATTCTGAAAGTGGCCTCAAACAAACAAACAAACAGAAAGCAGACGGGCAAAAAAATAGACGGGAACAAAGTATGTAAGCTCTGTATAAAATCAAAATGTTCTTTCCCTCTCCGAGCATAAAAAAAATGACCACGAAGACAATATTAAGGCTGTTTTCCTGCATGTCAAATGTTCAGTTTGACAACTGGTATAACGTTGATTAGTTTGACAACTGGTATAAACGTTGATTAGTTTGACAACTGGTATAACGTTGATTAGTTTGACAACTGGTATAACGTTGATTAGTTTGACAACTGGCATAACGTTGATTAGTTTGACAACTGGTATAACGTTGATTAGTTTGACAACTGTTTTTACGTTGATTGGTTTGATAACTGGTATAACGTTGATTAGTTTGACAACTGGTATAACGTTGATTAGTTTGACAACTGGTATAACGTTGATTAGTTTGACAACTGGTATAACGTTGATTAGTTTGACAACTGGTTTTACGTTGATTGGTTTGACAACTGGTGTAACGTTGATTAGTTTGACAACTGGTATAACGTTGATTAGTTTGACAACTGGTTTTACGTTGATTGGTTTGACAACTGGTTTTACGTTGATTGTTGCTTGACTGCAGAAGAAAAACGAAACTGAAAACAGTACACGCAGAGGAAAGGATTTGTTCACATCTGTGTACACATTACAATCTCTTCTTTGATACTTTCAATGTGCATGCCCTCAACGTAATGACAGTTTGCGAACCAAGACAGATGACTTGGTTTGTTTTAGTGTGGCTGACCAGTTTGTGAACCAGGACAGATGACTTGGTTTGTTTGTGTGTGCTGACCAGTGCAAGCCGTTAAACCAGCAAGCCAGGGATAACGTAGAGAGGGGAAAGCTCCTTCTCTTAGATGGGTAAACCATCAGCGAAAAGACCAGGGTCGTGAATGAATCATAGGGAATGCCTGACGGACCCAAAGCCAGGGTAACTTGAATGCGTTTAATGAGGAAGGGGGTTAAGCAGGGAGCGGAGAGGGAGGGAAGGCTGTTGTCAAGGAGATACTTTTGCTGATCTTGTTTAATCTCTTCTGGCAAGGATCTTCTCCTTCGAATAATAATACTAATTCAAATCATCTGTTGAAGGCATGCCTATATGTGCGTTCTCTCACATAGAAGCTTCTGGAGCGGGTACATGATTGGACCAACACACCCTGGTGCTCCTCCCACCCCTCCCTTTCTCTCTCTCTCTCTCTCTCTCTCTCTCTCTCTCTCTCTCTCTCTCTCTCCTCTCTCTCTCTCTCTCTCTCTCTCTCTCTCTCTCTCCTCTCTCTCTCTCTCTTTGTATGTGTGTGTGGTGTGTGTGTGGTGTGTGTGTGTGTGAGAGAGAGAGAGAGAGAGAGAGAGAGAGAGAGAGAGAGAGAGTTAGTGAGAGTATGTATTGAAAGGCATGTCGTTACAAGAGACCCACATCAACAAACGTCTCCCAGAGAGATTGAGTGAGCTCGTTATCTCTCTCTCTCTCTCTCTTCTCTCTCTCCTCTCTCTCTCTCTCTCTCTCTCTCTCTCTCTCTCTCTCCTCTCTCTCTCTCTCTCTCTCTCTCTCTCCGTGTGTTTCCAAGTGGGATATTCTATTTTGATCACAAATTTGCCTTTTCCAGAGTAATTAAAAAGCTACGATTTTCTAATAGAATGTTATATATACATACATACATACATACATACATACATATCTATCTATCTATCTATCTATCTATCTATCTATCTATCTATCTATCTATCTATCTATCTATCTATCTATCTATCTATCTATCTATCTATCTATCTATCTATCTATCTAATCTATCTATCTATCTATCTATCTATCTATCTATCTATAACTTTTGTAAATTTTCAGATGCGTTCGAAGATGATTCAAGACATTTACCGTGGTCAATTTTACAGAAATTAGAATAGGCGGATCACTACATCTTTACATACAAAGCATGCACACATCAGTTTAAATACATAGTACTAAACTTTTCTTTCTCACTGTATACATGGGGCAGTCCAATGAATTATCAACATCCGACAAAACAGAGCCCACGCCCTCAGTGTTTTGACATCATGGAAACTAGGCTACATGGTTGGTGGTGTAGGTGACCGGTGCAAGGCTACATGGTTGGTTGGTGTAGGT
>CM031606.1:60592328-60599828 GCA_018398815.1 Conus ventricosus | reverse complement strand
GCTACTGTGACATCAGAAAATGAAAAAGAAACATACATAGGGATCACTGAAAACCACTTCAAAACCAGATATGCAAACCACAAACAGTCATTTAATAAAGAAAAATATAAAAACCAAACAGAACTGAGCAAATATATCTGGAAACTTAAAGACGCAAACAAAAGCTACAACATATCCTGGAAAATCATAAAAAGAGCATCACCATACAGCAATGTTTCAAAAAGGTGCAACCTATGTTTAACTGAAAAATGGTTAATACTATGCAAACCATACTTAGCAACTTTAAACACCAAAACAGAAATAGTAAACAACTGCAGGCATAAATGGAAATCGTTGTTAGTGAACACACCCAAAACAAAAACCTGAAAGCCCCAAAAAACACGTGCAGCCAACCCGCACGTGCAAACAACCGCAAACGGGAGCCCACACGCTATATAACATCGGCGGTGGACAAACCAAAAGCCATCCTGATGACAGCGCAACACGCTTGAAACAAATTTGTAGATAGTTTTAAGACTCCTCTTTTAACTTGTTTTATATATATATATATATGTGTGTGTGTGTGTGTGTGTGTGTGTGTGTGTGAGAGAGAGAGAGAGAGAGAGAGAGAGAGAGAGAGAGAGAGCAATGAACTTGACACAACAGAATTCCACATGTGAGGAGAAAAAGCGAGGATAATACCACTGATGTATGACCGCACTCTATCCCCCTCCTAAACCTGACACCTCTAGTCAGTATGTTCTGTCTAAAATTAAAAAAAAAAAAAACCCTGCTGGCGAACATACAACAAGTGATTAAGAAGGCTTTTCACTTCCTGTGAAGAGCTCACTGTTTGAAATAATTTGCATATGGTAATGAGCAGGAAACTGCCGATTGCTACACAGGAAGAAACTCCGTTACATGTACCACGCTGGGGATTTCTACTACACCACTCGCTACTCTGCCATGCTGTCTGTCACCTGACTGAACTGGGTTAGGGGATATGGGGGAAGGCGGGAGGAAGGTCAATCACTCTGAACAAACAGCAGGGCAAGGTTTTCTTCTCCCTCCGTTCAGTTGTCAGTCATGAAGCAGCAGGCAAACCCATCCGTGCCAATGAGCCACAGTCCCAACAGGCAAAGTCCATTACAACGTAATGGATGTTTGTCAAACGCTGACTTTCGAAAATCGTCTTGTCAACTACAACCGTCACTTAAAGAATGAGCGCTTGCCCATCCTAAATGCAGACCATCATGAAATGTTCGACTTCCCTCTGTCTGTCTGTCTCTCTGTGTCTCTGTGTCTGTCTCACTGCCTTTGTGTCTGTCTCCTTCTTTCTTTGAGTGTCCACCTTCATCGAGTTGAAGATTCTGACACTTGCGTGTGTATGACCGTTTTTTAACCCGCCATTAAGGCAGCCATACTCCAACTTCGGGGAAGGTGCATGCTATGTGTAGCGTGTCATCCATACCAACGGCCAAACTGGCCTTCTCTTCCGAAAGTTGGTGATGGGATTTTACGTGTGTGCAAGATGTTGTGCATGCGTTCACACACGGAACCTCGGTTTATAGTCTCATTCGAAGGACTGTATGGGAATGGAGTCAGAACCAATGTTAACTCCGAGGGAAAAATCCTCCTGTACCGAAATTCGAACCCGTAACCCCAGGATCACGAGTCGGGCGCTCTACCAACTGAGCTATTCCGGCCCCATGTCTGTCTGTCGTCTGGCATTCTGTCTGTCTGCCTCTCTCTCTCTCTCTGTCTCTCTTTCTCTCTTTCTCTCTCTCTGTGTCTGTGTCTGACTGTCTGTCTGTTTGTCTCTTTTTTTTCTCGAGGCTTAAACTCTTAAGTTCACTTTTGATGAGACTTTTGAGCATATATTTGAGAAGCTGCATTCCATCTTTGTCGATAATATCACTTGTGTGCTTTCGTGTCATCCAACTGGCAAACGACTTAGTTTTCTCTAAAAAGTGAAACTAGGATAAGCATGCGTGCAGGGACCTAGGTTTAAAGTCTCGCAGATGGGGGAATGGAATGTTGACAGACATTACTTACGAATAGAAATTAATTTCCGACCTTGCTGGCCGAATTGGGACTAAAACCCCGAAGCTTAAAACGAGAGTTTGCCGCCTTACCCACCCAGCCATCCCCCACTCTCACCCTACTCGGCATTATGTCGGACAGTCAAGGCAAAAGCAGTGATACTGATGATGGTAGACCAAGATCGAGTGAGCCCATCTGGTCTTGGTCGCGCCACTTAATCCACTGGCCTCTGGTTCGCACATTTTTATACTCCCAGTTCTTATAGAACAGGGAGTACTTTACAATGGGAACGAAGAAATGCTGTCTGTGTGTCTGTCTGTCTGTGTGCCTGTCTGTGTGTCTGTCCGTGGTCAAAATGTGTTCCACTCGCTCCAGACAAAACGTCTGGGCCGATCTTTCTGAAAATTTGTAGGTATGCTCATTATGGATCACGAATGAAACCCGATGTTTTATTTCAGCAGAATAGCCGTTACTAACGGCCATAACGGCCCAAAACGGGTTTTTTTCCTTATGGAATATCTCAGGTAGATCATGGGTATTTTCTTAGTAAACATGCTCTTGACATGTACACGCGTATTCAAGATAAACAGGGAGTACGTTTGTATGCTTTGCATCTTGTTAGTCTGAAAGCGGAAAAGACGGAGTGGGTGTGGCTGAGGGTAGGTACCACAAGCAATGTGTAGTGGCTCCCGCGCTCACTGACCTCTAAAGTCAGGCTGTTCGTAGCCCCGCAGACCACAGATACCGCACCAGGGCTGATACAGATACGTCGTTATCCTTCAACTATCGTAATCAACAATTACAACAACAACAACAAAGATAAGAAAGTAACAACAGCCACAATGAAGGACCAGAACAGTTCGAGTTTGAGAACAATCAGTTATCTGCATAAAATGTTAAACACAAATTACCATTAGATTCCTTTTCATTAGAAATAACGTCAGCTCTCTGAGTTTATCATAGATGCGTGCATGGCTGTAGTATTGATTGTTCATAGAAACACAACTGAAATAAAAAAAACAAAATAAAAAACAAAACAACCTTCACCATTATTGTTATAATTCTCTCTCTCTCTCTCTCTCTCTCTCTCTCTCTCTCTCTCTCTCTCTCTCTCTCTCTCTCTCCTCGCTCTCTCTCTCTCTCTCTCTCTCTCTCTCTCTCTCTCTCTCTCTCCTCTCTCTCTCTTCGGTGACTCTCCTTTTATCCCCCAGCTCTCTCCCGACCCGCCGGCTCGCTATTCCCATCTCACTTCTCAGCTGCCAGGGATGGAAGACGTTTCATCATTTCTTTATTTCCTTTTTTTTGTGTGCAAAGAGTGCGACGTAAATCAGCCATAGCGTGTTTTTTTTTTTTTTTTGCAACGATAGTGATGTGTAGCAGTTTCCAAAACCACATCCACACCTTTTCATTATAAATTTCAGAGCTATTGACTGAACTTGGGACTCAGAGAGAGAGAGAGAGAGAGAGAGAGAGAGAGAGAGAGAGAGAGAGAGAGAGAGAGAGAGAGAGCAACATATATTTCCACTGTCATATACCACTCTCACCCACACGTGCCTGCATGTAACATCGTGGTGGATCCACATACACACTGTCGCTTTTTTTTTTCTCTAACAAGCGGGCAGCCCCCCCCCCCCCCCCCCACTCCCCCATACAAATCCTGACCAGAAGAAATAAAACAAAGCGTGGCACCCGGTGCGAGTCAGGACATGCGCATTGTTCACCCATCACTCAGCACACTGCTGGCAATCTCCTCACGGTTCCTTCAGGAGCCCTGTACTTTCTCTGTCTGATGCTTTACAAATAGGAACTGCCCAGTCCTCTCCCCTTCACTTCCCACCCCTAACCCTGTCCCGGGTCTGCCCCCTCCCCCTTCCCTTCCCTCCCCTCCACTCCTTTTTTCATGCTGTCTTACAGTTATCTGCCCTGCTTCACGTGACGTCACAACGTTCCTCTCACATGCACTAACATTTTTATCTGGTGTCCTGCTTTACGGTCGAGTCGATGTGTGTGTGTGTGTGTGTGTGTGTGTGTGTGAGAGAGAGAGAGAGAGAGAGAGAGGAGAGAGAGGGAGAGAGACAGAGAGATTCAGTCTATGTTCATTTTACCGTTTTGATGTTGTTGTTGCAACAAACTTAAGCTACAACACGTGCTATGTATGCATTTGCGGTTTTCGTCGTTTTTCTTTTCTTTTTTTCCCAATTGAAATCTCCGATGCCCCAAAGAGGCCACAGGATACATAAGACTCTGAAACTGCGGGTCTTTGTGTGACACAGTTTACGATGCTATGCTTTCATCCCGCTCTTCAGTGCTTATCACGAGTGTCGAAGGCTCTGATGTCTTCTTATAAACCACAGCCACTGTTTAAACAGATCCTTCACGAAAATTTAGATGACTGCTGCGCTGTTCCTTTCTGCAACTGCAAGGTTAATAGCGTTCAACTCCTTTGTGTTAGCAGCCTGGGTGTCCTTTCGGTGCCAGGATTTAAATTACACGGATGTGTTCCGATTTTTATGTTTTATGTTAAAAGTGATAGCATTGTGAGGCAGGCTAAAACAGAGGCAGCTGGATCCGTTGTGTTGAATACCTGTTCAGATGACTGTTGCTGTCTCGACTCTTCAGTGCTGTGGTCATTTCGTAGCGGTCCACTTTTAAAATGGACCTATCTTTATCCCGTGACAGTAATCGCTGTTTCGACTTGTTTTCTAAACACTAGCTTTTGACGAATGCCCACTGCCTTGTGATGAAGGTGGACTACTCTATGACATAGAAAGGTGTGTGAAAGGTATGAAGGAAAACCTGGTCCCTGGCACACTGCTGATAATGATTTACAGAAAAGGAACAGAAAGGAAACAACCGACCCGTCCAAGATTTGAACTAAGGACCAGAAGTCGCTTCCCGTGGTGGAATGCGTTAGCCACTGCGCCAACTTCTGACGTATCCCAGAACAGTTCCCAGATAACTGTCCGGGATCAACAGTCTTTTTTTCGCCTAAGTGCTGAAGGGAAATTGAATGACACGAGAGCTCTGGCTAGCAAAGCCATTTTATTCACCTGCATTCTGCCATCAATGTTGTGTTACGTTGGGGTCACCGAGGAATTGGAATATCAGGTACACCAGAAGAAAGGTCGCAGGCGTGAGGAAAGCCTCCTTTGCTATTAATAATCCGTGGGTTTGTTTTCTTTTACGTATTGCGTTGTTTTATGCTCTGATGGTTCTCTCTCTCTCTGTGTCTCTGTCTCTCTCTCTCTGCCTGATATGATGGGTCAAATGCAGGTGAAGTGCCGCTTCCCCTGCTTCATTTGTCTGCCCCTCCCACCTCTTTCGTACGTTCAAATAATGGTAAATAACTGAACGTGTCTAATGTTCTCTCTCTCTCACACACACACACACACACACACACGCACGCACACGCACGCACGCACGCGCGTCAAGCAAATACGCGTGCACGCAGACTGTTGGTTCTATGTCTTGACGTCACACAATCCAGTATAGATGCTGTGTTTGTTTATGTGTGGCTGACAGGTACCAGCTGTTGAACGTCAGAAATAATGCCGTGAGGGTGTAGCGGCTGTTCCTTTACGCGTAAATAACCTGAGAAAGAATAGGGGTCATGAAGGGATCAAGTGGAACTTCCCATCAGTCAGCCGAAAAATGACGCAGATTACTAGTATGACGTAGTGAACTGCGTCAGTGTCGTGTCGTCAAATATGGCAGTGACTTCTTTTCTTTTCTTTTTGATTTTCGGACTGTCGTGATTTTCCAGAAGACTGAAACAGATGAACGGGTGGTTAGGATTAAGGACTGGGGTAGAGTAATGTACGTTTAACACAGATAGGAGTTTTTTTTAGGAAGAAGATAAAGACGGACTATACAAGAATATTAGCCTTTTACTAGTTATGAGTTCCATTCCATATGCTAAAGTCGTTCATGCCTTCTTTTTGATTTGTTTGGGTCTTTGTCTGCATCCTCATGAATACGTTGCTTTCTGTTCACTACACCTTATCACTGATTGCGTCAGATCGTCAAGATTGAAGTATACGAACGGTGGTTCTGGCTACGAGCAGGTAGTGGACCGATCTTGCTGGACAACGGACAAGAAGAAGCTGGAACATCTAGTCAGATGAAAGGGTACCTACGCCAGTTGCATAGGTGTCAACCTATACGGTTTTCCCGTGTTGCTGTACGGGAAACCTACGATTTCGGGTCTGTACGGCCGTATACAGGTTTCAGTACGGGTAAAACTGATTTGTACGGGCAAATCTTAAATCACTGAGGCAAACTGCGAGGTGAACAAATTTTCATAGCAGACGACACGGACTCTTAGCACTGAAACGGCAAAGAACTAAGTAGATGATCGGTCATGCGCAGAAAACAATTGTTTTCTACTGTTCCGGTAATCTGCACATGCGCGGTTCTTTCATCACCTTCCATGTGTGCATTGTTTGAATCGAGAGTGGCCACGAACCCCCCTGCAGCTAAAAAGGCTCGAGTTGGTAGTGGGCGACACCTCAAGGAGTGTGTGTGTGTGTGTGTGTGTGAAGAAGTTCTGCCAGATAGGCCTACTGAGTATTACATTGTGTTCATAATAATTTTTGTTTATGTTTTTGCGTTTTCCGTAATGTGTAAGTTTTTTTGGGCTCGGAATAAGGGAAAAAGTATTTTTCAATATGGGAAGTTGTAAAATGAGGAAATTGGGTTGACACCTATGCAGTTGAACGGTTATATTCTGACGTACATTGACTGTGGTGTTAATTCCTGTCGTCACTTTTTTCTGCTTACTTATAATACATGATTTTGTCATATGCTCTCGCTATAATGAACTGAATCCACGAGTTCGATTTGAAGTAACAGGCTTGAAGGTGTTATTAGTTCGTTTTTTTTTTTTTTTTCCGCAGTAGTGCTGATCAATGAAACCAGTTTGTAAACTGTGGGAGGTCTGTCCTCTGCAGAGATTAGAAGATGATTTATGCAAAGGATTAACGCTGATAGTTCTGTGTGTGTGTGTGTGTGTGTGTGTGTGTGTGTGTGTGTGTGTGTGTGTGTGTGTGCTTGCGCGCGTGTACATGCGTGCGTGCGTGCAGGCGTGCGTGCTTGCGCGCGTGTGTGTATATGTGTGCGTGCGTGTGTGTGCGTGTGTGTGGTGTGGTGTGTGTGTGTGTGTGTGTGTGTGTGTGTGTGTGTGTGTGTGTGTGTGACAAGGGAGAGTGCTCTGACTTTCGTCATACAGGTCTGCAGTGGCACTGTTCAGGCTTGACAGATGCAAACACCAACAGTGTTGATCTGGAAATCAAAGCAACACATTCAAAGACGAGTCCGTTACATGGATGAACCTCGACATCTCTCTCTCTCTCTCTCTCTCTCTCTCTCTCTCTCTCTCTCTCTCTCTCTCTCTCTCTCTCTCTCTCTCTCTCTCTCTCTCTCCGTGTGTGTGTGTGTGTGTGTGTGTGTGTGTGTGTGTGTGTGTGTGGTGTGTGTGTG
>CM031606.1:60582328-60584828 GCA_018398815.1 Conus ventricosus | reverse complement strand
GCGCACGCGCGCGCGCATGCGGGTGTCCGTGAGGAGAAAAAGAAACACCCGAAGGTGCTGGGGAGGACCCAGAGAAGCACTGTCTTCACCTGCCTTTAGAGCAGTCCTGTATCACCCTTGGAGGCCTGCGCTGTGTTGACGATGGGTACAGGCACGCGCTGGACACTCCATTAAGATATCAAGGGACATAACTGCTCCTGAACAGAGGTAAATCAGACTACAGGATGCAACTCACAACAGCCTCAAAATAGCATCCCCAGGGGTGTACCAGCCCGTGTTTCATGACTGCAGAGCCCACCGGCAATAGACACCACCATCCAGCTGCCGAGCACACACCACAGACCCAACCACCCCTGCCCACGGACAGATAAAGACAGTGCCACTCCAGACACAGCCAAGCTTTCGCCATACGGTCTTATGTGCCCTCAAGAGAGAATCCAAAGTTGCAGTCTTTCCCACTGTCTACAGGACTTTCCCTGTGGTCAGTGGGTCTTTCCTCACCGTCACTGGACCTTTCTCCAGGGTCAGCCTAGTTAAGGCAAAGAAGAAAAAGAAACGCCCGAAGGTGCTGGGGAGGACCCAGAGAAGCACTGCCTTCACCGTGTATTACAGAGAGAATGGAAGTTTCTCCTTTGTACTGGTTTGACATGACACGCGTCTGCCAGTATCAACACCTCAACGGATTTCTCTCAACATGGCTAACATTTTTTCACCCGTGTTTTTCTCCCTGTAACAGTTTTACAGACTGGAAATGGCGTGACTAACTCGAGTGTAGGGAGAGATCCTTCCCAAGTAACATCTGTAGGAGTTAATCATGTCTGATTAAAAAGTTTAGGGAAGATCAATACTAATGATTTATGACTGCTTATCTTCTGTTTCAACAATACAACTATCTTAGGAGGATGCTCAGAAGATCTACAAACAGAAAGGAAAAGAACAGAAACAGAACATAAATCATCAACGCTTCGGTCATAGAACGTCTTCAAGACTGATGACGTCAAGTTAAAGACGACTAAAGGTACATACAATGACGTATATATACAATGACGTATTAAAACATATACGTAAACGTACAACTACGTGTTTAAAGGGGTGCGTGCGTGCGTGTGTGTGTGTGTGTATGTGTGTGTGTGTGTGTGCGCGCGCGTGTGTGTGTAATGGGGAAAAGGAAAAAGAGAGGTAGATAGAGGCATGGAAAGGGCAAACAGATATAGAGATAGAAAAAATGAAGGAAGGAGAGAGTGGTAGATGGTAGAGGGGGAGGCTTATGCTTGGAGGCAGGCACTTGAAGGTGTGTATGAGGGGGGAAATCAAAAACAAAAAACGCGGGAGTGAGAGTAAGGTAAATGTGGGGATGGGGAATGGGTCGGAAACTCCTATAAAAATAGGTGCAAATGGATTGTCCACATGTGCACGTGTCTATGCGTATGCCTACCTGGATGGTGGAGATGGTATTTGGGATGTATCTGTTATAGGCCTACTGTCTATTTTATGTTATATACGTCATTGTCTATACGCATTTATTTGTCTTTAATTTGATGTCATCAGTCCTGAAGACGGTCTATGACCGAAACGTTGATGATTTCTGTTCTGTTTTGTTTTTCTATTGTAAAGCTTCTGATCATCATCCTCAAAGATAGTTTGTTTTATAGGGGAGATAATTTTTGTAACAACTGTATGGGGGTTTCGACTAGACCAATGCCGGTGACTCTTTTGACCAATGATAAAGATGTTTACAGAATTGACAAATTGCATAGCCTGACATACAAACTAGTGTTCACAAGTAAAAGTGCAAGAGATGAAAAATGAAGATGAAGCTTTGATAATCGACTTTGTTGTTCATTTTTTGCCCGTTGAAAAAACAACAACAAAACAACAACAACAACAACAACAACAACAAACCAGTTAGTCTTTAACTTGAGCAAGAAAAATGTTGTCTTAGAGAGCAACAAATAAAATGTTGTTTTTCATTTTTGTCTCCTTGTACAAAAAAAGAAGAAGAAAAAAGTAGGGCCGGTCGGCATTTTGACATTCACCCATTCCTAACGTAGGGGAGATAATCCCCGCTAGGCCTCTGAATGGTTCTCTATCCTTTTCCCCAAAATACCAGACACAGATGTACGTATCATGTCGAAGGTGAGGAGGAGGTGGTATGAGAAAAAAAAAGGATGAGCACGAGAGATCAGAGGGAGAGTGGGGGAAGAGAGAGAAGGAGAGAGGGGCAAAAATCCACAGTCACCCGCAAAGTTACCTATATTCACGCACACACGCAAAATAGATACAAAAAATAGTAAGGTTGTCTGATTGGTAGAAAGAGACATGCCTGTTTACTTTCACTCATTTGTATGTGACGAAGGGGAGATGAATCCTGTTGTGATATTGCACGGTTCCACGTCCTGTCTCCAAATACCATACACTGGTGTACGTTTGATGTTTACTGTAAGAGGTCGGTGAAGTGAGGGCAGGGGAGTACGACAGGGTGGAGGAGGGGGGGGGGGGG
>CM031606.1:60559828-60572328 GCA_018398815.1 Conus ventricosus | reverse complement strand
AACTGTCTGTGATATGACTTGATACTTCTTTTTATATGATGAGACTAGCATAATGTTAAAAAAAACACAGAAAGTGTGCACGATGAGAGAGAGAGAGAGAGAGAGAGAGAGAGAGAGAGAGAGAGAGAGAGAGAGAGAGATCCTGCAGATGTTTATTTATTAATATTCACTAAAACGTCGTTGATTTTATTGTTAAATATGTTTGATCAATTTCTATTGAAGCACTATTGGGGTTTGCACTGTATACAGCTATATGTAACTCTATCATTCTGAAACTCTTTAGAAGGCCGTTAAGCTGGTATGGGCAACAGGAGTGTATATTCCTAACCGCCTGTGCCCACAAACCACTTTCTAATCATTCCAGCAACAGACAGGCAACAGTCTTTGGCGATTTTTAACATCACTGACCACCTCATCTCAGAGCTTCCAGTATCCCAGACTGTGATTTAGTTCTTTGAAGAAAGAAACAACAATAAAGGCGACTTATCTTTCTTTGTACTTACAGTCTATCATACCAAGTGACTTCAGACAGAACCTGAGGCAAAATTGTGTGAACGATAATTCGATTAGAAGGTCATTGCCCAAATGACTGGCATTAACAACCAAACTGTTTACGCCCTATTGTGTCTCTCTGTAGATTTCACAAGCCAACTTGTACACAGCGATGCTTCCTAAAAGGTGCAGACATTTGTGATAAAGTGGAGGTTAACGAACAAGGCTACGAAGGAACAGAACAACAAAGGTCACTGAGGAATGCTTTGAGTAAACTGGTGAGACTATGACCTATAACATTCTGCACTAACTGATCATCTGCAAGTCCACTGTTGGTTACAGCTCGCCGGACGGGAAAGGTGTGATTTGTTAGGTGATATTTGAGGGTGTCTAAGGCAGAGAATCAAAACAGCAAGAAACAGAAATTTCCAGGTACGAAGAGAAGGACTCTCTCTCTCGCTCTCTCTCTCTCTCTCTCTCTCTCTCTCTCTCTCTCTCTCTCTCTCTCTCTCTCTCTCTCTCTCTCTCTGTGTGTGTGTTTGCGCGCGCGCGCCTGTGTGTGTGTGTGTGTGTGTGTGTACGTGTGTGTGTGTGTGTGTGTGTGTGTGTGTGTGTGTGTGTGTGTGTGTGTGTGTGTGTGTGTGTGTGAAACAAAGAGGATAGAAAAACATGAGACAGACAGATAGACAGACAGACAGACAGCAGGCAGACAGAGAGAGAGAGAGAGAGAGAGAGAGAGAGAGAGAGAGAGAGAGAGAGAGAGCATACAAAGCTCGCACTTTCCTCACGAAATCAGGGCATGCTGCTGTTTAAAGCAGTGCCAAAACATACAAGCGTACAAGCATCTCTCTCTCTCTCTCTCTCTCTCTCTCTCTCTCTCTCTCTCTCTCTCTCTCTCTCTCTCTCTCTCTCTCTCTCTCTCTCTCTCTCTCTGGTGTAGGGGGAAAATGATACATCGATATGATATGGGATGATGAATTCATTTATTCCCTGTGGGTGCGCTGGAGCCAACTTGATGAGACATCGAATGAGTCTCAGGTGTGCATGCAGTCAGCATGGAATGTCTTGGTCCATTATGAGAATTGGAGAGGTGATGAAAGAATGTTCAATTTGAAAATAAAGAAGCTGAAGAATACAAAGGAGAGCAAGTTTTACAATCATGTTAACATTCCTTTCTTGGAGTTTTTCATCTTCTTCTTTACTTTGACGACACCCATTTTCAGCAAGCATATGTTATACGTGGTTTTACTGTGCATATTTAACCGACACCAACATCTGCTACATTTTACTACACATGTCCTTCTGTTAGCAGCACAGCTATCTACAGGCTATCTACAATTTGCTGCATTTTAGTACACATGTCGTTCAGTCAGCAATACTCTCTGCTACATTTCACTCCACGTGTCATGCAGCCAGCGCAGTAGTCTGCTACAATTTACTTCCTATGTCATACAACCAGCGCTGCTGTCTCCTACATTTTACTACATATGTTATTCAACCAGCGCGCAGCTCTTCTACATTTTACTATGAATTGTGCTACAATTACTACACGTGTCATTTAGCCAGCAGTGCAGTCTGCTACATTTTACTACACATGTCATTCAACCAGCACTACAATCAGCGATATTCACTATTTATGACATTCAGACAGCACTACAATCAGCGATATTTACTACTTATGACATTCAGACAGCACTACAATCAGCGATATTTACCACTTATGACATTCAGACAGCACTACAATCAGCGATATTTACTACTTATGACATTCAGACAGCACTACAATCAGCGATATTTACTACTTATGACATTCAGACAGCACTACAGTCTGCTATAGTTTACTACGTACATCGTATATCCAGCGCCGCGGTCTCCTACAATTTTATGTGAACTACACTACAATTTACTGTGTACTGCACTACAATTTAATGTGTACCACACGATAATTTACTGTGTACAGTACTAGTGTCGATTATAGTTTACTACACACATCATACAACCAGCGCTGCTGTCTCCTACAATGCACTGTGTACATCACTACAATTTACTTTGTACATCACTACAGTCTGCTACATTTGACAACAGACGTCATTCAACTAGCGCCACAGTGTAACTATACTTACCACCCATGTCATTTAGCCAGCGCCACAGTCTGCTATACTTACCACCCATATCATTTAGCCAGCGCCACAGTCTGCTATACTTACCACCCATATCATTTAGCCAGCGCCACAGTCTACTATACTTACCACCCATGTCATTTAGCCAGCGCCACAGTCTACTATACTTACCACCCATATCATTTAGCCAGCGCCACAGTCTACTATACTTACCACCCATGTCATTTAGCCAGCGCCACAGTCTACTATACTTACCACCCATATCATTTTGCTAGCGCCACAGTCTACTATACTTACCACCCATGTCATTCAGCTAGCGCCACAGTCTACTATACTTACCACCCATGTCATTTAGCTAGCGCCACAGTCTGCTATACTTACCACCTATGTCATTCAGCTAGCGCCACAGTCTACTATACTTACCACCCATGTCATTCAGCTAGCACCACAGTCTGCTATACTTACCACCTATGTCATTCAGCTAGCGCCACAGTCTAACTATACTTACCACCCATGTCATTCAGCTAGCGCCACAGTCTGCTATACTTACCACCCATGTCATTCAGCTAGGTCCACAGTCTACTATACTTACCACCTATGTCATTTAGCTAGCGCCACAGTCTGCTATACTTACCACCTATGTCATTTAGCTAGCGCCACAGTCTGCTATACTTACCACCCATGTCATTCAGCTAGCGCCACAGTCTGCTATACTTACACCCATGTCATTTAGCTAGCGCCACAGTCTGCTATACTTACCACCCATGTCATTCAGCTAGCACCACAGTCTGCTATACTTACCACCTATGTCATTCAGCTAGCACCACAGTCTGCTATACTTACCACCTATGTCATTTAGCTAGCGCCACAGTCTGCTATACTTACCACCTATGTCATTTAGCCAGCACTACGGCTTGCTGCATTTACTGCATATGTCGTTCAACCGGCACCACAGTCTACTACATTTATTGTGTATACAATTTGTCCGGCTCTAGTCTTCTGAATTTGACTACACATGTCAGTCAGCCAGTGATAAGGTCTGCTACACTTCACTACACGTGTCGTTTCGCCCGCACTGTAGTCTACTACATTTATTGTGTATACAATTTGTCCGGCTCTAGTCTTCTGAATTTGACTACACATGTCAGTCAGCCAGTGATAAGGTCTGCTACACTTCACTACACGTGTCGTTTCGCCCGCACTGTAGTCTACTACATTTATTGTGTATACAATTTGTCGGCTCTAGTCTTCTGAATTTGACTACACATGTCAGTCAGCCAGTGGTAAGGTCTGCTACACTTCACTACACGTGTCGTTTCGCCTGCACTGTGGTCTGCTACATTTTACCACACATTTCCTTCAGCCAGCTCTGTAGTCTGCTACATTTTACCACACATTTCCTTCAGCCATCACTGTAGTCTGCTACATTTTACCACACATTTCCTTCAGTCAGCTCTGTAGTCTGCTACATTTTGCCACACATTTCCTTCAACCATCACTGTAGTCTGCTACATTTTACCACACATTTCCTTCAGCCATCACTGTAGTCTGCTCCATTTTACCACACATTTCCTTCAGCCATCACTGTAGTCTGCTACATTTTACCACATATCACGTTCAGCCAGCGCTACAGAGTGTCACATTCTTCTGGATGTCGCGGTGGTTCCAGACAACGGTTTGTGACATTCCGTGCAAAGCGGCATTGCTGGAGGCTCTGCTGACGTCATGTTTCCTCTGGCGCTGCTGTGGCACCTTTGGCTCTGGTTTGCGTGAACTCGGGACATGTTCCACTGTTTGTTGGCATGAACAGATTACACAGACAATACCATCTGGTCTTACCCAGGACATTCAGACATATCTTATAAGACCGTTAGGGCATTCCATTAGGTCCGGGCGAAAATCTGGCTCTGGGCTTTTTAACCATTTACTTTCATGCCATCTGGCGTTGGTGGCTTCTCGTTCAACCTGTCCTACGGAACTGCAGGTGCGCGCCAAGCCCTGGATTTCAAGTGGCGCTTCACTCTGAGAGTCGGAATATGTTTTCCTGAGATGCTGCTCAAGAGTTTCTTTGTCCGCTGTGAGCACCTCTGAATTTGGCTGCTCGAATAGTTTCCTGGCGAATCGGTAGCTTCACCTGAAGATGCAATCTTGGGTTTGTTTCTTTTTGCACCTTCTCTTTCCTGTTGATGCTGCTTTACTGAGGGCAATGTGTTGTGCTTTCAAGTCTGCCCACAGCCCCTTTTCTCAACTTCTGAGGTAGCCTTCGCGCGTTCATCATCATCATTGTCGTCATGAACATTACTACTACTACTACTACTACTAGTAGTACTACTACTACTACTACTACTACTCTCATTATTATTATTATTATAATTATTATTATTACTAATATTATTGATTATCATTGTTGTTGTTGTTGTCGTTGTTGTTATTTTCTTGTTCTTGTTCCTGTTTTCTTCCTCTTCTCTTCTTCTTCTTCTTCTTCTTCTTGGTGTTGGTGTTACTATTATTATTATTTTGAGATGCTCCCGTCTTTTCCGGATTCTATCAAGCTCTCGCTGGCATCTAGATTTTTTAAACGTTTCTTCAACTTTGGTTATTTTCATCCATAGGTGTTCCTACTAGTGTCAGAAACTATGTCTCCAAATGCCGTTAGTTTGTGGTCTGGTGTGCCCATTCATATCAGCACAACAGGTTTATAGACCATCGGATTTCTCCCACTCCTCTTTTGCACCTACTGGTGGCAACTTGAGCTTCTGGCGCTTAGCTCCAAGGGTTTGTGCGTTTTCCTCGTCTGAAAAATCAGCGTGGTTGTTACCGTGGTTAAAATCGTGGTTCTAGTTTACTGATGTGATACGTACTGGCACGGTACACAGCTGTTCATTCATCGAAATCTTCAAACAGTCCTTTTTCCGTTCTGTGGAGCTTCATGTGCACTCGTTGGAGGACTCCCTTTCACTGTCACATGGGAATTCCTCTTTTTCATTACTCATAGTCCGTTGTGGATTTCTAATCGTAATCGGGCTGGAGACGATAGTGTTTCCATATTCTCCCCTTCCGGTGAATTCTAGAAGTATCTTACATGTTTGGTTTCAGTGGCAAGTTGAGGGCAGGCAAGGTGGGGAGCCCTACAGAGCCTGGAAATCTGGGCTTTCCCAGTGGCAATCTGTCTTTCTAGGTTGTGGTTTGCACTGATTGCGGAAGTCTGAGGTGTAGCCATATGTCAGTAGAATGACACTGCACAGACAGCTTGACAGTGGGCCTCTCAGACATGCGTTTGGCCCTAACACCTTGCATTCAAAGGGATTGCGTTCAGCTCACGACTCCTATATGCACCTCTGCTATTATGTTTTTTTGTGTGTGCTGCCGGGGTCCGAACCTCCATCCCATAGATAATTGGGCGTCTTACGGCCATGTCAACTTCTGACGCATGTCTCATCCACATCAGGCGCCTATCGTGCGCTGGGAAATATAATTCCTATGACGATTACTTTGTTCCTCTTCGACCAGGTTGTTGAGCTTGAGCTCTTTTCAGCTGCCTCAGTCAGTGCCTTAAGGGTTCTGGTCTATATTAACCAACAGACTGAGAGCTGTTTCTTGAGGTCATAGGCCTATAGCTCCCTTCGGCTATCCTCAAATAATCAAACATCTATTATAACAGAGCAGACCACACAGGGCGAGCGAGCGCGCACATGCACACACGCACACGTACACGCACACGCACACACACACACACACACACACACACACACACACACACACACACACACACACACACACACACACACACGTACACACACACACACACACACACACACACACACACACACACACACACACACACACACACACACACACACACACACACTACACATCAGTCTTACATCACATGAAGCGGAAAGACGTAAAACCAAAAACAACAACAACAACAATAACAAAAACACGCATAGAGAGAGAGAGAGAGAGAGAGAGAGAGAGAGAGAGAGAGAGAGAGAGAGAGAGAGAGAGAGGAGAGAGAGAAGAGAGAGAGAGAGAGAGAGAGAGAGAGAGAGAGAAAGACAAAGAGAGAGACAGAGAAAGAGAGAGGACCACAGATGGAGTGAGCGCACACACACACACACACACACACACACACACACACACACACACACACACACACACACACACACACACACACACACACACGCACGCACGCACACGCAAACACGCAGACACACACATACACACACATACACACGCGCGCGCGCGCTCGCGCATGCATACCTGCACTACAGAGAGAGAGAGAGAGAGAGAGAGAGAGAGAGAGAGAGACAGAGACAGAGACAGAGACAGAGACAGAGAGACAGAGAGAGACAGAGAGAAGGTAGGCAGCACAACTGACAACCAACATCTTCCCGACGAAACCGTCTGGGGGTTGAAACCTTGACGTGGTCGGAGGGCTTGCGCGTTTCTGTGATCCATTAGGCTCTGCTGACGGGGCATCATTACTTGGATGATAGGCTAGTTTTTGAAAATGCTTCTAGGCCTATACTGCGAAGTTGCTGACTGGCTAAGTACCACGTGGTAGGAATGGATGCCCGCGAAGGGTTTCCCATGTCAGACAGGTTAAGGGTGAGGGCCCTGACAAATAGTAACCCGCCTTTTTCCTGTTCTGTCTTCTGCCTTTCTCTATGAATCGTTTCTGTCTTCGTCTCCCCTTCAAGTCTTCATTTCTACATTCTTCTTTTCTCTGTGGTCTTCTTAAGATCCGCCGCCTTTGCCGTGCGGTGCGACCTGTGATGGAGGGGCATTCCTGGTGATTGAGAGGGCAGGTGCTCTCAACACATCTTTTTGGCTAGGACCTCTTTTAAACAGGAAGTACACTCTGGCTCAGGTGTATGACTCGGCTACCCATGCATGGGGATGGGTGAAGACAGGCAGTTCCCCAGCTGGCTAAGGTAACCCCTGTAGTGCTGGGCTCTCTGTCCCTGGGAGTTGAACATGATTAAGGGGGATAGGGTTGGCGGGTTTCTATTTGTCGTATAGCCCTCCCGAAGCCTGGAAGGGGTGAGGACAGTGTCTTCTTGGCCCTGGCCCTGTAGTTGGACTCCATGGTGGATGGGTAAGGGAGAGACGAAAAACAAAAGCAAAAAAAAAAAAAAAAAAAAGGCTTCTTCACCAAAAATTCTGCTCCGTAGAAAACGATAAAAATGCATTCAAATTCAAGCAGAGTATCCCGTGAATCAGAAATGGACAGCGATTCGGACATAGAAACGACGCAAACGGCAGGTTTTGGGGGCTTCGTGGTTGGTAGTTGGAAAAAGGGAACAGGAGAAACCTACTGCCGCACTGAGTCCACTGAATCCATTTGCTATTCAGAAAGGTTTCCAGGGGACTGCAGGTGATCTCAGACAGAAAAAAGACTTTGGAATGGATCATTCCTCGTCCTGTGCAAGTCTAAGCGACAATCGGGGCAGATGCTGAGTGCCACAACGCTACTCAGAGAGATCAGGGTAACTCCTCATAAACAATTAAACACATCCAAAGGATAAACAGTAAACAAGTGGGGTATGTTTTGCTCCCATAAGGAAACCTAACACAGAGTAACTTTTATTCAAGACTGGCACAGCCTTTTCATTTCCGACATCCAAAGGAGTCATCAGATGCCTGATCTGAGACTGAAATAAATACAGAACTTGCATCCACAGGAGTCATAGATGTACAGAGAGTCACAGTCCGGAAAGGAACAGAAAGAATGCCCACCAACACCCTCTCTCTGACATTTTGTACCCCTGGTTACGACAAGTCATCAAAATGGGATATTTAAATGTCCACGTTCAGCTACGCATTCCATCTCCAATGCGGTGCTTCAAGTGACAGGAATTCGGAGGCGTTAGAAATCGCTGTTCTGGGGAGGAGGTGTGTGGTGTTTGCTGCGAAGCAGCCCATGATGGGCTGTGTAAAGATCCGGCCCATTGTGCAAAGTGCGATGGCGAGCACCCCTCCCCTTCATGATGGGCCGTGTAAAGATCCGGCCCATTGTGCAAACTGCGATGGCGAGCACCCCTCCCCTTCATGATGGGCCGTGTAAAGATCCGGCCCATTGTGCAAAGTGCGATGGCGAGCACCCCTCCCCTTCATGATGGGCTGTGTAAAGATCCGGCCCATTGTGCAAACTGCGATGGCGAGCACCCCTCCCCTTCATGATGGGCCGTGTAAAGATCCGGCCCATTGTGCAAACTGCGATGGCGGCCACCCCTCCTCTTCACGCAAATGCCCAGTCACGGGAAACGAACGTTCAGAAAGTAAAAACTGAAAATAATGCTTCATTTTTGGTAGTCACTCCACTTACGTCTCTTCGTACGCTTCAGCCGTGAAGAAAGTGTCGACGCACTGTCTTGTCAAACTGTTGCTTTTCATTTCTCAAAAACAGTGCAAGATAAAGTGTCTGGCCCCGGTGGAAGCAATTCCACCACCTCCCATTCCAAAGTGGATGTCCCAGGCGGGGGCACTAAATCCACCATTTTTAGACTGCCTAGCAGTCTAAACCATCTGCTACTCGGCAAAATAAAAAATAAACAGCATTCCCCTCTCGACATGTTGAGAGCAGTGCCGGGCAAGGGAGCCCATTGTGTGGAGATGGTGGACATGAAAAGGCAACCTTCATCTTCTCCTCAACCTAAGCCGTCTCCGCCTGTGGGAAGGTCGGCCAGTGGCTGTGGAGAGGCAAACAAGACTGTGCCTCTTTAAAACAAATGTGCACCCTTAGACGCATGTGACGACTCAGAGATGAACTGATTTCTCTTCTGTTTGTCCTCTACACCATGGATAATACATTGGTCCTTTGGAATATCCATGGTTTAAAAACTAACTTTAAGGAGCTGCAGCTTTTGCGCCATTATTAAACCTCAAGTAGTAGCTCTTCAGGAAACAAAAATTCAAAGCCAGAAGACCTTCACTTCAATGTTGTTGTTTTTTCCAAACTTGCACAACCTTCCACGTCGAGATTAACGGGCGGCGTTGCCCTGCTTCTCCGCAAGTCTTTGCTGTTTAGCCCTGCTGCTCTTGCCACCCCTCTTCAGGCTGAAGCTGCGAGAGTCACTCTCACATAAAACCGTTGCAGTTTGCTCGTTGTATCTACCAACTTCTGTCTCGGCTTGTCGTCAGGACCTTGTCAGTCTGTGTGAAAAATGTCCTCGCCCTTGTTTGCTGTTGGGTGACTTTAATGGCCATAATTCCCTTTGGGGTAGTGTGGATGCGTCATCCCGAGGTCTCCCTTTTGAGGATTTTTTTTTCTCAGCTAGATCTGTATTGTCTGATTGACGGCTCTCCCACATTTATGCATTGTTGTAATTGTGCGCTTTCGTGTATTGATCTGTCGATGTGTGACCTCTCGCTGGTCCTGGACTATGAATGGTCTCTTCAGGACAATCCGCATGGATATGTCCATTTTCCTGTTGTGTTAAAATACAGAACATCTGAAAAAGCCACTTTAATGATTAAAAGGTTTATTGGATTTTTTTGGTGCGGGTATTTCAAAGAAGCTCTAGGAAACGGACATTCTTTAAAGTCAAGATCCAGCAGACTCTCTAACGGTGGATGTGTTGGAGCTAGACTGGTGGGACGATAAATGAGTTCCAGGTGTGGAGAAGATGAATATGGAATGCCTCAAGCCATTCTTGGAGTGGGGGAGCGGTTACACGAGTGTTTAGCGGAGAAAAAGGAGACAAAAGAAAACACGAACAACAAGAACAACAACAACAACAAAAGGGAGGGAGAAAAAGATTAACACGAAGAAGAAGGAGAAGAACGCTAAAATCAGCAAGACTACGTCCATTTGTAAGAGAACATTCAGACTATGCATGGTGTGTAAGGGACTGGTTGGGTGGGTAAAAAAAAGAAGCTAGGAGTGGAAATTGCTTTTGCTTTTTCTTTCTTTTTTTTGGCAGATGAAGAGGACAGTGTGAAGCACAAAAAGATAAAGAGGTGGATTTCGGCCTTACGGAAAAAAACAGAAAACAAACAGAGAAAATCACCGCTTTCGGTGCTCCATTGATCCGATAACTGATGCCACAAAAAAAAAAGAAAGAAGAAGAGGACGAAGTAAGAGGGGGAGGAGGAAAATATGAAAGGGACAATGGTATAGACCAGGTTGAAAAGCAAAGTCTGGAAAAAACGATAGACACACACACGTGCGCGCGCACACACACACGCACGCGCGCGCACACACACACATATGCACACACACGCATGCATACACACACACACACATATATATATATACATCTGCTCTGGACACCCAGCATCCAACCAAGACAGACAGACCCACAGCCTACCTCCTCTACCACCCGCACACCCTCCCATCTGTAGGATCCTCAAATCCTCAAATCCAATTGGCACATTGTACATAACCACAAACCCGCCTTCCATACCAAACCCATGATCACATTCAAACGTGACAAAAACCTCAAAGACCTCTCGTGCGGTCCAGTTTGAACAGAACCACAGCTACACCACCAGGTACTCACCCCTGCTCCAAACCCAACTGCAAAATCTGCCCCTCACCAAACCAGACACCATCCTACAGGGCCCCAAAGACTCCTTCACAGTCAAACGCACATTCTCATGTCAGAGCCGCAACATTATATATGCCATCCACTGCCAGCTGTGTGGCAAGATCTACATAGGGGAAACGTCACGCACACTCGAAACACGCATCTCTGAACACCTGGCCGATATCCGCCACCACCGACCCAAACCCGTCGCCCTACACTTCAACCACACCCAACACAACATCGACCATGTCAAAGTCATGGCACTCTGGCAGTCACAGAGTGACAGCTTTGAACGCACAACTCAAGAATCCCATCTCATTGCCAAACTGGGCACACTACACCCCCAAGGCATCAATATCCAACAATAACCAAACACACATACTCACCTCTTCCACACCAGTTGGCAAAATCCCCTACCAACACACACACATACACACACACATACACACACACTTACATACACCACCACCACATCCCCTTCACTCACTTCATACAGTAGTTACAGCAACCCTCCATCTATTTAATCTTAGTTTTGTATTATCCTTCCCCTTAAATCCCCCCCCCCTTTTTTTTTTTTTTCTTTTTTTTTCCCCTTACCATTATTATCAATCCACCATTACCACAACCATCACAAAGATATCACACCATCCCAATAAACTGGACACACAACCCTATCATATCACACACACACACCTCCCCTGACGCAACCCCCCCCCCCCCCCCCTCTCCGTTTCCTCTCCCATAATCCCCCTGGCCGCATGTCATTTCCGCCCACCAAACACATGGACAAGAACGGATAAGTCATTTTTCATTCTTTTTTCGTTTCTCGTTGTTTGTACTGTCCCACATGTTAAATGTGATTTATTTTTTCGCCTGAAGAAGACCCAAGTGGTTGAAATGCATCGTGTCTTGTCTTGTGCTTTGTTTGTCAATGTCATTGGCGGTAAGTTCTAAACAAACTCTATTCCTAATATATATATATGTTTTAGATTGAAGAAATAGGGGGAGATACGCATTCATATCTGCAGTGGTAGATGATTCTGCCTAACTAACAGTATGTGTTTAAGTGGGTGAATGGGGAAAAATAATAAAGTAAATGCTTCTCAAAATGAGCCTTCAGCAAGCTTATATTCTCCAAGGGGGAGACATCCTCCAATAGGGAGGGAAACTCACTAACATATAACTCCTGGTCATATACCGATATTTCGAAACTTGGTTGTTTCTCCTCAGTGACCGCGGAAAGTGGTAATTTGACTCCTCTGCCTTTTCAGTTTTAAGAAGAATGCAATCCCGAAAAGGCTGGTGTTCAATACCGTTGCATGTTTGTTGAGTTTTCAAAAAACCAACCAAAGGT
>CM031606.1:60547328-60549828 GCA_018398815.1 Conus ventricosus | reverse complement strand
TAAACTATTTAAGTTTTTGAGTTTTTGAGTTTCCCTCTCTCTCTCTCTCTCTCTCTCTCTCTCTCTCTCTCTCTCTCTCTCTGCGCCACCTTTTGCCTCAATGTTTGAGGAACTGTGGCTCCTTGTTCTTGACGTTTGTTTGTAAAGGTACGTCAAGGGAGTATTGCTTCAGTTTCGACTCTTTTTGCCAGCCATACCGCTAACTCTCTCTCTCTCTCTCTCTCTCTCTCTCTCTCTCTCTCTCTCTCTCTCTCTCTCTCTCTCTCTCTCTCTGTCTAGCTCTCTCTCTCTCCTCTCTCTCTCTCTCTCTCTCTCTCTCTCTCTCTCCTTTTTGTTTTAAACATTTCACTGCTGCCACCCCACTCACTCTCTCTCTTTCCCTCAATTCCTCTCTGCCTCCCTTCTTCCTCCCTGTTGCAGTATGTCAGTACACAGTGTGTGTGTGTGTGTGTGTGTGTGTGTGTGTGTGTGTGTGTGTGTGTGTGTGTGTGTGTTGTCAGAGGTCAGTGAGTCTGTAGAAAGTCCAGAGAGGGAAGGGATGGTTCTCGGTGTTTACCTTTTGTCGGGCACCAAGTGCTGCTCACCAGCATCTGTTTTTCTGCCGTTGCGATGGCCAGGTGCTCGTCCATTGATGATAAGCAGGGGCACTCCTTGGGCTTTTGTTCTTTTTAATCCATCAATTCATTGACAAAAACGCAGAAGAGCACACAAAACAAAGCACACTTTGTTTTGTGTGCTCTTCTGCGTTTTTGTCGTGTTTCAGTAACGCCGCAGTTTGTTTCATTTGCCATCAATTCATTGATTATCTAATTAGTTAATCTGTTTGTTTCTGTATTTTTTTTCCTTATCGCATTTAAAAAAAAGTTACTGGTGTCGATAAATGGTGAGACTATTGGATCTGTGTTTGAGTATTTCTTCTTCTTTTTCTTCTACTTTTTTTTTTTTTTTTTGCTATTTTTTTTTTTGCTATTCTTCTTCTTCCTAGTTTTCTTAGCATTATTATTATTTTTATTTTTATTAATATTATCATTATTGTTGTTGCGTCATTACTGTTTTATTCGTTTTCTGTTTATCTCCTTTCTTCATGCTTTTGTTTTCTTTCTTTCCTTCTTTCTTTCTTTTTCTTTCTGTCTTTCTGACCCATCTTTTATGCTGTACAGACACATGCAGTGTTGGTCAGGAATGTGATCAATATTATCTCAGACGCGTCCATTAGAGGATGAAATCGACTGTGTGGTTCTCGTCTTCCCAACTGAGCCCATAGCAAACTCAGCTCTGGGTAGGGGCTAGTCGGGGCCCGACATATCCCACAAATGAATGGCTCTGATGAGAATTGACCTCCCGGTCGGCAGTCCTCCACGCTAACCATCTCGCCACGTCAGATGATATATTTACAGATACCGTCGTTGTTGTCCTCCTGTTTTCCTTTCTTCACGTTCTTCCTCTATGTCTTCTTCTTTTTCTTCTTCTTCTAAACGCTGGCTTGAGTTGCGTTTTTCTCTGGGCAACGTACACTCCAACTCTTGGTGAATTAATCGTGTGTGTGTGTGTGTGTGTGTGTGTGTGTGTGTGTGTGTGTGTGTGTGTGTGTGTGTGTGTGTGTCTGTCCTGCCTTAAACATTACGGCTCCAAAGTCATTGTGAACACACACGTCTGTTTGATCGTATTGATTTGTTCCTCACGGGCACGAGAATGTTAAACCATGGTCAGTATAGTTTGATCAGTAACATAGAACCTTTTTCACCTCCATGGTCAGTATAGCTTGATTGGTAACATAGAACCTTTTTCACCTCCGATGCGACTGGCATTTCAAACCCACTTTGCTTCCTCCTCCTCCGTCTCCCCCTCCTCCTCCTCCTCCTCCTCCTCCTCCTCCTCTTCATCATCATCATCATCATTATCATATTTCAGTTCTGTTCTAAAATAGGAAACATAAGATGTGCTGTTCTTTTTCGTTTCAGATTACAATTGCACATTTAAAAATCGCGCGCGCGCAGTGTGTGTGTGTGTGTGTGTGTGTGTGTGTGTGTGTGTGTGTGTGTGTGTGTGTGTGTGTGTGTGTGCGCGCGCGCGCGCGTCCGTGCGTGCGTGCGTGCGTGCGTGCGTGCGCGCGCGCGCCTGCGCACGTGTGTGTGTTTTGGTCCGTCTCTTTCTTACTCTTCTGTCCCATCTCCAAAGTACTCTCAATAGCATGATATCCGCTCCGCTCATCTAGACTTTCCAATACAGAATCATGCCCAGACCCGTTCTGAGGCAATGCCAGACACAATCATTCGCACCTGAAAGCCTCTCATTCTCGGTTTGAAACAGCCTGTTGCGCTAACAAATGGGAAATGGTTTGTCTTCTAACAGAACAACGTGAAATATGCATGGACTTGATGGTTTGTCTTCTAACAGAACAACGTGAAATATGCATGGACTTTGCGACCGTTTCAATCAGTGTCGCTCTGCCTCTCTCTCTCTCTCTCTCTCTCTCTCTCTCTCTCTCTCTCTCTCTCTC
>CM031606.1:60524828-60542328 GCA_018398815.1 Conus ventricosus | reverse complement strand
GTATGAAGATGAAGCTATGTGTAGAGTGGGTATGCGAGTAGGAAACAGAGAGGCGTCAGAGAGAAAGACTCTTTGAAATTGAGTATTTGGAGACTCACAATTTTGGCTATGTACAATCATGCATTTGTTAAAAAATATTATTTCTGTCTACCACAGGTTTTACATTTACTTTTGGTTGACTGTATCATGTATCGAATTGTACCTTGACTTCAATTTCATGCAATGTAAACGTATCTGGTTACAAAGAAAAGAACTTGTGTGGTAAGGGCAAAATGGTTTGCTCGACTGGGCTGACTTTCCATTCCGTATGTACTCAAAGCTTTCTCCAATCTGACGGTGAGCTTCTTGAGTTTTCTTTGCTGCAATCCGATAATGTACATTGCAAAGAGACGGACCAGAAGCTTTCTTGGCATCATATTATCCTGACACATATTGTCCAGCCTTGGCACACTCCGACAGTGATTTCAAGGGAAGTCTCAGAGGTCACTGCTCAGGAGTACAGCGCAGCCTGCATCTTTTGTAGAGTGCTTCTTTGATCTGGATAACGATGCTGTCCATGTTGTATGCGATCATGATCCGTTATACACCTTCCTGGCGCGCACTATCAAAATCAAATGCTTTCTTGAAATCAGTAAGCTGTGTTAGAGATGACGTCTTTATCAGCAGTCTGACGCCGAAGATCTGAATTGCATCTGTTCCTCCTGAAGATTCTGTTCTTCCTATTTTCTTTTCATTTCCACAGAACCGTCAGCATCACTTTACTGTGAACAATATTGACGTCTTAAAAGTGACGACGACAACGACGCTGAAGAAGATGGCTCGCCCTTCTCTGCAAAGCACCAACATCGCCGTTGTCATGGCTATCAGCTCACTGTTTTGGACCCTTAAGGAGTTCAACATCACTTCATAGTTAATGCCCTTCGTATGCTTGACACAGTAGGCGCCACTGAACAGCAACGACGTGACTCAGCTGTCGTGCTGTCACCGCTGCTGGGTAGCCTGATGGTGGACTGATAGTGACAGCTCCCCTTGAACCACCGGCGTTCAGACAGCAATACAACGAGTAGCCGGGATGAGCGGAAACAGGGAATACTGCGACAGGACTAACATTGAAAATCTCTCTCTCTCTCTCTCTCTCTCTCTCTCTCTCTCTCTCTCTCTCTCTCTCTCTCTCTCTCTCTCTCTCTCTCTCTCTCTCTCTCTCCTCCATACACACACATACAAACAGGCACACCTCTTTGGACATCGCTGTGTTAATTAACATCATCTTGTGTTATGACTTTTTCTCAAGTTTGTTCATAACACGAGGGTTTTTTTTTTTACCACAAGGAGCAATTTCACAGTCTACGAAAATTAGCATCTGTTCAACTTCACTTCATAAGAACGAAAAGAGAGATAGGGAACCACTAACATAATAAAAAGGGGAAAAAAGGGGGGGGGGGGGGGGGCAAAGATTTAAGACACTGTGTTGTCAGTGGGCAACTTAGGCGATGTCAGAGTAGCTCCACTGCAGATGAACTTTGTGGAAGCAGTTCTGACACATCCCAGAAGCCCGGAAACGGATAAGATCAAAAGACTCAGAGTCAGACTGTCACGAGTTTGTCACGAGGCCTACGACGTTCGACCCACCTAGAGTGGCGGAATTACTTATTTATTTATTGTCGTTGCTGTTGTCGTGTATCCGTCCCTTAGTGTGGCTTGTGGTGCGGTTGCACCTTGGTGTAGTTCAGCTCAACTTCGGTTTGCTTTCTCTCTCTCTCTCTCTCTAATTCCACCGCCCGTGCTATTCATCCTGCAGGTTCACGGGTGGCCGGTACCTTTCTCTCGAACTTTCTGTCTATCGGCCTCTCGCCTGTCTTTTTACCTGTCGCACGTGCTTCATTTCTTTTAGTTTGAAGTATGCTCACTCTGTGACGCAGCATGGCATGTTGGCCGCCATTGCTGAGGGAGGTTAGCTCTTCACTCGAGCGGAAGATGTCTCTGGGGCGCCTGCTCCAGTCTTGGTTCTTTACCGTATCATCGAGAGTACAGTCAGTACTTTCAATTCCTGCAGTCGGCCTGTAGGAGAGGGACATCACTTCTGTTTCCGCATCTTCGCCTCTGTCCTCTCGACTGGACAGAGGGTAGAGAGAGTCGTTTGACCCGCCTCTTCGGGGTCACCCACGGGTAGCTGGTAAGCATCAGTTTCGTGGTTTGTTTGTTTTGGTTTGTTGTTGTTGGTCGACTTAGTCTCCTCTTTTGCGCAATTTTCTTTTGTTTTCGAAATTGTAAGAGAAATATTGTGTGAGACCTTTTCTCTGGTTAATTCAATCTTTAAACTGGCCATTCTAAATTATTTCCAAAATTCTTTCTCCTATTTATACATCTGGTGATGCGGTAGTCGGGGGGGACGGGAGAGAACCTGGTGATTCAGGTTTGGAACTTGCTTTGTCTCGCTCGTCCGCCCCTGTCACGTTCGCCGGACTCTTATCCTTCGGCCACCGTCTGTTTGTGTGTGCAAGGAGAACGAGTTTTATGTTCGCGAGCGTGCGTACGCATGATTTGTCGTTCGGATGCATGGTTGGAGATTTGTGTTATGTTGAAATGTGTTTATAAAATGTGACAATTATGCCATTGAATTATTATTTGCAAATGTGGTGACAGTTATTAAGCGATGGTCGCTGTGTTGGTTTATTTCCTAAGGGGGGGAAAATGTTAAACGTGATGAGAGAAGGGTGAAGATAATTCATATTTGTTTTATAACTTGTTGGTTTAATGCAGTCTTTTACCTGCATCGTGTGAGAAAGACCCTAATGAACATATCTGATTCGATGGGTTTACTGTGTGCGTTTAGTAGACTTCCCTCGCCCATCATGCGAGTGGCTGTTAAGATTTGACAGCATGGGTCAGACTGTACTGACGGCAGGTTTCAGTACCCTTCTTCCTTCCCTCCTTTCTTCTTCTTTCCTCCTTTTCGACTCTCCTCCCAGCTACGTCCTCCCCCCTCCGGGGGCTTCACTGGAGCACGGACTGGATGGTGCCACGTGCTGGTTGAGGCCACGTTCTGGCTGAGACTACGGACTGGATGGTGCCAGTGCTGGTTGAGGCCACGTTCTGGCTGAGACAACGGACTGGATGGTGCCACCGCTGGTCGAGGCCACGCCCTGGTCGGACCGCGGACTGGTAGAGGAGCCCGCCGTTTTGACTGACCGGCCCTGACCCCCGTCCAGGCCTCCAGTAACAGCGCCTCTTTTCCTTTCCCCCCCCCCCCCCCCCCCGGGACGCGCTCTTCACTGCGCTTGTGAGTCGGGTTCGGCTTTGAGCGACTCCTGCGAGAACCGACCCGGCTCGGAGCACCTAGTGCGACAGGGTGCTCCCAGCAGACTCGACAGGGCAGGGGTGTGGACGCACCCCATGGTGTTAGAAAGGATCGATGCTGGAAATATTTCTTTATAATTGTGTATATGTTATAATGTGCTGGAATGCTGTAATTGTGATCGTGTACGTCGTATGGTGAAATATTTATTTATAATCGTGCATGTTGTGGGTGTGGGAGTGCTTGATTGTGATTGTGCGTGTTGTGTGCGTTGGAGTGCTTGATTGTGGTTGTGCATGTTGTGAATGTTGGAATGCTTATTTTGCTGGTTGTGAATAAATGGGGTGTTGTATCGTAATCTTTATTGTGTGGTCTCTTGCGGGGCGTGTGAGGCCCAGTCCACTCCCTTCACTCCCACCTAGACCGATCCTGTCAGGGCAGACCTCCAGGGGTCGGTCGTGACAATTGTGGGGGCTCGTCCGGGATGTGAAGGGCTCTGGCTGTCTCCCTCTCGTTTCGCGGAGTACCTGTTTAGTTTTGTCTGTTTTGTATATGTTTAGTCAGTTTGTCGTGTTTGTTCGTGGGTGGTTGGCTGGGTGACTCTAGCGTGAAGGGAGTCTTTTTGTGGCCTGAGGAACATCCGGTGTGACTCGGGAGTCGAGGTGAGACCGAGGGGAGTCGAACCGCGTCCAGACCTCCTTCCGCCGGGTACCTCACGCAGATGCGGCCGTAAGTCTTGCCTTTCTGTTGCCGCTCAGTCTTCCATTCCTGTTTTGTATTTAGCCAGTTCTTGTTTTTTTTTTCTCTACCGGGTTATTGAGTACAGGGGTTGTATCGGACGTTAGTGTCCCTTTGTTTCTTCCTCTCTCCGGATTCCGTCTGCCAGTTTTTTTTTGTTTTTTTTTTTTTCCGGCCAGCCCCACCGCACTGTTGCTCGTGCTGTGGAGCGCGGTGTTGCCAGAGTGGGGCAGCCGGACATAGTTTTTTTTTTTTTTTTTTTTTCGGTGAGCCCCACCGCACTGTTGCTCGTGCTGTAGAGCGCGGTGTTGCCAGAGTGGGAGCAGCCGGAACTTGTCCGCACACACGCACACACACACATACACACATATACACACGCCCCTAAAATATTTGTTTTTTTTTCTAGTGGAATTGTCTTTCCCCTGTATTTGAAAACCGTAGGATATTGTTGTCATGGCGACGTCCGGCGCTGGTGGTATGGCGACGCGTGCGTCGAAGAAGAAGGGTATTCAAAATGTTACTGTAGTCCCTACTATTAGTACCAGTACTTCGACTACGGTAACTTCTACTTATTCCAGTGCTATAGCAGGTAGTCCAGTACTTTACT
The DNA here is from genome assembly GCA_018398815.1 of Conus ventricosus. NCBI lineage: Eukaryota > Metazoa > Mollusca > Gastropoda > Neogastropoda > Conidae > Conus > Conus ventricosus. The sequence goes on along the minus strand of CM031606.1, from coordinate 60,537,688 downwards.
ACCTCTTCGCTGGGGGTCTTCCTGTCGAGACCCCGACTGGCACTTCCGCTCGGAAGCGTCAGAGTATAGCGAAGCAACTGTGGGGGTTCTGTTGAGTCGCAGAGACCGAAACCTTCTCCTCTCCAGGCTTCCCCCCGTAAGGAGTATGCCCCGGGAGACTTTCCTCATGGTAAAGTCGAGACCCAAGGGACGGGTCAGACGGGTCATCCTCCCGTTCGGGAGTGGTGAACCCCGCTCAGGATATCACCTCTTTCCTTATGTTCTGGAGCGGGAGCGTAGTGAAGAGGCTGCTAGGCAGGAAGCTCTCCGTAGGGAAGAGGCTGCTAGGCAGGAAGCCCTGCGTAGGAAGAGCTAGACAGGATGGAGGCTCTGCGTAGAGAGGAGACTGACAGACAGGAGATTATGCATAGGGAGGAGGCTATATCTGCGTCGGGAGAAGAAACTCGGCGTAGGGAAGAGGCTGCCAGGCAGGAAGCCCTGCGTAGGGAAGAGCGCAGAGAGGAGGCAAGGCTCCATAGGGAAGAACTAGACAGGGTGGAGGCTCTGCGTAGGGGAAGAGATGGAACAACTTCTTTCGCGATCTCCCGCATCTGTAAGTCAGGGGGTTAATCACCAGGCAGGTGATAGAGTTAGAGGCCCAAAGTTAAAGCTTCCAGAGTTCAGACCTAGTGAGGACATTGATATGTTCCTGGAACATTTTGACAGGTTGCCATTCATATCAATTGTCTGAGGAACAGAAGGCTATGCACCTTTTTTTCTGGATTATCTGGTGCTGCAAGGGACTGTGTGCTCACTCTAAACGAAGGTGCGTCTTATGCAGACATGCAGTTGGCTCTGCGTAAGCGTTTCCACCTTACCCCAGAGACGTACAGGAGAAGTTCAGGTCCATGAAGAAGAATAACGACGAGACCTTCGTGCAGTTTGGTGATAGGCTGCGCAAACGCTAGGGTATTGGCGTCAGTTGCTAGGTTGGAGCTGGAGGATTGATCCTCGTTGAACAGCTCACCAACATGTGTCCCCAGAGTTGAGGATCCGGATAGGCGAGACAGCACCTCAGGATTTCGCGGCTGCGATTCACACCGCTGAGGTGTTTGCTGAAGCTCGCAAGGCTTAGGACATCGCCAGATACGGAGAGGAAGCCTCCAAGGATTGTGGTAGCAATAAGGCGCCGACAACTGCTAGCGGGGTGAACAAGGCAGGCAGTTCATCGGGGATTTCAGCGCCCCGACTGTGTTTTCTTTGTGGTCGTCCTGGCCACATTAGGAAAGATTGTCCTAAAGCCGCTGGTAGTCGTGGGGCTGGTCCTTTCCCACGTCCTCGTGCCTCGGCTAACGTGGGTTCCATCCCAGCTTCTGGTGATCAGAGTGCCCAGTGTTTCTCTCTGTTGTTGGTTCCTCCTTGGTCGACACCATCAGGGATTCGGGGCATCAACGATCTTTGTGGATAAGAATTTGGTTTCCCCTGAGGCCCGGCGGGGCGCTAGTTACGATGTGTGCGGGTTGGAGGCTGGTTTTACCTCCACCCGTCTTCAGTACTCGTTTCTATCTCCACCCCTACTTCTGTGGCGAAGTATGGGCCATCGCGGTGGAGCGACCTCTGTATTCCCTTCTCATAGGGAATACTGTCACCTTTGCTGACGGACGCAGTCAGTCCGTGTCTACGGATCTGCCCGTACAGGCGTGTGTGGGAGTCACCACACGCGCCAAAGCTAAGAAGCAGGAACAGGAATTGCGTCCCGTTCTCCAGCCGTTCTCTGACGAGGTTCTGGCCAGGGCCGATCCTGCTACCATGGTCCGTCTTCAGGCCAGGGACTTGGATGTCCAACGCCTGCGACAACTGGTAGGTCGTCCTGCTCAGTCTGCCCGACACGCCAAGGTGAGCTTCAAGCTCCACAAGGGGATCCTTTTTAGGGTTTTCACCCAGGCAGATCGTGTGGCCAAGCAGCTTGTGGTTCCCCAAAGCCTGAGAGAGTCTGTCCTCCGGCAGGCCCACGATTCCCCCATGGCAGGTCATATGGGCTCCAAGCGGACTCTCGAGCGAGTTAGGCAGGATTTCTTCTGGCCAGGGATGAACTCACAGGTTAGGCAGTACTGCCGCAGTTGCGATACCTGCCAACGGACAACGCCTAAGGGGCGCTTGAGGCGTGTTCCCCTGGGATCAGTGCCTCTGGTTGGGGGCCATTCAGCAAGGTTGGGGTCGACCTGGTGGGACCCATTAAGCCACCATCCGATCGCGGTCACCGCTACATCTTGGTAGTGGTGGACTACGCGACTCGGTATCCAGAGGCTGTCCCACTTAGGACTATCGATGCCCTACGGTTGCTGAGGCTCTCTGGCAGATTTGGACGCGCACTGGCGTGCCAAGAAGATCCTTTCGGACCAGGGGACCCAGTTTCTGTCCGATATCATGAAGGAGGTGAACACTCTGCTTAATGTTCATAAGGAGACAACGTCGCCCTATCATGCGCAGGCCAATGGCCTTGTCGAGCGTTTCAATGGGACGTTTGAAGCAGATGTTGCGTCGCCTATGTGCAGAGCAACCTCGTGAGTGGGATCGCTTTATTCCTGCTGTACTGTTCGCCTACAGGGAGGTTCCACAGGAAAGCATGCGGTTTTCCCCATTTGAACTCCTGTATGGCAGAACAGTACGAGGACCCACCAACATCCTGAAGCAGATGTGGACCCATGACGATGTGGAACCGGGGGTTAAGGAAGAAAGTCGTTACGTGGTCGATCTGCGCAACCGCATCGCTGACACTTGCCAGCTTGCTCAGCAACTTGCATGTCGGCCAAAACCAAGTACAAGGCTTTGTACGACCGGCGCAGTGTTGAACGCTGGTTTGAGCCAGGTGATGAGGTGTTGCTTCTCCTTCCACAAAAGAAGAACAAGTTGCAACTTGCTTGGCAGGGCCCTTTTGTAGTCTGCAGTCGGGTGGGTGACTGGGACTATAGGATTCGCGTGCGAGGCAAAGAACGCCTGTATCATGCAACCTCTTGAAGGCATACGTACGACGAACTCAGTGCCAGGCAGGCTTCACCCCTGTCGTTGTGGAGAGTGGCGATGAGCACGCCGTGTCGGTGGCTCAGGACATCCCCACCGTTCCTCTCGTCGAGGAAGAGTCGTGGCAGGATGTTTGCTTCGGGTCTAACCTCTCCTCAGCACAGGACTGACCAACTGCACGGCTTGTGTCTGTCTGTGTGTCTGTCTGTTCTCTCTATCTCTCTCTCTCTCTCTCTCTCTCTCTCTCTCTCTCTCTCTCTCTCTCTCTCTCTCTCTCTCCCTTTTTCGCTTGTCTGGTCGTCTATGTCTCCCTCTAAACTCTCTTCCTTCTGCGTTACCTTCATGTCTCTCGTTCAGGCTCCCTGCTCTGTCGCAGCATTAGCATCACAGCCATCAAGGAACAATCAATATCAGGTACCTTCATGTCTCTCGTTCAGGCTCCCTGCTCTGTCGCAGCATTAGCATCACAGCCATCAAGGAACAATCAATATCAGGTCGTCAAACAGCAGCCTACCAGAGTAGACACTGCATAGCGGCCAGGTCACTTTGATGGTGTTCAGTTATGCCTTTTCCGACCCATAATTCGCAGGAGACATTCTACTACTGACGGCAATAACGGCTTAGTCGTAGACCCCTTGTGAGCAAGGGTCCTACTCCAGAGAGTGTCAACCGTGCATCCAACGACAGTCCCCATAACCTTGCCGATTCTGAGGACTTAAAGCACCAGACGTACATCCAAAGGCATAGCCAATACCTCTGCCGATTCTGACGACTTCAAGCGCCAACCACGCATCCAACGACAATCTTGCCGACACTGACCATCACTGAGCGTCGAGCGTCAGTCCCAATAACCTCGCCGATACCTACGACTTTCAACTCACCACGGATTTCATTGTAAAGAGAAAATCAAGACTAAAGCCACAACAAGAGCAGAGAACGAAGGGCTACAGCTTCTGTTTTGGAGACTTTTCATGAGCAGTGAGGATGATGAAGACGATGGTATGGAGCGTCCCTCTGGTCTGAGGCTAACATGACTGTACCCTGCGCTGCGCTTCCTTGGCAATAACCAGGCTTGAGAAATACACACACCTGCAGTGTTGGTTCAGAAAATATGAAAAGCACAACTGACACACAAACTGACAGACAAAGGCACATAGGAACGAAGGTACCAACATGACACAATCAAGAGAAGCAGGCCTACCAGAATGGCACCATTTTTCTTCTTCTCAGGTTTGTTTACGTGTTGCTTGGTAGAGTTTAAAAAAAATCATATCAGATCAACGTAAGCTCTCACTCTCTCTCTCTCCTCTCTCTCTCTCCTCTCTCTCTCTCTCTCTCTCTCTCTCTCTCTCTCACTCTGTGTGTGTGTGTGTGTGTGTGTGTGTGTGTGTGTGTGTGTGTGCGTGCGTGCGTGCGTGCGTGTGTGTGTGTGTGTGTGCGTGTGTGTGTGTGTGTGTGTGTGTGTGTGTGTGTGTGTGTGTGTGTGTGTGTGTGCGCGTGGGTGCGCGCGTGCGTGCGTGCGTGCGTGTGTGTGTGAATCTTTTGAGACAGGATGTAGACTACTGTTGGGCTCTTCAGTAAGACGAGTAAAAAGTGTCCACCATGATCTTGCAAGATGAACATGGAAACTCTCCCAGTAAGACGGGGAAGCGGCATAGTCACATTTCCAAACTCTGCACGCGCGCCTCCGCAGCCTGTGTGTGACTCACCTGGATGGGACCACCTGTGCTCTTCTTTTGTGGCTGTGTACACAAAACATTTGCACATATACATGCATACGAAAATTAAAAGAGTTCGAGTATGAAGGGTAGGGTGAGGACACACACACACACACACGCACGCACGCACACACGCACGCACGCACGCACGCACGCACGCACGCACACACACAACACACACACACACACACACACACACACACAGAGGCATACATACCTGGAGAGAGAGAGAGAGAGAGAGAGAGAGAGAGAGAGAGAGAGAGAGAGAGAGAGAGAGAGTACAAGCTGTCTTAAGTTTTAAGAGAGCAAATCATAAGATCTTCAAAGTTAATGTATCATAATCTTAGTTGTTCTTTTTGTACCCAAGTGGTACACTGATCCGTGTGTGCTGGTTTTGTCCGACAGTCTTGTCCGCTTGCCATTTTCATCAGAGCCCTTTTCATTTTTGCCATTTACTGGATGTACCAAGATGGTTCCTTCCCTCCCCGTCCTCTTCCCCCCCCCCCCCCCCCCCCCCCATTGTGTCCAAAGTTTTCACTTCAAAGCTGCTGTGAACGCACGCCCACCCAACCCCGAATACAAGCCCCTCTCTTCAACACTTCCCTCCTCTCCATCCCCTGCCTCCCCATCACATCCATTCGCCCCATCCCCTTTCTCCCTCACTCTGTATTCGACTTCCCCATCACATCCATTCGCCCCATCCCCTTTCTCCCTCACTCTGTATTCGACTTCCCCATCACATCCATTCGCCCCATCCCCTTTCTCCCTCACTCTGTATTCGACTTCCCCATCACATCCATTCGCCCCATCCCCTTTCTCCCTCACTCTGTATTCGACTTCCCCATCACATCCATTCGCCCCATCCCCTTTCTCCCTCACTCTGTATTCGACTTCCCCATCACATCCATTCGCCCCATCCCCTTTCTCCCTCACTCTGTATTCGACTTCCCCATCACATCCATTCGCCCCATCCCCTTTCTCCCTCACTCTGTATTCGACTTCCCCATCACATCCATTCGCCCCATCCCCTTTCTCCCTCACTCTGTATTCGACTTCCCCATCACATCCATTCGCCCCATCCCCTTTCTCCCTCACTCTGTATTCGACTTCCCCATCACATCCATTCGCCCCATCCCCTTTCTCCCTCACTCTGTATTCGACTTCCCCATCACATCCATTCGCCCCATCCCCTTTCTCCCTCACTCTGTATTCGACTTTCTTTTCTCTCATCGACTCACAGGCATAAAAATATGAAAATAACATGAAAACTGGGACCCGGCCAACTGGCACCGTGTGTGAAAGATCAGACTTTTCTTCAGAGGTTCGGGGTTCGAATCCCATTGAGACAGGTTAGAAGAGAGTTTCTCTGCGACAGGAACAGCTGTGGAAACACCTGTGTATTCCTCGCGTTGCAGATGACACTTCCAATGACACTTTAATTGTGTCCATGCGTGGAAGCACGCATGAAAGAAATCTTGCACGCACATTAAATATAACTTCGCCTTTCAGCTAAAGATTAAGCCATCGCGTGCTGGTGGTGTGGATGACAGCGAACGTAAAATACATGCACACTCGTGTCATGTTGAGACATCGCACCCGACGACTGAGAGCGGCTGCCTTTAAGGTGGGACTGAAAACGGTATTATACGCAACAATCTAACAGACGGTGAACTAAAGAGTTGTGGCTAGGAAACGAAAGAAGAAGAAGAAGAAGAAGAAGAGAGAGAGAGAGAGAGAGAGAGAGAGAGAGAGAGAGAGAGAGAGAGAGAGAGAGAGAGAGAGAAGAGAAAAGAAGAAGAAGAAGGAGAAGAGAGAGAGAGAGAGAGAGAGAGAGAGAGAGAGAGAGAGAGAGAGAGAGAGAGAGAGAGAGAATTGTTGGAAACATTGATCTTCTTCCATCCGTGTTTAATTAAAAGCAGTACAGGTTGGTGTTTTATTGAGCGGGAAATGACGAGAGACGAGGTAGGAGAAGGGGAGAGGGAACGAGGGCGGGGAGTGGTGATGGAGGTAGGGGTGGATCTACAGATCCGATGACTAAACGCTTGTGCTTGCTGTTGTTACCTTTGATTGTTTTCTCTCTTTCACCTGTACATCGGTCTTCTGTTTTATGCTACTTTTGACTCTTTATCTTGTTCACTGCTATACCAGTCTCTCTCTGCGTTGGTCTCATTTGTTTTCCCTGTTTCACTTGTATATCAGCCTTCAGTGTTTTAGATAACCTTTGTCTGTTTCCTCTCTTTTACCTGTGCATGTCTTCTCTATTTTAACTACCTTTGTTTTATCTTTTTCTTGTATTCTAGTCTCCCTTTGCCCCGGTTAACTTTGACTGCTTCCTCTTTTTAACTGTACACCACTCTTCTCTGTTTCAGCTACCCCTGACTGGTTCCTCTCTTTCATAGTATACCTGTCTTCTCTGTTTCATCAGCTTTTGACTGGTTCCTCTCTGTTTCACTTGTATACCTGCCTTCTCTGTTTCAGCTACCCTTGACTGGTTCCTCTCTGTTTCACTTGTATACCTGCCTTCTCTGTTTTAACTACCTTTGACTGTGTTCTCTCTGTCACTTATCAGTCTTTTCTGTCTTGGCTACCTATGACAGTTTTCTCTCTTTCAATTGTATGTCGGTCTTCTCTGTTTTAGTCACATCTTTTTGGGTTTTTTTTATCTCTTTCATTTGTGTACAGGTTTTCTCTGTTTACCTAACTATGACCGTCTTCTTTGTTTCACCTGTGCGCTAGTCTTCTCTGTCTGAGCTACCTTTGGCTGTTATAGTTACCTTTGACTCGTCGCTCTTTCACCTGTATTCTAGTCTCTCTTTGCCGCGGTTACCTTTTACTGCTTTCTCTTTTCCACTTGTGCACCATTCTTCTCTGTTTTCATTCTCTTTGACTGTTTTGTCTTTTTCACCTGCATATCAGTCTCTCATTGTTTCGGCTTCCTGTCATTTCTCTATTTCACCATCAGTCTTGTCTTTTACAGCTATTTTTGATTGTTATCTCTCTTTCACCTGTATACCTGTCTTCTCTGTCTTAGTTAACTTTGATGTTCGTCTTTTGCACTTTTATACCAGTGTATTTCCATCTCAGTGACCTCCGGATGTTTGTCATAACGTGTCGTGTTTGTCTTTGTCATGAGTTTACCAGTTTCCCTCGGCTACCATTTACAGCACTATCTTTCATTTGTATACTGTACTGTCACTGTCGTAGCGTGGAGAATAAATGGAACAGTTTTCCTACATGATTACAAAAAAGCGAAAGAGATTCACCCTTCACCCCTCCTCCCCCGTCACATACTCAGAGAAGCTAATCTAAAAGCACAGAGATCAAGATATTGGTAAATCGCATCCAGGCATCGTCGATTATCGTTAGGTATTGCTTCTCCGACCAGCTGTTTTTTCTTTGGCGTTCTTCTATCTTAAAAGAACGACAACACCGATATCAACGACCACCTCCACTCCCTCTTTCCCATGAAAAGGCTTCATGCTTTACACGGAATTTGCTTGTATACTTCTGGCTGTGAAGAACATAAATACAAATAAAGTTTGTACTTACACGAATTTGAGGTTTTATTTTTTCATTATGTTTATTTTTTAATTGTTTCTGTGATGACAGTTGTGTGTGTGTGTGTGTGTGTGTGTGTGTGTGTGTGTGTGTGTGTGTGTGTGTGTGTGTGTCTGTGTGTGCGTGTGTATGCGCTAGCGCGTGCGTGCGTACGTGCGTTCGATCATGCGTGCGTGCGCGCTCGCCCATGTGTGTGCGTGTTTAAGCTGCCAGAGGAGAGAGCTGCTAGCCTGATGAAATCCCACAAGCCGAACAGCTGTCGCCTGCTGCACCCGAACACGGCGGACCACCGTTAAGAACCATGAACATGTTCTGTGAACAGGAGGCGGTGCTCTCCGCTTCTCTTGGCACACGTCTATTGTTTGAGACATAGTGAGTAGTAGCCAGCCTGGAGATGTTGCACGTTAAGTAGACATGGGACATTGCACGTTAAGTTTTCTTCTCGGAAGACGAAAGTCGTCCGCTGGGAGTACTGTAGTTACCGTGTCTCGATAACTGAACAAGAAGAGGCTGTGCACTGGAGACAGAAGCGTTACGGCACACGTTATCGCCACGACACATTATGCCCCCTTTCTCTCGAGGATGACACTTTGCGCACACGACCTTACCTGATCCCCGACGCACGAAGAGGCTCTCCGCTGCGATCGGTCCTTAGTCAGTCTGCTCACATCCCTCACATTCCTGTGGGCCAGACGTCGGTCTCTCTCCCCTGTCTGCCGCCAGCTCAGCCTGGGTTGCTCTCTCCTTCTCCTGCCTGCTGGGACCCATATGACGGCCTGGTGCGCAGGTCCTGTCGCTGGGAGCTTCCGTGCATGGCCTGCCCGGCATCCTGCGTTCGCTTTCAGATAGTGATTGACACAGGAAAGTTTGTTGGTATCTGCTTCTTCTCTTCGAAGGACACAAGGCTATTCCACTCGAGGCCCGGGATTTTTCTGAGGCATTTGCCAGGTTTCGCTCCAGCAATGTGGATGGAACGTCTGTATTATAGAATGGCAGTGATTCCAGAGGGGAGTTTCTTATTTCTACATATTTTGTCCAGCTGATCGAAAGCTGCAGACGCCTTCCTGAAGCGGCACTGCAGCGCGTACTGAAGATCGCTCCAGTTGTTGAAGGAACAGCCTACATAGGCGAAGTTCTTGATCTCATCCACTTTATTCCTGATCAGTGGAGACACCCGTTGAAGGCAGATGTTCCCCACTCAGCATGTTCTTGGACATTCTATTAGTGATGACAAAGTCGTCAGCGCATGACCCGCCCATAATGATTGTCACCCCGGCATGCTCTGTCACCAGATACGACAATTGCCGCATTTATATATACATGTTTCACAACCTCATTCTGTGAGGAAAGTTTCATATAAAACGTCACTGTATAATGATAGTCGGTTGCGTGCTCCCAGTCTTTTCAACAGGAAGTACAAAAACCACAATCATTATAATGTAATTTCAATATTTGGCAAAAAAAACCCAGAAAACAACAACAATATTCATCAAAAATAATTTTAATATCTACATGAAAATAACAGTCTTGAAATAATTTCGAAAGCTCTAGTAAGATCCTGAACGTCATTTCTAAATCTATAGAGAAAAACAGTGAACGTAACTCAAAAACTGGATCTGAAAACAAAAACAAACAGAAAATAACAACAACAAACATTACACATGAATGTCAAAATCTGCTACTAAAAAAATGTTTAGAAGGCATATTTCTAAATCTGTAGAAAAAAAAAGAAACAGGCGGAAGGAAATATAAAAAAAAGTCAGATCAAGAAAATTTAAAGCAAGTCTGCAGAAAAATTAGTAACTTTGACATCAAAATCTGTAGAAAGTGTCAGAAAGTGTGCATTGTATCATATGACCTAATTTGGCAACATATTTCTCTGTGAGGAACGCCCAACCAGTTGAGATACGATTTTTGGAATATAATTATTTGCTTTCACCATCCATTTGCACTTCTTAGTTCTCTTGTATCAGTTTGTTTCGGCCACAACACTGATGTCTGAACGTGTCTGACAACCAGGGTATTAGTCAGGTGTTGCAATGTGCTAACAGACATGTTTCCACTCTTTGAAGAATACCTCCTTCCAGCGGAATACAACAGACCCGTGTTCATCCATAGTCACACACGTCTGGCGATGAAGGCTGAAGGGGTCTTTTTCCAAACGGCGCAGACCGTTTCCTGGCGTGTTGCATCTGAAGTACGACTGATCCCTCATTAATGGTGTGTTCTGGTGCGCACATTAACTGGTCTCCCTGGTCGGACAAAGGTCTTCCTCGACCACTGACTGCCTTCCCTTACGAATGAGATTGGAAAGCCAGCGGGTCAACTTGCTCCTGACGCCCCAGAAGATATATTTTGTGTGATAAAAGACTCTGGTTAACTTCATTGAAAACTTTCGCAAAGTCCTTAGATTCTGATGAACTTTATCGACATTTCGTGAAGTCTATCACAACGATGTCAGTGTAACACTCTCGTCCAGTTAGCTGAACTTTGAAAAAGGATCAGTGTGCACAGATCGGAATGGCAATAGCCGACCTTCCTTCATTTGGGTGAAGTGGCCATTCCTTGATGGAAGTCAGCTGTGTGCAGTCCCATGTGAACAACCCCTCCCCCCCAAAAAAAAAACAAAACAAAAAACAAAACAAACCAAAAAACCCCAGCGGTATGTCGCCAGATGATCTGTTGGCCCGCCACCTCACAATAATGCTACAGTTCCTCACCGACAATCAGACTCGTCGCACGTTGCCATGGTGTCCTCTTATTTCGCCGCCTGTAGTCTACTTTCGCCGCCTAGGCTTTTGCCGCTTGTACTTTCGCCGCTAAGTAGGGCAAATTTCACAGGATAGAAAGAAACACGCTTATCACCGGTGAACTGCTAACTGTCTGTCTGTATGTGTGTCTGTCTGTCTGTCTCTCTCTCTCGAACTGATAAGTAAAGTTATGAACATTGAAAATCAGGATTTATCCTTTTTCGCTGTGGGCACAAACGTCACTCTTTACACGGATAATCCGCGGCGAAACTGAATCACGCCGTGATTCAAAGTGAAGTATGCCTAGTGTAGCTGGAAAAAATCCTCGGCAATACAGAACAAGATATCCGGGGCAAAATGAAAAGTTCCCCATCAAAGAAACGTATTCGGGCAAAAATACAACAGACAAAGTCCGGAAAATGGCGACGATTGTGGAGGCAGCGAGAATATACGTCGACAAAGTCACACAACTGATTAAAGAAAAGGCTGAAGCGGGATGTCCTGAAGCCATGGATGTGCTGAGACTATTGTTAGTAGTGGACACTGCGAGTCCTGTGGGTTGGTGTTGACAAACAGCACTTGGTATCCTAAAGCCACGGATGTGCTGAGACTAATGTTAGTAGTGGACACTGAGAGTCCTGTGGGTTGGTGTTGACAAACAGCACTTGGTGTCCTGCATATACTGGATCAGGCGGTGCTCCAGGGATGTAACTCGGCATACGTGCAGTGTCTCGTTTGGTGGGTGGCGTCATGGCGACTTGATGCTGAGAACACCCTGGTGGAATTCTGGTACAGAGACTGGCAAAACGATGAAGCTATCTATATGTAAATGAAGGGGACTGGGGGAGAGAGAGCATTAAAAACGTGGGAGTTTTGCCATAGAGACGGCGCAGAATACGAGATTGAAAAAAAAAAAGGTTGGTTGTTAAGAGGGTTTCTTTACATGAGCACACGGGTCCTTAATATCCACCCAGACCGACACTTCATATACTTTGACATAGGCGGAGTGCGAGTAACCAGCTGTTTCCGGGTCACGAACTTTCACAACCGGTTCATTCCCACAAGCTGTGAGAGTTCCGCCACACCAGAGACAATTTGACCGTCCTCTACCCCTCCTCGACATTCAGGGGATCAATTCGTGGCTGTGAACTAGTTTGATGATTGTCCCCGTGTGTCTTTCTTCCTGTCTTCGTGGATCATTTTTTGGGACTTGAAAATAGAGGGTGGATGGGACTGTGGTATGATAATGAGTTTGTCCCCTCTCCCCAAAAATAGAGGGTGGAGGGTATTACAGTATGATAATGGTTTTGTCCCCCCTCTCTCTCTCTTCCTCTCTCTCTTCTTCTTTTCTCCTCTCTCTCTCACCACTGTTTTGTCCCCCCATCTCTCTCTCTCTTCCTCTCTCTTTCTCTCTCTCTCTCTCTCTCTCTCTCTCTCTCTCTCTCTCTTTCCCTCCTTCTCTCTCTCTCTCTTTCCCTCCTTCTCTCTCTCAACACACACACACACACACACACACACACACACACACACACACACACACACACACACACACACACACACACACACACACACACACACACGTACACACACACACACACACACACACACACACGTACACACACACACACAGATAGGCAGTACATACCTGGTATTAAACTAGACACATTGCAAGCTGAAAAAGCGAGAACAAGCTGACAAAAGCCATGAACAACCGGTTAACCATTAGACGCTCGTCGGCGAGAACAAGCTAGTAACAGCCCTGTCCAACCATTGAAGCTCAACCAATAACAAAGCTAGTAAGAGGCTTCCCTGACCAGCCATCAGAAGCTCGACT
>CM031606.1:60487328-60517328 GCA_018398815.1 Conus ventricosus | reverse complement strand
GTGTCACCCAAAGGGTATCGTATACATGCATCAATTTCTATTAATGAGTGGCATGAACATTTCAAAAACCTCCTTGATAGGGATGTGGACAGTTCAATAGAAATGGAAACCGCGTCTGATTTAGAAGCCACAGATGAACTCAATGTATTTGATAATCCAATTTCAAAAGAAGTTTTACTTGCCATAAAGAAATTGAAAAACGGCAAATCTGCTGGTCCAGATGGCTTAATTGGAGAAATGTTTAAAAATGGTGGCGAAATAATTGTCGATTTCCTTGTTAAATTTTTCAATACTCTTTTTCACAGAGGAATATATCCCGAAGCCTGGATGGAATCAATTATAGTACCACTATTTAAAAAAGGTGATGTTAATGATCCTGGCAACTATAGAGGTGTGTCACTTTGTGACATCGGCAGCAAATTGTACAGTTCTATTATAAACTATAGGTTACAAATATGGGTAGAACAGTATAATATAACCGGCGAATATCAGGCGGGCTTCAAGAAAGGGTATTCAACAGTGGATCATATGTTTACATTACTAGCAATAATACAAAAACAATTTTCGTTAAATCGTAAATTCTATGTAGCTTTCATTGATTTTGAGGCCTTTGACTCTATCTCAAGGAAACTACTGTGGCCAGTTCTTCAGAAGAATGGTATTAAAGGGAAGTTGTATCAGTGTATAGGAAGTATGTATTCTAACGTAAAAGCAAAAGTAAGAGTCGGCAACGAATTCACAGATAGTATTTTGTGCACACAGGGTGTGAAGCAGGGAGATACCTGTAGTCCTGTATTGTTTTCTATATTTATAAACGAATTAGCATCAGAAATCATTGCGAAGGGACGACATGGAGCGACGTTGTCACACGAAACCCTTGAATTATTTATCTTGCTACTGGCTGACGATATCGCTTTGCTATCAGAAACTCAAGTTGGACTCCAAACCCAATTAAATAATCTCCATAGTATAGCCACAAGGCTTCAACTCAAGGTAAATATGAAAAAGAGCAGTATTGTTGTTTTCAGAAAAGGGGGATACTTAGCAGCAAGGGAGAGATGGTCTTTGAATGGTGAGGCAATGGAGGTTGTGAATTGTTACAAATATCTCGGCATCTGTTTTACCACACGTCTTGGTTTTTCACCTGCCTGTCAGGATCTTGCGAGCAGAGCAAAACGTGCATTACTGTGTATACTGAGAAAACTGTATATGCTAAATAATAATTCTTTACCTGTATTACTCAAACTTTTTGATGCTCAAGTTCAGCCAATCGCACAATATGGAGCCGAGATATGGGGCATGGATAAAGCTGTTATTGAAATAGAAAAAGTTCACCTATTTGCTTTAAAAAGATTCTTGGGGGTGCAGCCCAGAACGCCAAATGATCTTGTATACGGGGATACAGGCCGATATCCTTTGTATATCAACTCATGTTTGCGATGTATTAGTTATTGGCTGAAAATTTTACGTATGAATGAGGAAAGATTACCACATAAGGCGTACAAAATGTTGCTTAGTTTAGAATTACGAAATAAGAAATGTTGGGCATCTGACATTCGCGATTTTTTGTATCAAAATGGGTTCGGATTTGTTTGGATTAATCAAGGTGTTGAAAATGTCAAAGTCTTTTTAAAAGAACTTCGTCAGAGGCTAATCGATAACAGATGGCAAAAATGGAGGAACACATTCAAAACAGTGACAGGTATGCATTTTATAGAACATTTAAGTCGTCTAGAAATTGTGAAGCATATCTTTTGCTTGACATTGACAGACACTTAAAGAATTATATGACAAAGATGAGATTTGGAATAGCTGATATATGTACACAGAAGTATCGGTATACTAATGCTGATGAAGATGCTAGGATGTGCCCACTGTGTAAGAATGCCACGGAAGATGAACAGCATTTTTTGTTGTGTTGTCCTGCCTTCCAAGATTTGCGAAATGATTTTATCCCCCTAAATATCTCAGAAACCCATGTCTGTTTAATTTGGTACTGCTCATGGCAAATCGAAATGAAATAACATTGAAGAATGTTTGCATATATTTGTACAAAGCATTTAAAAGACGAACTGTATTACTTAGTTAAAGTGGTGTTGGATAATGCGATTAGGATAGATGAATGCTCAGCTGTCATATTGAAAAAGTGTATTATCAAGATATTGTACCCCCTTCAGAATGGGCTATGGCCTAAACTGAATAAACTTCCGCTTCCGCTTCTCTCTCTCTCTCTCTCTCTCTCTCTCTCTCTCTCTCTCTCTCTCTCTCTCTCTCTCTCTCTCTCTCTCTCTTCTCTCTCTCATACAGACCTGCACACGAACGCGCGTGCGCACGACTGCACGCGCGCGCACACACACACACACACACACACACACACACACACACACACACACACACACACACACACACACACATACACGCGCGCGTGTGCGCGTGAACTGATTGATAAAAGCATACAATTAATAATGTACACTAGCATTCAAATTTAAACTTTTTTTTCTCTAGCGTTACCGTAGAACTCGGAGGGTAAATTGATTAATCATTACACAGGTCATCAACGATTGTGTTTTCCTTTGTAAACGCCTGTGCCTAACCTTTTCAACTTGAATTTGCAGGTGCCGTTAAGAACAGACGTTGCGCCTGGGTTTGCGTGCGTATGAATAAGGTCGTGTTGGTAAAGAAAAGTAAGTAGCCCACCTGTCTTTCCTGTGCGACGTTTATTAGCAGACTCTCTGTGGTACTTCAAAGATAACTGCTACGAGACCTCAAAGTTGGCCTTTATTCCTTTTCCTCTTCCGTTCAAAGGTAACCGGTTGGAGGAAATTCCCGTTGACTAATTGTTGCCAGCAGGGGGCAAAATGGACCGATGCTACCCCCCCGTTCACCTGTTCTGCCCGCTTCTCGGGGAGCCTTGGCAGCCATGCTATAATTATAGATCTTCTTGGTTTTTTTTTGTTCGACAAGTAAGCATGTACGTTAGGCACATTTTCGTCTTTGACTTTATAGCTCCGTCTCTCTTGTAAATTTTTAGTTATGGCTTTGTCTTTCCTGTAAATGCCAGTTGCTGCAGTTATTAATATTATCATAATGTTTGTCATCATGATCATCATGATCATCATCATGATTATCATAATCATCATCATCATCAGCAGCAGCAGCAGCAGCTGTAGCAGATGATGATGATGATAATAATGATGATTATTGTTGTTGTTGTTAGTACTATTATTGTTGTTTTGTTGATGTTGTTGTTATGTTGATGACGCTGCTGCTGCTGCTGCTGCTGCTGCTGATGATGATGATGATGATGACGATGATGATGACGATGATGATGATGATGAGAAGAGGAGGAGGTGGAGTAAGAGGAAGAAGAGGGTGAGGAGGAGAAAAAGGAGGAGGAAGAGGAGGATGATGATCGTTGTTATCATCATCATCATCATCATCATTGTCGTCATCATCATCATCGTCACCGTCATCATCATCATCGTTGTTGTTGTTGTTGTTGTTGTTGTTGTTGTTGTCAGCATAACCAAGCCGATCATGCAGGTCCTTTTCAGGGCCGTCATTGTTCAGGGTAAAGAAGTGTTGGCCTGGTTAAAAAAAAAGAAAGTTCAGATATTATTGTAAATCTTAAAATGATGATTAGTTTATCAGTAACTCCATGGCGTATAGAACTAGTCTGTGCCCAAGGTACCGGGTACTCCTCGTAATGTATTGTCAGCAGAGTTGTAAGGAAAAATGATGGTTTACAAATGTTGATAAATATATAACAGTGCAAAACAAATACATTTCAAAAGGGTGTAGGGAATGTGGCCTTGATGTACAGAATTCTGTTCTGTTCTATGCACTCCTGATGTTCTTTTTGTCTGTCTTTCTGTGTTTCTCTGTACGTATTTGTCTGTCTGCCTGTGTGTCGTCTGTCTGTCTGTCTGTCTGTCTGTCTCTCTCTCTCCCTCTCTCTCCCTCCCCTTCCGTACCTCCCCATCGTCCTCCTTTCTTCTTCTTCTTGGTCGGCCACATTCAAAGGCAGTTACACCATGTTTTCATGATGTTCGAAAAGAAAAGTCCAAAGCGATTTGGAAGAAAAATCAGTCGAGTGACCCAGAACAAATCGCTGTCTAAGTGCGGACAGGCAGGCAGATATATAGGCCATTCTTATCTGCAGAAAAAAGAAAGAAAGAAAGAAAGAAAGAGAAGTGTGGGAGGGACAAAAGCAGGCTGAAAATCGTCAACTGTCTCTACAGGAGATATCCGAGTGCCGAATGGCGCCGTTCTACTTGTCCGCCGTACGGCAACATTCGTTTGTGCCAGGCTATCGGTGTTATCTGGGTTGTCTACCTTGGCTGTGGTTATTAATGTTTGCGTGAAAGTCATTTGGTTGATATACGCCTACCCCGTTGTTCATTCATCGGTTGTTTTTTTTAGGCATTATACTGTGTGTGTGTGTGTGTGTGTGTGTGTGTGTGTGTGTGTGTGTGTGTGTGAGAGAGAGAGAGAGAGAGAGAGAGAGAGAGAGAGAGGTGTGTGTGTGTGTGTGTGTGTGTGTGTGTGTGTGTGTGCGCGCGCGCGCGCGTGTATGTGTATACAAGAGAGAGGGAGATAGAATCGGAGACAACTAGAAAGGCAGGCAAACACGCCACACAGAGCCAGCCAGCTAGAGAGAGAGAGAGAGAGAGAGAGAGAGAGAGAGAGAGAGAGAGAGAGAGAGAGAGAGAGACTCGAATGATTTATTCATTTAGGGCCAAAGCCTCATATAAACAAGCAATGATATCATTTTGCTAATGTAACTCAGCTTTTTGGTTGATTGTTTGTAAACAAGGAAGAGAAATTTATATTGCAATATATCAAACAGCGTACCAACAACTCATTTTGCTGACCAGGTCTGAGCCGAGCTATAGAGAGAAATCTATCAGCCTCAAACAGGAACGAGATACGTTTCGTTCCGTCGCTCTGTTCATGTGCTTTAAATCCAATGGTTGTCTCAGTTATTATTGCCTTGCTTTCAGTCCCTGCGATATGTTATAGTCCGTCAGTTAGAGGGTGTATGTATGACTTTTGTTTAATTTTCTTTTATTGATTTATTTATCATCTGTTTATCACTCCCGCACCTCTCACACCAGCCATCCTGCCCACTGCCACGCTCACACTTGTCCCAGCAGTCTATAGGAAACAATCAATGACAGGTCGTCATGAAGCTACCCACCAGAGGAGACACTGCACTGTTGCCGAATCACTTTGCTGATGCTTGATGGGGCCTTTTTGATCCAGTGTATGCAGGACACTACCTACAAGGACTCTGTGTGTCAGTTATTGTACTTCATTTACGTGTCCTGTTCGGTCATGTGTTTTCTTTTTTCTAACCTCTTTATACACCCTATCACTTTTTTATTTGTGGATTGAAAAGTATTCATTTGTCTCCTAACTTGCGCTGGTTTTAAATCAGGCTCAAAAGATACAGCGACGTTGGTCAGGAAATCCCGAATGACAGTTTCAAAAGCAGCACCTGAGACATGGGTCGACACGTGAATGACAGTTTCAAAAGCAGCACCTGAGACATGGGTCGACTCGTGAATGACAGTTTCAAAAGCAGCACCTGAGACATGGGTCGACACGTGAATGACAGTTTCAAAAGCAACACCTGAGACATGGGTCGACACGTGAATGACAGTTTCAAAAGCAACACCTGAGACATGGGTCGACACGAATTTGTCTTTCCCAAGCCTCCTCAATCCTGGCAAGGATTCCTCTTCTCTTGACCGTGGATAGGGATCTGTCGGGACGAAAAGAATCAACCAGAAAAAAGTCAAACATCGAAACAAAAGAAACGGCAAAAGGATCTGATGATAATAGTGCAGTCCATCAGGCAGAGGGATAAGGTCACTCTAAGAACTGTGTTTGTGTGACGAAACTAGAAAAATGCAGTGTAAACATTCCCTGGCCATGGTGCAGACTGAAGGATACTTTCAAAAGTAGTTTGTAATCTGCTTTTAATCTTTTTCTTCCGTCAGCTACCATCAGTTTAACGAAACGAATGTAAGTATCATAATGGCTATGCACGGCGTTTTTAAAATGTACAGACACATATTCATTGAATCATTGTATTCTGATGAAGAAGAAAAAAAATCAGGGACAAACATACAACAACAACTTCCCAACGTCTTTGTGGAATTCTGGCGAAGTTTGATTCCGCCCTCTCCCTTCCGATGATCAATGGATGATCGTCATGGATGGGACATATTGAGACTTTGTAATATTCGAGAAGCTCGAAATCAAATAGTTAGAGCACTTGCCCGAAGAGGTGATGGTCGTGAGTTTGATCCACTCTTAGGACCGATTTTTGTCGGCTCGAAAATGGATACCTGATTCCAACCAGGGAAGATTGAAGGCAGCAAAAGGAGAGGGATGGGTTCCGGAATACGTTATGCCGTGCCCCAAGAGTATCACAGTCTCTACGGCCGGGCAAAATACAAATAAACACACAGAATGTAAAGTAATGCAGATTCTATACACAGTACAAAAAACAGACAAGTAAATTTTCGACAGATACCTCTTCTTCAGATATGACAACCAGCAGAGAAAAATGCACAAAACTGTACATTCCTGATCGCAGTCGGTATGAGAATGACCGAGTATTTAGCTTGTTTTTCCAGTAACGCTGCAATCTGTGTCATCTTCTTCGTCCCCATGACCAATCGGCTATGGAGTCTTAATCTTTTAACTTTCATGTTCGGTAGAATAATATTAAAGCCAGAAGGGCACTTGGTGTGGTAAAAAATTTTTTAAAAAAAACCTTTGGATCCTGGATCCGTTGTTCTATCCAGATCCGCACCATGGACTCACACACACCAAAATTTAATGGATTCATCCTAAGGTCACGTCCTATTTTACCACCAGTTCCATTAAAATCAGTGAGCTTTTCTCTATTTTTCCCGAGACGGGTCCTGGATCCACCTTTTTATCTGGATCCGTACCACGTATCTGCAGTATTCTTAATGGCTTCGTCCTTGGATCGCATTCCTTCTTCCCACCATGTTTCATTTAAGTCAAAATGGAGTGACTGATGGCGGCGAACGAAGCAAAATTTAGAAATAGAGTTTGTTTCTTACCGCCAATGACATTGACAAACAAAGCACATGACAAGACACGATGCATTTCAACCACTTGGGTCTTCTTCAGGCGAAAAAATAAATCACATTTAACATTTGGGACAGTACAAACAAAGAACGAAAAACGAAAAAAAAGAACGAAAAATGACTCATCTGTTGTTGTCCATGTGGTGGGGAGAATAGCCGGTAGGCGGAAATGACATGGGGGATTATGGGAGAGGAAAAGGAGGAGGGGGGGGGGGGGGGTTGCGTAGGGGGAGGTGTGTGTGTGTGATATGATAGGGTTGTGTGTGTAGTTTATTGGGATGGTGTGATATCTTTGTGACGGTTGTGGTAATGGTGGATTGATAATAATGGTAAGGGGGAAAAGGGGGGGGGGGGGGGGGCACTGCGGGAAAAAAAAGAAGGTTTAGGTGAATAAAATAAATGATTTCGTTGGGGGATGAAAGAGGTAGTGGTAGTTATGTGTGGGTAGTTGTGAAGGTGTGTGGGTAATGTTAGGGAGGGAAGGGGATGGAAGATAAATGGGTGATAAGGTATGATCGGGGGGTGGGGGGTGGGGGGGGGAGGTGGGAAAAAAAGGGGGGGAATGGGGGGGGAGGAGGGTAATGTGTTTGTGGGGGGGGGGGGGGAGGGGGGCAAGAGAAGGAGAGCTCATATCTCTTCATCCACTATGGGGGGGGGGGTGGGGGTGGGAGGTTCATATAAATGGTGTTGTTTAAAAAAGTGAACAATGCTGTGGGATGATGTTCATTGCAACAGGTGAAATAATGTGTTGGCATCAATATGCTGATGTTTGTTGAGAGAAGATAGCAGTGATCAATGAAAAACAGGGTATCATGTGTTGCACACACACACACACACACACACACACACACACACACACACACACACACACACACACACACACAACACACACAAAGGGTGGGGGGATGGGGGACCACATATAAACATTGTTCTGGGTGAGTTAAGATCATGTGATCATAGTGAGACTAACTGTGGAGAGTTTTCACACACATATTTACTCACACATACACTCATTCACACACACACACACACACACACACACACACACACACACACACACACACACACACACACACACACACACTTTAAAAAAAATTATTATCATCAATCAGTCACTGACAGGTGATGATCATATGAAATCAATGGTAGTGTAGGAAGAGATTCTTCTCCGTTCCCTTAGGCAAGAATGGTGGAGGTACTGGCAAGGGTTCTGTACCTCCACCATTCTTGATGGCACCTTTGGTTGGTTTTTTGTAAACTCAACAAACATACTACGGTATTGCACACCAGCCTTTTCTGGGATTGCATTCTTCTTAAAACTGAAAAGGCAGAGGAGTCAAATTACCACTTTCCGCGGTCACTGAGGAGAAACCACCAAGTTTCGAAATATCGGTATATGACCAGGAGTTATATGTTAGTGAGTTTCCCTCCCTATTGGAGGATGTCTCCCCCTTGGAGACTATAAGCTTGCTGAAGGCTCATTTTGAGAAGCATTTATTTTATTTTTCCCCATTCACCCACTCAAGCACATACTGTTAGTTAGGCAGAATCATCTACCACTGCAGATATGAATGCGTATCTCCCCCTATTTCTTCAATCTAAGACATAAGAGCAAGCTTTGTTTATAATTCAATATTTTTTGCAGTCATTGCAACATCAAGCTGCTCTGTAAGTTGCTGGAACGGTGCTCGGTACTTATCGTTGGAATTTATTAGTTTCTTATATATATATATATATGTGTGTGTGTGTGTGTGTGTGTGTGTGTGTGCTCGCGCGTGTGTGTGTGTGTGTGCCTCACATCTGAACGGGTATATGTTAAATTGGTCGGTGCGTATGTCTAATTATGCCCCATCCACAGTTCAAATACTACACCTGTTATACATGTTGAGAGAGAGAGAGGGGGGGAGAGAGAGGGAGAGAGAGAGAAAAGAGAGAGAGAGAGAGAGGGAGAGAGAAAAAAAAAAAGAGAGAGAGAGAGAGAGAGTATGGTGTAGATTGGTTCAAGCCAACGTGCACTACAAGCAGGGTGAGGGTGAAATGGTAATTGAAGTATACAGGAAATATGAAATGAATTTACATAAACGCATGTAAAGATGCTCATGTCTTATATCATAGCGTTGCTTATCTGTAACTGACAAACTTGAACATATCATAGATTTTGCCGTGGATTCACACAGAAATGGATGTACATGAATGATAGAATTACGTATTCTGAGTAATGTTCCTAACCAAAATATAATTACTAGCCGAATCGCTTAACCGCTTGAAACCCGAATATGAACAATTTATACCTATGAGTTATTTTTGTTGTTTTAAGAAACGGATAAATGAAAACCGAGTTGATTCTCGGACCTGGTTTCTTCTTGGATCTTCATAGGTAGAATACTTAAACAAGAAATGCTGTTCATCCTTATCTTAATACTTGAAAATTAACCATCTGTCCATAGTTTGTTCCAGTACTTTCGTAGACAGAACATTGAAACAAGAAATGTTCATCCTTATCTTAATACTTAAAAATTATACTGAACTCTGCCTCATTCTATTTTCAACTTCTTTTCATCTGTCCATATTTTATTCTAGTACTTTCGTAAACAGAACATTTAAACAAGAAGTGCGGTTCATCCTTATCTTAATACTTAAACATCAACCACATGTCCATAGTTTATTCTAGTACTTTCGTAGATAGAACATCTGAACAAGAAATGCTGTTCAATCTCATCTTGATAAATACAAATACATGGGAAAGCCTTGTCCTGTCCGAATGTGCTATGACGGTGTACATTGTTACTGAGTGAAAGACGGTTACACTTTACGTTCTTAATTGCGGTGCACAAAGAGCAACAACAACAACAACAACAACATTAACAACAACGACAACAACAAGTTCAACTTCGTGAAAAGGTGTGTCATGTGGTTCACTGAGATCATTTTATTTAAAGCGATCGATCATATTTCAAAATTCAATCAATTGATCAGTATGACTATTATTGTGACTGTTTGAAATATCCTTGTAGTTGGTTATGGGTTCAAAGTCGTTACTGTTGTTGCTGAAACAGTAGCCTATAGATTTAGATTTTATATTCCAATACCCTTTTAACTGAATGTTGAGTTCACCATATAGGCCAAACATATTTGTAAAACATTGATTAAGTAGTTAAACAAAACGCAGATATGGTGAGTAGGGTTTATCATAAGCAAACTAACTTAATGTCTTTATCAGAACTGTATAAATCTTCGGAATGTTTAGAAGGCCCTGTTCTCCCATTTTTACCAAAGCACGTTTCACAAAATTTGAAAATAACTTTCTGATCGTAACAATGGCACAACTGGAGACATGCTCTTTGATAAGACGCTTTGTTTGCCTTGGAATAATCAGTCACAAAATACAGATGACTAAAAATTAAATGCAACAAAAGTTTTATTAAGACACAGAAAGTTCAGTGATGTAAGATAATTACTGGCCAGAATTCTCCAACTTAATTTTGGTGCATTATTTTGAAAGGGTTATTTGCCATCTAACCAAGGTTCTTTCTGAATTACAGCTCTTGTTTTTCAAGTTTGTTTTAAAAAACCGTGGCTCGGCAGATGTTCTAGCTCTTGGCGCCCGAAGGACCAATTAGCTTTGTTTGGCCTAGTGGCAGGGTCGGGTGAGGGAAGGGGGATAATCTGATTCAGCTGGAATTTGAGAGTTCCATACCCCCTAACACGATTTCCTGACCCTCTTTTTGTGAGATTTAATAATGCTGCTTCGATTGCCAGACCTCAGAGATGATTAGTTGCAGACTTGGCTGTCAATTTTTAGAATGCCTTTGCCGTAATTACAGGTTAGAGATTGGGACTGACGTGTGGGTTTCCCCGCTTTGACATTTCTCACCCAATTATGTCCCCTGTCCTGGTCGTCCAGCGATTTGCCAACGGTCTCAACTGTCTTTACTTTGTCATCAAAGTCGTCCCTGCGTATGTTCGATGTTATTTCAGTTTATTGTGCAGTATTTGACTCTTTGCAACAATTATCCTAGTTCACGTTTGGTGGTTTGACATCAGATTTTCAGCTTATTTAAGTACATCTACGTTGAAGTCAGTCTCCCTAATGAAAGGTCTACGCTGAAGTCATTCTCCGCAAATGACAGATCTATGCTGAAGTCATTCTCCGCAAATGACAGATCTATGCTGAAGTCATTCTCCGCAAATGATAGGTCTACGCTGAAGTCAGTCTCCCTAATGAGAGGTCCACGTTGAAGTCATTCTCCGCTAATGACAGGTCTACGCTGAAGTCATTTTCCGCTAGTAAGAGGTGTACGTTGAAGTCATTCTCCCTAATGAGAGGTGTACTTTGAAGTCATTTTCCCTAATGAGAGGTGTACGTTGAAGTCATTTTCCGTAATGAGAGGTGTACGTTGAAGTCATTTTCCGTAATGAGAGGTGTACGTTGAAGTCATTTTCCGTAATGAGAGGTGTACGTTAAAGTCATTTTCCCTAATGAGAGGTGTACGTTAAAGTCATTCTTTCTAGCGAGATGTCCATGTCGAAGTCATTCTCTGTAATGAGAGGTCCATGTCGAAGTCATTCCCCTAATGTGAGGTCTACGTTGAAGTCATTCTCGCCAACGACAGGTCTACGTTGGAGTCACAGTCTCCGTAATGAGAGGTCTACGTTGAGGTCAGTCTCCCAACGACAGGTCTACGTTGAAGTCAGTCTCCGTAATGAGAGGTCTACGTTGAAGTCAGTCTCCGTAATGAGAGGTCTACGTTGAAGTCAGTCTCCGTAATGAGAGGTCTACGTTGAGGTCAGTCTCCCAACGACAGATCTACGTTGAAGTCAGTCTCCGTAATGAGAGGTCTACGTTGAGGTCAGTCTCCCCAACGACAGATCTACGTTGAAGTCAGTCTCCGTAATGAGAGGTCTACGTTGAGGTCAGTCTCCCCAACGACAGATCTACGTTGAAGTCAGTCTCCGTAATGAGAGGTCTACGTTGAAGTCAGTCTCCCCAACGACAGATCTACGTTGAAGTCAGTCTCCGTAATGAGAGGTCTACGTTGAGGTCAGTCTCCCCAACGACAGATCTACGTTGAAGTCAGTCTCCGTAATGAGAGGTCTACTTTGAAGTCAGTCTCCCCAATGACAGATCTACGTTGAAGTCAGTCTCCGTAATGAGAGGTCTACGTTGAGGTCAGTCTCCCCAACGACAGATCTACGTTGAAGTCAGTGTCCGTAATGAGAGGTCTACGTTGAAGTCAGTCTCCGTAATGAGAGGTCTACGTTGAAGTCATTCTCCCCAACGACAGATCTACGTTGAAGTCAGTGTCCGTAATGAGAGGTCTACGTTGAAGTCAGTCTCCCCAACGACAGATCTACGTTGAAGTCAGTGTCCGTAATGAGAGGTCTACGCTGAAGTCAGTGTCCGTAATGAGAGGTCTACGCTGAAGTCAGTGTCCGTAATGAGAGGTCTACGCTGAAGTCAGTGTCCGTAATGAGAGGTCTACGCTGAAGTCAGTGTCCGTAATGAGAGGTCTACGTTGAAGTCAGTGTCCGTAATGAGAGGTCTACGCTGAAGTCAGTGTCCGTAATGAGAGGTCTACGTTGAAGTCAGTCTCCGTAATGAGAGGTCTGTGTTGAAGTCATTCTCCGCAACGACAGGTCTACGTTGAAGTCATCCTTCCTAACGGACATCTACGTAGCTCTGGCAGTCATCTGTAGACCCTTGATATAGTAGGCTACAACCCTTCCTGCTTGACTTTGAATTCCAAGACTGTCTCGCCATCGCTTTCTTCTGTTGCGACTGCTCGATGCTTTCAAAAATTCTGCATGCAGGATTATTGATACTTTCTTATCACATCACATGAGACGCGAGCGTCAGGAATGATAGGCACAAAGCATGTTTGTCATATTCACGAGCTATGTCTTTCAACATGCTGATGATGGCACATGTTGTAATGTGTTCATCGCCCCATCCATGCTTCTCAATATTAATGAATCTTACGTTGAACTCTTTAATATCTAGCACAGTGGCTTTTTATCTAAAAGCTCAAAATTCTCCACATATTGATCCGTTTTCTTCTTTCAGGTCTTTTGCATCCCCTATTTGATCACTGTTCTTCAGGCTGTGCTCTTCAAGCAAACGAAAATATAATTTCTAAGTGCAAATATGTTTGTCAATATAAGGCTTTATTCCAGATGAATAAGCTGTAATCATTGTTTAGCTACAAAATGCCAGTCAAAAACTGCACCACGCTGGATTGGAAACTGGTGGAAACAAGTAAGGGAGACTATTGCCAAGGTCTAGTCTCTTCTAATGAGATGCATAGGTTATCAAGTGCCAAAGAGAGAGAGAGAGAGAGAGAGAGTGAGAGAGAGAGAGTGAGAGTGAGAGAGAGAGAGAGAGAGAGAGAGAGAGAGACAGACTGACAGACAGACAGACAGACAGAGAGTGAGAGAGAGCGAGAGAGAGGAATATGTATACATTCAGGAGCATACGAGCGCAGGCATGCACATTGATATCACACACACACACACACACACACACACACACACACACACACACACACACACACACACACACAGAGGAAGAGAGAGAGAGACAGAGAGAGAGAGACAGAGAGAGAGAGACACAGAGAGACACAGAGAGACAGAGAGAGAGAGACAGAGAGAGAGAGAGACAGAGACAGAGACAGAGAGAGAGAAAAAAAAGGAGGGGAGAGGAAGACGGATGAGGAGGAGAAGAAGAAGAGGAAGAAGAAGAAGAAGAAGAAGATGATGATGATGATGCTTATGAGAAGAAGAAGAAGAAGAAGAAGAAGAAGAAAAAGAAGAAGAAGAAGAAGAAGAAGAAGATGATGATGATGATGATGCTTATGAGAAGAAGAAGAAGAAGAAGAAGAAGAAGTAGATGATGATGATGATGATGATGATGATGATGATGATGATGATGATGATGATGAAGAAGTCGAAGAAGAAGAAGAAAAAAGAAGAAGAAGAAGATGATGATGATGATGATGATGATGATGATGATGAAGAAGAAGAAAAAGAAGAAGAAGAAGAAGAGGAAGAAGAAACCTGTGTGTCAGCCCATCGGATCAATACGCATTCTACATTGTGTGTGTGTGTGTGTGTGTGTGTGTGTGTGTGTGTGTGTGTGTGTGTGTGTGTGTGTGTGTGTGTGTGCGCGTGCGTACGTGCGTGTGTGTGTACGCGCGCGCGCGTATGTGCGCGTGTGTGTGTCAAATCACAACAAATCGTTGATAACACCTTGAATTGATGGACATAGGGACGGGAATGAAGAAGCAGGCACATGTGCATTCTCATAAATTGAAACTGGACGCGGTCACATTGCGAGCATTTGCATTTGTTCGCATGGCAACGAACATTGTAACACAAAACAATACAGACGAAGGGCCTTTTGATGTATTGCTCCCTGTCTCCAGGCGTGCAGGTCAGAACTCTTGTCTCGAAATATGGAAAAGGGATTCCCGAAACATGGAACTGCAACCTTCACCACCATGTCCCGTCTCCTCCTTTGTTCTTTATTCGTTTTTTTTTTCTTGTCTCCCCCCCCCCCCCACCCCCACCCCACCCTCCGGCTGCATCGCCTTCTTCGGTGTAACTGTACCATTCCTCCCTCTTTTCTCTCCTCCCAGCATTTTTGACAGATTTCAACGAGCGACTACCATGTATTTTAAATTACATGTCTTTGCATTATTAAGGCAGCATAGACCGCAAAGTCGTTTGCTGTACCTTTGATTGGTTTTGACTCTGCTATAAGGACATACAATGGAATGAAATCATCTTTATTCCACGTTTTCCCCTCTTGTTTTCGATGCTTTCGATTGAATCTGAATGAAATAGTACATAAGTGGGGCTATGTTTGCCAAAAAGGTTTGGTTTGTACACACACACACACACACACACACACACACACACACACACACACACACACACACACACACACACACACAGAATTGATCCTATATTATGGCCTCCTGCTTTCCCGTAGATTTCAGGTTGAACATTTACATAAATATCTTGTGACTGGAACGTGGCATGGTGCAATACGGTACAATATCTTACAACACAATTCAACGCAATACAAGACATTACACAACAAAACAATACAGTAAAGTCTGATACGAGATACACATGACAAGAAGAAAAAGAAACACCCGAAGGTGCTGGGGAGGACCCAGAGAAGCACTGCCTTCACCTGCCCTTAGAGCAGTCCTGTACCACCCCTGGAGGCCTGCGCTGTGTTGACGATGGGTACAGGCACGCGCAGGACACTCCATTAAGATATCAAGGGACATAACTGCTCCTGAACAGAGGTAAATTAGACTACAGGATGCAGCTCATAACAGCCTCAAAGTAGCATCCCCCATGGGTGTACCAGCCCGTATTTCATGACTGCAGAGCCCACCGGCGAAAAAACACCACCCCAGCTGCCGAGCACACCCCACAGACCCAACCACCCCTGCCCACGGACAGATGAAGACAGTGCCACTCCAGACACAGCCAAGCTTTCGCCATACGGTCTTATGTGCCCTCAAGAGAGAATCCAAAGTTGTAGTCTTTCCCACTGTCAACAGGACTTTCCCTGTGGTCAGTGGGTCTTTCCTCACCGCCACTGGACCTTTCTCCAGGGTCAGCCTAGTTAAGGCAAAGAAGAAAAAGAAACACCCGAAGGTGCTGGGGAGGACCCAGAGAAGCACTGCCTTCACCTGCCCTTAGAGCAGTCCTGTACCACCCCTGGAGGCCTGCGCTGTGTTGACGATGGGTACAGGCACGCGCAGGACACTCCATTAAGATATCAAGGGACATAACTGCTCCTGAACAGAGGTAAATTAGACTACAGGATGCAGCTCATAACAGCCTCAAAGTAGCATCCCCCATGGGTGTACCAGCCCGTATTTCATGACTGCAGAGCCCACCGGCGAAAAACACCACCCCCAGCTGCCGAGCACACCCCACAGACCCAACCACCCCTGCCCACGGACAGATGAAGACAGTGCCACTCCAGACACAGCCAAGCTTTCGCCATACGGTCTTATGTGCCCTCAAGAGAGAATCCAAAGTTGTAGTCTTTCCCACTGTCAACAGGACTTTCCCTGTGGTCAGTGGGTCTTTCCTCACCGCCACTGGACCTTTCTCCAGGGTCAGCCTAGTTAAGGCAAAGAAGAAAAAGAAACACAAGACATTACACAACAAAACAATACAGTAAAGTCTGATACGAGATACACATGACAATACAGTATGAGACAATACAACCCATGCAATACCCTGTATTACAAAGAAGCATAACAATGTTATACAATGCGCGCGCACACGCACGCACGCACGCACGCACGCACGCACGCACGCACGCACGCACACACACACACAACACACACACACACACACACACACACACACACACACACCAGGCCTTTCGTTCAGTACAGGACAATGCAATTCTCTATGATACCATACAATAGGATGCGATACACTACACTACACAAAACTTAACTACTCTACACTGCACTACATCACACTGTTCTACATTAAATTATTTTACAATATGAAATGGTCGATAGACCACGCGCTGGCGGAGTCAATTCGATGCTGACAATGTCATGTGTCGTAAATCATCACAACCATGAAGATGACATCCCCATTAATACAAAATCACGTTCATAGTGCTATGCTGTTCGCTTCAATTCAAAACATATTTGCCCAGGCCCGAGAGATATAGACACCTGCCGTTCTCGGCAGGAAATATGACGGCCCTCTGATAGACGAGATATGATCACATGATTCTGTTATTACACCATATTCAGTCCTCGGTAGGAGCCAACTGTGGCTGAGAAATCATGAAATCATCATGGTTCTGTAAGATTTAGAGCCCACGATCTTTCAGTTGTTCATCGGAAACGGCACGACGGCTGCCTTCAAAAAAATTGTATGGGACATGTTATGGTTTCACAGTATTTAGTTTGTCTGGGTATTTCACTCACAATGCCGTCATTGCCCATCTCTGGTGTCCATGGAGAAAGGTGGATATCATCTGTGATTTGAAGAGTTTTGGTCTTCACTGGGAAGCTGATAAACAAGGTTTTCGTGAAGATGTTGATGACTGTCCTAACAGACTTAGCGAAGAAAAGCCTCGTCTTCGTCTCCTTCGTGAAGTTGCTGTCCTTGCTCTCATTGAATTTTTTTTTTCTTTTCTTTGATAATGACGCAAGTATATTTACAAATGCGTGCGGAATTTTTTTTTTTCATTTAAAAAGCCCACTAAATGTTCAAGAGAGTCGAAACAAAACTGAACAAATGAGAAAGGAACCAACCAAACCAACCGAAGGAAAAACAATCAGACAAACAAAACTTTTCACCATCAGATATTAAAGCTTCCTTTTCCTACTGTTGAATATTACAATATCAGCCATGAATTTTTCTTTTAACAATACTACACAATACCTTCAAATGGGACAATCAGATGAGTAAATATTGTCTGACGTGAAGAACCTCTACTGCTTAGTTTCTTTCTTAAAAGCCCGTCAAGTGCGTCGTAATTTGGGGCAATTGACAAAACCTGCAAGAAAGGCGAGAACGTTTTCATTACAAGGTATAATTGCTGGAGTTTTTGCTTGGCGCATATTATTCGAATTCATATTTAGAATCCGCTTTTATGAGCCTGAAAAAATGTACAGACGTCATAAAAACGTTGTTGTGTTTGAACGTATTTATAGTTTAACGCCGGGTTTTGTGTTTTTGTGTGTGTTTTTTTCCTAATCGTTGAATTTCTTTCACTTGTATTAATAATCTTCGCCTCAAAGATGAAGCCTGTCATAGAGTTTAAAATGTATGGAATGTCTTTATCCCCTTTGCGATTTGTTTATAGACTGATTTCTCCAAATAATGTATAGTCCAGTTATTCGATCTGTCTGGCAAAGCATTATCTAACGAGAAGTGACCGTTACATGCCAACGTCTTCATGTCTAAGATGTCTCCATTGTGCTCAGCATTCCATCGGAACAGAGATTTGCAGGGTACTGCAAGCAGACAAACCCAGCGCCCTATCAAAACACTAATGTGCATGGCATTGCGAATAGGCAGGCCCTGCACCCTGTGGGAATACGGATGTGCAGGATATCGCTGCTAGACGAAGTCTGTGCCCTGTCAGCATACCGATGAGCAGAGTGCAGCGAGCTCATGAGCCCTGCATCTTGTCGGAATGTACATGTGCAGGTTCATTCCAGCAGGTGAGCCAAGTGCCCAGTCAGGACGAACAGAGTACTGTGGAGGATACTGTGAGCTTCTACCACAGAATCATGCTACTACCTTCCTGGAAAATGCTTGTTCACCACGAGCGGATGGGTGGCAAGAACCCGTGATTGTGAAAGGAAACAGAAAACGGGAAGCTCTCTCGGAAACAGGAGGAGGAAACTCTGTAGGAAATAGGGTGAAAACATCCACCGGACACAGGAGATGGAAACTGTAGCCGGAAATTGGGGACGGAAGTCTCTGATTGCCTGGCCAAATTCCATTCACAATTCCTACGATGGACAACATTCGTGTACACGTGAATGCCATGTACTTTCTTTCCCGTCGAATATCAAGCCCATGACGTCCACCGGAAGAGGAAATAGACGGAGAAATGCATATATCATTTCATTTAATGCTGGAACTGAAAAAGTGCACATCTGCATTTGAAATAGGCTGTCCATTACGTTCTACATGATGTATACATTAAACTGGCTGCGTTTTTTGAACACTATCCCTTTCGATGCCTGGTTTGACTTAGACCTTTTCTATGTGCAAACGAAAATACAATTACACAAACAAAACAAAACAATAAAGATAACATCCTCCTTTTTGTACCCCTCCGTCCAGATTGAGGATCCATATTCCACCCACCCACCCCATACTCTCATCTCATGACACCCCCCTTCCCTTCAGCCTCCTACCACCTTAGGTGAGTTCATACCTATACTCCCCTTTCATACAATCCTGCTCGAATCTTAACCGGAGAATCGTCATTTTCTGTTCGATTAACGCAGGGTTCAACATTCATACCTACCATAAGCAGTTCTGCAGACTGGAAAGCCCACTACAGGAAACCTAAGAACAAAAATCCCCCTCGACAGAAGCGGACTTGTGCCATCAGACCAACTGGTAACGATGTTCACCGTGGGTCTCCCTGTTTACACTGGGTGGCCGGACCTCAGACTTGCAACGTTCTGGAACTGAAAAATGAGCAGCGTGCTCCGACCAGAGGAACTGTTGATCATGGTAGGTGGTTGGTACGGTCTTTTCGTAAAGAACAGATGTCTACACACACACACACACACACACACACACACACACACACACACACACACACACACACACATACACACACACACACACACACACACACACACACACAAAATAAAAATTAGCTGCAAAGAAAATAAAAATTTTAACCCAGTGCCCACTTAATAATTTCTTTTTCTTGTTAAAAACTCCCGCGCGGGGGCTCACACACACACACACACACACACACACCACACACACACACACACCCACACACACAAAACACACCCACAAACAGCACGCGCGCACCGCGCTTCGCGCGCGAAACACACATTTCCCTTTAAAAAACAGATGAACACTTTCCCTTTCCCAATGCGGAGCGGCCATGGGATATAAAGTGAACCAAGGGGTATGGACAATCCAACTGTCTTCATCTCACGCCCACATGCACACGGAGTCACATTTCGAAAACCTTTGACCAGCTGTCACGTCCGTATTAGTTTGAGCGCCCCGGGGTTCCCTTTCATTTTTTTTTACTACGTTTTTTCCCTAATTTGGTTTCGCCTCGCATTTTCACTGAAATTGATTTTTTCGTTTGCTACTCCTCCTCCTCTCCCTCTCCTCTCTCCCTCTCCTCTCTCCCCTCTCCCCCTCTCTCTCTCTTGTGTGTGTGCGTGTGTGTGTGTGTGTGTGTGTGAGGGGAAGAGAGAGAGAGAGAGAGAAAAAGGGAAAAGAGGCGAGAACAAAATTTATTTCAGAATTCTTGTTTTTTAACGAGCATCGACGGGCCATCCACCCAAACGAACCCCCTGGCGAAAGAACAGAGAAAATGTAAACCAAGGGGGAACGACACGTAAACATGCAGAGCTGGGGCCCATGTTCCGGGAACGATAGCAATCAACCAATGTTTTGAACCAGGGGGGGGGCATTAAAATACGCTTACTCGTGATCATCATCGATAAATTTTTTTGATAAACGCCATTCGGGGATTAAATCTGGGGAAAGGAAATTTCCAAAACAGCCCCCAACTTGTATTTAGAAAAAGGCGGCTGTCATTTTTTTCAACGAAAAAAAAAAAAAGCCTTCACATTTGGAGACGGGCGGAAACAATAGTCAAACAAATCTGAATACAACGTAGTAAAGTGAGTCTTTCCCTTTAAGGGGGGTGAAGAAAAAAAGAAGACAAGAAAAAAGGGAATGTTGTGTTGTGTGGTGTGTGGTGTGTGGTGGGGGTCAGGGTCAAAAATAAACCAACCAAAGTGTGGCCCTCCCCGCCCTTTCAACGGGACATAAGTCCAAACCAGACATCTTGGCGCCAAGCAACGGCTCCATGCTCGCATTCACCATTTAGCACAGCGGGGAGACAGCAGACAGTAAAAAGTGGCGGGACCGACGGTCTCGGTGGGTTTTGGGGTCAACCCTCGGGCCTCCCCAACTCATCTAGCCAATTTTAGAATGACCATGCCTACAAGTTAACCACAGGCGCCATTAAAGTAGAAAGGGGGGAAGTAGGGGGTGGTGGGGGGAAATCTAGCAAATAAATTAAATGCCAATTGCCCCACAGAGAAAAGGGCGGTAAGGCAGACTGTCATGTTTGAAATCCAAGGGAAAAAGGGGGAGATAACTTGGGGTACGAGGCGGTAAAAATACGGACAAGGGTACTCCCCCTTTTTTGACAGATGGGAAACGGGATAAAAAGGGGATGGAAGTAAGAAGGGGAGAACGAGAAGGGGGAACAAACAAGAGACAGAAGAAAAGGGGGCGAGTAATCTCTGGGGAGAGAAGAGCAAGAATGAGGGAGAAGGGGAAGAACCAAGTGAGCTTAGCACGAATAGTCCAGGGGAAGGATTAGGGAATTTGGGAAAGGTTGCTAACTAATGAAGGAAAAAAAGAAAAAAAAAAAAAAAAAAAGAAACCCTGCCTTTTGATAAGAGCAACTAAAAGAAGAGAGAGGGGGTGCAATGCTTTAAGCAGGAAGAAAGAAAGGAGAACAGATGATGTTTAGTCACGTTCTATTTTAAAGGGGGTTTTCACCCTATTTTGGCCAGCGCCATTTCCATGGGCATCCAACCTACCAGTGCCAGATCCAGCCGCCGGGTGCCAGCATCAAACCTGACCAATGCCAAGGGTTTTTGGGTCGTTTGTAAAAGGACAGTAAAAAGGAAAAAAAAAGAAAAAAAAACAGTTTTCTGAATAGTTAAGATCACCTGGCCAGAAAGTAAAAACTTTTTATACCCGGTTTTATTAATGATGTTTTAGATAAATGATTTTTGAAGTTCGGAAAAAAGAAATTTTTATTTTTTGTTTCCTATGCATGAGTTTCGTTCTATACCATGTTATAAAGTTATAGACTTTACTAGGTTTACTATTGATTACGAATGCAAAAATATAATGAATCGTAAGAAGCTGTGATGTGTTTGGCTTGCCTATCCTTCCCCCACTGAAAAAAAACCCGGGGTTGACAATTTATTGGGCGACCTGCCGGATATTCTGGCCCATTTATTACAATTGTTTCAACTTCTCAGAGAGAAGCTGGGGGATTAAGTTTTGTAATCCAAAAAAGGGGGTTGTCTTACTGATTTCCCAAAAGTTAATACAGGTTTGGGTTTGCTTCCAAGAAGTTTACTGGGTTTGCATTCACCCCAAGACTTTTTTCGCACAGATTCCTATAATTCCTCTCATATTGGGGTCGGCCGGCGTCTTTAAAAAAACAATTACGTTGTCCCAAGCAATTTTATCTTCATAGATTGTGCTTTTCGTCACGCTGTCGGAAACCACCAGTTTGCTGTCGTATTATAAAATTTTGTTCAAAAAAAAGAAAAAAAAGAAAAGATAAAGGGCGGAAGAAAAGAACACCCCATTGACAACTTTGAGCTCGCTCGTGATTTGGGTTTACTCGGGAGATAGTTCGTGCATTTGTTAAAAACCAACAAAAGATGGAAAGAGATGAACGCGCGAAAGACGCCGGTTCAGTAGATACAAGCGGGAAAGAAAAAGCAGCGCAACCGGGAAACAGAAAGACTAAAGGAAGCGCAGGAAACAGAAAGACAAAAGGGAAAACGCAGGAAACAAAAGAATGAAGCGGGAAACGGAAAGATTAAGGTTCAATTAAGTTAAGAAAGTGAGGATACAAAGGGACCACTGGGGAGGGAGTTCATTTCCCATGATCTTCCACATGCCCCCCCCCCAATGCCAAAATTCTGGGAAGGACCGTTCATTGATGCATACACTCGTTTCGAAACGTTTGCGACCAGTCGGGGGCCTCCAAAAAGTGGGAGTCATTTTGTCGCTTACGACAGTAAGGCATTACAAATTTTCAATCGTTCCCAGCAGAAAAACAGCTGTTTGGGCGCGTAAAGGAATCGTTATGAAGGATTTGACCTCACAAGGAGGGGTTCAGGAAAAAATTTTCTTCAGCAAAATTACAAGCAGTGAGACGTACACTCATTTTTGGTGCACGTTTAATCACTTTTTGAAAGTGGTTAAGTTGAGCGGTACAAAAGGGATTTCCTGAGTTGAAAGACTATTAAAAGGGAACGGGTTTTGTCGGTTGCGGCCCTGATTAAACCCAAATACATTTGAAAGAAAGACAGCCAAACAGCAAGAGTTCTGAGTTCGAAAGGGGTGTAAAGAGGCCGTCGGGGACAAGGGTGCAGAGAAACGGTGCTAGGCACGGTGAGAAAGTGCAAGGAGACTGGGGATTTTTTCTCAAAGTCTCAAACCCATGGGGGGCAAAGGAAGGGCAAAGGGACTTGGTTTTCATTTGTCACAAAAAAGGGACATGTGGCGGGGGATTGTCCTGGGGTTCCAAAAGGGCAGCACCTTGCAAGAAGTCGAAAGGGTGCCGGGGAAACGACCTCAGGGGAAACCAAAAGGGATTCAGCTGAAAGGGTGGGGCAGCCTAGGGCTACACTGGACGCATCGTGTCAGGGAGGGGGGCACTGGGGCGAGGGGTTCGTACCAGTGGAAAAGGGGTGGATTGCCAGCAAGGTGAAAGTGTTACGAGACACGGGTTGTTCAGTGGTGTAGTTAAAACAACGCGGGTCGAAAAAAGGGGTTTTGACAGGGCAAATCCAGACCTTCCCTAATCGATGCATTGTGAGGGGTTTTCCAGTTGCTAAATAAATCGTACCCCTACTTCTCACGATTGTCTGCGTTGTGATGGAAAAACCCCCTTTCATGTTTTATCATTGAAATATTTCCAGTGAAAAGGGATCCAGGGGATCCAAAGTTTTACGCTCGGGGGCAGCAGTTCAAAAAAGGGAAAGAAGGGGAAAAGGTTGAAAAACCTTGGTCTTCCAGAAAGGGAAAGGCAGGCAAGAGGTCGCCCGAGGGTTTTTAGGGCAGCGCAGGAACAAAACCCTTCGCTCGAAAGTTTTGGGGGTT
Organism: Conus ventricosus; assembly: GCA_018398815.1. Lineage (NCBI taxonomy): Eukaryota > Metazoa > Mollusca > Gastropoda > Neogastropoda > Conidae > Conus > Conus ventricosus. The sequence goes on along the minus strand of CM031606.1, from coordinate 60,493,554 downwards.
GGCAAGAGGGGGAAGAAACAGGGGGTTAAGGGGGTGAGACAGTTTTTCTTGTAAAGGGGGGCTTTTGTACCGATGTTCACCAAAGGGGGAAACATAAGGTGCCCACTCATTAGAGGTACCAGCAGGTTTCGTGACACGTCATGTCGGGGGGCCGAGTCGCTCGCGGTATCTCGGCACACAAAAAGGCTGACCGAACTTTGAGACTTTCATTGGCCAGGAGCAAAAGGGAGACATCAAGCGTTTTTGCATGCATGTGACTGTTCAAAGGTCACCACAAGAGGGGGGAAGGGGGAAAGGGACCTCTTAAACAGCCTCCTTTGATTACACACCATTTAGAGGGGGGCGTTGATCTGATTGGGCCCAACCGCCCGTTCCAAAGGGGGCACAGGGTTTTGTTACCCTTTGGACTACGCGACCAATACCCAGAACGTTGCATTGAAAGGCGTAGATCCAAAAGGGCCGAAGGGCTGGTAGACACTTTTCCCCGCGTAGGGTCCAGCCAAAATTCTCATGACAGGGGGGCACAGTCACCCCAGGCGGGATGAAGGGGGTCAAAGGCGCTAGGGGCCACGCTTCTCACTCCCCCCCTAAACCCCCCACAATGCAATGGCTTGGTGGGAGATTCAAAGGTGTGCTGAAGGGCATCTTTAAAAAAACCTGTGAGGAAAACCAGCAGATTGGGGCCGCTACATTCCAGCGGCACTGTTCGCCCAGGGGAACCCCTCAGGGAAAACCAGCTTTTCCCCCATTTGGCTGCGTATGGCGACAGTTCGGGGACCATGTCATTCTCAAAGAGCGTGGTCCGAAAACGGAGTCCCAAAAAGGTAAAACCACTTATCTAGGGGGACCTACGCAATAGGCTCGAGGGAAAAGTAAGGGCGCAAGGGGGGTTTGCAGGGGCAGGGGCTCAGAAAAACAATAGACAGGGGGGGAGGAACAATTCCTCAAGGGGGGAGATCAATCCTGTTTTCTGCTTTCCCCGGATCCAAAAAGCTGCTGATCATTGGGGAAGGACCCTTTACCATCATTGAAAAGGTAATAGACTACCGAATCGATGTGAATGGGGAAAACAAAACTTTTTTCCCGCAAATTTGCTCCCAAAAATTTAGGTGGACTCACACATAGGGGCAGCAGCAATCATTGATGGGGGGTAAGGGACCCCGCAAAGAAGGGGGGAAATTTTTTTGCCTGAGTTTCCAGGAAAGAGTCATACAGGGGGTGTCAAATGTATGAAGGGGTAGACAGAAAGGGAAAAGGGGGAAGTAGGGGGGTCCTAAACAGATAGGGGGTCCCTGACTGAAACCCGCAGGACAACTCTAGAGACATGTACGGGGGAGTTTCATCGCAAAAGCCCGTACAGTGAAAAGCCTACCCGATCCCAAAAATGCCACCAAGCAAAGTATCGAGGAGGGGGTAGAAAAGATGATGGACCTTGGGTGATTGAACCGTCCCCAAACATCGTTAGTGCACCCGTCGTCTAGTGAGGAAAAAGTCGGTGACATCGATTCTGTTTGACTTAGACGTCAACCTTTTCACCAAGGTCGATGCAAGGTCATACGAAAATGGAAGCCTTTCGCTCAAACCCACAACAAGAGCAGTATTTCACCAGGGTAGACTGAGCAAGGGTACGGCAAATACCTTGATGAGGGCTCAAAGGAAGTCACAGCATTCCCACTCCAGGGTATACCAGTGGCGAGTATTCCCTTTTGGGTGGTCAACGCACCCGCAGTCTTTTCTCGGTATGAGGGAAATTTTTGACGGGGTGAAGGCGTTGTAATTTTAGGATACTCTGATAGCACCGAGCATGGGGGGGACTAGAGGGAGCTGGAGCATTTTTGAAAGGTTGAACAACCCAACTCACAGCCAACCACAAAGTCCGGGTTGGTTTTCAACCTGGGGTTTCCCAGTTTGTTGTCGGGGGCGACCAAAGCAGCCGAAAAAAGGAAAAGGGGGGAAGATAAATTCAGAGAGACAAAACCAAAACAGAAGTCAGGAGTCTGCTAGGTTTTATTGGGTTTTTAAGGGAGTTTTTTTCCAAATTTGCAGCTCACGAGCCTCTCATGATTTGGGGAAAGGGAGGGGAAAACCGCAGTGGTCGAGTGGTCAGACCGCAGAGCAAGCCTGCAGACGGTGTTGGAAAGACAGGTTTTCCCGTCCCCCCCTGAAGCACCAGATATGTCCAAACCCTTTTTGTTGCGGACAGATGCATCAGGGGGGGGATAGGTGCGGTATTGTTGCAGGCATGAAGGGGTCGATTCCCTGGAGATATGCAGCAGGGGGTTTACAAAGGGGGAAAAGGGGACCAACTGTAGAGAAGGGGTGTTTTGCCTTGTGTGGGGCCCCAGAAATTCCCAAATACTTGTAGGGAAAGATTCGTGATCGGAGACGGATCATCAACCATCAAATTTTTGCAGGAGGGGCCCGCTGAAAAACACAGAGTGCTGCGTTGGGGAAAGGGGATTTCACCCTACAGGTTTGGGGCAGTCAAACCCGGTCGACAGAATTCGGAGCTGACATTTAAGCGGTAGTCTAGCAAGCTCAACTCAAGGAAATCGTCCTACCGGGGTGCTTTTTTTGATAATATGTTTGATTCAGTTTTGCGATTTTATTGGGTTCATTTCCCGTTGGCATGGTTCATAATTTTTGTTGGTTTGTTCATGAAAGTAGTTTCTTGAGCATCAGTCGCTTTTGTAGTGAGCATTATTTGGGAAATAATAGGGTGGGATTCCCAGGGTTGAAGTTCAGGATCGTGATCAATTTTAAATTCTTTTCAAAGAATTGGAAGAGAAAATAGGGGAAATCCGCAGGTAGGGGAATTTCATAATGCGCACAGAGGGCGTTATAAAGATCGGAATAACGCAAGAGCGCACCAATGAAACCATTTGGAGTGATTCACTAATGATTATTTTAAAAAATTTATAAACCGTTGGTTGTAAAGTATTTTTTAAACCCTTTTTACGGACTTGTGTCAGCAAATTCGGTTGTTGCTTTTTTGTACCTTGTTTTTTGGGCAAGCGGGGCTTTTTTTTGCAAGGGGAAATTGCACTCAAAAATAAACACAAACCAAAGGGGGTCCTCCCGGCCCTTTAAAATGGCATAAGTCCAAACGCAACTCTTGGCGCCAACAGACGGTCCATGCTCGCCCACCAATTTAGCACAGCGAGGGGACAGCGACATCTAATGGGTGGACCGACGGGCCGGGAGGTTTGGTCGACGCCCCGGCCCTACCCAACCATCTGCCAATTTAGAGTGACCGGCCTACAAGAAACCACACGGCGCCAGTTAAGTAGAAAGGGAAGGGGAGGTGGGGGGTGGGGGTGAAAACTAGCTAACAATTTTAATGAAACCTTGACCACCACAGAAGTAACGGAGCATGCTTCATATTTGAATACCCAAGGAATTAGAGGGAATACTCGGGACGAGGGGGGTAAAAATCCCCTACCATGGGACCGCCCTTTTTGACGATCGGAACGTAAGAAGGGGTTAAGTGAGAGAACGGGGGAACGAGAAGGGAGAAAGAACAAAGACAAGAGAGAGAGGGCTGGTGTAATCTCTGAGGGAAAAAGCAGAAAAGATGAGGGGAGGAGAGGAAGAACCAAAGGGGGCTTTCACAGTAGTCTGCAGAGGAAGGACTTGGAGGATTGGAGAAGAGAGTTGCTAAAAATGAAGAAAAAGAAAGAAAAAAAAAAAAAAGAAAAGCCCATTTCCCTTTTAAAAGACAACTAGAAAAAAGAGCGAGAGAGGCAATCGTTTAAGCAGGAAAAAAGAAGGGGAACAGATCGAGTTGAAGCACGTTCTATCTTTCCGGGGTTTTGACCTCAACTTGGCCAGCGCCACTTCCATCGCAGTCCAACCTGACCAGGCCAGCAGTCCCCGCCTACCTGCCGCACTAACCGACCAATGCCAAGGTTGTGTCGGCGTGAAAGGACAGTGAAAAGGAAAAAAAAGAAAAGAAAAACAGTGATTCGGAATAGTTAAGATCACCTGGGCCCGGTAAAGTAAAAAATCTATTTATCCCGGGTGATTAAAGTTTTTATATAAATGATTTTTGGGAAATTCAGGAAAGAAAATGTTTTATTTTTGTTTGATTCCAAGCATTGATGTTTTTGTTCTATGACCATTGTTAAATTTTTGACTTTACAGTGTTTGATGTGACAATGCATGATATTGAATGAACGAAACAAGCGGGGGTGTGTTTTTTGGGCTGGGCGCTAGTCCTTCCCCACGACATAACCCGAGGTTGACAGTTGGGTTGGTGTGGTGTGTGTGGTTGGGGTTTTGTGTGTGGGGTGGTGGTGTGTGAGAGAAGGAGAGAGGAGAGGAGAGAGAGAGAGAGAGAGAAGAGAGAGAGAGAGAACATTTTTAGACATGGGTTTCTTTCAATCAACACCTTGGTCAATCCGGCATAGCCAAAGAAATCCCTTTCCTTTGGCAAAATGACGTGGGATGGGTGCACCCGCCAAATTAAATTTGGTGAAAATCGGTTCATCAGTTTCTGCATAATCTTTGTGCAAAATAACATTGTACAGGAAACGGATGAACAGTCAAGTGCGCAGTGTCAGAATCATCTGCATGCACGTGAACAAATTCAGAGATTTCATGTAATTCTTCATTCATTTATTCATTCATTCATCGCCTACTACCCCCTCCTGAGGTGCAGGCCGCACCTCCAGGCATCTTTGTCCTCGGCTCTTTTTTTCCCAGTTGGTTCCATGTCATCCCCATGTTCCTGATGCCATGTAATTCTTCACACTAACACAATCACCCTCCCGGGCACTTCTTTATGGTTGATATTCAACTGTCGCTACATGCGGTTTATGGACCAGCCGACCGCACCGAGCTCTATCAGAGCTGCACAGTTCACGCTGGTTTCAGATAATCTACACTAGTCAACCGCGTGCAGATGACTGATGAATATTCATACCGTCCTTGTGTTTCAAACGATTGTTTTATTACCCCCAGCTTGCACAAAATGGAGTCAGAATCTAAGATGGAGAGATCCGTAATAACACGGGAATGATCAGGAAATGGATATAGCGATATGTGTGTGCAGGGGGTGGGGCAAGGGGGAGGGACAAGGAGAGCGGGGATGAGAACAGGACTGTAAAACGTGGTGTTGAAGTGTGAACCTTAAACCCTGTTCTGAGAGCGTCTGGAAACCATCCGATTCTCTTTTGTGTATAGAACATTTATCACGTCTGTCTGGAGCCGATATTCGAAATCCGAGTACAGCTCATCAGTAACCCTTGCCTCGCCGAACTAGTTCACCCGTGTGTGAGAGACAGTGACATATACCACCTTGAAATCAGTTTCTTTGTTTATTTGTTTGGAGCTCGCGTGACTAGGGATAATAACAACTAAACGAAGACATATCTATTGCGGGAAGGGATTTAGAATGAAGAGACGCATCAGGTGATCTGAGACTGGCTGAAAGGACCGGAGAAAGTACCACACCAAGTACCAAACAAAAATCCCACAAACAGCATTTGGTGGTGATGTAGGCATACAGGTTTTCAATTTCATCAAGTCACGTAAATGTAGGGTTTATTGCTCCCTCTATTACCACCACCAACACACCATCCAATACCCTCTGTCTGTCTGTCTGTCTGTCTGTCTGTAGCTCTCTCTCTCTCTCTCTTTCTCTCTCTCTCTCTCTCTCTCTCTCTCTCTCTCTCTCTCTCTCTCTCTCTCTCTCTCTCTCCCCCCCCCCCACACACACACACACACACACACACACACACACACACACACACCCCTCTCTCTCTCTCTCTCTCTCTCTCTCTCTCTCTCTCTCTCTCTCTCTCTCTCTTCTCATACCTCTTCTAACACCCTCTCTTCACATTACAATGCACGCCATTCCCACTGATGCTGATAACAGTTCTCTCATTACTTCCACTGGCTGGGGAAAAAAGGATAGAAGAAAAAAAGAAAAAGAAAAAAAAGGCCTGCTGGAAATAATCGATGTATCCCATATCCCTATCCATTCATAACTGAAAAGAGTAACTCCCCCATTTCCCCTGTCTTAACCTCTCCCCTCCCCCCTCCTCCTCCACCCCTTGTCTCCCTCGGTGGCCTTTCAGCAGTTCAGGCCAGCTGACAGAAACCGATAACCCCCTCCCCCTACCCCCACCCCCACCTCAACATCGCTCAATCACTGCAGGTAACTTCACTGTCCCCGGAGGCTCAGAGTCCGCTAATAGGAAGAACTTCTCAAGGCCACGGTTAC
>CM031606.1:60482442-60484942 GCA_018398815.1 Conus ventricosus | reverse complement strand
AGCAAACCTAAAGGACATATCCCTTTTTTTTATTAAACATAAATTATCTATCCATTCCATGGTTGTAAGACTTATTGTAATGAAAATCGATATCAGGGGCAACCTTTAACATTTACACATAATTAACTGATATTTACTTCTCTCTCTCTCTCTCTCTTTCTCTCTCTCTCTCTCTCTCTCTCTCTCACACACACACACACACACACACACACACACACACACACACACACACACACACAACACCACACCACAACACACAACATAAGCATGCACGCACGCACACGCACAAACACACACACACACACACAAAACACACCACACACACACACACACACACACACACACAACACACACACACACACACGCCACAAGAAGGACTGACCAGGTCGAAAATTTGAATAATAACACTGCTACTAACATTCCACACACTACCACACCATTACCACCACCATCAATAATGATAACAATGATAATAGCAGTAGCAGCAATAGTAGTAGTAGTAGTAGCAGCGGTGGCAGTAGAGTAGTAGCAGCAGCAGTAGTAGTAACAGTCGTAGTAGTAGTAGTAGCAGCAGCAGTAGTATAACAGTCGTAGTCGTAGTAGTAGCAGCAGCAGCAGTAACAGCAGCGTAGTAGTAGTAGTAGTAGTATTAGTAGTAGTAGTAGACATATAGTGTATAATAGTTCTATACGCTAGTGAGTGAGCAGATGTTCCAGTCAGTATCGGATTAGCGTGTAGCGATTTCTGGTATCGGATGCAGGAATGTAAAAGATGAAATGGCGAAAAAGAAAAAAAAGAAAGAAAAACGAAACCGGCGCCCAGGAAGACCGAGCAGCCAGTCGCCGTCATCCAAAGCGAAAAGACGAGCCATGATCGGGTCAGACAGCCACCTGATAACACACAAGAGAGAGAGAGAAACACCTGGTCCTGGTGAAGCTCGGAACCAAGTCCCAACCGACTGAATGCACCGCAGGTTCAAGCTGACGGCATCTGTCGCTACGGTCAAGGGACCACACAAAAGCAGCACACCTCTCAAGGCTGTCACAAGGTTTCATTCCGAATTGGCATGCAGCACAGTGTCTCTGGGATTGCCTGTCTACTTGGTCTTTGGAGCTATTCCACACGACCCTTTTCTTTCCACCACTAGGTCTATGTTTGCGAAGTGCGTTTCTTGCAGCTGGTATTACGATGCCAGTCAGACAGCATGGTTGGTAGATACGTGGCTGTAACTGGCTTGGAAACCAACAGTAGACGAGCTGTATAAGCCTTACTTTTTACATTTTCACAAAGGATAAGTCTTAAAAGCTTCATTTGTGATCGACTTTATCTAAACCCCTTTTGATCTGCTACAGGATAGAAGACAGGAAAAGGCCAAAAGACATAGGGAAACCTCACCAGCCATTCCAATGTCACTGACAATTTTACTCCGTGTGCCAGACCAGCATTGGCGGAGCAGTCTGACAGCCCGAACATGGAATTTTGCCGTGGGCATTTTATAGCATGACGCACCTTCAATCAAACAGATTCGAAATAATCATTGGTTTAAATTTGTGTATACCTGTTTGGAAAAGACATTTCACCTGTAAACAGCATCGAGTAATGCAGGCATTAAATGATCCGCACTTCAAGGAAAATAGGTAATGTATGCAACAGAGATTCAAGATGACCGTAAAACTTCTAAGGTGCGTTCGGTCGTAGCATAAGCGGATTAAGACTGAACCTTGTGTAAACAACGAGGCTGTAATACTGACATGGACACCGGGGCTGTATATGCAGACACTGAATCTTGGTAACAACAGGCTGTAACTGACATGACACGGGGTGGGATATGCAGACACTGAATCTGCAGTCATGCGTACTCATCCCCTGGAAATGCACCAGCACCGAGTCAGTCTGCCACACACGCACATGCTTGACGACAGCCATTTATAATGCACTGCTAGTGTTCTGACTTAGCATGTCTACAGTTAAGTTAGCATGTGTACAGCAAAGTGTTCGTAGCCCCATATGTCTTAACCTCTCAAACTCGCAATTTTCTGTTTGATCGAAGTTATAACCAAGGCTGCTTTTGCGAAAAGATGAGACATCTGTCAAGGAGCTCAAGGAAAATACCTACACAAGAAAGGATACCTTGGCATATAACGATTCGTATCTTGTCTGCTTTTTCTCTCGACACGCGAACAGCGTTTTAAAAGTATATAACGGATATGCCGTGATTTGCTGCATCCTGATGCCGGCACTTCCGGTGGCGTAGTTTTTTTCCTGTAGCATTACTGATCGCATGAGCGTTCTCTCTTAAGCACATGGATCACCTCCCTTGGGTGACAGCTGCTTGCATGGGCTGTGGAATTGCTTTACTGTTTGGCAGTCTTGGCAGACTTGACACCCAGGATCACCTGATTTGCCAAAATTTCACTTGATTTAAGCTGACCTCCGTGTTGCTTTCCACACTTGGGTTCAACGTGAGTCATACGGGGTACCAAATCGTGTCACTGTATAT
>CM031606.1:60464942-60474942 GCA_018398815.1 Conus ventricosus | reverse complement strand
AACTGCACAAACACTCCAAGAAAAAAAAGAAAGAACTGCAACAGGTTGGTTTTTCTTATTGACCCCAGACAAGACACTCGTACCCCCTACGAACCAATGAAAAGCTGCCTGGATTCCCCCATGTCCGGGAGGAAGAAATTCAATCATGTTGGGTGATCCGTCTTGTCTGTCGTCAGGCTTATCAGCAGACATAACACGCTTTTTTTCTGGGGCACCAGTCGCAAGGTACGTTGACCTAATTCTGCGACAAGGTCTTTTTTGTTTTTGTCATTGTTTTTGTTTTTTAATCATGATAGCCCAGCCGACCACACAGGTCCTTTTCAGGCCCGCCAAACCCACAGGAAAAAAGGCCACATCCGGAAAAGGTCACATCCGGAAAAATATTACAGCCTAAGAGAGAAGCAAAGCAAGCAAACAATGTATGACCAGGTAGGCCTAGCTACACTACTGATCTAACCTTATGATGGATCACAAGAGATGTGCATGCCATGAGACGGGGACGAAAAGCTTTGAACGACCTGGTTTGGTGACGTTTCTTTCGGTTTAAAACTTACATTATCTTCGATGCTCGCAATAATGTATGTGTTCTGCATGGTTGCGGGTCAGGCATGAAATATTCAAGCGATGATGCACCATTATTTGTTTGTTTTGCATTGATACCTACAACGTCCCTGATTGGTGCCAAAAAGAAAAAAAAATGAAGATAGAAATAAATAAAAAACGATCGAGATTCTCACCACCCTCTCCACTGTGTCTTTCCATTTCATTCCGCTCGTAAAGTCACTCCTAACACAGGCCTGCGTCATTTTGTAATGACGTAAAGATGCGTAACAGTAGTAGTTGTAGTAGCAATAGTAGTACTAACAGCAGCAGCAATAGCAGTTGTAGTAGTAGCATTTCTAAGAGCAGGAGCAGTGGTAGAGCAAGAACAGGAGTAGTGGTAGACAAGAACAGGAGTAGTGGTAGAGCAAGAACAGGAGTAGTCGTAAGCAAGAACAGGAGCACTGGTAAGCAAGAACAGGAGTAGTAGTAAAGCAAGAACAGCAGTTGGTAGACAAGAACAGGAGCACTGGTAGAGCAAGAACAGAAGTAGTGGTAAAGCAAGAACAGGAGCACTGGTAGAGCAAGAACAGAAGTGGTAGAGCAAGAAAGCATGTAAGCAAGACAGCACTGGTAGAGCAAGAACAGAGTAGTGGTAAGCAAGAACAGGAGCACTGGTAGAGCAAGAACAGGAGTAGTGGTAGAGCAAGAACAGAAGTAGTGGTAAAGCAAGAACAGGAGCATGGTAGAGCAAGAACAGGAGTAGTGGTAGAGCAAGAACAGAAGTAGTGGTAAAGCAAGAACAGAAGCAGTGGTAGAGCAAGAACAGGAGTAGTGGTAGAGCAAGAACAGGAGTAGTGGTAAAGCAAGAACAGAAGCAGTGGTAGAGCAAGAACAGGAGTAGTGGTAGAGCAAGAACAGAGCAAGACAGGAGTAGTGGTAGAGTAAGAACAGGAGTAGTGGTAAAGCAAGAACAGAAGCAGTGGTAGAGCAAGAACAGGAGTAGTGGTAGAGCAAGAACAGGAGCAGTGGTAGAGCAAGAACAGGAGCAGTGGTAGAACAAGAACAGGAGCAGTGGTAGAACAAGAACAGGAGCAGTGGTAGAACAAGAACAGGAGCAGTGGTAGAGCATGAACAGGAGCAGTGGTAGAGCAAGAACAGGAGTAGTGGTAGAGCAAGAACAGGAGTAGTGGTAGAGCAGAACAGGAGCAGTGGTAGAGCAAGAACAGGAGCAGTGGTAGACAAGACAGGAGCAGTGTAGAACAAGAACAGGAGCAGTGGTAGAACAAGAACAGGAGCAGTGGTAGACAAGAACAGGAGCAGTGGTAGAGCATGAACAGGAGTAGTGGTAGAACAAGAACAGGAGTAGTGGTAGAACAAGAACAGGAGTAGTGGTAGAGCAAGAACAGGAGTAGTGGTAAAGCAAGAACAGGAGCAGGAGTAGTGGTAATGATGGATTTCGCAACGCTTGTGGTAAAAAGAAGAAATGGTGAAGAAAGGGCGTGCTCCCCCCCCCTCTCCTCTCCTCTCCCCTCTCTCTCTCCTCTCTCTCTCTCTCTCTCTCTCTCTCTCTTACTTTTTCTATAATTCGTTAATATGTGGGTCTAAACAATCGTTTACGAATGCTTACAATTTTACGTATGGAAATATTGTACGCGCTTGTCGTGTGTGTGTGTGTGTGTGTGTGTGTGTGTGTGTGTGTGTGTGTGTGTGTGTGTGTGGTGGTGCGTGCGTGCGTGCGTGCGTGCGTGCGTGCGTGCGTGCGTGCGTGCGTGCGTGTGTGTGTGTGCGTGCGCGCGCGCGCGCGTGTGCGTCTCTCTCTCTCTCTCTCTCTCTCTCTCTCTCTCTCTTGTTGTTTCTCTCTGCGTCCCTCTGTCTGTCACTCTGTGTGTGTGTGTGTGTGTGTGTGTGTGTGTGTGTGTGTGTGTGTGTGTGTGTGTGTTTGCGCCTGGGTGGGTGGATGGTATCTCCCCGTCATTGTCATGCTACTATCGTCACATCACTCGTCTCACCTTACACTTTCAATGCCACGCGGCATTATTTGCATATGAACGCTACCTGCCTCAGCACAAGGGCGTACAGAGGTGGCGGATTCTCTCTTCAAAGGAAAAAGACAACCGAAGTCACCCGTACACATACAGGGGCAAGGAAAAACACGGGGCCCTGAAGCGAAATATGAAGAAAAGAGAGAGAGGAGAGAGAGAGAGAAAGAGAGAGAAAAGAGAGAGAAGAAGAGAGAAGAGTGGTTGTGTATGGTGTGGTGTTTGGGGTTTTGTGTGTGTGTGTGTGTGTGTTTTGGGGTGTGTGTGTTGTGTTCCGTGTGCTGGGGCGAGTGTTGGTTTTTTGGGGTTTTGTGGGGCGTGCGAAATGTGTGCACACACAGACAGATAAACTAGATACATAACATACATATACAATTTTACACTCTCTACAAATCGTTTTTAAAATGGGTTTTTGGGCAATGAAGGACGATTGTTTTTAAAAAACAAATTGGTTTTCCCCCCCCTAATTCTTCACCAGAGAGAAAAGAGAAGGGGGGGGGGGGGAAAAAAGATAGACAACAACAGACTAACAGACAGACAGAGACAACAAAAGACAGACAGAGACAGAGGGAAAAACCGCCCAACCCTGAAGCTTTACTAAACCCAAAATTTAAAAAGGGGGAAAAAACGTCAAAAAACTTTTCTTGGCACCATTAAAATTTCCTCGAATGGGAGCATGGCCCCTTTAAAATAAAAGAGAAAAAGAGAAAAGAGAGAAAGAAGGGAAGAGGAAGAGAAAAGAAAAGAGAGAAGAACTCCCTTTTCCTGTGCCCGTAAGTCTTCTTTATCCGGGGGGGGGGTTAAAAGGGGGGGGGGGGGGGGGGGGGGGGCTTTGGACCAGAAAGCAAACCCAACCCTTTAAAACCCTCACCCTGCCCCCGGCCCCCTCAAGGTTTTCCCCCCTGGAGGAAAAAACCTTTCCCCCATCACCAACTCGGGGAGTCCCCCCCCAAAAACTGGTTAAAACCTCTCCCCAAAAAATGGGGGCCTTTTAAAGACAAAAGTAAAAACCGTTCAATTTTTTGCAGGTTTGTGTTGTAACCCTTTTTCGACTGGGGGGCCTTTTCAGGACTTTTTTCCGCCCAAAAAAATAATTCCCATGAAAAGGAAAGTATTTTTTTAAAAAAAATTTATTTCCAGCCCAATTTTCTTAACACCGGGTCTGGACATTTCCAAAAAAAAAATACAAAAAGCAAACACAAAAACCACCACGCACGGACACATCACGCACGCGGGCCCACAACACCCACCCCGCACGCACCACGCACCCCACCACGCCACGCACACACACCCCCACAAAGCCCAAGCACCCCACACACACACACACACCCCCCACACTCAAATTTCCATTGGGAAAAAAAATACCAAAATTAAAAAAACGATCCCCAAAAAAAACCTTTTTTTGTCGGAAGAAGAGAAGAGAGAGAAGAGAGAGAGGAAAAGAGAGAAGAGAGGAAGAAAGAGAGAGAGAGTCTGTGTCTGTTATAAGACAGAGAGAAAGAGAAAACAAGAGAGAGAGAGAAAAGGGAAAAAGGGGGATGAACGGGCAAAAACTGTAAACATCATCGGGTCTCGTTAACCGAAACATTTCATTTTCCAAAAAACCACAAGCCACCCCCCCAAGCAAAAAGAAAAATTTCTAAAAAACCCCCAAGACAACGCTCCACAATCATCAGGACAAAAGCCCCACAACATCAACAACGCCCCACAATTTAACAAGGGCAATGCCCAAAAATCATCCCAAAAACCCCCCACAATCCATCAGGGGCAAAGGGGTCCCCAACATCCGGGCAAAGCCCCCCAAAGCTAACAACCCCCACCAAATCATCAACAAAAGCTCCACAAAAAACCCCAGGGCAACGTCCAAAAAACCACTAGGACAACGCAACCACAAACCACCAGGGCAACCTCCACAAAACCCCCAGGGCAACGCCCCACCCAAAAAAACAGGACAACGCCCAAAACCACCAACAACGCTCCACAAAAACCCTAACAACCCCCCCCCAAGTCATCAGGACAACGCTTCCCCCAAACCATCAACAACGCTCCCCCAATCCCTCAGGGCAAGCTCCACAAACCACCAACAAAAGCCCGCAAGTCCTCAGGGCAACCCTCCACAATCATCAAACAATGCTCCCCCCAAAAACCCCCTAGACAACGCTCCACAAACCAAACCCGACAAAAGCCCAGAAAAAAATCCGAACAAAGCTCTAAAAAAACCACCAGGGCAAAGCCCAAAAAGTCACAGGACAACACTCCACAAACCATCAGGAAAAACGCCCCACAACCACAACAAACCCCCCCCACAAACCTCCCGACAAAAACCCCCAAAACCACCAAGACAACGCTCCCCAAACCCCCAGGGCAAACCCCCACAAAAAACCACCAGGACAACGCTCCCCAAGTCATCAGGACAACCTCCACATGTCCCCCAAGACAACGCTCCAAACGTCATCAGACAACGCTCCAAAAAAACCACCCCGGACAACGATCCACAAGTCACCAACAACTTTCCCAATCTTTAACAACGCTCCACAAACCATCAACAAACCCCCACAATCATCAACAAACCCCCAAACCCCCAGGGCAACCTCCACAAAAACATCAAGGGCAACGCCCTAAAAAAACCCCCAGGACCCAAACCCCCACAATTTAACCCGACAAACCCCCACAAACCAACCCAAAAAAACTCCCCCAAGTCCCTCAGGGCAAAACCCCCACAAACCACCAAAAACACGCTCCAAAAATCAACAGGACAACGCCCCACCCCCCCAAACCCCCCCCCCCAAAACCCCCCCCCAAAAAAAACCACAGGACAACGCTCCAAAAAGTCATCAGACAAGCCCACAAAGCATCAGGGAAAAAGCTACCAAAAAAAACCATCAGACAACGCTCCACAAACCCCCAGCAAAAGCTCCACAATCATCAGGGCAACGCTTTCCCCAAACCACCAACAACGCTCCACAAGTCAACAAAAAACGCTTCACCAAACTCAGGAAAAACCCTACAAACCACCAGGACAACCCCTCCACAAAGCCCGCACGACAAAAGCTCCACAATCATCAGGGAAAAAGCCCCCCACAAGTCATCAGGAAACCCCCTCCACAAACCCCCAACAACGCTCCCCCAAACTTTAGGGCAACCCCCACAATTTTTAAAAGGACAACCCGACAACCTCAGGACAAAACCCACAAACCACCAACAAAAGCTTTCCCCAAACCATCAGAAACAAAAGCTCCACAATTTTCCCCGACAAAAGCCCCACAAGTCATCAGACAACGCTCCACAAACCACCAGGCCCAAAGCTCCCCAAGTCTCAGGACCAAAATTCCCCAAACCACAAAAAAAACAAACCCCCCCCACAAACTCAGGGCAACGCTCCCCCCAAATCATCAGGACAACCCCCCAAAAAGTCAACAGGCAACGCCCCAAAAAACCAACAGGGCAAAAGCTCCACCATCAACAAACCCAAACCCCCCACAAGCACAGGGCAAAAGCTCCACAAACCACCGGGCAACGCTTTACCAAAACACAGGGCAAAGCTCCCCTAAGTCATCAGGACAACGCTCCCACAAACCACCCGGGCCCAAAACTCCACAAACCATCCGGGCAACGCCCACAAACCCCAGGAAAAAATCCCCAAACCACCAGGGCAACACTCCACAAAAAACCCCCAAAAACGCTCCACAAAACATCAGGGCAACGCCCACAAACCCTCAGGGCAAAACCCCCCACAAACCCCAGGGCAACGCTCCAAAAAACCCCAGGGCAACCCTCCACAAACCCCCAGGACAACACTCCACAAACCACCCCGGGCAACACTCCAAAAAACCCCCAGGGAAAAGCTCCACAATCCCTCCGGGCAACGCCCCACAAACCATCAGGAAAAACCTCCACAAACCATCAGGACAACGGGCCAAAAAACCACCAACAACGCTCCACAATCCCTCAGGACAACCTTTCCAAAAAACCACAGGGCAAAAGCTCCCAAAACCACCAGACAAAACCCCCCACCAAAACCCTCAAGGGCAACGCTCACAAACCACCAGGGCAACGCTCCACAAACCCCCAGGGCAACGCCCACAATCTCAGGGCAACGCCCACAAACCACCAGGCCCAAATCCCACAAGTAACAGACAACCTCCACAATCATCAACAAAAGCTCCACAAAACCCTCAGGACTAACCCCACAAACCAAACAGGACAAAACCTTTACAAACCACCAGGGCCAAAAGCTCCAAAAAGTCCCCTTTAGGACAACGCCCACAAACCACCAGGATAACCCCCCCCAACCAACAGGAAAAAACGCTCCACAAAACCCCCAACAAAAGCTCCCAAAACCATCAGAACAACGCTCCCCCAAACCACCAGGGGCAACGCTCCAGAATCCATTTTAGAACCCCCCCACAAACCCCCAGGGCAACGCTCCCCAAAACCCCTCATAAAAAAACCGGGTCCACAAACCACCAGACAACGCTCCAAATCCATCAAAAAAACCTCTACAAACCACCAGGACAACGGGTCCAAATCCACAAACAACGCTCCACAAACCACCAGGACAAAAGTCCACAAACCACCAGGGCCAAAAGTTCAATGGGTCTGGACAAAGAAAAGGCGATCCTGGGGGAAAAGTTTTTTGGGGCTTCAATTAAAGCTTTAAGCTTTAATAACACGGATATGCACAGATCAATACAAAAAAATTTTTTTAAATGCCCGATCTGCGTCAACAAACAAACTATCTTTGAAAATGTCATCAAAAAAAAACAAAAGAAGAGAGAGAAGAAGAGAGAGGGAAGAAGAAATCTTCCACGTTTCGGTCAAATCCCCTCCTTTTTTGAATGATGACATAAAAGAAAACAAAAAAAAACTAAAGGGAAAGACGTACAAAAAATTTAATAAAAATTGTTGGGGGGTTTTTATGTCCCCAATTTAAACCCAAAATTTTGCCACTTTTTGGGGCAAAAAGCACAACATTGGTAAATTTTTCTTTAAAAAATTTTTTAATTTATTTCCGATTTTTAAGCCACTTCAAAAACCTTTTTATTTTGAGAAAAAAATAAAAAAAAATGAGCCAAAAAATTCCCGACGTTTTTTTAACGGGGGGAGGTGCCCGCATTTAAAATTTTCAAGCAAAATGAAAAGTGAGCTAAAAAATTAAATTTTTTTTTAAAAACATGTTGGGTAAAGAATATTGTGTAGGGAAAAAACAAAGTTTTTTTCCAAAAAATTTTTTCTGGGGTTTTTTTTGTTTCCGTAATTCCTAAGACTTTGAAAACCCTCAGCGGGAAAAACAAAATGGCCGCTTTTCCGATCCTTCGAATTTGCTATAAAACTTCGTCTTTTTGAGGTGAAAATGGATTTACAGCTCTTAAATATATTGAAATGTCTTTTGTCCCCTTAATTTTTAACGAAGCGTACTAAAAAACCCTCCTTTACCTTACCTTTAAAAAAGTTCCTATTGGTTTTATTTAAAAGGTTTTCCCCTACACTTTTTTAAAATTCGTTTTTAGGCCCAAAATTTAAAATTCTTTTTCCTGAAAGACTGGTACAAATCCAAAAAAGATAGGGCACAACCCCGCCCTATATAAAAAAATAATAAATAAATATTATAATAAATATATATAATTTTTAAAAAAAAATTTTTTTGAGGATTCCCCAGGATTTTTTTTTTTAAAAACCCGGGAAAACAACAAAAGGTTTTACAAAGGGGCGCGAGAAAGTGTGCGTGGGTTGCCCCCACACTTAGTTTTGGGGTAATGGAAAAAGGACAATTCAAGGGCCAATCCCATTTTACAATTTAGGAAAAAGAGAGGGAGATAGAGGAAAAATGAGCAAAACCCAAAATAAAAAAAAGAATGCCAAGAGTCTTATGTTTGGGAAAGGGGGGACTTAGAGTGTAAAAGAAAGTAAAAAAGTGGGAGAAAGAGGATCTTAAGGGGCACTAATTTTTGATGAGGGGGGAAAAAAAAATAGAAAAATAAGCACACAATTTTCACAATGTTAAAGTTCTTGAGTAAACACCCCGGGTTGGAGAGGGTTTGGGGGATATATAGGGGGAAACCAAGTAAAAATTTTTTTTCTGCCCCAATTTTTAGCCACTGACAAAGCTTGAGGGTTTTTGAACAGCAGGGCCCCCACTCCCCAAATTTCCAAATCTTTTGACTCCCTTCATCCTTGAATGGGTCCTCAAAGCATTGCTCAAAATTGTCCCCACAATTATACTGTTTTTCATAATTCTTTTTGTTTTTTCCGCAACTTTTTTTCCCCTTTCCCCCACTTTTGTTTTTATTCCATTTTACTATCCCTTCCCCGGGGGCTTGGGGGGATGTTGGATTTTTTTTAACCCTTGGGGATGAAACACCAAAATAAATTAAAGGGCGAAATGTGTCTCTATTTTCACACCAAACGCAGAAAACTCCCCCTGTCCTTTCCCCGAAAACCCAAAATTTAAACGAAAGAAAAGGGAAAAGAGCAGGCGATTTCAAATTTGATCTTTCTTTGAGAGGGTTTTTTAGTGGGTTTCCCTCATGCCCGCTGGGGAGGGGTTTCTATTTTTTTTTTTTAAAAATTTTTCCCCCCCCTTTTTTTCCCTTTTTTTTTTTTTTTAAAAGGTTTAAATTTTTTACCAAAGTCATTACTAAGCTGACTGAAGAAAAATTAGCCAAAACTTTTTTAACCCCCCCCTACTTTAAATTTTTTCCCGGGATTAAAAACAAAACGCTCTACATTGAAAAATTGTAATATGCAAATAGTTAAAATGGGGGGGCATAAGAAAAAGGTGGGATTTTGGGGGAAAGGGGGAAAAGAGGAAATGGGGGAGGAAGGCGGGGAAAGGAAAAAAGTTTGGGAAAGTTTCAAACCAAAAAAAATTTCCAAAAATTTTTTTTCCACCCCACCCCAGCCGGCATTATCACACCAAACCAAACCCCCCCCTTAACTCACTTAAAAGACAATGAACAACATCCTGTATACCGTAGATCCTTTTCTTTTGAAAGTGGGCAAAAAATCCAACATCATTTAAAACAGTTCCTCTAAATTTTTTTTTTTCCCCCAAATTTTTTAATTTTAACAAATTTTTTTTTTACCCTTTTACCCTTTTTAACTTTTTAAATGGCCCTTTCAACCCAACCCTACAAAATTTTTTAAAAAAACCACCCAAAAACCCTGGAAGATCCCCCCCCCCAATCTGGAAACCCTCCCTTCAAAAATTTTCCCCCCCAACCCGGGGGATTACACCCAAAGCCAAAAAACATTTTCCAACTTTCTTTAAAAATGATCATCATCCCACAAACGTTTATCCGAATGATGATACAAAAATCAAAACACCGAAAACATCATCGACATTTCCCCCCCCCCCCCCCCCCCCTTTTCCCCTTTTTTCCGGGGTTTTTTTCATTCCCCCCCCCTTTTTTCCCCTT
>CM031606.1:60447442-60459942 GCA_018398815.1 Conus ventricosus | reverse complement strand
TGGTGCCCAGCAGGTCCGTCACGGCCAGCCCCGCCACCAGTTTGTAGAAGAGCGTCTTGCGCTGCTCCACGCTGGACGTGGCCAGCACGAACAGGGCCAGGAGGTTGCCCAGCACCCCGGCCCCGAACATGAGGCACGACACCATGCACCGTGTGGTTCTTGACGGCGGCCGACACGGTCCTGGTGGCCACGCTCCCGTTCGTCACCCCGTCCGCCATCGCCATCTGGCCCAGCATCACGGAGGTCGTCTGGTCGTCGTCGCCCTCCTCCAGGTTGCTGCTGTAGCCATGGAACAGCGTGACGATGGGTTCGCGCGACGGGGTGATGTTGGCCGAGGGCAAGGGCCAGTGCAGCGATGACGTCAGGTTGGTGGTGATCGTCATGTTGTGGATGACGTCAGGGAGTATGGTGGTGGGATGAGGATGGCGGCTGGTATGCGGACTCCGAACTATTCCATCCACCATAACGTTTAGAGGGGAATTCCTTGGGACTGGTGTGTCTACTCCCACGCAAGGACACCAGAGTACTCTCTACCGTTTCTGTTGAACGAAGTAGTATCATAACTTGATATTCATACACGATTTATAACATCTATGCAAGTGATGATTAAAAAAAATTATGTTTAAACTATTGTTATTAACTCTGAGCTTAAGTTTTCAGAAGTTTCATTCCTAGGATGAAAATCTAGGGAGAGCTTCACAGCAGAAGGTCTTCAAAGAAGACACTCCCCTCAGACATGCGTTTCGGCCCTGAACTCCTTACACTCACATCTCTACTTACAGGAATGGGTGGTCGTCGACATACACAGCGTCTGGACTGTTACACATCTATGCCACCTGCTGAACCAGGCTGCTCTCATCTGAGGTCACGGTAAAGGACTGGACGACCTGCGGGCAGAACAACAGACCTTTCTTGATCATCGCGGGGAACCACTTTAATGGAGGACACTGATAAACGGCAGCACTAGGACTAACACACAAGGAAAGAACCCTGAACAGACAGACAGAAAACGAATACACAGAGAAAAATTGACAAGGAGATAAATTCGCGATATAAAGTGGAAAGATACCAAACGTAAGTGTGTGTGTGTGTGTGTGTGTGTGTGTGTGTGTGTGTGTGTGTGTGTGTGTGGTGTGTAGAGAGTAGAGAGAGAGAGAGAGAGAGAGAGAGCAAAGAGGAGAAGGAGGAGTAAGAGAACGAAGGAGAGAGATGAATGTAAAACACACACAGAAAAGAAGAAAAGTGAGATAAACACGAAAAGAAAGAAGGAAGACTAGATTTAATAGTAAAACAACAACAACAAAATAGCAAGAAAAGTATATAATCGAATCAACTGAAGACTATCTTGAAAAAATCAACCAATCAACATAGTTATATGCATACGACCTGAACACACACCACAAAATCACACCACACAACACACCAACACCATAACACACCCCACCACACACCCACCACCACACCACACACACCAACAACACAACACACACACACACACACACACACTCCTCTCTTCCCTCTCTCCTCCCCCTTCCCCCCTCAACTACTACTCCGAATACACTAGCTTTAAAGGATCGACACAGTCACTCCAGAAACGACCAATCGGATTCGAACAACTAACTCGCGTTCTGAGTGGCACACTGCAACAACCATCGGACCACTCCTCCGATCTGCTCCAATGACTGCGGGAACAACTTGTAGTCAACGCACATATGAACGTCCTCAACTAGACGATCAAAATGATCGCATCTGAAGCCTAGGGATATCTGATATCCGTTAGAAAGTTGTTTTTTTACCAACTGTTATGCGCTAGTACACTTCTCTGATCTCTGTTTCACGTCTGTACAATTGTGTAATCTCTGTTACACATTCATACATTTCTTTGATCTCTCTACTACTTTAGCACCCTTCTTGATCTCTGTTCTACGTCAGTACATTTCTTTCATCTCTGTTCTACGTCAGTACATTTCTTTCATCTTTGCTCTATGTCAGTACATTTCTTTCATCTCTGTTCTACGTCAGTACGCTTCTTTGATCTCTGTTCTACGTCAGTACATTTCTTTCATCTCTGTTCTATGTCAGTACATTTCTTTCATCTCTGTTCTAAGTCAGTACACTTCTTTGATGTCTGTTCTACGTCAGTACATTTCTTTAATGTCTGTTCTACGTCAGTACACTCCTTTGATCTCTGTTCTACGTCAGTACACCTCTTTGATCTCTGTTCTACGTCAGTTAACCTCTTTGATCTCTGTTCTACGTCAGTTAACCTCTTTGATCTCTGTTCTACGTCAGTAACCTCCTTGATCTCTGTTCTATGTCAGTACACCTCTTTGATCTCTGTTCTACGTCAGTACACCTCTTTGATCTCTGTTCTACGTCAGTAACTCTTTGATCTCTGGTCTACGTCAGTACACCTCGTTGATCTCTGTTCTACGTCAGTACACCTCTTTGATTCTCTGTTCTACGTCAGTACACCTCTTTGATCTCTGTTCTACGTCAGTACACCTCTTTATCTCTGTTCTACGTCAGTACACTCTTTGATCTCTGTACTACGTCAGTACACCTCTTTGATCTCTGTTCTACGTCAGTACACTTCTTTGATCTCTGTTCTACGTCAGTACACCTCTTTGATCTCTGTTCTATGTCAGTGCACCTCTTTGTCTCTGTTCTACGTCAGTACACCTCTTTGATCTCTGTTCTACGTCAGTACATTCTTTGATCTCTGTCTACGTCAGTACACCTCTTTGATCTCTGTTCTACGTCAGTAACTCTTTGATCCTGTTCTACGTCAGTAACCTCTTTGATCTCTGTTCTACGTCAGTAACCTCTTTGATCTCTGTTCTACGTCAGTTAACCTCTTTGATCTCTGTTCTTACGTCAGTACATTTCTTCCATCTCTGGTCTACGTCAGTACACCTCTTTGAGATATGTTACACGTCATCACATTTATTTGGTATCTGCTAGACGACGTTAGTTCAGTTCTTTGGTATCTGTTAACGTTCGTACAGTCGATTGTTCATTGTTAAACGTTACTACAGTTCTTTGGTATCTGTTACATGTTAGTGCAATGTTTTGATATCTGTTATAGGTCAGTACAATTCTTTGACCTCCAGTCTACGATAATTAATTTATCCGATTTCTGTTCTACGTTAGTACATTTCTTTCATCTCTGTTCTCTATCATTGCATTTCTTTGATCCTCATTTTACACTACAAGTCTCTTATTCTCAGTCCTGCGTTAGTGTCTTTCTTGCTCTCTTTTCTGTGTTAGTACAGTTTTGTGCTATTCGTACTTTCTACTACCATAGTTTGTTCTGCGTTAGAACAGTTTTTTTTATCTCTCTTCTGTGTTACCACAGTTCTTGGATTTGCTTTCTATGCTAGGACAGTTCTTTGATTTCTGTTCAATGAAAATTCATTTCCTAACCTGTCTCTGTGCTGGAACAGTTCTTTGATCTTTGTTCTATACCACAACCGATCTTTTATCTCTGTTTGATGTTGGTACGTGTCTGTTCTCTCTGTTCTACGTGAGTACCGTTTTTTTCTCTTCTTCCTTTCCAGTCTCTGTACTATGCAGCCCATTTTGGATCTCTGTTCTACGTTAGTACAGTGTCTTGATCCCTGGTCTAGCCACACCACATCCCTGTGATCTGTTTTCCAACACTGTTAGCGCAGTCCTTGATCTCTGCCCGTCGTTAACATCCACGCCACGGTGTAGATGGGTTCCGGGTCGTTTCTGCTTGCAATCCCCAACAGCAGCCAGAACCCTTCCCACCACTGCCAACGCGAAAGACGATCTCCATGCAGACAACGCAGCCCTAGGCGAAGCTCCTTGAAACGGATTCCAGACCAGTCCCGTTGTTTTCCTCGCTGCCATCAGCTTTCCGCTTCGGTGGCTTTGGCACCAGACCACGGTGCGGCGGCTGCAGGAAAGGGCTTGCTGTCGGACAAGCCGGGGGAAAGCCGTGATCTGTCTTCGCCGTTTGCAGCAGGTAGTAGAGCGCATTGGCCAGTATGCTCCCGTGTTGTTTCCAACGTGGTGCTGGTAACAACAACATCACCACGACACTACCGCTACCACTAATGACAACAATTCCGATCATGTCGCGGAACAGGAAAGAAAGGGAGAAAAGCGGGAAGAGAGGGAGGGGGGGGAGACGGGGGGGGGAGGGGGGGGGGTAAGGGAAGGAAAGGCGAGGGGCAAAAAGCCAACCAACGAATGGACAACAGGTTAACATGTACGCAAGAGCCGCATTGTGTTTCGTTCACCCCAGTTTTCAAAAGACGGGTAGCATTTGCAAACATATTGATACTAGGTTTAGCGTTGTTGTTCTTGTTGGGGGTTTTTCCCCTTAACGAAGAAACAACAACAACTAAGAATCAAGAAAGGTGTGTGATCAAAATGTGTTACTCTCGAATATTCTTATAGTTTCTTTGGGAACAAAATGTCATCTGCTCACCACAACTCTATTCAAGGAACATTTTTTCATTGTCGTCTGCTTCATTCCTAGAAAAGAGGAACGGAAAGAAAAGAGTGTTTCAAAGTAAGACAGAGAGAGAGAGAGAGAGAGAGAGAGAGAGAGAGAGAGAGAGAGAGAGAGAGAGAGAGGAGAGAGAGAGAGAGCGAGAGCAGACAGACAGACAGACAGACAGACAGAGACTGATAGAGAGCGATGGGCTGAGGAGGATGGGAGAGAAGAGTGGGAGGGAAGGTGGGAGGGAGAGAGAGAGAAAGGAGGTGAGAAAGAGAGAGCGAGACGAAGAGTGAGAGGAGAGAGAGAGAGAGAGAGAGAGAGAGGAGAGAGAGAGAGAGAGAGAGAGAGAGAGAGAGAGAGGAATCGGCAGATAGACAGACGAGACAGACTGACGAACGGACAGGCAGACGTAACGTAAAGTCATCGATCGAAGTGAATGCAAGGAGAACAAAGCGGCTCCAGGACGCCCTGCACCTCAGTACATGCAGTCTCTGACACGTTCAGGTGTACGTCTGAACATAAATACACTGTCTAAATGGACGCACGCGCGCGCCCGTGAGAAAGAGAGAGAGAAAAGAAAGAGACAGACAGAGAGAGACAGACGGGACAGACAGAAAGAGGAGAGAGAGAGAGAGATGAGAGAGAAGAGAGAGAGAGAGAGAGAGAGAGAGAGAGAGAGAGAGGAGAGAAACAGAGAGACAGAGAGAAACACGGAGACAGAGAGAGAAAGACAGAGAGGGAGACAGTGTGTGTGTGTGTGTGTGTGGTGTGTGTGTGGTGTGTGTGTGTGTGCGCGCGCGCGCGCGCCCGCGAGTGCGTCTCCGTTCGCGTGCAAGGGTCTTGCGTGAATGTGCGTAGAACCCCTCCCAAATCCCCCCCCCCCCCCCCCCCCCTTCCCCCTCTTTCTTTTTCACACACGAGCGCAAGCATGCACGCACGCACGCTAGCATACACACATACATGTGCGTTCCTCTCTCTCTCTCTCTCTCTCTCTCTCTCTCTCTCTCTCTCTCTCTCTCTCTCCTCTACGCCCACTTCCCCCCCCCCTCTCTCTCTCTCTCTTTCTCTCTATCTCTTTAAAACATCCCATTCATTAAATGTATTCTCCTGGTGTACTGTCTCAGAGCAGTCGTGCCATTCACAAAGTTCCAGTTTCTGTGGATGTTCCAAAGGGGTTAAATAATCTAATGAATGGTTGCGCTTTCCAGTGCACAATGTGCAAGTGGTTTTTATATACAAAGTTTATTTCCTATTCAGCACTTTAAATAAACAGAACAGTGCAAAGGAAAAACAATAGAAGCCATCGCTTCAACAAAATTGTTGTTGTTTCCGCTCTCTACTAACAAAACGAACTGTTGCTGCAACACTTGATGTAGATGATCATGGAGTTCTCTTCTAAAATCATCGACACGATGAAAAGACTTTAAATGAAACAACTAACAAACTAAAAAAGAAAATAACATGGAGTTCTCAGATACTGTAAAAAATGAAGAAAGAAAGAAAGATGAAGAAAAATGAATACGACAAGAATGGGTGGAGAGGAAGAAGAGAAAGAAGACTGAAAGGTAAGAAAAGATAGGATGAGGTTCAAAGGCCCCACGACCACGCGCCAGCACTGAGAGACCTGACGACGAGAGTTCCGAGCCAGAATACACACTGGTGAACAGATGGTACAGGTGAAAACATTTGGTCACCCACAGCATCAGAGAGTGAGAGAAAGAGAGAGTGCGGGGATAAAGAAAGGGAGGTGAAGAGAGAGAGAGGGGGGGGGAGGGAGAGAGAGAGAGTGAGAGAGAGAGAGTGAGAGAGAGAGACAGACAGACATACAGACAGACAGACAGACAGAGACAGAGACACACACGCGCGCGCAGAAACACACAGAGAAAGATTCACACAGACAGACAGAGTGTGAGGGCACATAGGCAGACAGACGGAGTCAGGCGAGTAGGAAGACAGAGAGAGAGACAGAGAGAGAGAGAGACAGAGACAGAGAGAGACAGAGACATAGACAGAGACAGAGAAAGACAGACAGACAGAGAGAAACACAGACAGACAATCAGACAGACAGAAAGACAGAATGAACGAAAGAAACAGAGAGAGACGGAGAGGAGTGTGTGTGTGTGTGTGTGTGGAGGGGGGGGGGGGGGCGGGGCAGGAGTACAGGGAGGAGGCGGAATGGAAAAGATTACACACACTATGCGGTCCGTTCCGCATCAAAGCAGAGAGGCTGGCCCCATCGACGAGCCCCCAAAGCACACGAGTCAAACCTTATATACCTGCATGCCTGCACTTTTTCATCTGTCGCGCGGAAACCCCAAGGTATAGGACAAGGGGGGGGGAAAAAAACTCATTAACAGGAGAGTTAATTTCCTTCGGGCCTATAACACTGTCGATCTGCGTCAAAACAGCAGAGAGCCTGAACCCGCTCCCCCCTCCACCCACCCCCTCTTCTCTTTCTCTTCTTCCCTTGTGTGTGTGTGTGTGTGTGTGTGTGTGTGTGTGTGTGTGTGTGTTATGCGTGTGTGTGTGTGTGTGTGTGTGTGTGTGTGTGTGTGTGTGTGTGTGTGTGTGTGTCTGTGTGTGTCTGTGTGGGTGTGTGGGTGTCTGTGTGTGTGTGTGTGTGTGTGTGTGTGTGTGTGTCTGTGTGTGTCTGTGTCTGTGTGTGTCTGTGTGTGTCTGTGTGGGTGTGTGTATTATGCGTGTGTGTGTGTGTGTGTGTGTGTGTGTGTGTGTGTGTGTGTGTGTGTCTGTCTGTCTGTGTCTGTCTGTGTGTGTCTGTGTGGGTGTGATCCGTACATCTTCGAGTTTTGAAGACATCAAGGAGTTAGGAAACACAGCGGAGACATCAGCCTTTGAACTTAGCGTAACATTAATTAAATTTTAGTCAGTATTCAACAAATGTCGGCAGCACACCCTATGCTCCTCCCCCCCCCCCCCCCTCCCCCCCATCTTCACACGTTACGTCACGCTTCATCAGCCCCTGCTCCCACCCCCACCCACTTCCTCCGATTTTTTTTTTTTTTTTTTTTGCAGACGTTGGCGTCATCGGAAACGGTCTCCGTACGTCAAGTGAAGGTGACTGAACTCCGGGGGAACATAAAACTGTTTTCATTCCGACGACCCTTTCGTTCCTACTGGCGTTGCCTCCCTTGTTTCCTGAACACACGTTCTCAAACCGTGGATAAACAACCCCTTTAGGGGTGTTGGTTTGCTTCCCTCTTTGATTTTCCTCCATACTTTTTTTTTTCTTTTAAGTTCACATAACGGGGCTTTATAAAGTGCGACGACTTCCCTTTCTTTACGCCCTCTGAGGTTGTTCAAACTGACAAAACTGGCTGTGCAATGCACTCAAAAGCATTAAGTCCGAACTCTCTCTCTCTCTCTCTCTCTTCTCTCTCTCTCTCTCTCTCTCTCTCTCTCTCTCTCTCTCTCTCTCCTCCTCCTCCTCCTCCTCCTCCTCTTCCTTCGCCTCCTTCATCCTCTTTCAATAAATGTGTGTTCCAGAAACCCCTTAATCCCCCAACCAAATTCACCCCAGTATGAAGTATAATGAAAAGGACGAAGCCATTGTGCCAAGTGGGAACCTATTAAGACTCAAACCCCATTTGTTTGGAGGCGTTTTTCCTGCTCACATCGAGACAAGAGTTTAAAAAAAAAGAAGCTTTCTTATCGTCTTCATCTTTCCAACCGTGTTCGTGCATTCCTTTGTAAAAGTGCTCTCTCTCTCTCTCTCTCTCTCTCTCTCTCTCTCTCTCTCTCTCTCTCTCTCTCTCTCTCTCCTCATTTCACTGTTCCACCAAAGGCTGTATAACTGATCACCGACAGTGAACCAACAAAGAAAACAGGTGTATACCAGGTAACGGAACGCTCACCTCTCCTACTCCAAGCTCCTGTATCAGGTGTCACTGATCGACCCAGAAGAACTACCCTGGGTCCCTGTCCCTGTTCGTATTCCTGTTCCTGATCTCCCCAGAATAACTATCCTGGGTCCCTGTCCTGTTCGTATTCCTGTTCCTGATCTCCCCAGAAGAACTATCCTGGGTCCCTGTCCCTGTTCGTGTTCCTGTTCCTGATCTCCCCAGAAGAACTATCCTGGGTCCCTGTTCCTGTTCGTATTCCTGTTCCTGATCTCCCACAGCTTTATTTTTCTGTCCCATTCGAGACACTTAGTTATAGGGCCGAACAAACAAGCCTTACACATTTCTGACCCAACATTTTTGTTGTTGTAGTCCAAGCAGAGGCATGTATCAAACTTGTGTACTAGTTAACTAGGGAAAATTAAGTTCCCAGAAAGTGATGACGTCATTCTTGCACAATTGAGTGTGTTGTGTTGTCATTGTTTGAATATCGCCTGACCTCTTGTGTACAAGTTTTTATGCCGTATCTACATTATCTACAGGAAAATAAACATAGTCGAGTTTGGTATTAAAAGAATTGTCCGGAATTCGCCTATTCAGTCATCTCAAGAGCACAGATATATTACATTTTTCATGACAACCACTGATTATCAAACTAAGAGCCCCATTTGTAATGGCCGCTCATCAATGCCGAACACATTGCTGCCAGACGGCTGTACACAGATGACATTCAGTTGGTCGAGTACGCACGGTTAGCTGTGGCTGGTGGGGAGCAGCCTGCAGAAAACACCCCTTTCCTTGACCTGCATTCACGGCTTGGCCTCTGCAGCTGTGGGAGAGCTGTAAACTCCCCTGCCTCTCAGAACTAAGTGGCTTGCTCTGAACAGCTGTGCTCCCCAGAAGAACTATCCCGGGTCCCTGTTCGTGTTCGTGCCTGATCTCCCCAGAAGAACTATCCCGGGTCCCTGTACGTGTTCGTGCTCCTGTTCCTGATCTCCCCAGAAGAACTATCCTGGGTCCCTGTCCCTGTTCGTGTTCCTGTTCCTGATCTCCCCAGAAGAACTATCCTGGGTCCCTGTCCCTGTTCGAGTTCCTGTTCCTGATCTCCCCAGAAGAACTATCCTGGGTCGCTGTCCTCTTCGTGTTCCTGTTCCTGATCTCCCAGAAGAACTATCCTGGGTCCCTGTCCCTGTTCGTATTCCTGTTCCTGATCTCCCAGAAGAACTATCCCGGGTCCCTGTTCGTGTTCGTGCTCCTGATCTCCCCAGAAGAACTATCCTGGGTCCCTGTCCCTGTTCGTGTTCCTGATCTCCCCAGAAGAACTATCCTGGGTCCCTGTCCCTGTTCGTGTTCCTTTTCCTGATCTCCCTAGAAGAACTATCCTGGGTGCCTGTCCCTGTTCGTGCTCCTGTTCCTGATCTCCCCAGAAGAACTATCCTGGGTCCCTGTCCATGTTCGTATTCCTGTCCCTGATATCCCCAGAAGAACTATCCTGGGTGCCTGTCCCTGTTCGTGTTCCTGTTCCTGATTTCCCCAGAAAAACTATCCTGGGTCCCTGTCCCTGTTCGTATTCCTGTTCCTGATCTACCAGAAGAACTATCCCGGGTCCCTGTTCGTGTTCGTGCTCCTGTTCCTGATCTCCCTAGAAGAACAATCCTGGGTCCCTGTCCCTGTTCGTGTTCCTGATCTCCCAGAAGAACTATCCTGGGTCCTGTCCCTGTTCGTATTCCTGTTCCTGGTCTCCCCAGAAGAACTATCCTGGGTCCCTGTCTCTGTTCGTGTTCCTTTTCCTGATCTCCCAGAAGAACTATCCCGGGTCCCTGTCCCTGTTCGTGCTCCTGTTCCTGATCTCCCCAGAAGAACTATCCTGGGTCCCTGTCCATGTTCGTATTCCTGTCCTGATCTCCCCAGAAGAACTATCCTGGGTCCCTGTCCCTGTTCGTGCTCCTGTTCCTGATCTCCCAGAAGAACTATCCTGGGTCCCTGTCCCTGTTCGTGTTCCTGTTCCTGATCTCCCCAGAAGAACTATCCTGGGTCGCTGTCCCTGTTCGTGTTCCTGATCTCCCCAGAAGAACTATCCTGGGTCCCTGTCCATGTTCGTATTCCTGTCCCTGATATCCCCAGAAGAACTATCCTGGGTGCCTGTCCTGTTCGTGTTCCTGTTCCTGATCTCCCCAGAAAAACTATCCTGGGTCCCTGTCCCTGTTCGTATTCCTGTTCCTGATCTCCCAGAAGAACTATCCCGGGTCCTGTTCGTGTTCGTGCTCCTGTTCCTGATCTCCCTAGAAGAACTATCCTGGGTCCCTGTCCTGTTCGTGTTCCTGATCTCCCCAGAAGAACTATCCTGGGTCCCTGTCCCTGTTCGTATTCCTGTTCCTGGTCTCCCCAGAAGAACTATCCTGGGTCCCTGTCCTGTTCGTGTTCCTTTTCATGATCTCCCCAGAACTATCCTGGGTCCCTGTCCCTGTTCGTGCTCCTGTTCCTGATCTCCCCAGAAGAACTATCCTGGGTCCCTGTCCATGTTCGTATTCCTGTCCCTGATCTCCCCAGAAGAACTATCCTGGGTCCCTGTCCCTGTTCGTGCTCCTGTTCCTGATCTCCCCAGAAGAACTATCCTGGGTCCCTGTCCATGTTCGTATTCCTGTCCCTGATCTCCCCAGAAGAACTATCCTGGGTCCCTGTCCCTGTTCGTGTTCCTGTTCCTGATCTCCCTAGAAGAACTATCCTGGGTCGCTGTCCCTGTTCGTGTTCCTGATCTCCCCAGAAGAACTATACTGGGTCCCTGTCCCTGTTCGTGTTCCTGTTCCTGATCTCCCCAGAAGAACTATCCTGGGTCCCTTTCCCTGTTCGTGTTCCTGTTCCTGATCTCCCCAGAAAAACTATCCTGGGTCGCTGTCCCTGTTCGTATTCCTGTTCCTGATCTCCCTAGAAGAACTATCCGGGTCCCTGTTCGTGTTCGAGCTCCTGTTCCTGATCTCCCCAGAAGAACTATCCTGGGTCCCTGTCCCTGTTCGTGTTCCTGATCTCCCCAGAAGAACTATCCTGGGTCCCTGTCCCTGTTCGTATTCCTGTTCCTGATCTCCCCAGAAGAACTATCCTGGGTCCCTGTCCCTGTTCGTGTTCCTTTTCCTGATCTCCTCAGAACTATCCTGGGTCCCTGTCCCTGTTCGTGCTCCTGTTCCTGATCTCCCCGGAAGAACTATCCTGGGTCCCTGTCCCTGTTCGTGCTCCTGTTCCTGATCTCCCCAGAAGAACTATTCTGGGTCCCTGTCCTGTTCGTGTTCCTGTTCCTGATCTCCCCAGAAGAACTATACTGGGTCCCTGTCCCTGTTCGTGTTCCTGTTCCTGATCTCCCCAGAAGAACTATCCTGGGTCCCTGTTCGTGTTCGTGTTCCTGATCTCCCCAGAAGAACTATCCTGGGTCCCTGTCCCTGTTCGTGTTCCTGATCTCCCAGAAGAACTATCCTGGGTCCCTGTCCCTGTTCGTGTTCCTGATCTCCCAGAAGAACTATCCTGGGTCCTGTCCCTGTTCGTGTTCCTGATCTCCCCAGAAGAACTATCCGGGTCCCTGTTCGTGTTTCTGATCTCCCAGAAGAACTATCCTGGGTCCCTGTCCTGTTCGTGTTCCTGATCTCCCCAGAAGAACTATTCTGGGTCCCTGTCCCTGTTCGTGTTCCTGTTCTGATCTCCCCAGAAGAACTATACTGGGTCCCTGTCCCTGTTCGTGCTCCTGTTCCTGATCTCCCCAGAAGAACTATCCTGGATCCTGTCCCTGTTCGTGTTCCTGTTCCTGATCTCCCAGAAGAACTATACTGGGTCCCTGTCCTGTTCGTGTTCCTGTTCCTGATCTCCCCAGAAGAACTATCCTGGGTCCCTGTCCCTGTTCGTGTTCCTGTTCCTGATCTCCCCAGTCTTCCAGCACAGGACCAAGATCCCACGCTGCAAAGTAGCCCAGCTGACTTAACAGATCAGCCTGCCTACCGTGGTGACCAGTCACCAGCAACAAGAGAGAGAGAGAGAGAGAGAGAGAGAGAGAGAGTGAGAGAGAGGGGAGAGTGAGAGAGAGAGAGAGAGAGAGAGAGATCCGCACACCTCTCCTGCTAACCAGCTAATTAACCAAAGTGGACTTCAACTGAACTCATCCAGAATTCCCTCTCTCTTAATGATGA
>CM031606.1:60414942-60442442 GCA_018398815.1 Conus ventricosus | reverse complement strand
TGTGGTTTGTCTGTCAGTCTGTGCGTGTGTGTGTGTGTGTGTGTGTGGTGTGTGTGTGTGTGTGTGTGTGTGTGTGTGAGAGAGAGAGAGAGAGGAGAGAGAGAGAGAGAGAGAGAGAGAGAGAGATGAGCCAAAAACTCGCACACAGATACACATCCATATGCGCACGCGCACACACATTGCTTACACACACGCATGAGCGATAGCATGCGCTCCCAAACAAGCGAGAGCGCACAAACGCGTCACACACACACACACACACACACACACACACACTCATGACTGAATAAGAATCTCATCTGAACACCATAATAACCCCTCTCTAACTGACAGGGCGTGTCTGAGACTAACAAGCGTGACAGACAGGTGCGAAAAAGAGGCACTCAGCTTGCGGTCAGTTTCACTGGGCATTGTCATCAGACAGTGAAAGAGACTTCTTTCCGAGCCTGCGCTTCAGGCCACCACCTGTAGGACTGGCGGACACCAAGAAAGTGAAAGTCGTGATGTAACGACACGGTCTTACAACTACTTATGGTGCATGTGGGGGAGACGGGGGAGGGGGGGGGGGGGGGGGCGAGGAGGGGGTAAACAGGGGGATATCGGCGTTACATGAAGTAGAAAACAGTTGACTACTACCTGTTAAACATTGCGGCTGACTCCTTTGTACGGAAGACGAATTTGACTTTAAACTGTGAAAGCAACTGAATCACAGATGGTTGTTCAAACTGTCTTTGTTTTTCATCTCTCGCCTCTCACTGATAGACAATTATTCGTTTAACACGTTGTCGGACTACAGAATTCGCTGAGTTACTTATAAAGATGTCAATTTACCTGTTGAGAAGAGACAGACGTGAGCAGGTTGTATACGGGTCAATCCTATCAAAACCCACGCCTCTGGTACTCCGAAAACACACACACACACATACACACACACACACACACTACACACACACACAAACACACACACACACACACACACACACACACACACACACACACACACACACACGTGAAGACATATCCATGTGCATTCCACAATGAACCCCACAATATAAACACACTCCTTATTGCATGCTAACGCTCGAGTGACATCAGATATCACGATTTCACAGATACAATCGGAAGATCACGTTCCAGGACTAATGCCGTGATTCTGTTTACCTTTTGTTCGTGTTTGTTTGTTAGTCTTATAGTTGGGGAGGGCGGATGCAGGTGGGGAGTGGGAAGTGCGGTGGAGGATGAGTGGTAGGGGGAAAAGACGGAGGGGGGGGGGGGGAGGAGGATGGTGGTTGGATTATTTATCCTACCTGCTGGCGAACTACAGTGGTAAAGGGTACTGCTTTTGGTCCTCGTGTGTGTGTGTGTGTGTGTGTGTGTGTGTTGTGTGTGTGTGTGTGTGTTGTGTGTGTGTGTGTAGTGTTGCACGCACGCGCAAACGCACGGATGTTTATGCGTTGTATGTATGTGCGTGTACGCGCGCGCGCGCGTGTGCATATCTGCGTGCATGCATGATTTCACTCGTGCATTTGTGTGCGTGTCTGTGTGTGTTGGGAGCACAGTGTGGGGTGGGATAGGGGGGTATCCGTGCGTTCGTATATATACGCTTACGCATGTGTAGGTGCATGGCCGTCCCGTCCGCTTGTTTCAGTATGTAATGTACTGGAAGTCACTGGAAAATGTAATATTATCAATCAACTCATGTCTTCCCCCCCCCCCCTTCCCCCTCCTCCTTCTAGACTTTCTTGCCAGTCCCCAGCATTCTCCTCATACTCTTCTATTTCTTCTCTTTTCTCTCAGTCTCTCCTCTACCTCGATTCTTCAAGCGTATGGCCTAATGGAACGTTCCTTTTTCATCAACTAACCTCGATCTGTCATAAGTTACCACAATAAACAAACAAACTTGCCTGTGCTCATGTGCTCTGCGAAGACGAACATAAACTAACCTGATGACTTAGTATACATCCACGTACTGACATAGGTAAACAGACACAAGACTCTCTCTCTTTCTCTCTCTCTCTCTCTCTCTCTCTCTCACACACACACAACACACACACACACACGCGCGCGCGCACACTCAAGCGACAGAATCCAAACTCCATCCTGCATTCTCCCAACACCTGCCACGCCATCAGGAGGAAAGGCCAGAGTCAATTACCCGCGACGGGTGGCTGTTACCTCGGGTAACCTACCCTACCTTTTTTAGCTCTGCTCCACTGACGGCGTCTTCGCCGTTGGTTTTTAGAGAGTGTGGGACTGACCAGACAGTTACCATCGGCTTCAGCACGGGGAACGCGTATCTTAAGACTGTTTTCTCAGGCGATCGTGCGCACGCACATACACGCACGCATGCACACACATACACACACATGCACGCACGCACGTACGCACACACACACACACACACACACACACACACACACACAACACACAAGCACGCACGTGCGCACGTGCGCGCGGGTGCGCGTGCACGCACACACACACACACACACACACACACAACACATATGAGAGAGAGAGGAGAGAGAGAGAGAGAGAGAGAGAGAGAGAGAGAGAAGAGAGAGGAGAGAGAGAGAGAGAATGAAAGAGTGAGAGAATGAATGAACGGTGGTCATTCTATTGAGCCAAAGCTCCTCGTAAACATAATAGAAGAGCAGTGCACAGGTATTTGAAACAGGAAGAACGAGGGAGGGAGAAATATTATGAGGACACTAGAAAGAACGCAAACCTCATCCACAGTCGAACGCTCGCCCCCCCCCCCCCCCCCACCCCCACCCCCCCCCCCCCCCCCCCCCCCCCCCCCGACACACCCCTATTCCTCCCATCCAACCGCAATCCCCCATTTTCGTATTCTCCAAACCCTTCCTCTTTCCACTCCCCTCAATCGCGGACATCGTCCAATCAAGATCAAACTCTACAACTTCGTCAGCAATCACACGTCTGATGCACGTGATTCGGTTTCCTTGACATCCAGGCACTGTTTCTACGTAAATTTACCAAAATGTCGAAGAAAGCCCATATCTCACACTTACAATGTTTAGGAAAACGGTAAACAAAAATTCCTTAATCCACCTTAGTCCTGGATCCACGTGAAAACTTATTGGGTTGTCGCGGGGGCAACATTCCGCTTTTTCACCCGTTTTCGTTAAAGTCGGTGCCATCGCTTCTGCGTAATGCTGCTGACAGACAGACCAATACACAGACAGACAGACGCCTGTGAATACATAATTTAATTGCCTGAGGTAGTAACTGCTGTACGACCGCATTGCTGTAGCATCCTGAACAGCCGTGTCTCACCTCTTGCTTAAAAGCCTTCTACAAACCCAGGATAATTTCCTTTCGGCGTCAGGCTCTGCGTAAAACATTGATAAGCTCACCAAGGCTGGCTGTAAAATTCAATATGAATATTTTTTTTCTCCACTATCTCAGTCGTCGGTGACAGAGGACAAAATACAGGCCTTCTTCGTTTTCCTTAATACAGTGCTCATAGGATACATCATAGCTCGTACGAGTTACAGCTTGAGAATGGATGCACTTTTAAATCAGGTATGCCCAAGTTGAAATCTTGTCATTTTCTATCTCAACTGTGGATCTCAATTTGTTTGCAAATTATGTTTTGAATTATGGTCGGTGACCAGAAAAAATTATCCACAAATAAATCTATTCACAGTCAGTGTTAACGAGAGAGAGAGAGAGAGAAGAGAGAGAGAGAGAGAGAGAGAGAGAGAGAGAGAGAGAGAGAGAGAGAGACTGGCACAGTTTTTACTGCCAAAAGCAAAAAAGCCTGTTGGCAAAGTGGTTACACATCACTGCATTGATAGGAGGAGGAGAGACAGACAGACGGACAGACAGACAGACAGACAGACAGACAGACAGACAGAGGCAAACCAAACAGACAGACAGACACACAAACAGACAGAACCTGCAGCAAATATCGAAGCCGCGTTGAAGACAGACACAGGGATAGGTATACGGGGGGAATGATAGCAGCTATGAGTAAATAGAGAAGAAAATTAAAAAAAAATAAATAAATTCAGAAGCACGGGCGTCACTCCGTCTAATGAACAATTTGATCCTCAACCTGTGTGCACGTGCTCGCCGGCGTCGGTGCGAGCTTCATTAACTACTGGCTGTCTGACGCTACTGACAACGAGGTTCGACATCGACTAACAGGAGAGGGAGGCGGGGCTGGGAAGAGGGGGGGGGGGGGGTGATTAATTTCAGCACAGGGTTGGAGGTATTTCTGAGCCCATGAACTTATCAACCATCGAATGTCGCCATCGGAGATAGAACGGAGGGGGTAACACGCTGGTAGGAGAGTGATAGAGGGTCGGGGAGAGGGGAGGGAGGGAGGGGGGTAAGGAAGTAGGGTGTGATGGTCAATGCAGGGAAGGCTGAGGTATATGTATACTTGTGCCACAAATTGCAAAATAACTGCCCACTCCGTGATCCATCTACCACTGTGTGCACACAGACCAAAGGTTAGGTAATGCACATAACTACCCGCTAATGAGGGCACTGATTCGGTGAGAGAGATGTCACATCAGTTTAGTATACGCATATCTGATTCTCCACGCCCCCTCCTCCCTCTCTTCTCTCTCCTCTCTCTCTCTCTCTCTCTCTCCTCTCTCTCTCTCTCTCTCTTTCCTCTCTCTCTCTCCTCTCTCTCTCTTTCTCTCTGGCAACTGTTTATTTAGACTCCTAAATGGTAAGTTGCATATTCGACCTCATTCGTCATTTGGCGTGATCAAGAAACACATTTATCTGGAATCATTATCTACGACTGCCAACGCATACTCACTATTTGTGGCACTGTATATTTTTGTATGCTTTCAGACACAAACAAAATAATCTCTCTCTCTCTCTTCTCTCTCTCCTCTCTCTCTCTCTCTCCACATCCACACCCGTCTTATGTTAAACAAACATATCACATGCAATGGGAAACATCCTAGCATTTACATAATATAAAATAAAACCACGAACAAACCTTTTCTTTATTTTGCGTGTTGCGAACTGGACAGCACAGTATCCATCTCTCTCTCTCTGTCTTATAACACACCCACACGCGATCACACACACACACCCACACACACACACACACACACACACACACCACACACAAACACACACACACACGCACGCACGCATGCACGCACGCGCGCGCGCGCACGCACATGCACAACACACACACACAGGACAACAGACCAGAAGGAGACAGAAATACATGTAAAGAGAGAGAAAGTGAGAGAGGAGAGAAGAGAGAGAGAGAGAGGAGGAGAAGAGAGAGAAGAGAGAGAGAGAGAGAGAGAGAGAGAAGACGACAGACAGACAGACAGACAGAAATATCATACAACGATCTGGAATGTATCAGAAAGCGCTGTGGGCCGGACTGCACGTCGAGAGAGAAGTGAAGTGGTAAAGATGGAAAGGGAAGGGAGGGGGCGGGTCCGCCGTTTTGCAATGGAGATGGAGTAGGGGTGAAGAGCGTGTGAGGAATGAAGAAGAAAGGGAAGGAACCGCAATTAGAGAGAGACCTTCACGAAATAACCAAATGTTGAAACGACGAAAAGAAGACAGGCGAGGCGAACACATTAAATACGTCCATGCCATCCTTTGCCCCACTTTCACGCCTATGCTCGTGGCCACCTTTTGCACTCCACTTTTACGACCTATGCTCGTGGCACTTGCACTCCACTTAACGACCATGCGGACCTTGCGGTGTCAGTGCAGGTGACCAACCATTCCATTTGACTGTGCTGTCAACATTGCTTGACCGTGAACGGTGAGTGTTGAAGGAGAGAGGTGTCGTCAGTTCCACTGATTCTTTAATCATGTTTAATTAAAACTCTCTTCAGTTCTTTCCCTTGAATTTCCATCACCGGTGATCGACGGTTTTCTTCCTGGAATTATGGTATTTTAAAACAACATTTTTGTAGCCTGAAGCAACATATCGCCTAAAAAAAATCCGAA
Organism: Conus ventricosus; assembly: GCA_018398815.1. Lineage (NCBI taxonomy): Eukaryota > Metazoa > Mollusca > Gastropoda > Neogastropoda > Conidae > Conus > Conus ventricosus. The sequence goes on along the minus strand of CM031606.1, from coordinate 60,436,475 downwards.
ACAGACACATTCATCACAAAAATATTATTTTAGAAATAACGCGCAGAATGTTACGAAAAGAAGAACATCCGTCATGCAAAATGCAAAAATCTCAAAAAACTGTTGACAGAACAACACGAGAGCAAGACAAGCAATATTTTTTTTTCTAACCACCACATACCGCTCTTCTGTTGTAACATCATCTAGAGACATTGTCTCTGATCGGCAGGTATTATCGCATTCTTCGTGCATAATTAAAAAAAAATAACTCTTCCCATCCTACCCCCATCTCCCCACCCCCTCACCCCTACCAGTAACGGAAGAGCCGGTCTTTGTCACAAGGTAATGAAAACAAAATCCAACTTTCACATTTCCCGATTTTCAAACAAAAAGTGACGATACCCCCCCAAAAAAAATCAAAAAAAAAATAAAAAAAAATAAAAAATAAATAAATAAAAATAAATAAATAAATAAAATAATAAATAAATAAAATTTTAAGACTCAGCAATATCTCGAAGATTCACAAATCGCCATTATCAACTTAACTGCGGTGTCCCTAATTTTGTAAGCATCTGGCAGAAGCATCCGTCAGAATTGCCATCATGTATCAGCCCCGTGTGGCCAGCTGGTCCATGGTGACATGACAGTGAAGCTGGGCGGTCATTCTGTGCCGTTCCTTCCAAACACAACAAAGACGGACGGTATCCCTCCTCGGCAGGAGCTTCTGACCTGTCTGGATCACACGGCTCGTGCAGCCCTGCCTTTCCGACTGCGAGGCTCTGGAGACAGGTGATCCGCTCGAGCTCAGGATCTAAAGGTGTTAAACGACTAGGCTGTGCTTCAAACGTAACATGTAGCATCGCCTTAACACGTGCCACAAATTGGAGCCCCTACCCCCCCCCCCCCCCCCCACACCACCACCACCACACACACATCCACACCCACCCCAGTGCTCCAAACCACTGACCAATCAATGCAGTTAACGCTGATGCGGACGTTGACTGAGGCGAACAGATGTCTCACATGCTGTGACATGCTTGACAGCCGAGCCTAAACTGGTGTGTGTGGTGTGTGTGTGTGTGTGTGTGTGAGAGTGAGAGAGAGAGAGAAGAGAGAGAGAGAGAGAGAGAGAGAGAGAGAGAGAGAGAGTGTGTGTGTGTTTTGCTAATCAGTCAATATCCCCTTTCCCACCTAGTTTTTCAATCCCCGCTTCTGCACACGAATTTCAATTAAGAGCCCGCTCGAGTGTGTGTGTGTGTGTGTGTGTGTGTGTGTGTGTGTGTTGTGTGTGTGTGTGTGTGTGTGTGTGTTGTGTGTGTGTGTGTGTGTGTGTGTGTGTGTGTGTGTGTGTGTGGAAGAGAGAGAGAGAGAGAGAGAGAGAGAGAGAGAGACAGACAGACAGACAGACAGACAGACAGACAGACAGCGAGTGGTAAAACAACAAATTTCCGGTGGGAACACTTGATCGGAAGCAGTAACTTTCAATCAAACGAGCAGCGGAAGTAGCAAGAACCTGACGTAAGAGGAAATGACATAATCACCACAGACACTTCCGTCTTTTGGAATTTGCAAAAGACCCAGTTCCATCATCGCCCCGCACTGCAACAGTAGCATAATGGAGCCCTTTTGTTCGTTTGTTTTTATTTCAGTCCATCGGTCTGTCAGTCTGCATGTCTGTCAACAGGATAAGTCAAAATATTCCTCATGTTGTACAGGACTGTATGTTGCAGAATCAACACCAGGTATTGTGCATGCTTGATGAGTAATACTGATGTGAAGGTTTCTGATTATTACCAATGCTGTAATCTGCAATTCAGCGTGCAAATAGCTTGACTGATGTAAACATGAGGCAGATACTGACGTTGGAGAGAGAGAGAGAGAGAGAGAGAGAGAGAGAGAGAGAGAGAGAGAGAGAGAGAGAGAGAGACAGACAGACAGACAGAGAGAGTGTGTGTGTGTATGTGTTGTGTATGTGTGTATGTGTGTATGTATGTTTATGTGTATGTGTGTGTTGTATGTTATGTGTGTGTGTGTGTGTGTGTGTGGTGTGTGTGTGTGTGTGTGTGTGTGTGTGTGTGTGTTATGTGTGTGTGTGTGTGTGTGTGTGTGAACAGAAGTGACTGTTTATATTTAAAAAGGACAAAAAAAATTGTTCTAATGTCAAATGAACAAGGATGACATGATGACTAACGTCCTTACGTAAAATCAGCGTGTTTAACACCGTTACCTATGTTACTGGTAACGATTCTAGGTGGAAAAACCAACAACAAAACAAACCAGAACATAACACAAAACCCTGCGGGGGGGAAAAAAGATGAAAACGAAGAGTCCAACATCAAGACCATTAGGAACTCGTTGTTTCAACAGTCTTTCGTTTCCTTCAGGAAAGATATACGTTCTACAGATTGAATTGCGTTATATTTTTTAAACAAAAAGAGAAAAACGCTTGAAATCATATTCGGTGATATTTCAAAACATCACAGTCAGCCTGTACAAAAGAAACACACGCACACACACACACACACACACACACACACACACACACACACACACAGGTAAAAGAAATGTTCACTGAGGGATCATTGAAATGCTAATACTGTTTTGTCTACGTTTTAAGAAGTCTGCATAGACGAAAAGGATCTTAAACAACAACTGAAAGAAGTACAAAAGTAGAGAAGAAAGGAATCGTGTCGTCTGAGTCTGAAGTGGGAAAACGTAACGAATCCACTGACTGCCAAGGCCATCGCCAAGGAAGTAATGGCGAGAGTAAAGTTGACAATGCATCTGTCCTGTGGCTGACATCAAAGGACACGGTCCCACAGTTCCTGCAGCTGGCATTCCCAAGTCAAACACTCGCCACGTAACCCTGAGAGTTCTCTCGATCCTATTACTTGACTCATCGACAGTAAGAACACTTTCGACCTCCGGGTAAACAGCGGATCATATGCAGCTGTCTGATGTTCGTTTAAGGCCCCCCTCTTCCTATCACACCCTGTTATTCTCTCTACCCGTACCTTTGCAATTGCTACCCTCTTCCCGTCGTGCATGTATGCTGTTACTGAAGTTTTTCTTTTCATCCTGGTTATAGCGCCTCCAGATGGCGTAAAAGTATAATAAAAAAAAAGCAGGCTAATACAACTGACTGCCGATGTAATGCTGTGTGTGTTGTGTGTGTGTGTGTGTGTGTGTGTGTGTGTGTGTGTGTGTGTGTGTGTGTGTGTGAATATTGAAAGGATACAAAATATCAGCTGTTGTGAGGCTATGTCACGGATCTTTTGTTCATTCATGAGCCAGTTATTTCTTGGATATGGAACCCGCTGTAGTATACTTGAGCATTGCCATGTCAAGTTTTTGTCCATAATTTTTTTTGTGTGGTGGCGGAGGGTACTCTGGTAAAAAAAACAAAAACATAAACAAAACAAAACAAAACAAACAAACAAAAAGATACCACCCTAACATAATCGGCCGTCGCATTCAGAAAGGCCTAGTTTCATTCACCTCTGGGTTATCAATGATTTGATTAATGTGTCCCTCTATACAAGTCTATGCATTTTCCTGGGGCAAGATTGACCTCATTTATTTTACACGAGGTGACATCCCTGAAAAAGCCCTGTGTGATCGGCGGAACTACAACCAGGCTCAGCCATATGTTGTCTACACCGGGCTGTAATCCAAACCACATTGATTTTGTGGCACGTGCTACCTACTGCCCTTCAGCGGGCGACGTTGGCTTATACATGACAGAGCAATTTGTGGTCGTAGTCGTGTTCCGATCGGTGTCGCTCGAAGCGGAACAAACGAAGTTCTGCAATGCAGATTATTAAGTTTCAGGCCTCCTGGGGGTGGGGGGGCGTGTGTTGCACGTGCTGTCCTCTCCATACAAAAAACCAAACACAATAGCTCAGTCAGACAATCTGAACCCAGTCCTCTTACTTGAGGCATGGCACTGAGGGGTCTGGACTCCCTGACAGTTGTGAGAACGGGCATGTCGCGCAAATCAGTTGGGGATGAGAGAGAGAGAGAGAGAGAGAGAGAGAGTCGGGCAGAAAAGTTATGAACACAAAAAAAGGAGGGGGGGGGGGCGGGCGGAGCAAAATGAAAACAATAATTCAAAGACAGGGAGGGGAAGATGTGGGCAGCCAAAAAGATGTGCGGAGGACAGTGAGAAAGAAGGGAGAGGGCGAGGCGATGGGAAGGCGTGATGGTCAGCCATCATAACTAGTCCAGTTCATTTTGTCTCGGTACATTCCCGGAGGATGTACGTACGCCCCCCCCCCCCCCCCCCCCCCCCCCCCCCCCCCCCACCCCGGCACCATCTTCACAACACGGATGCCCAACGGCCTAACCTGACATCAGAACACAAAACTGTGCTTATCTGACCTAACATATGACTACGAGTCTGTCAAGACTACTCTGAAGTTAGGCACAGGAACTCTGTCAAGACCTAATGACGTCAAAGGTCAAGACTCTGTCAGGCCTAACCATGACGTCAGAGCAGGAGAATCTGCTAGCCTACACTGACGTCAAAACACGAGACTCGACCAGACGCCCCAGCTGGCGAAGTGGTTAGCGTCGCGGAATCCCGGCTTGTGGAGGTCGTGGGTTCGAATCCCATCAGACAGGTCATGTGGGTTTTTTCTGCCCCGACCGGCTCCTACCCAGAGTTGAGTTGCTGCGGACTCAGTGGGAAGACTGGGACCACACAGTCGAGTTTCATCCACTTAATGGATGCGTTTCTGAGAGTGTTGCTCAAATTTCATGACCAACACTGCAGGTGCCTGTATCTCTCGGGCTGGTTGACGCCAGGATATATTTATGAAAGGAAGCGTTAGAGTACAGCCCTGTCATGTAGTCTCAGACCGAAATGGAAATCCGTTAGCATCATCTTAATCATCCTCATTCCATTGATCAGCATTAAAAAAATGTCTCAAATTCTGTGGCCCTTCATGCACTGCTCTCATGGTGACCTCAATTTCGATGTCCTCTCGGGGTCTGTGGCCTTGGTTTGCTTCTGTCGGGGTCACCGGTATCGGCGAGTCCATGGGGGCTGTCGTTGGACGGACGTGGTGGCGCCCTCCGGAGGGAGAGCTCACTCACGCCGGCTCCGCGACTAAGCAATTATTGTCGTCAGTAGGGGGCTTAGTAGGTGGTGTCCTGCGTATGTTAGATCAGAACAGGCGCCACTGAACACAACCGAAGTGACTCGGCAGCAGTGCAGTGTCTCCTCCGGTGGGTTGCCTCTGACGACTTGACATTGACTGCTCCCTCTGGATTGTGGTGCCGGGGCTGCGGCGGGGCCAGCCGGGCTATGGCTGTGGACGGGGTGTCGGAATGAGCGGCGTGGGGGCACTGCCTCTGAGGTGGCGCAGCGGTTGGGACAGCAAAAAAAAAAAAAAAAAAAAAACAAAAAAAAAACACGAGACTCGGCCATCCTGACCTCAAGTCGAAGCACGAGACTCTCTCAACCTGAAATGACGTCAGAGCACGCGAGTTCCTCCCCAGTTTGATCTGACCTAAGACGACAAAACTTCCTGTCAACCCGAACTGGGCACCAGACTGCCAGCATGGTCTGACGTTTCAGCACGAGATGCCCCACCAGCCTGGCCTGAGGCTAGAGCCCCAAAACTTCCTGTCATCCCGACCTGAAATGAACTTAGAGCACGCGACTCTCTGCGAGCCTCACCTGACGTCAGTGCACGTGACAGACTCCTTGCAAACGTCACCTGAGGTCAGATCACAGAATTTTCTCTTCCAGTCTGATCTTCGTCTATCACTGTTTGAAAACGATACTCTGGTCGACGTAGTACAGAACAACACACTACAATACCATACAATACGACACAATACAGTGCGGTCAATTACAATACAACGACAACAAATTATCGAGAAAAACTAAAGGTCCTTATCAAACCTCTGTGCAACTCTAAAGTGAACTGATAGAATATGAAAACTCATACTCGCACACAGATCTTAAACAGCCTCTGTTCATATACAAACATTTACAAGAAGCAAACAAGGAATGCACATCTACTTATCTATATATCTATTGGTCGATCGATCCTCTTATCTATCTGTCTATCGAGAGATACACACATACATATACAGAAAAAGAGCAATACCAATCAACACACACACCACACACGCGCGCGCGCGCGCGCGCGCGCATGCACGCACACACGCACACACACACACACACACACACACACAACACACACAGAGAAAAAGAGCAACAGAGAGAGAGAGAGAGAGAGAGATGAGAGAGAGAGGAGAGAGAGAGAGAGAGAGAGAGAGAGTGAATTCCGTGTATGACAGAAGATTGATCTAAAGCTTACTTCAAGAAAAAAAAAAAGGTGCAGAGAAAAGTGCTGACTGACAAGTGAGCCGCCATGTTCGGATAGAAATTTTAAAAAAAGATCAAGTCTGCTACCTGCGACATGAATAAGCCTGGGTTGCATTGTAGGCCTACTTCAACCACTCGACATTGAACAGCTCTCACTTCTCCCTGTCGTTTCCCCTTCCTCTTTATACCCTCTGTCCTTCCTGCTATGAAATTTAGTCCAGTTGGCTTCACATGCTATGCAAGTCACCGTTTTTTTTGTGTGTGTGCGTGGGTTTTTTGTTTTTTTTTTAACATTCTGCTTTTTTCTACATTGTTCTACAAGATGTGAAACAAAAGGAAATAGCACATAACAATGCAAACACGCACAACAATTCATAGAATTCTGACATAACATTATATATGTGTACACTTCAATGTCGGCTACAAAGTAATTTTTCAATGGCATATACAGAACAGTACAAATCATATTTGCATACTACACTTGCATCGCAATACCCTTTTTAATAGTTACATAAGCGTAAAAGAGTAGAGAGAGAGAGAGAGAGAGAGAAGAGGAGAGAGAGAGAGAGAAGAGAGAGAAGAGGTATTATATATAAAAGAGACAGACAGACAGACTGACTGACTGACAGAAACAAACAAGCGTAACGAGAGAGAAGCGAGGACTGACGTAATGAGCTGGAATTTGGCCTACATATGTAATGCCAGCAAAATACATTGCTGGCAACTGCTGCGAAAAAAAACACACACAAAAAAAAAACCTAAAGCACCTCATTAGTTTTCACAAAGCGTCACACATGATGAGCAGCAAACTAACAACGCTCGCCAGTGGAACAAGTTTCTCTGCGCATCCTTACCATATGAAGTCTTCGATTTCTTTTCTTCAACCGCACAGTTCATGAATGTACCATAGAAACATTATCAAACTATGAATTACCCTTTAAAAGTAACAATTTTGACTCCACTGAACAACGTGGGCGAACGAATCATAAGACAAAACACAACGCGTTTCGACCTCTTAGGTCTTCTTCAGGCAAGTATAAACGACACTCAGGACATCTCGCGCCGAATTCGACGAAGTGATTGTTCGTTCTTCATTTTCGTTGTCCTGAATGTTGTTTATCTTGCCTGAAGAAGGCCTGTGAGGTCAAAACGCGTCGTGTTTTGTCTTGTGATTCGTTTGTCTGCGTTGTTCGGTGGAGTCGTGGAAATTACTTTTAAAATTTGTGTAGATCTCCGTCTGCAGTTGCCTCACTTTGCAATTAATTACAAATTATCTTGCATATTAATTTATTTTCATCAGGTCTGTGATTTTAATCCACCGTCTAATCCGTGCTCTTCTTTTCAATCAAGGGAAGCTTAGTATTCAGCTGGATAGAAACGGAAAATAAATGGTCTCAAAAAGGCGGGATCGTAGGTTCTAACTGAAACGATTAGCATCCCATGCAAAGGAAAAGGGAAAATAAACAGGAAAAGTACACTTAGGTTTAAGAATGTAGAAAAAGAAAATATATTTCACAGGCGGAAAAAAAAGCGTTTTAAAGGCATTTAAAGTTCAAACAGCCATTCTCAAAAACATAATCGGTATTGAATGTTACAGTAACTTATTTGCACAAACACACACACACACACACACACACACACACACACACACAAGCACGCATGCATGCATGCGCGCACACATGCGCGCGCACGCACACACACGCGCGCGCGCGCACGATAAGCGCACACACAAATAGACATTGATACAGAGAGAGAGAGAGAGAGAGAGAGGAGAGAGAGAGAGAGGAGATGAGAGAGAGAAGAGAGAGAGAGTGAGAGAGAGTGACAGAGACAGAGATAGATGGATATCGGTGCGGCTGTCAAGCTGACGGACGCAAAGAACAAAACGCAATCGTTTACCTGCACTTCCGTCATTGACAGAGAAACCCACCTTTCGACAACGACCTACTTCTCATTGCTCAGTCTCCTGTTCATATTCCTCGACTCAACTGCCCTCCCGGTTCTTCTTCAATCAAACAATCAGCAACGTGTACAAGTCCCGTCCGTTAGCGATCAACCATGGGGGTCATAAAACCCGCCATCACCACCACGACTTAACCACTGGAGAACACTGAGACTGTGGCTGCCAGCTGATACAATAAACCAACACAAACCATTGTGGTGTGGCGCGAAGGAGAGAGAGAGAGTGAAGTAGGCGTAAACCCCACGAAGCGGGTAGAGAACGTGGCGAGCCGTCTAATACCTGCAGGTTAGTTAAATAACCAGGAGAGTGGGGAGGGTGGGGGGGAGGGCAGGAAGAGCGGAGGAGGCGGGAGCACAGGGGGGGGGGGGGGGGGGAGATCGGAGGAAGGAGGGAGTGGGTAGAAGGCAGGGGCTCGGGAGATGGGAGGAGAGAGAGAGAGAGAGGGGGGGGGGGGGGGAGAGACAATGAGGTGCGAGAGCAGATTACTGCAGCTTGCTCTGATTGTCCAATTCCTGGACTGCGCACACCACGCTGGCCGAGGAGGTCAGCAGCGCTGGGGGGAAAAGGGAAGGTGCGGAGGTTGTGTGACTCTACCCCCCCCCCTCTCTCTCTCTCTCTCTCTTAGCTGGGGACAGAAGTTATGTATATGTGTGAGTGTGCGTGAGTGTGTGTGTGTGTGTGTGTGTGTGTGTGTGTGTGTGTGTGTGTGAGAGAGAGAGAGAGAGAGAGAGAGAGAGAGAGAGAGAGAGAGAGAGAGAGAGAGAGAGAGAGCACGCGAATACGCACGCGCGCGTTGGGGGTGGGGGGGGGGGGGTGGATGGATGGGTGAGGATGGTGTGTGTGTGTGTGTGTGTGTGTGTGTGTGTGTGTGTGTGTGTGTGTGTGTGTGTGTGCGCGCGCGCGCGCGTGTGTGTTATCAGCCGGTCAGACCAGTGGCAATGAATGTCGAATAATTAAAAAAAAGAAGAAAAAAAAAAAAGAAGAAAAAGAAAAAAAAAAGAAAAGCCAAAATATACTTGAATTTCATTAGTGTTTTGTAGTGCTCCCTTTCCTCCTAATCTATTTCTTTCAAATATGAAACGGGATTTTAGGGGAGAGAAAAAATAGTGTAAAAAAGAGGTGCAGTGTTGTCAAAGCCCAGCTTAGCACACAGGGTCCTTTGGCAGCAGCCAGGGTGACTCAACCACTGCATAATGCCGGCCTTGAAGTGAATAACACAGGCCACGTTCAGGACGCCTGCCACTCTGCTTATCACCCCTAGATTTTATCACCGTTTAAACACCCTCGATAAACATAACGGTGCGGGAAAAAAAAAAATCGTACAGACAGCCATTCATCAGATCCACACTTCAGAATAAACAGATTTTGTCATTCTATACAATGTTGACAGATTTGTTACGTATCCGTCGGATTATTGGAAGAAAGCTGGCGTTTTAATGAAAACCAATTCCACAAGAGAAAAACAAACAAACAAAATACATACATACATACGTGAATTGGTCAAGAAAACAGAAAAGTAGTGGTGAATTGTGCAGAAAGTTACTCACTTTTTTTTCCCGGTAGGTTGGTTGGCTGATTTTATTGTTGTTGTTGTTGTTGTTTTTGTTTGTTTGTTTGTTTGTTTTTTCAAAGCAGCCAAAAAGAGAGACAGGAAAGAGGAAATAGCCACCCGCCATGGCGAAGCGATTAGCGTCGTGGACTGTCGGCTGACAGAGCCATTGGTATGTAGGATTTTCCCCCCGATCGGCTTCTACCCAGACTTCAGCCCCCCACAGCAGAGTTTCAGCCACTCGATGGACGCGCCTCTGACAGTGTCGCTCAAATTTCCTGATCAACACTGCAGGTGTCTGTCTTTGGACTAGTCCGCACGCAGTGACGCCTCCTTGATGAAACTGAAACTGAAACTGTATCTCTCGGGCCTGGTTGACGACAGAATATTATAATGAAAGTAAGCGTTGCGTACAGCCCTGTCATGTAGTCTCAGACCAGAATGGAAACTTAAAGCATCATCTTCACCATCCTGAACCTCATCGATCAGCATAAAACAGTCTCAAATTCTGTAACCCTTAAGCTCTGCTCCCAAGGTCACGTCAGTTTAAATTTCCTCTCCACGACTAAGCCCTCGATGAAGTTCTGTCGGGGTCGCCGGCATCGGCGAATTCAAAAGGTCTGTTGTTGGACGGACGTTGTGGCGCCCTTCGGAGGAAGCGCTCACTTGTGCTGACTCCGCAACTGATCAATAATCGTCGTCAGCAGGGGGCTTGTCAAGTGATATCCTGCTCATGCTGGATCAGAACAAGCACCAATGAACAGCAGCGAAGTGACTCGGTAAAGTGCGGTATTTCCCCTGGTGAGTTGCCTCATGACGACGTGACATTGACTGGTCCATCTGCATGGGGATTGCCGGTGCCGGATTGTGGCGGAACAACTCGGGCTGTTGCTGTGGATGAGGTATTGGAATGAGCGGCGTGGGTGCAATACTGATTACATGGCACGAAAGATGAAACAGATGAGGAAGAAATTACTCACGCAAAACGATGGTTAGGGGACAACTCATACTCAAAGAATCTCTACCATCTCTCGTGTGACGAGCAAAAGGTTACAGAGAAAAACTGATAAAGTTGAAAGGTTATATTCTAACAACAGTAAAATAACAATATAAGAACACAAAAATACAACCACTATTTATATAAAAGATAACAATTCAGCAGGGAACAAAAAACACACAAATTTGAAACATCTGGGCACACCTACTGACGAAAACACTAATGTCTGCGGCTGTCACTTCCAGACACACAGAAAATAGAAATGATGGAACAGATACATTGAATAAAACAAAAATCTGTTTTTCCGCACGTCAATCACGCTGACTCTGACATTTTATTGAATAAACATATGACATGCTCATTTCAAAGGGATAGCAAAAGAAACACACCATTCGCACAATTCGTAGTCCCACGCAAATCGACACTAAAATTAAGGTAGGCAAACTTATTTTTTTGAAAATTAATCATTCTGTCTGCAGTTATGTACCTTTGTAAAGCTTTATCTCCCATTACAATATCCCAGCATCGGTTTACGTCGAGTCGATCACTGAAAGCTGACAGCGTAATAAATGATCAACAGTCACGTCTCGGATATCAATAGGAACACGCACCAACAGCTAAGCCTTAGCATTTTCGACCATCAAAATAATTGTCCATTGATATTTTGTCAATCATATTCAATCATCATCGATTACTGATCATTATAGTCAAGTGATCAATATTGATAATCAGTCATTATTCGTCATTTGAATCATTCATCCTCAACGTTCATTAATCCGACTTAAATCGTTTATCCTCTTCTGCATCCTATCCTGAACCGCCGGATTCAGGGGCTGTTCAAACCATACCCTTAGTATTGGAACATTGTCACTGAACATGTACTGGGATTGCTGCGCCGAGTCTTCAATCGATAAATCAACCACGCATAGAGGTCACGACTGATGGGAATCACCCAGGGGGAGATAAACCCAACATCACCACCAGTAATCCACTGAAAACACAATAATACTGACATTGTATTGATACGCAAAAGCAGCACACGCTCTCTTGACGATTTAGTGCGTATTGAGAGAGAGAGGAGAGAGAGAGAGAGAGAGAGAGAGAGAGAGAGAGAGAGAGTTCTGCGCACAGCTACAGAGTTAATCCGAGTGACTGTGAAGCTAATGGATGCTGTTATCTAAACTCCCTTACAGCCTCGCCTCTAGTCCACGAAGCTGGAGACAGTTGGGTGCCAGCAAGTTTCGGCCTGACTCCCAGATTGGTCAGCTGGTTAATGGTCCTTGCCGGCTTGAACCCCAAGACCCTGCTTCCTGTTGGTGAGAGGGGGGGGGGGGGGGGGGGGAGGCTGTGGAGCAATAAGGGATGGGGTGAGGAAGGATTAATACAGCTGGCTCTCACTGCCTCACATTGCCGCGGTCTGTCGACGTCATCAGGGGTCTGCGTCTGTCAGCGTCAGCTTTGGCTGATTTGGGAGACAGTGAGATAGTGTGGGATGGTACCTGCCTCTGGGGAGAGGAGCGTGTGTGTGTGTGTGTGTGTGTGTGTGTGTGTGTGTGTGTGTGTGTGTGTGTGTGTGTGTGTGTGTGTGTGTGTGAGACAGACCGACAGACAGAGAGAGAGAGAGAGAGAGAGAGAGAGAGAGTGTGTGTGTGTGTGTGTGTGTGTGTGTGTGTGTGTGTGTGTGTGTGTGTGTGTGTGTGTGTGTGTGTGTGTGTAAGAGTGCACGCGTCGGTCTGTGTGCGAGTGTTTGTGTGTGTGTGTGAGTGCATACATATGCATCCGTGATGCCTCTGCAAATGTGTGTAGTAGTAGTAGTAGTAGGTGTAGTAGTAGTAGTAGTAGTAGTAGTAGTAGTAGTAGTAGTAGTAGTAGTAGTAGTAGCAGTAGTAACCAATTTTCTGCTGGACTTTTGTTTCTGAGAGAAAATACTATTACAAAACATAATGATGTAAAACCTTGAACTGAACATTGTCTTTCACGCATTTCCATTTCTTTTTTTTTTCTTCTGAACTAATAGTCTTCTTCAGGTACAACCAAAACGAGGGCATAGCGGAATCCATAGCGAGCTTGCACTGTGCTCTGTCTGTGTGTCTGTGTGTGTGTCTGTGTGTCTGTGTGTCTGTATGTCTTTGTGTGAGTGTGTTTCAGTGTAGATGTGAGTTATCCAGTTGGATATGATTTTTTTTTCCCAAAAAGAACGTATTGAAAACCAACATAGACTTTTGATTTAATTCATCGTTTTTAGCTTTGGTTTCCAGCTCTTACCTAACGCAAAGCTGGCTAAGCTTTAAAAAAAAAATGACAAACAAATTTCAGTCACGGTGGCACAGTTGTTAACATTGCAGGCTGCGGGTTAAAAGGTCAGGGGTTCCAGTCCCGTCAGAGGCATTCTCATTTGGGATTTTCTTTTCCTCCAGCCAAGTTCTATTCTAAGCTGCTTTTGCTTCGGGTTACAATGGGAAGAATGAAACCACACAGTTGAGTTTCAAACAAACACTGCAGAGTGTCTATATTTTTCGGGCCTGGCTGATGCTAGATTTGTTTATAAAGGAAGCATCTAGAGAACAACCCCGTCATGCAGTCAGACCAGCCAGAGAGTCGGCAGCATTTTCTTCATCATTATCATCATCATCATCATTGACCATTGATAGATAGATAGATAGATAGATAGATAGATAGATAGATAGACAGATAGACAGATAGATAGATAGATAGATAGATAGATAGATAGATAGATAGATAGACAGATAGATAGATAGATAGACAGACTGATAGATTGATGTAGACAGAGATATACATAGGAATGTTGATATATATATAAACAAAAAAAGTGTGTAGCTGGGGAAGCAAGTTCTGGCTAAGAATTCTTCTGTCATTGAAAGACTGAATTCGCACATATGTATAACAATAATTGTTATAATGAATACTTGTATAGCGCCTATCCTCGGATAGATACCGAGCTCTAAGCGCTTTACAATCCACACTCGCTTACACAACGGGTTGCCTACCTGGGTAGTGCCGACTGAAGAGCTGCCAGCTGGCGCTTCATTCAGTCGTTTCCCGTGTCATCCAGTCAATATCGTTCAACATCGTTCACTCAATTTCCTTACTTCCTTCATTCTTTCCATTTCTCACGCAGGGTGCATGCCATGTGTAACGTATCATCCATACCAACGGCCAAACTGGCCTTCTCTTCCGAAAGTTGGTGATGGGATTTTACGTGTGTGCAAGATGTTATGCGTGCGTTCACACACGGAACCTCGGTTTATAGTCTCATTCGAAGGACTGAATGGGAAATGGAGTCAGAACCAATGTTAACTCCGAGGGAAAAATCCCACTGTACCAAAACGGTCCGGCGGAGATTCGATCCCGCAACCCCAGGATCACCAAGATTACGAGTCTGGCGCTCTACCACTGAGCTATTCCGGCCCCCAATATTTAGAAAAATAGGGAGGGGAGGGGGGGGGGAGGCATGGGGGATGCAGGAAGAGAGGAGGCCGGATGGATAGGCAGTTGCAGAGGATGGAGAGGGGGGGGGGGGGGGGGGGCAGGGAAATAAAAAGGGCATCACAATGACAATATAAAATCCCTCACTAGTAGCGTATGGAGACCATCTATGTCCGTCTTGAAAACAGCACCATCTATGTAGCCTGTCTACAATCAACTTTCGTCCACTGATTCTCGCCTCACTCATATTGACACAAATGGAACTACATTATCTATGATTTTGTTGTATTCTCGCCACCAAGAGCTAAAAGCAATTTCTAATGGCATCCTAAAGTTGCTAGAGAAGGCAGAAAATTAAAGTAAGAAGAAGATATCATTAGGAAATAAATCAACAAAACCAAGAAATATAGGGGAACTCTCTCTCTCTCTCTCTCTCTCTCTCTCTCTCTCTCTCTCTCTCTCTCTCACACACACACCCCACACACACACACACACACACACACACACACAGAGATAGAAAGACAGACAGACAGACGGACAGACAGACACACCGACAAATAGATAGATAGATACATGGATAGATAGATACGTAGACAGATAGACAGAGGTAGACAGATAAACAGGTCGATCGATCTATCGGTTGATCGACAGACAGATATATAGATAGATAGGTAGGGATGTAGGTAGGTAGATAGGTAGATAGATAGTTATTGTATATGCAGAACAAACAGATAAAGCTAAATCATTAATCATTATATATTAAGAGCAAAATAAATTGCAAAACGGAGAAAACATCCAAGTGAAGTAGATAGATTAAATTGTATCAGTGACTGGAAACCAAAAAAAACTTTAAAACGTTAAAGGAAACGTTCTGTTTATAGCATCTATAATAATTCATGCGCCTGTCGTCTGCAGACCTTGCATAAAAAAAGACCCAAACTGATGGAATCCTCATGCCAACAGAAAATGTTTACCTGCTTTTCAGCAACTCCACGCTAAAATGCCACCTTCCTGCAATGATCCACAGACCACCCGATTCACGCACTGTTCAAACCACCATCAGTGATGCTGCAACATCGTCACTGAACATGCACCGTAGTTTCTGCACGTGCCGAGTCTCCAATCGATAAATCAACCACGCGTACAGGTCATGACTGATAGGAATCACCCAGGGGGAGGTAAGCCCGGCATCACCCCCATTTATCCACTGGAAACACAATGACTCTGACATTGTATTGATACGTAAAAGCAACACGCGCCATTACGATTTAGTGCACAGCACTGTGAGAGAGAGAGAGAGAGAGAGAGGGAGAGAGAAGAGAGAGAGAGAGGAGAGAGAGAGAGAGAGAGAGAGAGAGAGAGAGAGAGAGAGAGGGAGAAATAGAGAGACAGAGAGAGAGCAACTTGTGTGCACAGCTATTAGTGTTAATCCAAGTGACTGGGAAGCTAATGGACGCAGTTATCTAAACACCCTCACCGCCCGAAGCTGGAGACAGTTGGGTGCCGGCAAGTCCGGCCTGACTCACAGATTGGTCAGCTGGTTAATGGTCCTTGCCGGCTTGAACCCCCAAGACCCTGCTTCCTGTTGGTGGGAGGGGGCTGCGTGGGAGGGGTGGGGGTGAGGGGCTGGGAGGCAGATAATGAGGATGGGGTGAGGAAGGATTAATACAGCTCGCTCTCATCGCCTCGCTAGCCGAATTCTGAATTGCCCGCGGTTTGTCGATGTCATCAGGGGTCTGTGTCTGTCAGCATCAGCTTTGGCTGATTTGGGAGACAGTGAGATAGTGTGGGATGATGCCTGTCTCTGGGACAGAGAATTGAGGGGGGGGGGGGGGGGGGGGGGGGGGGCGCTCTTGTTTATGTGTGTGTGTGTGTGTGTGTGCTTGTACATGTGTGTGTGTGTATGTGTGTGCGCTCATGCACGTGTGTGTGTGTGTGTGTGTGTGTGTGTTGTCGTCGGTTTAATGTCCTTCCACTACAGTGATTCAGACAGTTTTATATGTGGGTGAATGAAGTATGTAAGTGATTGAGTGTATTAATATGTTAATGCTAGAATATCACATCCTCCCCCCCCTCCCCCCACCCCTCCCCTCTATCCCTCTTCCATTTGATCAAAACAAAATTATGCAACTGAGTAGAGACAAGATCTAAAGATAAAGGCCAATTGAACTACTTAACAAACATTTGCAAATTGACTCAAGAACATAAGAACTGTTTAAAATACTTGGTAAAGGCAAGGAAGTCGATCCATCAGTGTAACCATCAATACCCGAATTGTAAAGAGTTCTCTTGTCTTGGGCATTGAGTTAGTAAATGACTGATACTTAAGGTTTCCCACACATACATTTAACTTTATGACAATATTTTGTTTTCAATGCGTTAAAAACGAAATCTATGGATTAAGCTTTCAATCTCCTAGACGAGAAAGAGGACTTGTTTGTACGTTTTCCCCTTGTACCCATTTACTAAACTTTACACAGTTGTGATAATATTGGACGTCTGAGTTCATCAGTAATGTTTTACTTTTTTCTCTTGACGTTGAATTTATAATTGAAAAACATTCTTTCAAATCTAAAGGAATGTTAAGTGGTATTGCGTAATTAACATTTTGAGCTCTTTTCTTGCTAGTTGATCTACGCGCTCGTTGGGTACAATACCACAATGAGAGGGGATCCAACAAAAAGTAAC
Organism: Conus ventricosus; assembly: GCA_018398815.1. Classification (NCBI taxonomy): domain Eukaryota; kingdom Metazoa; phylum Mollusca; class Gastropoda; order Neogastropoda; family Conidae; genus Conus; species Conus ventricosus. Next base: position 60,419,512 of record CM031606.1, on the reverse strand, counting down.
AGTAATGCCTTTCAAGGATAAAAGATGAATGAGATGATGAATTTCTAATACCATATCAAGACGAATTGAAGGACATGCTGACTTAATCGAGTGGATTGCTGCTTTCGAATCAAACACCTATCATAATTTGGGAATTATTTATTGGAAAATTTAGGATGAAATCTAACGACTTAAGTATAGCAATTAATTCGGCACTAAATATCGATATACTGTCTACCAAGATAGAAGAGCTTTTCTATTTTGAAACTAGGGATTATGAAGGCTGCTCCCGTGTTATCATTTTCTAGCACTGAGCCATCTGTAAACATTTTCAAATGGTGATTGTAGTTACTTTCTAAATGAGCGTAAACAGATGTTCTTAAGGTATGTGGACAATCTTTTTTTGATACATCTGTATAATCTATATCAAAGGAGGCTTTACTTTGTTCCCATTTTGGAATAGGTGAATATGTGGGCTTTTGGGCAATGTTGTTTTTATCTATTTTTAGTATCCTTTAGAAGATCGGAGGAAAACGAGTAAATAGACCTAGTTGATAGTATATTTTGGGCACGTTTTCCGAAATCCTCCTCTGATTTTAAACATACTTCTTCTGAGCTAAAATTGTTTTGTGAAAAGCTCTTTAAGATAAATTTTGAAGTAGAAGCTTTCCGAAGTTCTGCAAGAGGTAAGATTCCTACCTCATGATACGTCCCTAAGTTAGATGTATGTGTGGGAACCCAAGGGCAATTTTATAAGCTTTGCAATCAGTACTCTGAAGTTTATTTAACAGGATTGAGGAGCATTAAAGAATACTTCCTGAGCATAAGTAGTCTTGAGCGTATAGGGCAGTTGCTAATATGGATAACGATTTCGAATCCTGTCCCCAAGATTGTTTGCTATTATTTTTAGGAAATTCAAGCTCTTTCTTGCTTTGTTTAAAATATATTCAATATGAGCGTTCCAAGATAACTTACTACTTAAGATAACACCCAAAAATTTGACACATTTTGCATAGTTTAAAACAATGCCATCCAACGTGAAAGTAGGAAGTTGTCCTGGATCGTAACCAGCATTAAAAAGAATCATATTAGTTTTTTCTGGGGAAAGAGAAAGACCATTTACATTTAAAAAATCACTGATCTTATTTAATTCAAGTTGATACTTTATTTTGATGTAATTTAATGATCTTGATGGTGTATTTCTTTTCATTGTTACTTTTGTCCATAGGCATATATCATCAGCAAATTGAGCCACTTCAGTTCTTTAGAAAGACCTTTAGGGAGGTCAGAGATTAAAATATTAAATAATATTGGGGAAATTACTGAACCTTGGGGTAAACCCATTTGTAAGGGTCTTGGGTTGGAATACGTATTTCCTATTTTTGCTTGAATGTGCCTACCTTGTAGAAAATCTTGAATAAAATTGTATATGTTCCCACTGATTCCGATATTCTTTATTTGTACGTTAGTCGTTTGTGCCACACTTGTTCATAGGCTTTATGAATGTCAAAAAAAGTAGCGAGGACGTTCTTACGACGTGCAAATTGATGTTTTACGTGTGTTGTAAGTTTTACTAAGTGCTCATTGTAGATCTGTCTGCTTGGAATGCAGCTTGGTTGATAGGAATTATGCAGTTTTTATTGCAATGATGAATTAGCCTTTTTAACACTATCTTTTCCATCAGTTTACACGTGTTAGACGTTAATGATATTGGCCGATAGCTGTTTATATCACTGAGTGGTTTTCCTTTTTTATGAATAGGAATTATAATGAGTGTTCCAAATTAGGGGACATTTTGCCACTGTCCCAACATTTTTGGAAAAACAAATGTAGAAATTTTATGATATTTTGCGGGAAATGACTTAATATTTCATTTGAATGCCATCTAATCCCACTGATGTCTTTTTATTTAGATTAATAATACACTCATTGACTTCCTGCAATGTTATTAGCAGAATTTAGATAGTGATTTTCTGTTGGTTTTGGGCTATCATAGATGTTTTTCTTTTCTTCACGTTCGCGGTGTTTTTTCTTGTCCAAGGATAAGCTGTTAATGCTACTGTTGTATGCAATATAAGTCAGCAAATGCTTCAGATTTATCAAAATTTGACGGAAATTGATATTGTTTTAATTTGATCGGACAATGTGGAAAGCTAACTCCATTTTCATTGTTTTTAATTGTGTCCAAACTTTTTGAATGTCTTTATAGTTTGATACCTCATTATGACATACAGACGACCAGTACTGCCGTTTTGCTTGTGCAATTATTCTATTTTGGTAATTTTTCGCTCTTTTTTTCTCAAGAAGTTTTTCAGTTTTTTCCTTAAGATTTTTTTCTCTTTTGTATTCTTTTGTTTTTTCTATTTTTTCTTGTTTTGCCTGTTGACATGTATCATTCCACCAGACATTACCCAAATGTTTTTTTGATTTTACAGATTTTACAGTCGGAATTGATTCTTTTGCAGCAGAGTGTACTGCTTTCTGAAGATGATCATATAACGTATCGACATCTTGATTCTCAATATTTTCTTATGCTCATGTTAAATGAACTGAGTAGATATGAAAATTTTTTCCAGTTAGCAAATTTATAACAATATTTGGGAACTTTGTCATGTGTTACATCATTTGTTACAGGTCTCATATTTTCAAGAGAAATCTTAATAGGTAGATGGTCACTATTTAATGTATCATCAAGTGTCAGCCAGTCACATGATATAGCTAGTTCAGGAGATATGAATGATAAGTCGATGGCACTAGGTTTATGTTTAGGGTTGTCTGGAATACGAGTAATACTGCCATCGTTGAGAGGTAAAGAGAGGAGTCCACTATGTTTTCAATAAAACGGTTACTGGTTATTATTTGGCATCCCTTTTCCAGAATGGTGAATGGGCGTTAAAATCACAGTGATTAATATTTGGTAGGTTGGTCTGATTGAACAGAACGTAGCCATTCTGTATTACGATCGTTTTGGGCCCTGAGGTAGGTATACAGAAAACAACTGTTACTACATTATGGTCAACTTGAATTCTGACTGCACATGAGTGCAATCCAGGAATGTCTAGTGGAGCAGGACTGGCACATGGAGCATATTTCTCATCTTCACGGACATATATTGCCACATTTATTTTTTCTTCATTATTAATGTTTTGGATAATTGGTGGAAATAATATTAGGAAGCTTAGGTAGTTTATTTTTACTGACATTCAGTGATTGCAAAGCTAATATGTTGTATTTGACTTCAGATAGATGTTTGTACTAGTTGATCTTTACTGGTTGTGATGGATCGACAATTCCATTGGAACACTTTAAAATCCTTAGCTATCATGCGTTCTATTAATAGATAAAATAAACATACAAATGAAGGTGAAAAAGCGATTAAATACAATTATGCACTGAAAAGTAACTAAACAATACAAAAAAAAGTATCACTATGATACGATAAACAATATTAGTTATGACAAGAACGAAAAAAGAACTGTACACAGAGAATGCACTCTATCAATGAAGGAAGATTGATCACTGTCCTGTTAGTGAATGCTTTAACTAACACATCAAAAGAAAATCCCCTAAATAGTCACTCAAGATGGGAAGAACAGAGTCAACGGTTGAGATTTCCGCCAAAACTACACTAACGTATTTCTCTGTCTTTGGTTTAATACCAGGATGTAGGCCCACTGAGAATGTCAAACATGTTGTACCACGGACCACTGTGTACAGCAAAGGGTCCGTGTCCTCTGGGTGGTGGATAGTTCCGGGCTGCCACTTGTTTGACGTTCTCGCTGTCTTCCTCGGTTTCTCCCAGAAGAGTTGTCGGATATGTCTTCCAACGTTTTCTTGCCAGCACGCTCGATCCTCGATGTGTTGGATGGAGATCGTCTTTGAGATACCAATTATTTGTTTGAAGGTTGGAATGAGAGACAAATGATATGTTTTTAATTCCAAATAGTTTTGTTGTTGTAATGTTTATGCTTGAGCGTTAGCAAACGAAGCGTCGTTGCGTTGTCCGCGAGTTCATGCAGGAGCTGCTACAAAGTTCTGAGTTGACTGTTTCGTATTAGTTCCGTATGTTACATCTCCCCTTTCATAAAAGAAACCGAAACTTGAGTGAACACAAAAAACAAAAAACAAAAAACAATGAATAGAGTACACACATCAACAATGAACAGCAGGATTTCTTGCGATGAAATCAGACACGATGAGTTCAGAACTCAGTGTCACAGGTCAAGTCGTTGAGGTGGGCGAACTTCACGTCCAGAGCGTGTTCGGTAAGTAGTGTCACGGTGACGATCTGGCGTCAATTGTTGATGAGGGTGCTCAGGTAAGTTTGACGTCCCTCTAGGTGCCTCTGGCGCTGAATCGACTTCAGGTACAGCTGACAGTTCTGGTAGAGCTGGAGGTCCATCGTTTGCTCTCAGCGTTGAACGGTGTAAATGTCGTCTGTTGCGTCGATACACACTCTTCAGACTGGACTAGATGGATTTGGCGATGCATGGTGTTCTACACCACAGCTGGTTTCATTTCTTGGTGCTGGGTGGAGCTGCGACTGATCCAGGGGAGAGTGAATGTTTGAATTTGTTGTCTTAGACCTAAT
>CM031606.1:60410007-60414842 GCA_018398815.1 Conus ventricosus | reverse complement strand
ATTGATGTACTGATTAATAAGTAGCACTTTATTTCGTCAGTTGGTAGGAGAACGATGCGGAATCCATCCAGAGAGAGGTGAAGTTTGGTGTGCGCATGAGTGTGCATATGCGGTATGAGTGCAAAGAAACCTGTGTTTAAGCCTGACTAATATACATCAACTTAGTGCACTTAAGCAATACCACACGATTTCCCCCGTCCTGGACAGTGTGTGACAGTGAGTGTATGTGTGTGTGTTTTGTGTGTGTGTGTGTGTGTGTGTGTGTTGTGTGTGTGTGTGTGTGTGTGTGAAGTCAAAATTATCTTTATTGAAGGTTAAAGAATAAGCTTCACAGCTTTTTTTTTTTACATCCTGCCCTCATAAACAAGAAAGAAACTAATACAGCATATAACCACAAGTTCAAAAACATTTTTAAAGCACACAATTTCTATCATACAAATACATAACTCTTATATCAAATATGAAACAATAATGAAACTATTGTTGGAACATCAAATTCAAGCAGAGAGAGAGAGAGAGAGAGAGAGAGAGAGAGAGAGAGAGAGAGATGGGGATAAGGGGATCGTATTAATGGAAATGAGTGGATGAATTAGTGTGTGTGTGTGTGTGTGGGGGGGGTATATATATATATATATATAATATATATATATATAATATATATATATATATATATATATAATGTGTGTGTGTGTGTGTGTGTGTGTGTGTGTGTGTGTGTGTGTGAATAACTTACTGGAAATATCAAGTTCCCTTCGGGTGTTTGTAATTCGTTCAGTATCTCGCAGTTCTGCTCACAGAAATGGAAACACGCTTTTATGGGCGCATGAATAATTCCCTCCTGCTAAAGCTTTTTGTTTTGTGTATTATTCACTACAAATATTTGTCCTTCCTCGATTGATTGAAAACCATAATTGTTACATTTCATGTCAGGCCTTGTTACCTTGATGGAGGGGTAAAGAGTGCAGGGAGGTAGGATGGTATCAAATTTCTGCTCAGTAAAAAGATTGAGGGTGAGCGTCATTCCTTTGTTTCTAAAAGAAACTACACTTAAAGAACGATCGATCTTTTTTCATACTTGATATTTATTTCTAATATTAACCCCCCCCCCCCCCCCTTTCTTTCTCTCTCTTAGAATGTCCCTGTCTTTGTTTATCTGTCCTTTCCTCTGTCTCTGTCTCTGTCTGGTTGTCTGCCTGCCTGCCTGCCTATCTGCCTGTCTGACTCTCTCTCTCTTTCTCTGTCTCTCTCTCTCTCTCATATATATATATGTCCCTGTGGCTCAGTGGTTAAAGCGCGAGTCATTAAGTGGAAAATGAGCATCTCCAGAGGGTCATGGGTTCGAATCCCAGCCATGGCTCGTCCCAAGATGGGAAACAAAAAAAAAAAGGGGCAGCAGAGGGACATCCGGAGTCATGAACCGGGTGTGGCCCAACCCCCCCTAGAGTGTCAGGAGATAAGGGCCGAAACACTTGCTTGAAGGGGGCTTCTCTTCTGAGGACTCTCTGCTGCTACGCTCTCCACGAGTTTCTTTCTACTGATGCATGGGTAAACCATTGACTTCCGGAATAGGCCGGAGGACGTCCGGGAAAGACCGGAGGACACTGGGAAAGACCAGAACCAAGGGCTCTGTGGCTGGCTCCCCACTTTGCCTAAACATGTGGCTACGAAGAAAAAAAAGGAAAAGATGCTCCCAGGATTCACCGAAAGGGGAGAGAATGATGAATCCATTGGTGCTCAACCAATCACGACTGCAAATCCCAAACGGACTATGAACATGGACCAAATGGAATATCCATTGTGTCTGTGGAAAGCGTTTCGCTACCACCCGCGGCATGAAGATCCACCGAACAAAGATGGGATGTGTGAAGACTCATCTGAATGAGCAGCAGCGCACTGCATCAGCAGATAAGACGATCGGAAGACCAAGGCCAGGATTTAAACCACAGTGCCAAGGACATCCACGCTGTTGGTTCGGATGAGGAATTTGCACAGGCCCTCGATGCCAGGCGCCTGAAACTCAACCTGCCACGAGCAAACGAAACTGAAGAATGGGAGAAACTGGATGCAAAAATCGTCCAAAGACTCATGCACTGATGGAAAAGCACCCTTGAACACAAACTAGCCACATATGGGGACATTGTGTATGCACATGAAAGAGACGCCTATGGAGTAAAACTACCCAAAGAGAAAACACCTCCAAAGAAATCCAGACCCAAGAAAAGATGGACAACATCAAGTCCAAAAGAACAACCTCAAGAAGCAAATGAAGACCGCACTGCCAGCTGAAAAACAAGGCTTGGAAAAACTGGGGAAGACCTGAAAGAAAACCACAGCGCCCTCAGCAAAGCGGAATCTGCGAGAAAGAGAAGAGCAAAAAGAAGAAGACACAAGAGCGCTCTTTCAGAGACCCCTTCCAGTTTGCCAGAACACTGTTTTGAGCAGCCAAAATCTGGGACCCTAAGTGTGGACAAAGGAGTTCTTGAGCAGCATCTGAGGAAAACATACTCGACTCACAGAGCAAAGCACCACTCGACATTCAAGGTCTGGTGTGGCCAACCAACCCTGCGGAACAGTTCAATGGCAAGCCTCCAACGTTGGCGGAAATCAAGAAGGTGGTCGACAAAGCCAGAGCCAAATCATCACCAGGCCAAAGGGAATCCCTTTACCAGCTTTACAAGAAATGTCCCAAGGGTGCTGGAGTGGCTCCACAGGTTGCTGCGATCGGCTTGGAGAAACCAGAAGATCAGCGGCCAGTGGATGACGGCAGATGGTGTGTACATCCCCAAAGAGCAAAACGCAAGTGACATCAGCCAGTTTAGGCCAATATCACTACTGAACGTCGAAGGGAAAATCTTCTTCTCTGTCGTGGCAGCAAGGCTGACCAAGTACCTGATGGAAAACAAGTACTTGGATGTGTCATCCAGAAAGGTGGCATCCCAGGCGTGGCTGGCTGTGTAGAACACGCCACAATGATCGGGACGCAATCCAAAAAGCAAAAACAGCAAAGAGAGACGTGGACGTAGTGTGGCTTGATCTGGCAAACGCATAGGGATCTGTGCCCCATGAGATGATACAGTTGGCTCTTGAGATGTACCATGTGCCAAAGAACATCCGCGACATGCTCAAGAAGTACTTCAATGGCTTCTCAATGCGTTCTCTACCAAGGAGTACACAACAGATTGGATCAACTTGGAAGTGGGCATCGCAATGGGCTGTGCAATTTCCCCAATACTTTCGTGCTGGCAATGGAACTCATCTTGAAAGCAGCAACAAACAACGCGAGACAAACAGACCTTGGCGATGGATACAAGATGCCTCCTCCTCAAGGCCTTCATGGATGACACTACAGTGATTTCATCCAGAGAAGACGAGACACGTCATGTGCTGGAGAGGCTGGACGACATAGTTGCCTCATCCAGAATGCAGTTCAAGCCAAAGAAATCACGGAGTCTCTCACTGAGGAAAGGAAAAGTGCCGAATCTGTGGTCTTCATGTTGCCAACCAGGCCATTCCAACAGTCACAGAAGAACCAGTCAAGAGCCTTGGAAGATGGAGTAAAACGCTGATACGCTGAAAGACACACAAAGAGCAAAAGAAACCAAGCAGATGGCGGAAGAAGGTTTGGGAGACCATTGACCAGTGTGGCTCCCTGGCAAATACAAGGTCTGGTGTCTGCAGTTCATGCTGATACCAAAGCTCCTATGGCCTCTGATGATATACGACATCTGCACCAGCACAGTTGAGGCAATGGAAGCCAAAATAAACAAGTTCACAAGGAATGGCTTGGTGTCCCACCCTGTCTGACTGACATCGCGCTGTACTGTCGCCAAGCAAAGCTGAAACTACCACTGAAATCCATCCTGGAGGAATACAAAGCAGGAAGATCAGACTTCAAAGCATGCTGGAAGACTCAGGAGACAAGTGGTAGAAGCAATCAAGCCCCAGCTGAAGACAGGCAAAAATGGAAAGTTCAAGAGGCGATGGATTCTGCAAAAGAAAAGTCTAAAGATCAGAGAAATAACAGGACACACACAGACCAACAGACAAGGACTGGGGGTGACCAAAACTGAATGGTGGTCAAAGGCCAAAGGAAAAGCCAAAAGAGACATGATGATTCGGGAGATGAGAAAAGAAGAAGACCAAAAAAGACTCAAAAAAGCAGTCCAGCAGAGCCAGCAAGGGCAATGGACAACGTGGGGAGAATGCACTCCAAAGAAGTCTCACTTGGAATGACATTTGGCACATGGCCCCTCTCAGGATCAGCTTCATTCTCAGATCTGCATATGACCTTCTGCCTCAAATGCAAACCTGGTGAAGTGGGGAAAACAGACGATCCTGCATGCCCCCTCTGCCATGAAAAACAAACAGTGGAGCATGTTCTAAGCTCATGTAAAGTAGCCCTGGCTCAAGGAAGGTACACATGGAGGCACAACCAATGCTCAAGAGATTGTACAAGTAGTCTGGGCCAGTACCAACACCACAAAAGGGAGAATCAGGACTCCAAAACACCCTCAACATTCTTCACGCAGGAGGCAGCAAATCATGGCCAAGAACAACAGTGCCACTCGAAACATGCAGGCAGAGTCTGCTGGACGGGGCAGATGACTGGGAGTGCACTGCAGACCTCCCAGAATGGAAGAGTCACCCAGAAATCATCAGCAAGAGTGGGATGAGACCAGACATAGTAGTCCACTCTAAGTCAACCAAGCAGCTGATCATGATCGAGCTCACGGTGCCATATGAAAACAGAATGGAGGCAGCTCAAATCTACAAGACTGAAAAGTATGCTGATCTGGCAAACAGCCTGAGGAGAGAAGGCTATCAGGTCAAAGTCC
>CM031606.1:60392507-60407507 GCA_018398815.1 Conus ventricosus | reverse complement strand
CTGAGGCAAGTGATCGTCACTTTCAGGGGCGAGCTCGTAAGCTGTCTAGACCAGTTAAGTCCAAGAGAGATTGACGGCTATCTATAGCTGGTACTGTGGGAGTCCGAGTGGGACGTGACCTGACTCCCACACAACATACAGAAAGGCGTGGATGGAGAGCAGCAGCTCTGTCGTAAAGTACAAATGGGATGATAGGCTCTGTCGTAAAGTACAAATGGGATGACACGCTCTGTCTAAAGTACAGATCGGATGGCAGGCTCTGTCGTAAAGTACAAATGGGATGACACGCTCTGTCTAAAGTACAGATCGGATGGCAGGCTCTGTCGTAAAGTACAAATGGGATGATGAGGATGAAAAGAATGTTGTTATGAAAGGATGAGCTCTAATAATGGAACAGATACTGTTGGTTTTACTATCGCCCTTGCGGAAACCGATGATGATCAGGCTAAACTCGGGTTATATGACTTTCCGCCTTATCTTCTGTGCCGCCTCAGTGGCATTACGCCCATGCCGCTCATTCCGGCTTCCCATCCACAGTCACGACCTGGCTTGTCCCGTCACAGTCACAGCCTGGCTTGTCCCGTCACAGCACAAGCAATCCACAGGGATCAGTCAGTGTCAACGTCATGATGAGGCACCCCACCAGAGTAGACACGGCACGGCTGCCCAATCACTTCGGTGATGTTTGATAGTGTCTGTTCTGAGCCAGCTTATGCAGGGCACCCCCTAGTAAGCCCACTACTGACGAACGATTTCTGAGTCGCGGAGCCAGCGTGAATGAGCTCTTCCTCCGAAGAGCGCCACCACGTCTGTCCAACAACAGCCGCCATGAACTCGCCGATACCGTTGACCCCGACACGAACTTCACCAAGAACACAGGCGTGGAAATGAAATGGAAAACGAGGTCGCCAAGAAAAGGGGCAGAAACGGTCACATAATCTGAAACTATTTTTTTAAATGCTGACTAACGAGGAGGAGGACGACGAAGAAGATGCTGTAGAGTTCCATTCTGATCTGAGACTGCATGACAGGGCGGTAGTCTACGCTTACTAGCATCATAGATCCCGCGTCAACCAGACCCGAGAGATACAGACACCTGCAGTATTGGTCATGAAATTAGAGCAACAATCTCTGAGACGCACCTGTTAAAGGGATGAAACTCGACTGTCCCCACAAATACATGGCTCTGAAGAGAGTCGAACCCAAGACCTGCCAGCCGGGAGTCTGCGACGCAAACCGCCGCGCCACGGCGGTTGGTGTAGGTTGGATGGATGTTTATATGTTACTATAAAATGTAGGAAGCAAACAATCGTTTCTGACGGAGTGAAACAGAAAATCTGGTCCGATCTAGATTGCAAACAAGCAGAGAAATATGATCGGAATATTTTCATACCTATAGTAGACCTGATAAGATATCTGATAAAATTGAGAGATCTGCCACCTCATTTTATTGACATCACACTGCGAACAGTGTTCAGGATCCAAGATACGTTCACCAGTTCTTACTAATTACTAATCTTAGTAATTACTAAGCTGACCATAGAAATCACTGACAATGTAGATACAGAATTCAGTCATCACCAGACCTGTGTCAGATAGGTATCATGCTGTTTTTCCATGATGTGGCTGTAATAACTGAGAGCCGTAATGGACTCAAAGCACAGTGGGACATTTCATACAGTAGTCAGACCATTTGATTGCAAACCTTGGTAAGTCAAAAACCATTGCCTTAAAATGAATGGTTATTTAGTTGAAGCCGAAAAATGGACACACTGAAACGATATACAACCAGTGCTACATGTGTATAAATACATGAATAAAAGTTTGATCAGGCATTGTTACGATGGATTGCTGTATATTTACTACAAACTCTATGCTTCTGTTTCTACAGCTAATTATTCTAAATAGAAATGTAGACTGAGAAGAATATTTTTTGTCTTGTTTATGAGGGGAGCTCAGTTCGTGGGGCTTGTCGAAGTGTTTATTGCCAAATTAAACAGCGTTTAACTGATTTTTATGGACAAGATTGGCATTCTGCACTCGAATCACATTCGTTTTACAATTATGCAGCGCACGTCGGTATCATTGTGCCCCGACCTCCGCGTGGTTAAGTGCGTTAGCGTTCGTAAATTATCAGCAAGGTGTACAATCAGTGTTGCCGTTTTGTTTGCATTCTGATTATCGCAATGGGTACTATGGATAAGAATGATTCCTGTCCACTCCGCACAGAAACTCCTGAAACAGAACTGCATGTTCTACTGGTATGACCTAAGTATATGAACTACTTGTATGATTCATATCTCCTGTGTACTACACACATTCTACAATGGCTGAAAAATCTTTGCTACTCTCTCATGGCAGTAAAGATGTAGTTCTAAGGGCTTGTAAATATGTGTACAAAGCGTTTTCAACAAGAAAACTGTTTTCTTGAAACAAGTATGATTAGGCCCTATTGTTATGACATAACTATAACTAGGCCTTATTGTTATGCAATATCATGATATTTGTGAACTCCCGTATGCCTTAATCTCTCTCTCTCTCTCTCTCTCTCTCTCTCTCTCTCTCTGTGTCTGTCTGTCTGTATGTCTGTCTCTCTCTCTCTCTCTCTCTCTCTCTCTCTCTCTCCTCTCTCTCTCTCTCTCTCTCTCTCTCTCTCTCTCTCTCTCTCTCTCTTTCCATTGCTTTTCATGCAAAGAACACAGATGCGCTTTATGAGAGATGCAGAACCCCAGACTCTCTCTCTCTCTCTCTCTCTCTCTCTCTCTCTCTCTCTCTCTCTCTCTCTCTCTCTCTCTGATTTTCCCCACCATCATTATCCCCCGAGTCGCCCCCACCCTAACACACACACACACACACACACACACACACACACACACACACACACACACACACACACACACACACATACACACACACACACACACACACACACACACACACACACACACACACACACACACTCACTTACTCACTCACTTACTCACACACACACATACAGAGAGAGAGAGAGAGAGAGAGAGAGAGAGAGAGAGAGAGAGACAGACAGAGAGAGAGAGAGAGTAACACGCACAGACAAATCTGTTTGTCTTTCAGAGTGCTATGTTCTGCCAAACTGATATTATCTGTGTCTTTGTGATGTTTTCCAGTACACTTGTTTGCCAGGTGGGCGCACATCTGTCTGCCCCCCCCCCCCCCCCCCCCCCACCGTCTTCCTTCTCTGTCTGTATTTCTGCCCTCCGAGTCTCTGTCTGTCTTTGTGTTTCTCTGACTTTGTATGAATGATATTTGTAATCCTCTCTCCATGTCTATTTCTGCATCTCTCTGGTGTGGGTGGGTGTTCATATTTATGCGTGTGCTAATCACTGTGTGTGTGTGTGTGTGTGTGTGTGTGTGTGTGTGTGTGTGTGTGTGTGTGTTCATATTTATGCGTGTGCGTATTACTGCGTGTGTTCGTGCATGTGTGTGTGTGTGTGTGTGTGTGTGTGTAAAACAGCACGATCATTTGGTTATAGGGATTTCTGTGTTACAAGGTTTTTGTTGCTGTCTGTTCTGTTGGCGATACAGGAAACAACGGGAAAAGGGGGTGAGTGGGCAAGCGTGCTGTTGTGTCTCTCATCTGTGAGTATTGCTTTTCATGTTGCAAACTTTTCACGCACTTTTTTGTTTGTTTGTTTGTTCTTCGTTTACACGTTCGCGATGCAAGTCCGTCCTGGTAATGAAGAAAGGCACGGTGACCAGACTTTTTTTTTTTCCCTGCCTCATATATTCCGTGGCGCTCCCTTCCCGTCCTCCTGCACTATCACTCCCACGCCACTGACACCTGCTACACAAACACACAGGAAACACTTAACATCTGACGTGTCGCGTGTAGCAAACCCGCCAAAGGAGATACTGCACTGCTGCCGGCGGAGCTATTAATTTGATGTTCAGATGCTGGACACCACTTAATTAGTAAACCTCCCCCCCCCCCTCCCGTCCGCCCCCCCCCTCCCCACTACCACTCCCACCTTTCTGTTATCGAGCAGTGTTTTCTGGGTTCCTCGTTAGCCGTACTTTGTCATTTGGTTTGAGCGTAATCAACCGAACGTGCCTGGATGGATCTAGAACAAAGTACAGTCACAATTAACACACACACACACACGCACGCACGCGCGCGCGCGCGCGCACACGCACGCACGCACGCACGCACGCACGCACGCACGCACGCACGCACACACACACACACACACACACACACACACACACACACACACACACACACACACACACACGATGTACTAGTTCAGCTGGTGGCCAAGTCGGAGTAATGGTCTTTTGTTGTGAGGGATACACTGTCGATTCTTGTAATGCACGTAAACAAAAGGGATGTTATCGATGAATGATATCAGTTCGATGTTGGTGGTGATTTTCCCACGCGGTCTGTATTCTCCATTATCAGCTCGATTGTGCGTCCATTGGAGTAGAAATCTTTAATTTGTGGCATTGGTTTCATCGGGACAGAGAGATGTTTTGACCTGTTTCCATCCCACTCAAATAAATCTTCTGTTACTCGGTTTATCCCTCCCCGCTCTCTCTGTGCCTGCCTGTCTGTCTGTCTGTTTTTGTCCGTCCGTCTGTCTGTATTTCTATCTGTCTGTCTCTCTGTCTCTGTCTCTCTGTCTGTCTCTTTGTCTCTCTGTCTCTTTCTCTCTCTTTCCCTCTCTCTCTTCCCCCCCCCCCTCCCCTTGCGTGTGCATGTCTACATATACACATACGCACCCATTGTTGGTGTGTGTGTGTGTGTGTGTGTGTGTGTGTGTGTGTGTGTGTGTGTGTGTGTGTGGTTGTGTGTGTGTGTGTGTGAGCGCATGCGCGCATGTGCGCGCGCGTGTGTTTATATGTGGTACGTGCGTGCGTGTGTGCGTGCTTGCGCGTTCGCATGTGTGTGTGTATCTGTGTGTGTGCGCGCGCGCGCGCAGGCGCGCAGGAGCGCGCGTGTGTTTGTGTGTATTTGCGTGTGTGCGTGCGCGGTCGTGTGTGTGTGTGTGTGTGTGTGTGTGTGTGTGTGTGTGTGTGTGTGTGTGTTGGGTGGGTGGGTGGGTGGGGGTAATGTCCATTATCGTCTGAGGCAGTGGGGTCGCAGCTGTTGTAATTGATTTTCCAGTTTATGTACGCCATTTTGCACCGCTTCCATACACCTCCATCGTTTCCTTGTCGTTTGTCTTTTCATTCGCAGTTAGCCTCATCATACATTGCTTAACTCCAGCTGTATGCATTCATATTCTCGGTGACCAATAATTACCTATTGATTTGTTTCCAGCGGTTGATAATTAGCAAGTACGAGTGTCTGGTCTGTTGATGATGTTATGATGTGAATGAATCGTGGTGTCAAAATAGAATATTAATAATCATTCTCGTGTTTGTTTTATTAACGCACTCATATCAGTTAATAAAACCATCGAATCGTTGTGGATGTAGCATTTGCATAATTCGTATGACTCGACATGAATTGCCATAATCAACAAAGAAATGAGTTTTTTTTACACGATTGAAAAACAAAGCTGGCGACATGTTTGAGAGAAGAACACTTTTATTGTGTACTCGTGAACGGGGGAAAAAAACGAAAACAAACAAACAAACAAACAAACAAACGAAAATCAAACAATGACAGAAACAATCATAGTATTGAACGTTGTCATTAAGAATTGACGGGGCCAACCAGAGGTCTAGGGGTGCTGATAACCCCCTCCCTGTCCTGTCGTTGATGACTGGAGGCAGACGCTGTGGAAATCCTTGCCTTCCTCGCGTCTGTCGCTTTGTCCTTCGTGCGACTGTCGCTAGGTGACGAATATGATGTTGCCACTGCTGTTGCAGTTGTTGCTTCTGCTGTTGGTGATTGATTAATTGCAGTTTGTTGCATTGCTTGAAGGGGGGGAAATAGCTTGTTGTCTCCAAGCAGAGACACCGATGGTTTTTGTCAGAGGAATAATTTTAGTCCTTGTTTGTGCAGGATTGGCGAGCGAGCGAGCGAGCGAGAGAGAGAGAGAGAGCGGAGAGAGAGAGAGAGAGAGAGAGAGAGAGAGAGAGAGGAGAGAGAGAGAGAGGAGAGAGAGCGAGAGAGAGAGAGAGAAGAGAGAGAGAGAGAGAGAGAGAGAGAGAGAGAGAGAGAGAGAGAGAGAGAACTCGGACGGTTTATTCATATAAAGACCATTGCACCTAATGAAGGGGGGTGGGGGTATGGAGAACGTAACAACAAGATATAAATTTTACAGAACACCAGAGACAGAGGCAGAGACAGAGACAAAGAGAGTCAGACAAACAGACAGACAGACAGTGACAGACAGACAGACAGAGACAGACAGACAGAGAGGAAGCGGTGATGGTGGAGGGGAGATGGATGGATGGATGGGAGGGGTGAGGGGAGGAAGACCCAGAAAGCAGCCACAGTAATAATCGTTGTGGAGACATCACAGCCGTTGTCAGATTCTTTGGCTTTTCTGCGTGATGACTGGTTTCGTGGGTGAGATTAACGGTCGGTCGTGACGCTGATTACAGTGTGATTCTACTGACTTTTTGTTTGTTTGATTACGTTGAAAGCGCCTTTGAGTGAAACACTTTAACGAAGAAGGGAAGGACGGATCGAGCGGAGGGACAACAGCCAGTGTCTTTCATTTCTTGTGCCCTTTCCTCCGCTTCTTCTGCAAACCTTTGTTCCTCCTCCAGTCCTCATCGTTTTCCATCCGTTTGTTGAGGATTCTCTTGTCTGTAATCGCTTCCTTGTTGCTTTCTCTTACTTGTGTCCCTTTTTACCCCTTCTCCCCCCCCCCCTCCCCCGCGTCACCCTCCTCCTCTCTTCTACACGCGTAACACATCCCGGGTATTGTGGGAGTTTGGAAAGGTATACAGGGTGGTGACTGATCATCAGGCACTTCTTTTGCTGAGGCGGCTAATTATTGCTTTGTTGGACCAGTTTCAAAACGTCTCTTTTTTGTCTTCTGGTTCTCAGTTGTCGGGGGAACATTAAGCAGTTAAGTGAAGAGGGTGGGGGTGGGGGTGGGGGCTGTATTTGTGTGACTGCAGTGGGGGTTATCTGTGCGTGCGAGCGACAGCCTTAATGCAGTAGGTTTGACGGATGGGAGAGCTCCGAGTTGAACATTAATGATTGATGATGTGTAGGGCAGTGGGACATTGTGTGTGTGTGTGTGTGTGTGTGTGTGTGTGTGTGTGTGTGTGTGTGTGTGTGTGTGTGTGTGTGTCTGTGTGTGTGTGTGTGTGTGTTTGTGTGTGTGTGTGTGTGTCTGTGTGCGTGCTTGCGTGCTTGCATGTGTGCGTGTGTGTTAGAACGCGGAAAGAGAGAGAGAGAGAGAGAGAGAGAGAGAGAAGAGAGAGAGAGAGGAGAGAGAGAGAGAGATTTTCTTCCATGTATCAAAGCGTAAAGTGCAATGCATCTCGAGCAATGCAACTGTGGTGAACGTAAATGGTGAACGTAAACTTGAGTGAGCCTTGAAACCTGGATACCTTATCGATGATTCTTGTACTGATTGCATCAGGTATGCTTTCTAATCTGATCATCTCATCTCTTCTCATTCCCATGACGTAAGTGGTCGTGTGTGGGGGGGGGGGGGGGGGGGGGGGGGGGGGGGGGGGGGGGGGGAGTTGTGGCGGGGGGGGGGGGGGGGGGGGGGGGGGGCATAAGGGACGACTCTGCCGATCGTCTTCTCCATCGCGGCCTGTCCTCTGCTTCTCGCAGGAGTTCTGGCAGCCTGAGGTTTGTCCATTCCAACACGATCTCCCACCAGCTCTTTCTCTGTCTGCCT
Organism: Conus ventricosus; assembly: GCA_018398815.1. NCBI lineage: Eukaryota > Metazoa > Mollusca > Gastropoda > Neogastropoda > Conidae > Conus > Conus ventricosus. The sequence goes on along the minus strand of CM031606.1, from coordinate 60,399,711 downwards.
CTGCGCCTTGCTCCTTCAAGCATGCCTTGCAAGATTGTCTTTTCCGGTGAGTCATGTCGTATGATGCGGTATGGCTTTGCCCTCTTGACTGTAGCCAAGAGTGGGTTCTGCTTCTGTCGTTGCTTCTGTCCACATCAGAAAGAAAGATTTCAACTTAAAACCGATTTTTTCGTCTCACTTAGACTGGAGGAGGCCGGTTAAGGTCTTTGTTTGTTTGTTTTTTGTTTTTTGTTCAAAGATTTTGTAACGAACTCGAATGCTTAAACATTGTCAAAATTTGATGTCTGGTTACGGCTCAAAAATTGTACATTCTTCCCTCAAAGGTGCATGTATTTTTTTCTTGATTATGATTTTCTTTCTTTTACTTTTACCAGGATCAGCAGTCATTGTTTCTTCATTTGTCAGTGTTTTACTATCAACATTGACATTGCTTATATGAAAACAACCACTGTGAAACCCCTTATTATTCTCTTTGTTGTCCACTATTCTAGATGACAAAACAATCTTTTCCGCCCTCCGAAGGACTTGGGTCCTCTTTATGTTTGTTGACAAATGGAAAACCGAGGTCTCCGTCCGCGCGTTATACTTTTCAGATGAGGTAAAAAAAGACCATGACGTCATCCAGTAATGTTGTTCCCTGAACTCCGTGGAAAGGTCAACACACAGGTAGAGGCGGGGGGTTGGGAGAGGTGGAGGGAAAGCGGGGAAGGGAGCGGGAGGGAGGTGGAGGAGTGAGTTATCCCCCCGGCGAGTTTCTGCCCATGAAGAGACCAGTACTAGCAAGAGGTAGTGATGGCGGTGGGTTGGTGGTGACTTGCACGGCGGTGACGCTATTGAAGCAGATGTACGTGTACATGAATGCCTTGAAGTCTGTAGTAAAAGTGCCCTTTTCTGGATATTTGTGAACAGCTGTATGATTCATTATACTTCTTTCTGCACTTTTTGTGTAAATATTTATGTCTGTTTGTGAACAGCTGTATGATTCATATTTTTTGAAGTTATACTGTTTTCTGTACTTTTTGTTTAAATATTCATGTTGTTTATGAACAGCTGTATGATTCTTTTTTTTTTTTTTTACATGTTATACTTTTTTTTCTGTACTTTTTGTTTACATGTTCATAAGTCTGTTTGTAGCTTTTACGACAATGTTTTCCTGAACTCCCAAGACTTACCTGAAAGAATTATGTTTATATACAGTATAAACAGCGCTAAACAACAGAACTGATCAACGCTGTTATTCACTGTCATTAAAAAAAAATCATTCATTCGTTTGTCATCGGTATTTTAATTCAGTTATCATATCATTCATTTGTTTGTTGTTACTTTTGTCCATGTGTCTCCGTTCGACCAGGCTGATGTTCGAGGTGCTGTTATAGTTATCTTCAGTGTTGACGGGGGGGGGGGGGGGGGGGGGGGGGGGGGGGATTTAGAGTCATGTGATAAATGCACGTAAGCATTCATGAGTAGGCAGAAGGAGGTGTTTTGCAGGATTGGAGAAAATCCACATTCCTTCCAGTGTTGATTCTTTTATTTTTGTCTTTGACTCAACGACGTTATAACTGGACGATCTTATTCTTCCAGGTTTTTCCTTTCTTCCTGTTCATTGTCCTACTCTTTTCGTCATCTTCATCATCGTCCTCCTTCTCCTTCTTTTCCTCCTCCTCCTCGTCAACATCATCATCATCATCATCATCATCATCATCATCATCATCATCATTCATCATTGTCAACCTCGGTGTAATGTCGATGGAGGAAGGACTAGCGCACAGCCCAAACACACTCACAGCTTGCTTACGATCTCATTCATATATCATACATTCGTCACATCAAACCACTAGTAAAGTCTATAACTTTACTACACATGTTCATAGAACGAAACATCAATGCATATGGAATCAAATGAATAAAACATTCTCTCTTTCCTGAACTTCACAAAATCATTTATCTAAAACATCATTAACTAACCCGGGTATAAACAGATTTCTACTTTACCTGGCCAGGTGATCTTAACTATTCACGAATCACTGTCTTTTCTTTTCTTTTCTTTTTCTTTTCACTGTCACTTTCACAACACGACACAACTGCCGGCACTGGTGTTGGTTGATGGCGCCTGGTCAGGTGAGACTGTTGGCGTTGGTCTGTGGTTCTGCTTGGCGAAGTGACGCTGCCAGGTATGAGGTCGAACCCCGGTTAGGTTAGAACAGTGACTATCAACATCGATCTGTTCTCCTTTCTTTCTTCCTGCATTAACGCATTGCACTCTCTCTCTCTCTCTTCTAGTCTGCTCTTATCAAATGGACATGGTTGCTTTTCTTTCTTTTTTCTTTTCTTTCTTTTCTTCTTCATTAATTAGCAACTCTCTCTCTCTCTCCACATCTCTCCTCAGTCCTTCCTCTGCAGACTATCTCATGCTAATCTCTCGACTTGGTTCTTTCTCTCCTCCCTCATCTCTCTCTCTCTCTGCCCTTCTCTCCTGCAGAGCTCCACTCAGAACCTCTCTCTCTCTCTCTTTTGTTCGTTCTCCCCCTCGTTCTGCCCGTTCTCTCCCTCTCACATCTTTCTTATTCGTTCCGATCTGTCCGAAAAGGGCGAGTACCATTGGTCAGTATTTTTACCGCCCTGATACCGAAGTTATCCCCTCTAATTCCATTGGATGTTCAAATCATGACAGTCACGCCTACACACCTTACTCTCTGTGGTGGTCAATTGGTCATTTAATTGATTAGCTAGATTTCACCCCCACCACACACTACCTTCCCCCCTTTCCTACTTAATTGGCGCCGTGTGACTTAAGTCGTGGACACTGGTCAATCTAAAGTGGCTAGCTGAGTCTGGGTAGGCGCCAAGACGTCTGAGTAACAATGACACTGGTTCCACAAATTGGCGGATGAGCCTGAGCCCGGCGCTACGATCGTCTCGCTAGACATCGAGGCGTCGGTCAAAACGGCTTAGTCAGTCTGGGTGGATCGTACCGTCTCCATGAAGCCTCTCCACTAAGCTTAATTGGACGGATCCGAACCATGGGCCCGGTCTACGTGACGCCTAAAATATTTGCGTTAGAGCTTAAGTCCAACTGGGCTGGTGGCGATTGACCACGAATTTGGTTGAGTTGAATTTTGACCGTGACAATTTCCCCCTTGCAAAAGACCATGCTCCGCATTGTCTCAAAACAACGGTACAAAAAAGACAACAACCGAATTTGCTGACCCACAGCTACACGTGCAAAGTTTGAAAAATACTTTACAACAACCGGTTTACAAATTATAAAAATATATCATTAGTGAATACCACTCCAATGAGTTATCATTGACGTGCGCTCTTGCGTTATTTCAATTCATTTTATAACGACCTCTGTGCACACCTATGCAATCCCCTACCTGCGGATTTGCCATATCTTCTCTTCACAATTCTTATGAAAAGCACAATATAATATGATCACGATCCATGACACTTCACTGAGGAATCTCCATCCTCACTTATTGCAAATAATGCATCACTACACAAGCGACTGTATGCTCCAAGCATAACTACATTTACATGAACAAATCTCACAAAGAAAATATAAACAAGTCTCACACAAAAAAAAAATATGAACCATAGCCAACTGGGAATGAACCCATATCCAATCAGCATAACTGTCATCAACACATATTATCAACAAAGCACCCGGATATGACTGACTTCCTCTGAGTTGCAGCTTGCTAGACTACACGGCTTAAATAGTCAGCTCCGACATTCTGTCGACCTGGGATGTACTGCACTCGATACCTGTAGGGCTGCAGTGCATTGCCCAACGCAGAACTCTGCTGTTTTTCAACTGCGCCTCCTGCAGGAATTTGAGTGGTTGATGATCCGTCTCGATCACTAACTCTTTCCCATACAAGTATTTGTGGAATTTCTGCACGGCCCACACAACGGCCCTAAACACTCCTTCTCTACAGTTGCGTACCCTTCTTCACACTTTGTCAACTTCCTGCTGGCATACTTCACAGGAAACTCGACCTCTTCATGCTCCTGTAACAATACTGCACCTATCCCACCACCTGATGCATCTGTCCGCAACAAAAATGGTTTGGACATATCTGGTAGCTTCAAGATGGGACGGGAACCTAGTCTTTCCAACACCGTCTGCAGTGCTTGCTCTGCAGCGTCTGACCATTCGACCACTGCGGTTTCCCTGCCTTGACCAAATCACTGAGAGGATCGTGATTGCAGCAAAATTTGGAACAAACTCCCTATAGAACCAATAAAACCTAGCAGACTCCTGACTTCTGTTTTGGCCTTTGGTCTCTCTGAATTCATCATCTTCTCCACCTTTCCCTTTTCTGGCTGCTTTGTGTCGCCTCCGACAACAAACCTAGGAACTCCTACTGTCTAGCCCTTCATACAGTGACACATCCTGTATGACTCTTCTGGAAACTTAGGCAACAAAATCTCCCTTCTTCTGCTGGGTCTCCTTCACCTCATCAATGATTGCTGCTGCGCCTATGTGCTGAGTCTCACGCTGAATATATTTGCGGAAGAAAATTCGCATGGAAAAGTTTTAGTTTCCCATTCACATCAATTCGGTAATCCCGACCGACCTTTTCAGTGATGGTGAATGGTCCTTTCCAATGCATCAGCAGCTTGTTGTGACCGTGGGAAGCAGTACCAGGACTTGATCTCCCGCCTTGAGGGATTGCTTCCTCACCTCCTGTCATATTGCTTCTTCTGAACGACCCTAGCCTCCTGCAAACCTTCCCTTGCAACCTTACATGTCTCATACCTGTGCCCACCTTTGGAACAGGGCGAGATTGGGCCAATCAGATCAACAGCCACTCTCCTGAACGGTGTGTCAATTAAAGGGGGATGTTTAAGAGGTGCCTTCCTCTTCACCCCTCTTGTGGCTGACCTTTGACACACGTCACATGACATGCAGAACCGCTTTATGTCTGCCATTGCTCCTGGCCAATGAAAGTCATCAAAGACTCGGTTAGCTGTTTTGCTGGTGCCGAGATGACTCGCCATGAGCGACTCGTGACCCACTGACATGACAGTGTCACGATAACATGCTGGTACCTCTAACTGAGTGGTCACCTTACCTGTCTTCCCCTTGGTGAACACTCGGTACAACAGCCCGCCTTTCACAAGAAATTCTGTCTCACCTCCTCTAACCTCCTGTTTCTCTCCACCTCTTGCCAACTCCCAAGACTTCACGAGCGACGGGTCTTGTTCCTGTGCTGCCCTAAACTCATCAGGCGACACGTCTATGCCCGACTTCCTTCCTGGAACAACTAACGGTTTAACAACCTTTTCCTCCTTCTTGCTCCGTGTTTGAACTGCTGCCCCTGTGGCAGTCAACAACTCAGGATCCCCTGGATCCCTTGCACCTGGAATATTTCCCAATGATCAAATCATGAAGGGGTTTCTCCATCACCAACGCAGACAACTCGCCTGAGAAGTAAGGGGTACGTACTTCTATCTTAGCAACTGGAAACTCCCTCACAGTGCCATCGATTAGAGTACAGGTCTGGATTTGCCCTGTCAAATCCCCTTTCTCGACCAGCGTTGTTCGTACTACCCCGCATGAACAACCAGTGTCTCGTAACACTTTCACCCTCTGCTGGCCAATCCACCCTTCTTCCACTGGTAACGAACCACTCAGCCTAGTGCCCTCCATCCCTGACACTGACTGCTGTCCAGTGCTAGCCATAAGCTGCACTCCACCCCCTTCAGACTGAATCCCTTTTGGTTCCACTGCAGGTCGTTTCCCTTGACGACCCTTTCCACCTCTTGCAAGGCTGCTGCCTTCTGGAACCTCATGCGACAATCCCTCGCCACATGTCCCTTCTTGTGACAAATGAAACACTAATGTCCCTTTGCCCTTCCTTCTGCCCCACCACTGGGTTTGCAGACTTTGCAGAAAACTCCCTGGTCTCCTTGCACTCTTCTCACCTGTGCCTAGCACCTGTTTCTCCTGCACCTTAGTGCCCAAACGTGCCTCTCTATACACCTCTGCGAACTTCAACAACTCCCTGCTGTCTCTGGCTGTCTCTCTTTCAAATGTATGGTTAACTCAGGGCCGCAACTGACAAAATCTGTTCCTTCATAACTAGCTCTTTCAACTCAGCGAACTCCTTTTTCGTACCGCTCAACTCTAACCACTTCTCAAAATAGTGATCCAAACGTGCACCAAACTGAGTGTACGTCTCACCTGCTTGTAATTTAGCGGAACGAAATTTCTTCCTGAACCCCTCCTCTGTGAGGTCAAATCCCTTCATTAAAGACTCCTTCACAGCACCAAAATCAGACTGTTGTTCTGCTGGTAACGCAGTGAAAATCTGCAATGCCTTACCCGTCAATAGCGCTGACAAAATGACTGCCCACTCTTCTGGAGGCCAACCTGGCTGGTCGCAAACGTTTCGAAACGACTGATGTATGCGTCAATCGAATCGGTCCCTTCCGAGAATTTTGGCAACTTGGGTCGGGGGGCATAGCTGCGCACAGAGTCACTGGAAAGTGAACTACCATCATCGGTGGCCTCCCTCTGTATTCTCACTTTTCAACTCTAATTGAACCTTTAATCTTTCCGTTTCCTGCGCTTCCTTTAGTCTTTCTGTTTCCTGCGTTTCCCTAGCTTTAATCCTTTCTGTTTCCTCCCGAGCCTGATTATCATTAGCCTGAATCCTTAATCTTTCTGTTTCCTGCGCCTTACTGCGATACGGCGTCTTTCCGCGCGTTCATCTCTTTCCATCTTTTGTTGGTGTTCAACAAATGCACGCAACTCATCTCTGAGTAGCCTAGATCACGAGCGACGCTCACAAGTTGTTCAATAGGGGTGTTCTTTTCTTCCGCCATTATATCTTCTCTTTTTTTTTTTTTTCGAACAAGATTTTATTACTACGACAGCCAAACTGGTGGTTACCGACACGAGTGACGCAATAGCACAATCCTATGAATGATAATATTAGCTTGGGACAACGTAGTTAGTTTTTATAAGACGCCCAGCGCCTGACCCAACTATGAGAGCGAATTATAGGAAATCTGTGCGAAATAAGTACTCTGGGGCTGAAATGCCAAGCCTAGTATTAACTATCTTGGAAGCAATGCCAAGCCTAGTATTTAACTATCTTGGGAACATACAGTAAGACAACCCTTGTCTTAGGATTACAACACTTGAATCCCACCCAGCTTCCTCTCTGAGAAGTTGAACAATTATAATAAA
>CM031606.1:60380007-60387507 GCA_018398815.1 Conus ventricosus | reverse complement strand
CACCCCTATTAACAATTTGGAGCGTCGCTCGTGATTTGGGCATTCAGATATTCGTGCATTCGTTGAAACCAAAAAAAGATGAAAGAGATAACGCGGGGAAAACCCGTGCGCTTGGGAAAACAGGGGGAAAAACTAAAACTACGAAACGCGGGAAACAAAAAAAAACGGAAAAAAAATTTAAGGGATTCAGCAATTAACGGGGCTGGGGAAAAAAGAAAAATAAAGCAGAACGAAAGTTTAAAAGTTAAATTTGGGTTAAAAAAGTGGAAGCAAGGGAACCCCGGGAGGGGGTTTCATTCCCCTGATCTGTGGGGCCATCCCCCCCGCCCCAAATTGCCAAAATTCCGGAAGGGACCATTCGATTACGCATACATCATCTTTTCGAAATTTTTGCACCATCGGGGTTGCCTCCAAAAGTGCAGCTTTTTGTCGGTTTTCTGAGGGGAAAGCATTACAATTTTCACTCTTGCCACAAACAACAGTCTATTTCGGCCTGTGAAAAAAAACGTTGAAAAAGGGTTTTGCCCTCACAGAGGGGGGTTCAGAAAAAATTTCGTTCACAAATTTAAACGGGTGACTACACTCATTTGGTGCACCTAGATCACTTTTTAGAAGTTTTAGATGAGGGGTACAAAAAGGATTTCGCTGAGTTGAAAGAGCTAGTTTAAAGGGAACAATTTTTCAGGTGGGGGAATTAAACCCATACTTTTGAAAGAGAGACACCCGAGACAGCAGGGAATTTTAAATTCGCGATTATAAGGCCTTTGGGACAAAGGTGCGGGAGAAACGGGTCTGGGCACGGGTAAAGAGTCAAAGACTGGGGGTTTTTTCTGAAAAGTCTGCAAACCCTGGTGGGGCAGAAGAAGGGGGAAAAGGGACTTAGGGTTTCATTTGTCACAAGAAGGGACATGTGGCGAGGATTGTCGCATGGGGTTCCAAAGGCAGACCTTGCAAAGGGGGAAAAGGGTCTCGGGGAAACGCCCTAGTGCCCAAAAGGGGGATTCAGAAAGGTGGGGCACTTATACTACACTGGACAGCATCAGTTCAGGAGGGGGGCATAGCGAGGTTTCGTTACCATGGAAAAGGGTGGATTGGCCAGCAAGGGTGAAGTTACAGACACTGGTTTTTTCATGGGGGGTTTACAACAACGCGGGTCGAAAAAGGGGGATTTGCCCGGGAAATAACCCTTTTACTCTAATCGATGCACTGGAGGGATTTCCAGTTGCAAAATAAATACTACCCTATTCTCACATTGTCTGCTTTGGGATGGAGAAACCCCCATGTTTTGATCATTGGAAAATTCCAGGGGGAAGGGGTCCCCGGGGCCGATTTTGATGCACAGGGGGCATTCAAACAAGGGGCAAGAAGGGGGAAAAGGTTTAAAACCCCTTTGCGTTCCAGCAAAGGAATCAGCATAGTGTTCCCCTGAGTTTAGGGGAGCCGGGAAAAAAACCCCTTTGCTGGAAGCTTGGAGTTGGGAAAATGAGAAACAGGGTTAAGGGGGGGAACAAATTTCTTGGAAGGCGGCTTTTACCGAGTGTTCACCCAAGGGGGAAAACGGGAAGGGGACCACTCATTAGAACCCGCAGTTTTCGTACACTGCAAAGTCATGGGTCCAGTCGCTCAGGGGGGATCCGGCACCACAAAAAATGACCCAACTTTGATGACTTTCATTTGGGCCCAAACAAAGGCAACATCAACGTTTCCTGTCTGTGCTGTGCAAAAACACCCCAAAGGGGGGAAGAGAAGGCGCCCTTTAAAAATCCCCCCCTTTAATTGAAACCCTTTAGATGGGTTTGACTGAGGCCCAATCGCGCCCGTTTCCAAAGTGGCACAGGTTTGTTTCGCTGGGGGACTACCGACCAGATACCCAAAAGCGGTTTTATTAAAGGCGTAATCGCAACAGGCGCGAGGGGTGGTAGACATCTTTTCTCGCGGGGGGTGTGCACACAAAAATTCTCATGACGGGTCACAGTTTCCCCCAGGGGTATGAGGGGGGTAACCCTTTGGAAAACAGTTTTCATCCCCAACCCCCCACAAAGCAAGGCTTTGGGAAAATTAATTGGGGGCTGAAAGGGCTCTTAAAGAACCTGTGAGGAAAGGCCCGCAATGGGGGGCCCCTACATTCCAGCGGGGAAAGTTCGCCTACAGGAACCCCCAAAAGCACAGGCTTTTCGCCATTTGGGTGCTGTATGGGGGGACTTCGGGGCCATGTGCATTCCAAAGATGGTCCGGAAACAAGTCCCAAAAAATCAAAAACCCCTTATCAGTATTTGGGGGATTTCGCAATGCCCCAGGAAACATGTAATCGCAAGGGAGGTTTGCAGGAGGCTGGCGCCCCCCAAAAAAACAGTATACAAAGGGGAGGAACAAGTCCTCAATGGAGTCAAGTCCTTTCCGCTTCCACGGTCACAACAAGCCTGATCATTGGAAGGGACCATTTACCTCTTGAAAAGGTAATCAAAACACCGAACGATGTAATGGAAATCAAAACTTTTCCATCAAATTTTCTCCGCAAATAATTCACTGAACTCCCAAAAATAGCCAGCAGCAAATCATTATGGTCGAAGGGGAAACCCCCCAAAAAAGGGGGGGTTTTGTTGCCTTGAGTTTTCCGGAGAAGAGTCTACAGGATTTTACTGTTGAAGGGGAACTAGGGGGAACAGGGGGAGTTAGGGGGGGCCTAGAAAAATAGGGCCCCCCCCCCCGACTGATAAACCAGGCAGGAAACCAGGACTTAGGTGGGGTTTGAAAAACTTAAAAAACCCAACCAAACCAAACAGTACGGGGGAGGGAAAAAAAGTTGATTGGGGTGATTGAAAAACCCTCCAAATCCCCATATCACCCCCTTAAGTGGGGTCGGGGAGCATCGTTCGTTCCGTGCGGTCCCCAAATGTCCCGGTCGTGCAGGGAAGAAAAAGACCTTTCCCCCATGCCACAAGCAAAGGGGTTTTTTAACAGAAGAATTTTAAAAAGGGTTTTGGAAAATAGTTGAGAGGTAAAAATAGAATTTCCAGGTAACCATGGGATATTTCTTTTTTAAAAAAAAAAAAAAAAAATTCAAAGGTGTTTTCCCGGGGGAAAAGGAATTTGGGGGTTGAAAGGGGTTTTGTTTTTGTAAATTTTAGGAAAAGGGAATGGGAGTAGGAAGTTTTTGAAGGGAAAAAAAACCGAAAAAAGGGAGTTTTTTTCCCAAGGGGAAATTTTTTTAGGGAAAAAAGTAAAAGGGAAAGAGAAAGATAATTAGAGAGAAAAAAAAAAAATTAGAGGGAAAATTTTTTTGGGAAGGGGGTTTTTTTTTTCTGAAAAAGAGAAAATTTGAAAAGGGAGGAAACCCAGGGGAAGGTAATAGAAAGAGGCGGTTGGAAAGAAGGTAAAGAAAAAGAAAATTTTTTTTGGGGGAAAATGAAGGGGGGAAAAAAGGGAAAAAAATTTTTCAGAAAGGGTGTTCCCCCGAAAGGAAAGAAAAGTGGAAGAAAAGGGTAAAGGGGAAAGGAGGTTATTGTGTGGCCGGGAAGTTAAAATATTGTATGGGGAAAAGTTGTGTAGAAGGAATAAATAAATTTGAGGAGGGATTGAAAAAAGAAGTTTTGGGGAAGCATGAAATAGGATGAGGAAATAGGAAAATAAAGGATATTTAAAAAGAAAAGGAAAAGGGAATGAAAAGGGGGTTTTGGGGTTTTAAAAAAAAGGGTTAAGAGGAGAAAAGGGGTTTAGGAGTTATAGGAGATTGTTTGTTTTTGTGAGATTTAGAAGATTATTTGAGAAAATTGGTAGGATCATTTTTTGAAAAAGTAGAGAGAAAATTTTTAAGTGAGAGGCAAAAGGTTTTTTTAAAAAAAAAAGGGAAGGAAAAAGAGGGGGAATTTATAGAAAGGCAAAAAAGAATTAAATAAGAAAGGAATAAGAAAAAATTGGAGTGGGGAATAATGATATTTTTATAATTTAAAAATTGGTTTAAATATTTTTTTAAATTTGAGTGACGGGGTAAAATGGTTTTTTTTTGGTAGGTTTTGAACTGGGTGAATTTTTTTCAAGGGGAAAATGAGAAAAAATAGAAAAAAGTTGGAGGTTGGGGAAAATTTAAAAAAATATTTGGGGAGGAGGGGATGTTTGGGAAAAAATTAAATAGGGAAAGGGAAAGAGGTTGGGAGACGAAATAGAAAACATTTTTAAGGATGTTGAAAGGTTAGGAGGTAAAAAATTAGATTTTTTGGGAAAAGGATTGTTAGTGGGGTGGGTTAAAAAGGGGGAAAAAAGGGGGAAGGTTGTGTGGTGGGGTAAATTTTAAATAAAAAAAATAAATTAAAAAATAAGGGGGGGATGAGGAATTTGGGGAAAAAAGGAAAGAGGAATAATTGTTTTAAATAAAAAAGAAAGATTGAAAAGATGGGAAGGGATAAGAAAGATTGGAGGGGAAGAAAGACCGGGGGGCGAAAGAGAGAAGAAAGAGAGGTTGAGGTAAAAGAAGAGAAAAGAAAATGGGGGGGGGGAAGAAAATGGGGATTGAAAAAGTTTAGAGGAAGGATTAGGAAAGGGGAAGAGTGTAATAAAGAAGAGGAAAAGAAAGGAAAAAAAAGAAAAGAAAAAAATGATTTTTTAAAAACAGATAAAAGAAGAGAGAAGGAAGGTTAATAGAAGAAGAAAGGAAAAGAGGTTGATATATGTTTTTTCTTAAAGGGTTGTATAGAGGATTTTGAAGAAAGCCCGGAAAAAATTATAAAAGGCGAGAAAAAAGGAATTGGGGTTTTGAAAGTGAAGTAAAAGAAAAAAAAAAAAGAAAAAAAAAAGGGGAATTGGAAAAAAAGATATTTTAGGAAATAAAAAATAGGGTTTTAAGAGTTTTTTTAGATAAAATTTTTTTAAGTTCGGAGGGGGGGAATTTTTTTTTTGTTGTTCCTTGCCTTGAGTTTTTTCCCCAAATCTTGTATAAAAAAAACTTTCTGGTTTTTGGGGGAAAAAATGCAAAAATAGAATAATTTAAAGTTAATTTTGGGGGTCCTATTTCCCCCAATCACCCCGGACGGCGCACCCTTTTGATTTGTGTTTCGTTTTCGACTTACGTCCTTCGTGGATTTAAGCTTTTTGTTTTCCAAATTAAAGAGCGGTATTGAACATTAACCGGTTTTTTTGGGGTTCCTTCCCCCCATTTTCACAAAGGCACCCGGCCATTTAAGGAAATAAAAACAGAAACGTTTTGCCCGCCCTTTAAAATTTTTTTAGTTGGGGTTGGCGTTTTTCCGGTAGCAGGAATACGCTAAAACTACGGAACCCATTTTAACCGAACTTCGTCAGGAGAGGGAACATGGTCCCGGGACAAATCATTGAATTTGAGGGCGGATCCGTAGTGTGTCTGTGGATCTTACTGAGGATCCAGAGTTGTTCGAAAAGATGAATAAGTTCAAGACAAGTAACTGACTCAGTCCGTGCCAACTATTACTTTCCTTGGCAGTAAAAACAGATTCTGGATATGTTCACGTTACTGGACTTGTTACAAACTTTCCTCTTAAAACACTAAGAGGTTCATATTGCGAACTGACAGCTTTCTACGACGTGTTAAAGTTTCATCGAATACTAAAACTTTTTAGCTTACATAAACGTCGACCATTCCCCCCCCCCCCCCCCTCATATTTCTATGAGAGGTATTATAGTTTCATGGAGTGTCAAAACTTTCTAGCCCACATGAACGTGCTATCAACTTCCAAGCGTGCTGTAGTTTGACGAAAACAAAAGCTTTTCTTCGCTTTTCTCTTTTTTCTTTTCCTTTCTTTTCGTTATTGTACACCCAGTTCTTACAGAACTGGGAGTACTTTAGAATGGGAACGAAGAAATGCTCTGTGTTGTGTGTGTGTGTGTGTGTGTGTGTGTGTGTGTGTGTGTGTGTGTTGTGTGTGTGTGTGTCCGTCCGTGGTCAAAATGTGTTTCACTCGCTCCAGACAAAACTACTGGGCCGATCTTTCTGAAAATTGGTAGGTATGTTCATTATGAGTCATGGATGATGTCCGATGTTTTAGTTTACCGTTATAGCCGTTACTAACGGCTATAACGGCCTATAACGGTTTTCCTTCTATATGGAATATCTCAAAGTACTTGGCCGATCTTTCTGAAAAAATAGCAGGTATGTTCATAATGGGTCACGGATGATGCCCGATATTTTAGTTTACCCCGTTATAGCCGTTACTAACTGCTGTAACGGCCAGTAATGGTTTTTCTTCTTTATGGAATATCTCAGAAAGTACTTGGCCGATCTTTCTGAAAATATGTAGGTATGTTTATTATGGGTTACAGATAATGCCCGTTTAGTTTACCGTTGCAGCCGTTACTAACGGCTGTAACGGCCTATAACGGTTTTTCTTCTTCTTGGAATATCTCAGAAAGTACTTGGCCGATCTTTGTGAAAAATAGCAGGTATGTTCATTATGGGTCACGGATGATTCCCGATGTTTTAGTTTACCCCGTTATAGCCGTTACTAACTGCTGTAATGGCCTGTTACGGTTTTTCTTCTTTATGGAATATCTCAGAAAGTACTTGGCCGATCTTTCTGAAAGTTTGTAGGTATGTTCATGATGAGACACAAATAATGGCCGATGTTTTAGTTTACCGTTACAGCCGTTACTAACGGCTGTAACCGCCTGTAACGGTTTTCCTTCTTCATGGAATATCTCAGAAAGTACTTGGCCGATCTTTGTGAAAATTAGCAGGTATGTTCATTATGGGTCACGGATGATGCCCGATGTTTTAGTTTACCGTTATAGCCGTTACTAACGGCTATAATGGCCCATAACGGTTTTTCTTCTTTATGGAATATCTCAGAAAGTACTTGGCCGATCTTTCCGAAAATGTGTAGGTATGTTCATTATGGGCGACATATGATGGCCGGCGTTATAGTTTACCGTTATAGCCGTTACTAACGGCCCATAATGATTTTCCTCTTTATGGAATATCTCAGAAAGTACTTGGCCGATCTTTCCGAAAATGTGTAGGTATGTTCATTATGGGCGACGTATGATGGCCGGCGTTATAGTTTACCGTTATAGCCGTTACTAACGGCCCATAATGATTTTCCTCTTTATGGAATATCTCAGAAAGTTCTTGGCCGATCTTTCTGAAAATTTGTAAATATGTTCATTATAGGTCACAGATGATGGCCGATGTTTACCAAAATAGCCGTTACTAACGGTTACACCAGCCCAAGACGGTTTGTCCTCTGTATGGAACATCTCACGCGTATTCAGGATAAACTGGGAGTACGTTTATTTGCTTTGCATCTTTGTTGTTGTTGTTGTTTTTCGAGGTGTGCCATCATGGGCTAGTTAAAGACGTTGTAGGTAGGCGCGTGACGGAGTACGACTAATGTGAAAGCTTGACAGGAGAACTGGGCAAGCTCGGTTCAAATGTTTACACTCAGTTGAGCAGTAGCAACAGGGCTGGTACTTCTCCCTCAACTCGCACAGGATCTGACTAAAAAAAAATCACAAAAAGATAGGTAATCAACAACT
>CM031606.1:60365007-60372507 GCA_018398815.1 Conus ventricosus | reverse complement strand
GTTAATTCCCCACGACCCCGTAACGCCCAAACACTCTTCTCCACAGACCCACTCCCTTCCAAACACGCACCCACTTCGTCTACCACCTCCTTCGGCTTTGACACGGATTCGTTTGCCTCTGTAGCGATCGGCTCAACAGTTGCCCGGACTTTTCATTTATACACAAGCCTAATCTGGCTGAGAGGGCCGGTGTCGTATATAATACTGTCGCTCATAAAATCGTGTCGCAGCGACAGTATTTCCCGGGAAATACTGCATTTTATGGACAGCTACAATATTTTATGGGACATTTTTCGTGAAAAGTTGTCGCGCGACATTTTTTCCAGCAATTATTGTCGCTGCAACAATATTTCACGTGAAATGCTATCGCTGCGATACAATTCCACGGCGACAGTATTATATACGACAGGCGGTGCCAGAAAAAAAAAAATCAACTTCCTCCAGGTCTTCCGCGGCCAGACGGGCTGTGCATAATTAATCGTGCATCAGACATGTCGGGTTGGCAGCTACATCAGGGATTTCACGGATGCAGGCATCTGCTTGCGTTTTCCCTCCAGCTCCGGTGGGCAGTCGTCACGGTTGATTTAGCTCCGTTCACATACAAGTTTGGAAATGGTTCGATGCACATTTTTTAGTTACCTGTGTGTGTGTGTGTGTGTGTGTGTGTGTGTGTGTGTGTGTGTGTGTGTGTGTGCGAAGTTTGGAAATGGTTCGATGCACATTTTTTAGTTACCTGTGTGTGTGTGTGTGTGTGTGTGTGTGTGTGTGTGTGTGTGTGTGTGTGTGCGTGCGCACAAGCTGTTTGGGCAGAGGAGCAGTATTCGGTTTTGGAAGAAAAACGTTTTGAGCAGTATTTATGCTAATTTCCTGCTTATGTTTTGATGCAGGAGTCAGAGACTATAAATTGAAAGACACAGGTATGATAGCCTTCCTGAAGGGATAGACATATTGATTGTGATACGAATGTTGTGGGAGTTAATCTTATGCCTTCATATAGTGTCTATGTTAGCTACCACGCGGAGAAATCTTCCTGACATTCACTCGGAAAATCATCCATTCTTTCCATTCTCTTGCCCTCTTTCTCATTTGTTTTGTCTCTTAATTAAAACCAAAAAAAATCAAACGCTTCCATCGTAGTATTTATAATGGCAGAACTTGTTCATGAGTACCTGTGTTTCTTTCTTGCATTCTTTCATGCGTGCATTCATTCAGTCATTCACGGTTAGTCATTCAGTTATTCGTGCTGACGGAAAGAATGATTTAAGACAGCAGGATACACATGAAACTGGGTTAGAGAGACGATTTTACCGTGTCAAACACATGAGATTGTAAACTGTAAAAATATCAATTATTGTCACATACCCCTTATGAGTGAGACGACTTTATCAGAGAGATAGGACACGGCATCACGGCAGCAAAGAGCTGACTGAGATAAAGTTGAAAAAAAGACAGACCACCCTTCAGGATCCAGAGTCCAGGATCTAACAGAATGAAAATGTTACGAAGAATAGCTGCCAGTCTCAAGATCTTTCTCACGATGTGCATCTGGGCTTCCTTTTTTTCCCCCTCTCTTTTAAGCATTTATTTCTGGAATATTGAAAAAAAAATCGGTACATTATTCGAGCCCGTAGAAAACGAAATCACGCTTGGTTCGAATGAATTGCTTGTAAACAGAAGCATGCTGAATGAGCGAGTGGGTTCCTAAACGTTGATTGTTAGTATTTCGCCCCATCAAATATGTTTGTTTTGGCGCATGGTGTGTGTGTGTGTGTGTGTGTGTGTGTGTGTGTGTGTGTGTGTGTGTGTGTGTGTGTGTGTGTGTGTGTGTGTGTGTATGTATGTGTGTGTGTATGTGTGTGTGTGTGTGTGTGTGTGTGTGTGTGTGTGTGTGTGTGTGTGTGTGCCCCGTCAAATATGTTTGCTTTGGTGCATGGCGTGTGTGTGTGTGTGTGTGTGTGTGTGTGTGCGTGTGTGCGTGCGTGCGTGCGTGCGTGCGTGCGTGCGTGCGTGTACAGTTAGGGAAAAACAAAGAGGCGGCAGAAAGAGGCTTGGCGGCTGACCGATTGCTTTAAACGTTCTCGCAATTGGTCAGGACCGTCGGTACCATTTACGTTGTTGAAAACACACGAACCAGCTGGTCAAGAGAACGGAACTCCAGTGTTGCCTAATTCATGACCGCAGCCAGTGTGTATTTACATCATACTTAATCAACAGAGCCCCGAGGGAGGACCAGGGAAGGGGTGGGAGATCGAGAGGATGGGCTGAGGAAGCGGTGTGTGTGTGGTGGGGGGGGGGGGGGGGAGGGGGGATCCAGAAGACGAGCCAGACAGACCGTGCCTTTACCAAAGAAAAACGGCAGATATCTGAGTGCAACAGGTTCGTTTCCATTCATCAGCAGTGCCGGCGGAAAACATGAAAGGTGACTATGTTTGGCTGCAACGGTGGTCTGGACTGGTTAAGGATTACAAGCTGTGACGTTGTTTGGGGCTTTTACAACCATGTCTGGCTGGCTCCCTCTCTCTTTCTTTCTGTCGCGTGTTGATGCTTTCCAGCGACATGGTGCATAAAGGTATCCGGCGACTGGATGAGTGGTGCTGTCAGCGACTCGACGAATTCATCTTCCCTGTAACTTGATGACTGACGCTTTCCAGCAACTTGATGTGTAATGTCTTACAGCAGCTTAACTAATGCGAAATTCTTTCCAGCAACATGATTCTTGATGCATTCCGACAATTTGAAGGATATCACTATCCAGCAAGTTGATTCAGGATTCCTGTCAGTAAACTGATGTATACTTGTATCCATCAGCTTGTGAAAATGCTGTCCGTCAATCTGTTGCGCAATGGTTCTCCGGTAATAACCTGACCTATGATGCTGGTCAGCAATGTGATGCATGATGCAGCAACCTGTTCCTCAGTGCTGTCCAGCCACTCGATTTATAATACTGTCGATCTGCTCGACGCAGAACACTCTCCAGCAGGTTATTTGTAATGCTTTCCGCAAACCTGGGCTGTGAAAAGTAATGATCTTGCGTAAAAGAACATTGGAAACATGTTCTTTTTTTTATTTCTGTTCTTGAAATTCTATATGGGCAAACCAGCTGTGCCGATAAATAAAGTGACTTCTCATTTATTACCTGTGCACGTGACCTTCGCGAAGGTTAAATCACAGTGTATGTCTGGAGCGTCTTTCAAAAACGTCTGTAAATGAACTGTACGTTTCATACCTGTCGCGATTTTTGAGCCGGCGTGACGGACCATTCGTGTGTAAAGAATTCAGTAAACTTCTACCGAAACAAGTCGTAAACATTTTACATCTGTAGCTCCTAGCAATAATCGAAGAAAACTGAATCCTGTTTACATTTTTTAAAAATAAATAAATAAAAAATTCCCGTATTTTTTATACCCAATATTCTTCAAAAATCTTCCGTCTTCGGTCAACATCTGGTAAGCCTGGTAGTATGTACCTTCCGCGATCCTGAGCCAGCAAGACCTTAGAACAAGCGGGTGCCTTCATACATCACTGTAGACCGTTTTGTTGAGAGTTCTCACAGGAATGTCCAGCAAACCTTTAGCATGCTAGCATGTGAACCTTCAGAGAGTGATCTATCATGTGTTTAACTTAAACCGTTTGATCTAATGCGTTTTAGATTTAAAACCTGGATTTTTCATCAGAAGAGTAAACAGAGAGACTCTTGACTCTTGACTCTTGACGCGCGCTTTCACGCCGCGCCATTTATTGTGAGGCCCTCGGCCCGTCCACAAGAGTAAACAGAGAGAGAGAGAGAGAGAGAGAGAGAGAGAGAGAGGTGAACGTGCAGGGCGCAAATATTTCATCATTCATCACCAGCATTATCGTGGCCTGTCAGCACATTTAGCACTGAAAGTCAGGATACATTACGAATGCTATGATTGTGAGCTTCTTGATGATGACGGAAGTGGAAAAGAAGAGGAGTTAGAGAAATATCTCTTCGTTTCTTTTCATGATTCATTAATTACCATTGTGTTAAAATTCTTAGTTTTTTTGTGGTCTTTCTTCATTTTTTTTACTTGTGCCAAAGTATGATGTTTCCATTTTATTTCATTTTGTCTTCTATTTTCACATTTTATCTTCTCGATCTTGTTGGTTTTAGTTTTGTTGTTTGTCCTAATCGTTCTCCTTCTTCTCCTTCTCTTCCTTCTCCTCCTCTTCCTTTTTCTTCTTCTTCTTCTCCTCCTCCTCCTCCTCCTCCTCCTCCTCCTCTCTTCCTGATTGTCTCCTTTCTCTCTCTCTCTCTCTCTCTCTCTCTCTCTCTCTCTCTCTCTCTCTCTCTCTTTGTCTCTGTCTCTATCTGACTCTGTCCCACTCTCTCTGTCTCTCTGTCTCTCTGTTCTCTCTCTCTCTCTCTCTCTCTCTCTCTCTCTTGTCTTTGTCTGTTTGTCTGTCTGTCTCTCATGATAGATTCACAGGAACAATGTGTCACCTTCGCTTAAGCCTTTGATGCCGTTGACTATTTTCTTGCTGTGAGAAAACCTTGTCCCTACGGTTTAACCACATGATACTCTAGCTCATGTCTTCATTTCCTGTAAAAATACGACAGACAGCTTTCCAGAGCACAGGCGCATCCTGTTTCATGTGACTTCAGTATGGAGCCTCACAGGGTCAGTTTGAAGTCAGTTACATCAATCATCTCCCTCTTCGTGTGTTGTGTTGCGAACGTTTGCTCGCCACTGTAAAAGCAGAAATACTAATACAGTGTGCACTGACTTCCATTAGGTGATCTCGACAAACTTGCTAGCTGGGCTGATCTTTTTTTTTTTTTTTTTTTTTTTTGCTGTCCCACTCTCTGCGCCACCTCAGAGGCAGTGCACCACGCCGCTCATTCCGCACCCCGTCCACAGCCACAGCCCGGTCGGCCCCGCCACAGCACCGGCAATCCACAGGGAGCAGTCAACGTCAAGTCGTCAAGAGGCAACCCACCGGAGGAGACACTGCACTGCTGCCGAGTCACTTCGGTGGTGTTCAGTGGCGCCTGTTCTGATCTAACATACGCAGGACACCACCTACTAAAGCTGGGCTGATCTTAATCACATGGCTGTTCATTCTATATAATCTACATTCATTTTTTATGACAACATGATCAAGAAATCAAAACATTCTCTCTCTCTCTCTCTCTCTCTCTCTCTCTCTCTCTCTCTCTCTCTCTCTCTCTCTCTCTCTCTCTCTCTCTCGTGGGTGCATAAACTAGGAAAGATATGGAGAGAGGTGGGGAAACACCCGAAAAATTATATTGAATGTTGTAAATACGTTATAGTTGTGTAAATGTATTTTGATATACATGTGATATAAAGTAACTTTCCGTTATTTTCACGCCCTTGATGATCATTCGTCTGGTCGTCAGATTTTTTTCCCTTTTCCTTTTTCATTCCTTTTCTTTTGTGAGGGCATCGCAAAAACAAGGCGTCAGCTGATCTGTTTACCCTCATTGAAAAATCGTACTCTCTCTCTCTCTCTCTCTCTTCTCTCTCTCTCTCTCTCTCTCTCTCTCTCTCTCTCTCTCTTCCTCCCCCCTCCCCCTCCTCTCTCTCCCGTTTCTAGCCCGCTCTCTCTCTCTCTCGTTCTTCCATCAGCATTTCCATTCATTAATCGTCCACGTGTCTTTTTCCCCCAGCGTGATTTCGATAATGCACCCCCCGCGCCCTCTTGAAACTTCATGATTGGTGGATCCTTCATCACCCCAGACGACCCGGGTTTACAATCAACTGACCTAATTCTACAATGGTGAAGAGGACGAACTGAAGCGGAAGCGAAGGCGGCCGTACAAACAGCGAAATTGCTGAGATGACAGATGATTTTGTGAACGAAAGATAATCTAAAGAGACCCCCACCATCACTCCATCCCCAAACATCTCTCCTTGAGAGCGGAGATGGAGCAGGATTCAACAGCAATCTTCCAGCCGAGACAGGACGTCTGATAATGCTTGGCCCCTTTATCTCGATCGTTCCCGTGAGAAATTCAGGCCGAAGCTACGCCGGGCAAAATCATGATCCTCCACTAGGCTGGTCAACGCGCTCACAACATAGTCCACGTCCATCTCCCCCAGCTGTACCGATCTTGCGGCCATGCACTTCACAAACACGGCGGAGACACGCGTACGTAGCGACATGCTTACATGGTCAAAAAGAGAGTAGAAAACTTAATGACAACGGACCACTCCGAGCCTGTGAGATGAAGGAGGAACAAGGACGAAGCCCAATCAGTCATACAAGACAGACCATGCAGATGACAGATGAACGCCCCAGTGTCAGGCCCTCGGGTTCTTCTCTCGGCGCCCACCACCAATAAGGGCTCTGCTGCAGGGCGTTGAAATGCGCGTGCTTGCGGGAGGTCAGTTAAGTCACGTGACCTTGTATGTCAGCTGAGAAAAGCGGACGTTATGAAAAGGGTGGGAGAGGGGCAAAGGTGGGGGTGAGGAGGTGCGCAGAGAGGGCGTAAACGGTGCACGAACCCCAATGACAAAACGGAGGACGTTTACTACTGTTGATGCATTAACAAACAAACAAACAAAAAAAAAGGCAACCAACCACCCAACCAAACAGAGAACGGCAATACATAATTAAGAAGATTTCTTTTGCGATTTCTGGCCCATACAGACAACACTTACCTTGTTTGTTGTGAAACTGATGCATAATTTAAACGGAAAGGAGCGGAAGCAGGGGAAGGTGTTTAATCAATCTTTGTTCATGTTGTGTCTGTCTCTGTGTTACTAAATGTTTTAATTAATCTTTGTTTAAAATGGTTGTGTCTGTCTCTGTATTACTAAATGCTTTAATTAATCTTTGTTTCAAATGGTTGTGTCTGTCTCTGTATTACTGAATGTTTTAATTAATCTTTGTTTAAAGTGGTTGTGTCTGTCTCTGCATAACTAAATGATTTAATTAATCTTTGTTTAAAATGGTTTTCTCTCTCTCTGCATTACTAAAGGTTTTAATTCATCTTTGTTTAAAATTGATGTATCTGTCTCTGTGGTACTAAACATTTTAATTCATCTTTGTTTAAAATGGTTGTGTCTGTCTCTGTAATTCTAAATGTTTTAATAAATCTTTGTTTAAAATGGTTGTGTCTGTCTCTGTAATTCTAAATGTTTTAATTAATCTTTGTTTAAAATGGTTGTGTCTGTCCCTGCATTACTAAATGCTTTAATTAATCTTTGTTTAAAATGTTGTGTCTGTCTCTGTAATTCTAAACGCTTTAATTAATCTTTGTTTAAAATGGTTGTGTCTGTCTCTGTATTACTGAATGTTTTAATTAATCTTTGTTTAAAATGGTTGTGTCTGTCTCTGTATTACTGAATGTTTTTATTAATCTTTGTTTAAAATGGTTGTGTCTGAAACGAAGACTCAAATGTTTTACATAAACTGCCACACAACAATGTTTTACATAAATGGCCATACACCAATGTTTAACATAATGGTCATACACCAATGATTTATGAGAAAAGGTCACACTGAGCAGTCACA
>CM031606.1:60350181-60359907 GCA_018398815.1 Conus ventricosus | reverse complement strand
TCTCAGTTTGAATGCGTTTAATTCTACTTTTTATTTAAATAATCTTTGGAATGGCCAATCTGTGCTCTCAGTATGAGATTTCGTAATTCTACATAATTTTTCCAAGATCTTCTATGATTCTAGTTATGATTAAAATTGAGCTTAAGAGAACCAGTAAATAGAGTTTGGGCAAAAAGGTCCCAGTAGCTTTTCTTCGTTGTATTTTGTATGTCCGGGGGTATGCTCAGTTCTCTCTGGACTCACCAAGATCTGAACTTCAACAGGAAGATGGTCACTACCCAGTGGTGACTGAATGACATTCCACGTACAAAGTGGAAAAATACCCGGAGTTACTAAGGACAAATCAATTGATGAATTTTTCTGATCAGAACGATCAGCAATTCTGGTAAAAGAACCGTCATTCAGTATCGTTAGATTAGCATTTACTATAGTATTTGCAAGATATTCATTATTGTTTGTAATATTTTTAGAGTTTCCGGACCGTAGAGCATGATGGGAATTGAAATCCCCTAGAATTACCCACTCTTTGTCTGAATCTAAATCAAACAACCAGTCGGCTTCCTTCTTGCATACACCATCTGGGTAATAACAGTTTACAACTTGTAAACTTTGGCCCTTGATAGTCACTGCTATTCAGTCTTTTGGCATTAAACCATTTGTTCCGCAAGTCTTTCGTTGCACTCGCTGCAACAGACTGGGACATACAAAATCCGCATGTCGCTCCAAACAGACGTGTGGTAGATGTGGTCAATCTGGCCATGACAGTAACAAATGTTCCAACGCCAGACGCTGTGTGAATTGTTCAGGAAATCACTCTGCTTCCTACCTTGGGTGTCCTGAATATAAACTTAGAGTCTTGGCGGGGTCTTTAAAATCATCTAATTATATGTCTTTCTTAGAAGCCATTTCTCTTGCACGAGCTCAGCTAGAAGGACAAACAAATCCTGAACAGTGTGGTCACCAGTCTTCAGTCCATGATTCCAGTCCATGTAACCATACTGTTCCTGTGTCATATTCATCAGTTGTTGCTGGGAACAAAAGTAAGTCGCCAGGCACCAAGAAGGCGGCTTGCTCCCCAGTAACTGTCTCAAAGATCTGTTCTCCCGACTTGGGAAAAGATAACGTCAAGGCAGAAAATTGTGAAAGCAGGCCAGAATTGTCACCCCCTCTTAGTAGGCTTACTCCTAAGAAAAAATGTCATCCAACAGAGTCTCCAAAAGCACCATCGCCCGGCTGTCCATCTCCTAATTTTGATCTCAATAGTATTGTTCTGTTCATGGAAACCCTTTCAGTTAAATTCATCAGTATTATGAAAAACGTGACGGACCTGCTTACATCTTCTGTTTTGGAATTCAAAAGAATTTTTTCAAAATGTCACGCCAGTGTGTTATGAACTTTTACAAAATGAAAGTTCTTTCTTTGTTTTCTCTTGCAAAAATCCGCCTGTTTCTATTTGTTATTATTCTTCCTTTCCTTGTAATGCGGGCAACCAGTTCAAAAGACAACATGGACAGTCAAGTCATAGATCGTCTTAAGTTTTTACAATGCAACTGCAGAAGCAAGTGTAACATTGACTACCTTATTCAGTTTTTGCAAGACCATAGTTTTGATGTCCTTGCGCTGCAGTCTCTGAATTGTCATAAAAATGATTTACCAAAACTCCCGGGATACTATTTTCCTCCTGTGACTAATGCAGTGAAGAAAAATACTAAAACAAAAGCTGCCATATATGTGTCGTGTAAAATTTTGTACCAACCTGTTAAAATACCCTGTAAGTCTCTCTCTCTCTCACACACACACCACACACACACACACACACACACACACACACACACACACACACGCGCGCGCGCGCGCGCGCGCGCGCGCGCGCGCACACACACAACTCTCTTTCCCACTCCCTCACACACACGCAGACACACACACACACACACACACACACACACACACACACACACACACACACACACACACACACACACACACGTTCGCGCGAGTATATTTTTTCCAACTCCCGCACACCCACTGCCCCGTCCTCTCTGAGAGACTCCACTCACCCTGTCCCCTCCCTCCCCCTTACCCGGCTTCACCCTGGTCCCAGCCCTCGTCCACGTCCAGTTCCACATTCCCCCATCTCCTTCGACCTGTAGGCACAGGACAGGATGATGTCATCGACCAGTTCCACATTCCCCCATCTCCTTCGACCTGTAGGCACAGGACAGGACGATGTGGTCAACATCCAGTTCCACATTCCCCCATCTCCTTCGACCTGTAGGCCAGGACAGGACGATGTTGGTTGGATCGATGCTGACGGACATCATCCAAAATGATTGTTGATGCATTTCTACATGTCAAAACTGATGCGGTCATGTGCGTTATTGTATAGTGCGCACTCTTCATGCTATTCATCACCAAGAGAAGAAGGCGACGACGACGACGACGACGACGACGACGACGACGACGAGAAGAAGAAGAAGAAGAAGAAGAAGAAGAAGAAGAAGAATTAGAGAAGAAGAAGAAGAAGAAGAAGAAGAAGAGAGAGAGAGAGAGAGAGAGAGAGAGAGAGAGAGAGAGAGAGAGAGAGAGAGAAGAGAGAGAGAGAAAGAGAGAGAGAGAGAGAGACGGCTATGAACGGACTGATTTATTTACCAACGAAAAAAAGAAGGCAAGAGGGGAAGTTAAACGCTGAATAGAAAAGAAAAAGGATGGAAGGAAAAACAGACGCAGTAAGAAAGCTGGAAAGTCAGGGGCAAAGAGTGGTAAAAATAAGTCTGGACTGAAAAAAACAACAAAAGAACAATATATATATATATATATATATATATATATATATATATATATATATATTATATATATATATATATATACACACACAAAGAAAAATGGACAGAAAGAAATACAGACTTGAAAGAGAGAAAACACGAAGTCAGAAGGTAAACACGAAGAAAAGATACATGAAAATGAGAACTGAGACAGAAAGGCAAACAAAGAGAAGAAAATTTATCCGAAACAGTTGGCGTTGGCAAACAAACATCTATACACCAGACAGTCGCCCATCTATCTCTTAATCCCCGGCTGAGACTTGGAAGCCAACAAAGAGAGAGAGAAAAAAAGTGTGTGTGTGTGTGTGTGTGTGTGTGTGTGTGTGTGTGTGTGTTTGGGTTTTCTTTTCTTTCTCTCTTTCTTTCTGTCTTAATTGTCGCTTTTTTAACTTTCTTTTTTGTTCTTTTTTTTGACACCACCACCTTTCCACAACTATTTACTTCTCCCGCTAAAGTGAGCGCTAGACCACACACAAAAAAAGTGTCCGAGAGCGAAACAGGGAGCGGCGGCATAGAGAGAGGGAAGAGTAAAGAGACGGGGTTGGGGAAAGGCGGAGGGGGGGGGGGGGGGGGAGGGGGGAGGGGTCGGGGACCCCAATCCGGCCCTGACGTGAGAGAGAGAGAGAGAGAGAGAGAGCCTCGCTCATCGGACAAGACTGACGCCTACGAGGGCGAACTATCTTTGCTCGGACGAAAAGGGGGAGGTGAAAAGCCCGGGCCAGTGAACTAACTAGGCCTACCTCAATCTGTGCGTTACCCTGGCTAGGCGCTCAATTCGCTTACGGCCGGCGATTTTGTGAAACTCAGCCAACGCTCGCGACGCCCAGGCAGCACTCATAGCGCTAAACCACACAACACACTGGTGGTGGTGGTGGTGGTGCAGTTGTAGTGTCTGCCATGAATTTCACAGGAAAGCCGAGACCTGGACAGAAGGTGCATGACGGGTTGGTTGCCAAGGACCATCTGTGGTGCCTGATAGACCCGAAGGTGTGAGGAGGAGGAGGAGGAGGAAAAGTAGAGTTCGTTTTCTACGTGAAGAGTGGTTCCAACTGACTTGGCTTCTGAACACGTCAATAAAAGGTGAGAGTGTGAACGTTAACTACCTAGATGCAAGGGAAAGAAGCATAACAACAATTTCAAGAAGAAAGAAAAAACTTTTTTTTTTTTTGTCTTGATATATGTTGTACAACTGGTGTGTGTCCTTGTCTTGAAAAAAAAAAAAGAGTAAGATGCCATGATTCAGTGGAAACTAATGAAACGTTTACAACAAAAGATGTCAATGTTCGGGGTTTCTTGCGTGACTTTTTAAGCCTGTGAAATTGATTTCTGAATCACTGTGGAACATTGTACGCCTGTCAGTTTTGGTCTAGGTTTGTGTGTACTAGTTATAATAAAACAAAAAAAAACTAAAGCAAGCAAACAAACGAACGAACGAAAAGGAGATTGGAACTGATTACTGGCAATCGACTACACTGATACAAATTGTGATCAGTACAACTGAACAGTGTGCCATTGTTTCTATTTGATTCTCCCGTTTGTCGGTGTGTCTGTGTGGCTGTTCGTTGTTACCTCTCTGCTTGTTTGCCTGTGTCTGTCTCTCTGTCTCTGCTGTCAGTCTGGTTGCTTGTGCATAGGAGGACTCGTGTATATGCTCCAGTGACTGCTTACGTACGTACTCACGTAAAGCACCAACTGAACACAAGAGAAAGATGGATGGGGAGGAAGAGGTGTGGGCGAAAAGCTGCTGGAGGAAAAGAAGATTGTTGTTCAGATGTCTGATGATGATGCTGTTTTTTATGCGTTTCTAATTAGGATTTGCTTGCACGTGGAGCCGCACATCATTACCTGGACTCATTTCCCTTTCTCACCTTAAGTGCTCTGTCTGTCTGTCTTTCTCTGTGTGTGTGTGTGTGTGTGTGTGTGTGTGTGTGTGTGTGTGTGTGTGTGTGTGTGTGTGACTTTATTTATTTCTCTCTCTCTCTCTCTCTCTCCCCCTTTCTCTCTCCCTCCATCTCTCTATCCCTCCATCTCTCTCTCTCTCTCTCTCTCTGGCTGTCTGTCTCTCTGTCTGTCTGTCACACCACACACACACACACACACACACACACACACACACACACACACACACACACACACACACACACACACACACACTACGCATGTGTACTCTCTGTCTCACTCTCTCTCTTGATCACACCTGCCCGCTTTATGTAACTGTTGAAGAATATGAAGTTTTCTTTGTGTTCATTTACTATTTTTTAATAGTCGCAAAAATCGACCAGTAAATCAAAATATTACCTACGTCTTTCGTTGCTTGTGGCGCTCGCAAGCAAAATCTCTGTAACATAGTTTGCTGTTTCTTAAGTTAGCTGTTAAAAGCCCGTTGAATATTATATACCTCATTGCTATTTGATGCGAACTAACTTGCATGCATATGATGTTTAATAAATTTACATCCTAAACGTGTTATCCATCTCTTCTAATTCCCTCAACATGAGGTTTCGTAGCCTATACTGAAAAACAAAAACAATGCTCTTCTCCTCTCTCTCTCTCTCTCTCTCTCTCTCTCTCTCTCTCTCTCTCTCTCTCTCTCTCTCTCTCACACACACACACACACACACACACACACACACACGCACGCACGCACGCACGCACGCACGCACGCACGCACGCACGCACGCACGCACGCACGCGTGCGCGCGCACGTACACATACAACATGAAAGTCCAGGTTTGGAGTGTTAGAATCGAATATTAATTTCTTGAGGTTAATACAATCAAAAGTAGATTAAATGTCAAAATGCAACGGAGAGGCTTCCTGGAAAGAGAAAGAAAACGAAAATAGGGATCTCTGTTTCTTCCGTTTGACGGTGGTGTCCCGGTATCTTCGGGCTATCAAAACAAAGTTAAACAATGTTAGCGTGTCTCAGAATCAGACCCTTCTGATTCCAGATGCGCCATATTCAGAGTGCCATTTCACTTTTACATATGCTCATATTACAGCGATGCATATGTACATGTTCTATAACAATGTTTTATTATGCCACATATCGTATCAGTAAATGGAGTGGCTGCAGTATAAATACTGCATTTTGTTAATTAATTTTCTCGTCTGTCTGTCTCTGTCTTCCTATGTCTCTTTCTGTCTCTCGGTATTTCTCTCTCTCTCTCTCTCTCTCTCTCTCTCTCCTCTCTCTCCTTCTCTCTCTCTCTCTCTCTCTTGCTTGTTGTTGTTGTCTGCTACTACTTCTTCTTCTTCTTCTCTCCTTCGTGCATATCACAAGAAATTCTTAAAAAGAAGGAAGGAAAGAAAGAAAGAAAAAGGAAAGAAAGAAGGAAAGAAAGAAAGAAAGACAGAAAGAAGGAAAGAAAGTAACACAGGTGACAATTTGCGTCGAAGGGTAAGGGGATGGGGGAGTGAGGGAGTACAAGAAGAACTCAGTGGAGTGGTGTGCACGTGTACGGTTCCTCCCAGGTGCCAGTCAGCGGGGCCTGCAATGTTTGGATCTGTTAGCTCATCGTGCTGCTAGTGGATGGATCCTGGTTATCCGCTCATGAGAAGCAGTTCAACATATGCAAAAAAAAAAAAATAAAAAAAATAAAAATCCAAATTAGTAATACCGGACACCTATACATTTGCCTGAATATCTCAATGCTGGACACACACACACACACACACACACACACACCACACCACACCACACACACACATAACACACACACACACACATACACACACACACACACACACACACACACACACACACACACACACACACACACACACACACACACGCACGTACGCACGCACGCCTGCACACATGCACACACGCATGCACGCACATGCACACATACAGACAGAGTTTGAAACTTTTTAATGCTGATCTATGAGAATGGGGATGATAAAGATAACATTTAGAGTTCCATTCTGGTATGAAATTACATGAAAGAGTTTTGCTCTACGTTTTCTTTCAAAATCTATCGGCCTCAAACAGGCCCGAGACACACACACACACACACATGCAGCATTGGTCAGGAAATTTGAGCAACACTCTCAGGGACGCATCCATGAAGAAGATGAAACTCGCGGTGTGGTCTTGGTTTCCAGGTTGAGCCCATGGCAAACTCAGCTCTGGGTAGAAACTGGTCGGGCCAAAACCCCCCACAAATATATGACTCCGAGGGGAATCGAACCTACGACTTTCCAGGACAAATGTTTGCTGAATCATCGTCAAAACGATGGCGAAATGATTTGCGGCACGCCTCCCCTTCCACCCGAATTGCTGTGCTTGCCCCATGTAATTACTCAGTCAGTGAGCTGGGGTTGCATCTCTTAGAAGATTCAGGTAATTGTTATTTCATACAATTCTTAGCTGCTGCCATCGCTTGTATGATTAATAATGCTTGTTTATCAGAGCTGATCACTCGGACTATTTGCACATTTTGACCTTCCTTGCATTTTTTTTTTGGCTTTGTATTCTTTTTTTTTTGTGGTCCTCATGCTTACGGCTGAAAGATTTCCTTTGATGTCAATATTATTAGCTTGTTTTTCACGAATTTTTCTTGGTAATTTATCCCCATTTGCCAGTTCCAGCTTTTATTGACCGTCTTTGGGAGCTGTCGGATTGTGATTTTCTCCCTGTGATGAATCGACTTCCATCGAATTACAGGTGATCTATCTTTTTAGATCCCATGGCTGGACTGTCCCAGCTAGACCGGGTGTACTGAGGCGTCTCACCGTGAGAGGGAAGTGGATTACAGACAGGCACAACACACGGTTCTGTGCCCAGCGCAGAATGGCATGGTCCCCGAATGCTCTCAGTTAACGTTTCATAGGTAGACTTTGCCTCTTCTTCTTCTTCATTACCACCCACCTCCCTCTGTATCTGTTTATGTTTTCTGAACAGACGATTGTTATGCGACCTTTTGTGAGGAAGCAAGTAAATGAAATTTCATCAATACACTTGTATATATCCACTATGTATGCTGTTTATTACAACAGTGCGCGCAGCCTTTGAATTTCGTTGTAGATTTTCCCTCTTGTCAGAAACATAA
Source organism: Conus ventricosus (assembly GCA_018398815.1). NCBI lineage: Eukaryota > Metazoa > Mollusca > Gastropoda > Neogastropoda > Conidae > Conus > Conus ventricosus. Next base: position 60,352,031 of record CM031606.1, on the reverse strand, counting down.
TTAAGCACATTTCTGACATGTCCAGTATATATAAGCACTGCTTAATTTTGAAGATGCTCGGTTATTGCTCACATGAATTTAACACACACACACACACACACCACACACCACACACACGCACACGCACACACACACACACACACACAATACATACAACAAAGTAGACGTGGTGCGGGGGGTGGGTCAGTAGTTTGAGAAGGGGTCTCTAAGAGTGGTCTGGAAGTCGTTCCCGAGTGGGAGTTACAGGGAGGGGGACTAGGAGGCAATGCAACTTTTTTGCCGGCCAGGGGAGGAGTGGGGAAGAAGGTGATGGCGGGATGGGGGAAGAAGGTTCCAGAAACCCAGGACCATCTTCTCCCTCCCTCCTCGCCCAGCCCTGGAGTACGTATGTGGCAGACACAGAGCTACGCCATTGCGAAACGTTGGGAGGACTGGGTATGGGGTGTTGGTGTTTTGTTGGGTGTGGAGAGAAGGCGACAGCTTTCGTGAAGTACCGAATGACCGCAGTTTTCATGCAGCACAATCAGAGAGAGAGAGAGAGAAAGAGAGAGAGAGAGGGGAGAGAGAGTAGAGAGAGAGAAGAGAGAGAGAGAGAGGGAGGGTGTGTGTGTGTAGACATACATACATACATAAATACATACATGCATGCGTACGTACGTACGTATATACATACGTATATACATACGTACATACATACATATATACATGTAGACAGATAGATAGATAGATAGATAGATAGATAGATAGATAGATAGATAGATAGACAGACAGATAGATAAATAGATAGAGAGAGATAAAGAGATAGATAGTTAGATAGATAGACAGATAGATAGACAGACAGCTAGCTAGATATGGCTAAACCCATCCTTTTCATTCTCTTTTTTTTTTCTGTACCTCTTCAGTGGCATCACTCCATGGCACTCTTTCAGCCTCCCCGTTCACATCCACACCCTGGTTTGTCTCGTTGCAGCCTTAGAACCAGCAGCGATGCACACACACACACACACACACACACACACACACACACACACACACACACACACAGGGAGCAGCCAGTGTCAAACGATGTGAGGAAACCCACCAAAGGAGACGCTGCACTGCTGCGCTGCTTTCCGAGTCACGTCGTGTGCGTTCAGCGGCGCCTGTTCTGATCCAACATACGCAGGACACTACACACAAGGCCACCTTCCTTCACCCCCCCCCCCCCCCTTCACCCTCCCTCCCCCGCTCCTCCATCCCGACGACAATTACTGCCTAGTCACGAAGCCAGCATGAGGCAGGTTCTCCCTGTGGAGGGCGCCTCCACGTCCATCCATCGACAGTGCTCGTGAAATCACAGACACTGGCGACATGGACATGAACTGACCAAAGAGTGCGTGTTGAGAGGGAATGGAAGCTGAGGTCACCATGAGAGCAGGGCAGACAGGCCACAGATTTTGAGAGGGTTTTTTTTTTAATTTATCGCTGATTAGTGAGGGTGAGGATAATACAGATGGTATTAGAAAATTCAAAATCTGGTCTGAAGTTACAAGAAAGACCTGCACTCCGCGTTCGCTTTGAAAGTTTATTCCGGCGTCAACCAGGATCGAGAAACACAGACACATTTAAGTTTGGTCGGGAAAAGAGAGCAATAATCTGAAAGACGCGTCACATTAAGGAGATGAAACTCACTTTGTGATCTCGGGTCTCCCGGCTTAGCCCATGGGCAAACTCAGCTGTGGACAGGAACCGATCGGGGCCGAAAAGTCCCACAAATAAAAGGCTTGGACGGGAATCGAAGCGACGACTTCCCAGCTGCAATCTGCCATGCCAGCGACTGTTCCACGGCCTCTGGTCTTCAACGCGCTTTT
>CM031606.1:60342681-60347681 GCA_018398815.1 Conus ventricosus | reverse complement strand
TCCATTTGTAGTGTTGACAACAGATCTTTATATACTTCAAGAAAATGGAAGGGGGGTGGGGGTGGAGGGGTGAGGGGGATGACATGGCAGAACGGGGACATACAGCTGTCTCAGCTGTTATCAGGGTAGCCAATAACAAACGGGAAGGGGGTGCTGAAGAGCGTTGGCAAACATGAAGTCATTGGTTCCCCGATGTTAACTCTCTTTCTTTGTGCCACTCCAAGCGCGCTGCGCAAGCAGTGGTTACGACAAGGAGTAAACACTTAACTGATTTCATGGCGGAGCTCCTCCTTCCCCTCTCCTACCTTCCCCTTCCACCACTCCTTGGCCCACTCCCGCCTCCATCCATCCTCCGATATTTCCTTCTCTCCCCTTGATGCTGATGGAACCGGTTTCACGTGCAACCTAGACCGGGTAATGGTCTGTTCAACTGTATTAGTCCCTCTGCTGAATGTTTAGTACTGCTGCTGTTACTATTAAGACTGGTAGTGGTGCTGCTGCTGTTACCACTAAGACTGGTGCTGATGCTGCTGTTACTATTAAGCTGGTGGTGGTGCTGCTGTTACTATTAAGACTGGTACTGCTGCTGCTGTTACTATTAAGACTGGTGCTGCTGCTGTTACTATTAAGATGGTGCTGATGCTGCTGTTACCATTAAGACTGGTGCTGATGCTGCTGTTACCATTAAGACTGGTGCTGCTGCTGCTGTTACCATTAAGACTGGTGCTGATGTTGCTGTTACTATTAAGACTGGTGGTGGTGTTGCTGTTACTATAAGACTGGTACTGCTGCTGCTGTTACTACTAAGACTGGTGCTGCTGCTGTTACTATTAAGACTGGCGCTGATGCTGCGTTATATTAAGACTGGCGCGATGCTGCTGTTACCATTAAGACGGTGTGCGATGTTGCTGTTTACCATTGAGACTGGTGGTGGTGGTGCTGTTACCATTAAGACTGGTGGTGGTGGTGCTGTTACCATTAAGACTGGTGGTGGTGCTGCTGTTACTATTAAGACTGGTGCTGCTGCTGTTACCATTGAGACTGGTGGTGGTGCTGCTGTTACAATTAGACTGGTGGTGGTGCTGCTGTTACTATTAAGACTGGTGCTGCTGCTGCTGTTACCATTAAGACTGGTGCTGCTGCTGCTGTTACCATTAAGACTGGTAGTGGTGCTGCTGCTGTTACCACTAAGACTGGTGCTGATGCTGCTGTTACCATTAAGACTGGCGCTGATGCTGCTGTTACCATTAAGACTGGTGGTGGTTGCTGCTGTTGTTACCACTAGACTGGTGCTGATGCTGCTGTTACCATTAAGACTGGTGCTGATGCTGCTATTACCATTAAGACTGGTGCTAATGCTGCTGTTACTATTAAGACTGGTGGTGGTGCTGCTGTTACCATTTAGACTGGTGGTGGTGCTGTTACAATTAAGACTGGTGGTGCTGCTGTTACCATTGAGACTGGTGGTGGTGCTGCTGTTACCATTGAGACTGGTGGTGGTGGTGCTGTTACCATTAAGACTGGTGCTGCTGCTGCTGTTACTATTAAGACTGGTGCTGCTGCTGCTGTTACCATTAAGACTGGTGGTGGTGCTGCTGTTACAATTAAGACTGGTGGTGTGCTGCTGTTACAATTAAGAATGGTGGTGCTGCTGCTGTTACCACTAAGACTGGTGCTGATGCTGCTGTTACCATTAAGACTGGTGCTGATGCTGCTGTTACCATTAAGACTGGTGCTGATGCTGCTGTTACTATTAAGACTGGTGGTGGTGCTGCTGTTACCATTGAGACTGGTGGTGGTGCTGTTACCATTAAGACTGGTGGTGGTGCTGTTACCATTGAGACTGGTGGTGGTGCTGCTGTTACCATTGAGACTGGTGGTGGTGGTGCTGTTACCATTAAGACTGGTGATGCTGCTGCTGCTGTTACTATTAAGACTGGTGCTGCTGCTGCTGTTACTATTAAGACTGGTGGTGGTGTTGCTGTTACAATTAAGACTGGTGGTGGTGCTGCTGTTACAATTAAGATGGTGGTGGTGCTGCTGTTACCATTAAGACTGGTGCTGATGCTGCTGTTACCATTAAGGCTGGTGCTGATGCTGCTGTTACCATTAAGACTGGTGCTGATGCTGCTGTTACCATTAAGACTGGTGTGATGCTGCTGTTACCATTAAGACTGGTGGTGGTGCTGCTGTTACCATTAAGACTGGTGCTGATGGTGCTGTTACCATTAAGACTGGTGCTGATGCTGCTGTTACCATTGAGACTGGTGCTGCTGCTGTTACTATTAAGATGGTGCTGCTGCTGTTACCATTAGACTGGTGGTGCTGCTGTTACCATTGAGACTGGTGGTGGTGCTGCTGTTACCATTGAGACTGGTGGTTGGTGGTGCTGTTACCATTGAGACTGGTGGTGGTGGTGCTGTTACCATTAAGACTGGTGCTGCTGCTGCTGCTGCTGTTACTATTAAGACTGGTGCTGCTGCTGCTGTTACTATTAAGACTGGTGCTGCTGCTGCTGTTACTAGTAAGACTGGTGCTGCTGCTGCTGTTACCATTAGGACTGGTGGTGGTGGTGCTGTTACTATTAAGACTGGTGGTGCTGCTGTTACAATTAAGACTGGTGGTGGTGCTGCTGTTACAATTAAGACTGGTGCTGATGCTGCTGTTACCATTAAGACTGTGCTGATGCTGCTGTTACCATTAAGACTGGTGGTGGTGCTGCTGTTACCATTGAGACTGGTGCTGTGCTTGTTTACATTAAGACTGGTGCTGCTGCTGGTTACCATTGAGACTGGTGCTGCTGCTGTTACTATTAAGACTGGTGCTGCTGCTGTTACCATTAAGACTGGTGGTGCTGCTGTTACCATTGAGACTGGTGGTGGTGCTGCTGTTACCATTGAGACTGGTGGTGGTGGTGCTGTTACCATTAAGACTGGTGCTGCTGCTGCTGCTGTTACTATTAAGACTGGTGCTGCTGCTGCTGTTACTATTAAGACTGGTGGTGGTTCTGCTGTTACAATTAAGACTGGTGGTGGTGGTGCTGTTACTATTAAGACTGGTGGTGGTGCTGCTGTTACTATTAAGACTGGTGGTGGTGGTGCTGTTACTATTAAGACTGGTGGTGGTGCTGCTGTTACAATTAAGACTGGTGGTGGTGCTGCTGTTACTATTAAGAATGGTGGTGGTGCTGCTGTTGCAATTAAGATGGTGGTGGTGGTGCTGTTACTATTAAGACTGGTGGTGGTGCTGTTACTATTAAGACTGGTGGTGGTGGTGCTGTTACTATTAAGACTGGTGGTGCTGCTGCTGTTACAATTAAGACTGGTGGTGGTGCTGCTGTTACTATTAGAATGGTGGTGGTGCTGCTGTTACAATTAAGACTGGTGCTGCTGCTGCTGTTACTATTAAGACTGGCGCTGATGCTGCTGTAAAGTCATTTGTAAACCCTGTACTAGTGTGATTTCCACATGTCAGTAACTGTCTTTTGCTATGCCATTTTTTATGATTCCCATTACAAAGAACCTTTTTATTACAGCCCCTATCCTCGGTTAGAGGTCAAGCTCTAAGCTGTTTACCAGCCATGCTCTCGTTTACACAACAGGTTGCCTGCCTGGGTAGAGTTGACTGAAGAGCTGCCTGCTGGTGCTGCAGTCCGTTGTTTTCACTGATTTGTCACTCGGAATATTTCCTCCCTCATGCTTTCAGATACTCACGCAGGGCGCGTGCTATTTGCAACGTATCATCTATACCAACGGCCAAGCTGGCCTTCTGTTCCGAAAGTGGATATTGGAATTTTACGTATGTGCAAAATGTTATGCGTATATTAACATACGGAACCTTGGTTTCTGTGTCATTCCCAACCGAGGGAAAATCACACTGTACCGAAACGGCTTGGTGGAGATTCGAACCCGTAACCTCAGGCTCACGGTAATTACGCGTCCGGCACTCTTTCCACCTGCACTACTCCGGCCCCATTCCTCGCAATCACTGTTTTCCACTGTCTTTCAGTCTTCATGGTCCACTCACCTGTCAATCACTGTTTTCCCACTGTCTTTCAGTCTTCATGGTCCATCACTGTCAATCACTGTTTTCCCCCTGTCTTTCAGTCTTCATGGTCCACTCACCTGTCAATCACTGTTTCCCACTGTCTTTCAGTCTTCATGGTCCACTCACCTGTCAATCACTATTTCCACTGTCTTTCAGTCTTCATGGTCCACTCACCTGTCAATCACTGTTTCCACTGTCTTTCAGTCTTCATGGTCCACTCACCTGTCAATCACTGTTTTCCACTGTCTTTCAAATCTTCATGGTCCACTCACCTGTCAATCACTGTTTTCCCCCTGTCTTTCAGTCTTCATGGTCCACTCACCTGTCATCACTTTCTCCACTGTCTTTCAGTCTTCATGGTCCACTCACCTGTCAATCACTGTTTCCACTGTCTTTCAGTCTTCATGGTCCACTCACCTGTCAATCACTGTTTCCCACTGTCTTTCAGTCTTCATGGGCCACTCACCTGTCAATCACTATTCTCCACTGTCTTTCAGTCTTCATGGTCCACTCACCTGTCAATCACTGTTTCCCACTGTCTTTCGTTCAGGGTCCACTCCTCAATCATGGTTTCCACTGTCTTTCAGTCTCAGGGTCACTATGTCAATCTGTTTCCCACTGTCTTTCAGTCTTCATGGTCCACTCACTGTCAATCACTGTTTCCCACTGTCTTTCAGTCTTCATGGTCACTCACCTGTCTTTTTTTTCTCTATAGGATCTCTATGCATTTATCTTCTACAAAATTGACAGCATGTCGACTTTTCGTTCTAATCTGGTGACTATGGAGAAAAAAAATCTGTTTACATGATCCAGAGTGGACACTGGCTGTACAGTCTGCCATGTCTATTTGACCATACGGTCTGTTTCTGTATTTTGACTCTTGTGTGTTTATCATTATTTCTTTTTAACTTTGTTTTAACTCTTGAGCGATATAATAATGTGAATGCCTTGCG
>CM031606.1:60330181-60337681 GCA_018398815.1 Conus ventricosus | reverse complement strand
TGAAAGGAACTGTGAAGGCAGAAACAGAGGACAGACTGAAAGAAGGCAGAAACAGAGGGCAGACTGAAAGGAACTGTGAAGGCAGAAACAGAGGACAGACTGAAAGGAACTGTGAAGGCAGAAACAGAGGACAGACTGAAAGAAGGCAGAAACAGAGGACAGACTGAAAGAAGGCAGAAACAGAGGGCAGACTGAAAGAAGGCAGAAACAGAGGACAGACTGAAGGGAACTATGAAGGCAGAAACAGAGGGCAGACTGAAAGGAACTGTGAAGGTAGAAACAGAGGACAGACTGAAGGGAACTATGAAGCAGAAACAGAGGGCAGACTGAAAGGAACTGTGAAGGCAGAAACAGAGGACAGACTGAAGGGAACTATGAAGGCAGAAACAGAGGGCAGACTGAAAGGAACTGTGAAGGCAGAAACAGAGGGCAGACTGAAGGGAACTGTGAAGGCAGAAACAGAGGACAGACTGAAGGGAACTGTGAAGGCAGAAACAGAGGACAGACTGAAGGGAACTGTGAAGGCAGAAACAGAGGACAGACTGAAAGAAGGCAGAAACAGAGGGCAGACTGAAAGGAACTGTGAAGGCAGAAACAGAGGACAGACTAAACAGAGGACAGACTAAGTGATATTCCAAAGGCAGAAACAGAGGACAGACTAAAAGAGATTCCACAGGCACAAACGGATTGAAAACAAGACAGAAGGCAAACGGAATAATATTCCAAATACAGCCTCAGAAGGCACAGCCGAAAGGCATTTCAGGGACAGAAATAACGCGCAGATGAAAAGAGATTTTAATGGCAGAAAAAAGATGGCAGACCAAAGACAGATTCCACAAGGCATTCCAGACACAGAGGACAAAGTTAAAGAGATTTCAATGGCAAAACATTAAGACAGGCGCTAAAAAATAAAAATAAAAACAAAATTCCAAAAGGCAGTACAGACACAGAGAGCAAAGTAAGAGAGATTTCAATGGCAAAACGATAAGGCAGACACTAAAAAAACCCACACATTCCAAAAGGCAGTACAGATACAGAGAGCCAAGTAAACGAGATTTCAACGGCGAGAAACGGCTGCGGATGCAGACGGCAAACCAAAGGGAGCATCAGCGCGGGGAATTAGTCTCAGGGCGGTACAGCCTGCGGTGCCATAATCCCCTGTTCAGGCCAAGTGGAAACTGAATTGGCAGTGGTGCTAATGGCCGGCCATCCCACCTCGTTTGGCAGAGGCAGGGGCCATGTCAGGTGTGCACGTGCACCACGTCCTTCGCTCAGCTACTGGATATTCTGCCACCAGTCCGGTCAGTGTGTGTGTGTGTGTGTGTGTGTGTGTGTGTGTGTGTGTCACTCTAATTCATTGTATCTGTCTGTCTGTCTGTCTCTGTCTGTCTGTCTGTGTCTCAGACTCTATGTGTCTGTCTGCCCGCCTGCCTGCCTACCTGCCTGCCTGTCTGTCTGTCTCTCTCTCTCTCTCTCTCTCTCTCTCTCTCTCTCTCTCTCTCTCTGCGTACTTTTCTTTCCATTTCTCACGAAGTTGTTCCTCAAAAATCATTCAATGTGAGAAAGAAAACAAACAATAAAAACTACGAAAAAGAAAAGAAGTTAAAAAAATATAGAAAAAGAGAAGGAAACACCACAGTATACAAGGTGATTCTGTTCCACGTTATAATGGTCCAACAAACGACAAAGAGTCCTAGATTGGCCAATTTCTGCAAACTGTCTTGGATCTTCACATGTGGATGCCCGTTCCAATGTACAGCAATGGAACGCAGACCACATACATAGCAGTTACATAAGGGAAACCTCACGTAGCTGCCACACACACCACACACGCACACACACACACACACGAACAAAAACACAGGGCAGGCGTTGTTACACCAAAGCGACCGCTTGTTCTGTCGGCCACGCTCTCAGTTGACAGCACAATGGCACACTGAGGCAGAATCCACGCTCCGCTCGTCTTGTTACGTGAGGTGACCGCCCTTTTCCGTTAGAGGGCGCTGGCCTGTCATCGCCTGCTTGTTTGTCTTTGGTATTTCCTTCCTATGGACGACTGCTTTACAACGAATACATACACACATACATACATGCATACTTATATATATATATATATATATATATATATATATATATATATATATTGATTATAAACAAAGCTTGCTCTTATGTCTTAGATTGAAGAAATAGGGGGAGAGATAAGCATTCATATCTGCAGTGGTAGATGATTCTACCTAACTAACAGTATGTGCTTGAGTGGGTGAATGGGGAAAAATAAAATATATGCTTCTCAAAATGAGCCTTCAGCAAGCTTATAGACTCCAAGGGGGAGACATCCTTCAATAGGGAGGGAAACTCACTAACATATAACTCCTGGACATATACCGATATTTCGAAACCTGGTTGTTTCTCCTCAGTGACCGCGGAAAGTGGTAATTTGACTCCTCTGCCTTTTCGGGTTTTAAGAAGAATGCAATCCCAGAAAAGGCTGGTGTGCAATACCGTGGTATGTTTGTTGAGTTTTCAAAAAAAACAACGAAAGGTGCCACCTAAGAAGCAAAAGAAAATCATGAAGAGCAAAAAAAAGCTACATTTTCTTGTGAAAAGTAGAAAATATAAAAGATATCCTTTAAGACACAAGTGCTGAGGGCCAGTTCTTGGAATGAATCCCCAAGGGACTAAAATACAACAAATAATAAATTCTAAGGATAAGTACCGAGCACCGTTCCAGCAACTTACAGAGCAGCTTGGTGTTGCAATGACTGCAAGAAATATTGAATTATAAACAAGCTTGCTCTTATGTCTTAGATTGAAGAAATTTGGGGGAGATAAGCATTCATATCTGCAGTGGTAGATGATTCTGCCTGACAGTATGTGCTTGAGTGGGTGAATGGGGAAAATAAAATAAATGCTTCTCAAAATGAGCCTTCAGCAAGCTTTAGTCTCCAAGGGGGAGACATCCTCCAATAGGGAGGGAAACTCACTAACATATAACTCCTGGTCATATACCGATATTTCGAAACCTGGTTGTTTCATTTTCAAGTTATGCTTCATTAATTATTCTACATCATAATTATGATTTTAAACTATTTCAATCGCAGTTTTTGAAAGGGGAATGGGGTGGGGGTGGACAATTTGCTGACTGTGTGGAAGTGGGGTGGGTTGGGTAAATCTGCTGATACAACGGACAGTTTACCCTTGATTTACACTTTCGGTAGACTGGGATACCCTTCTTTAGAAAATAAAAAGAAAGAAAGGGAAAGAAGGAAAGAAAAGTTGAAGTAAACGTCATCACCGGCAGTAATTTCATACGATATTCTCTCTCTCTCTTCCTCTCTCTCTCTCTCTTTCTCCTCTCCTTTTCTCTCTCTCTCTCTCTCTCTCTCGGGAACACGTGGACTAGATGGCATAGTTTGGCAAAATTCTGAAACTCTCGGCTCCAGTTATAACTGACACGTTAACGTATATCTTTAATCTGGTGCATTGATTAAAAGTTATTTTCCTAATGCGTTCAAAAAAGCAAAAGTTATACCCATTCATAAATCTGGTGATAATACTGATCCTTCAAACTACAGACCAATATCAATCTTATCTATCCTTTCCAAACCTCTAGAAAAGCATTTAAATAAACACATCCTTCATCATTTCAACAAGTACGATTTGCTCCACCCCGGACAGTCTGGTTTCCAGACAGAAACATTCCTGCCATTCTGCATTAATCAATCTGGTAGATGTGTGGCTTAATAATTTTAATAACAACAGATATTGTGGTGTCTTATTCGTTGATTTTAAAAAAGCCTTCGAGTCATTGACCACAATCTTCTTATTCGAAACTGGAGATATACGGTCTTTCAAAATCCGCCCTTACCCTTCTAAAATCATACATCACAAAACGACAACAATGCGTCTTATCGGGGACGGCTGTCTCTTCTATAACAACTCTTAAGTATGGCTTTCCAAAAGGCTCCATTTTAGGCCCGCTACTCTTCTCAATCTACATTAATGACCTACCCCTACATGTGAGATCTACATGCGACCTCTTTGCAGATGACACCACAATTCACACCAGCCATAATGATCCTTCCCAGTCTTTCAAAACTTTGCAAGGAGTACCAACGACCTTGTAAAATGACCGAACTAAATCATATGTCACTTCACCCTCAAAAAACAAACCATGTACATTACAACTAGGCAAAAAAGACAAAAGCTCACCAATGATTTCCCTCCTATACACCTCAATAATGTACTTGTGGAACAAGTCATCATCATAAAGTATTAGGACTAATAATTGAAAATAGTCTCAGCTGGAATCCCCACATAACGTTACTATGCAAAAAGCTCTCCCAAAAAGCTATCAGCTCACCAAAATTCAAACACTTTCTTGACCTTCATTCACGAAAACTTTTTTTCCATGCTCATATTCAGTCTCATGTTGATTATGCATCGACTATATGGGATTCTGCAAGTGCAAACACACAAAAAACCATTGTTCAGCCTACTAAACGAGCGCTCAAATACCCTTCTGAAGAAAACTAGCCTCGAAAGCTCTGATTATAAACATCTTCACATTCTTCCATTCAGCCAGAGACTCAAATTCAACAAAGGGCTAATGATGCACAAGATTCTGACCGGGAATGCTCCAAAACAACTTTAATGAGACGATTCTCAAAGTCTCGTCGAGAACTCCCACAAACTCCATATCCCAATCCCCAGAATTGCCCTATATAAATCAAGTCTAACGTACTGGGGGAAACCCTCTTTGGGGAAAACCCCTTCCAGAATACATCAAACAAATCCATTGTACCACAACTTTCAAAAACACTTACCTTACCCATCTTCTGCGGTAAAAATAATAAATAAAAAAAAAAACATAAATAAAAATAAAATAAAAAAACATAAGTAATACCAAATAATCTCAAAAGCATAAATCATCCCATTTTCATGTACTTAACCAATTTGTCTTTTCAATTTTTTTTCTTTCTTTTTTTTCATGTATCAAGTATCTTGATATATATATATATATATATATATATATATATATATTAAATATATTAAAATATATAATCACCAGTGTGTGTGTATGTAGTAGTATGTTGGTATGTATGTATGTTATGTGTGTATTATATATATGTACGTGTGCGCATGTATGTGTATGTGTGTGCGTGTATGTATGTATGTGCATGTATGTGTGTATATTATATATTATATATATATATTTTATTATTAATATATATATATATTATATATGTGTGTGTGTGTGTGTTTGGGGGGGGGGGGATTATATAGCATATGTGTGTGTGGGGGGTATATATATGTGTGCATATGGATATAATCTTTTGAAAAATGATTATAGTTGTCCCCTTTTTTCACTCTTTTCTCTCTCTCTCTCTCTCTCTCCCCTCTCTCTCCTCTCTCTCTCTCTCTCTCTCTCTCTTTCTTTCTCTCTCTCTCCCCTGCCGCCTCTCTCTCTCTCTCTCTCTCTCTCTCTCTCTGCCTCTCTCATTCCTCTCTCTCTCTCTCTCTCTCTCTCTCTGTCCTGTCTGTGCATGTGTGCGTGTGTATGTTCCGAATTCCGTACATATTTTGTCATGTTCATTTTACTGTCTGATTTTATACAGGCTAATTATTGTACGTTTTAGTACAGTTCCATTTCAAAACATTACATCTCATGCTGTTCCCCCTCTCCCTTCCATCCTCTCTCTCTCTCCTTCTCTCTCTCTCTCTCTCTCTCTCTCTCTCTCTCTCTCTCTCTCTCTTTTTTTTTTTTTTTTTTCTCTCTCTCCCCCCCCCCCCCCCCCCCCATGTATTCACTTTGCTTAATCGTTCTACGTATTTTCTGCCTTGCGAAAAAAAGAATGCATGTGGTGCCTGCTCTCTCTCTCTCTCTCCTCTCTCTCTCTCTCTCTCCCTTTTCTCTCTCCCCCTCTCTCCCCTCTCTCTTCTCTCTCTCTTCTCTCTCTCTCCCCTCTCTCTCTCTATGCGTGCAAACGTGCGTGTATTTGTGTGGTTCAAAAATATGTACGCACTTTGTCATATTCACTTCACTGTCTGTTTTCATACATGCCAATCTTGTACGTTGTAGTACACTTACATATGTTTCCCCAGCCCACCCCCACTCCCTACCCCCGCTCTCTCCTTCCTCTTCATTATTATTTTTCTCACTTTTATTTTATTTTATTTTTTTGTTATTATTATTTATTGTTGTTGTTTTGTTTATTATTATTTTATTTTTTTTTTTTTCATTTATCTTTTATTTTCATTTGATGTTCCTCTATATTACATGACCGCTTTGCTTGTTCTTTGATTTTTTACATTAATGATTTCACTGCATGTTGTAGTCCCTACTCAGGGCGAGGACTGGATGTAAAAAAGCACGTTAGTGCTTATTCATTATCCTCGTAAATAAAGAATTTTGTCTTGTCTTGTCTTGGTCTTTTCTCTCTCTCTCTCTCTCTCTGGCTCTGCCTCTCTTCCCCCCCTCTCTCTCCCCTTTTCTCTCTCTCTCTCTTCTCTCTCTCTCCACTCTCTCTTCTCTCTCTCTCTCACAGATCTCTGTAGTAAGGGCCGGTTATGTCCTCTGTGAAAGAATTCACAGAGAAGGAAGCACATTTTGTCCTTTGTTGCCCTGCTTACAGGAGTATTGGAGCTGAATTTATCAGGGCAAATATTCATGGGCAACCATCCTATTTTAAATTGGGTTTTTTTGATGTCGTCATCCGCTGCCCAAAATGTTAAAAATTTTCTCCTTGTTTTTATACAAGGCATTTAAGGTAAGAGAATTTTCTGTTTCATAATCAGAATGATATGCTCATTACACTCATTGTTGCAATAATTTCAAATTTAAAAGCAGGTCTTGTTGTGTTTTTGTTTCTTTTTCGTAGGTTTTGTGTATGATGTTACTCACCCCCTTCATTAGGGGCCAAGGCCTATGGAATGATTAAACCATCCGAATCTCTGTGTGTGGTGTGGGGTGTGTGTGTGTGTGTGGTTGTGTGTGTGTGTGTGTGTGTGTGGCGCGCGCGCGCGCGCGCGCGCGCGCGTGTGTGTGTGTGTGTGTGTGTGTGTGTGGGGTGTGTGTGTGTGTGGTGTGTGTGTGTGCATGCGTACTCACGTGTCTGAGTGGTACATGCGTGCGTATGTGTGTATGGGTATGTTTTGTGCGCGTGCGCACGCGGTCTCTCGCTAATTTCCGTATTGATCGGTAGCATTTGGGTTCACACATCAAAAGAAATGCATAGTCGCAAGGTCATACATTATGCTGTTGTAAAATAACTGATCATCTAGAAATTATTTACAAAAATGCGTACACGCGCTCATGTGTGTGTGGTGTGCGTGTGTGTGTGTGTGTGTGTGTGTGTGTGTGTGTGTGTGTTTTGTTTTGTGTATGTGTACGTGTATGTGTATGTGTGTGTGCGTGCGTGCGTGCGTGCGTGCGTGCGTGCGTGTGTGTGTATATGTGGTGTGTGTGGGGGGCGGGGCGCGCAATGGCAAACCATCCCT
>CM031606.1:60325783-60330081 GCA_018398815.1 Conus ventricosus | reverse complement strand
GGCAGACTGAAGGGAACTATGAAGGCAGAAACAGAGGGCAGACTGAAAGGAACTGTGAAGGCAGAAACAGAGGGCAGACTGAAGGAACTGTGAAGCAGAAACAGAGACAGATGAAGGAACTGTGAAGCAGAAACAGAGGACAGACTGAAGGGAACTGTGAAGGCAGAAACAGAGGACAGACTGAAAGAAGGCAGAAACAGAGGGCAGACTGAAAGGAACTGTGAAGGCAGAAACAGAGGACAGACTAAACAGAGGACAGACTAAGTGATATTCCAAAGGCAGAAACAGAGGACAGACTAAAAGAGATTCCACAGGCACAAACGGATTGAAAACAAGACAGAAGGCAAACGGAATAATATTCCAAATACAGCCTCAGAAGGCACAGCCGAAAGGCATTTCAGGACAGAAATAACGCGCAGATGAAAAGAGATTTTAATGGCAGAAAAAAGATGGCAGACCAAAGACAGATTCCACAAGGCATTCCAGACACAGAGGACAAAGTTAAAGAGATTTCAATGGCAAAACATTAAGACAGGCGCTAAAAAATAAAAATAAAAAAAAATTCCAAAAGGCAGTACAGACACAGAGAGCAAAGTAAGAGAGATTTCAATGGCAAAACGATAAGGCAGACACTAAAAAAACCCCACACATTCCAAAAGGCAGTACAGATACAGAGAGCCAAGTAAACGAGATTTCAACGGCGAGAAACGGCTGCGGATGCAGACGGCAAACCAAAGGGAGCATCAGCGCGGGGAATTAGTCTCAGGGCGGTACAGCCTGCGGTGCCATAATCCCCTGTTTCAGGCCAAGTGGAAACTGAATTGGCAGTGGTGCTAATGGCCGGCCATCCCACCTCGTTTGGCAGAGGCAGGGGCCATGTCAGGTGTGCACGTGCACCACGTCCTTCGCTCAGCTACTGGATATTCTGCCACCAGTCCGGTCAGTGTGTGTGTGTGTGTGTGTGTGTGTGTGTGGTGTGTTGTGTGTGTCACTCTAATTCATTGTATCTGTCTGTCTGTCTGTCTCTGTCTGTCTGTCTGTGTCTCAGACTCTATGTGTCTGTCTGCCCGCCTGCCTGCCTACCTGCCTGCCTGTCTGTCTGTCTCTCTCTCTCTCTCTCCTCTCTCTCTCTCTCTCTCTCCTCTCTCTGCGTACTTTTCTTTCCATTTCTCACGAAGTTGTTCCTCAAAAATCATTCAATGTGAGAAAGAAAACAAACAATAAAAACTACGAAAAAGAAAAGAAGTTAAAAAAATATAGAAAAAGAGAAGGAAACACCACAGTATACAAGGTGATTCTGTTCCACGTTATAATGGTCCAACAAACGACAAAGAGTCCTAGATTGGCCAATTTCTGCAAACTGTCTTGGATCTTCACATGTGGATGCCCGTTCCAATGTACAGCAAGGGAAAACGCAGACCACATACATAGCAGTTACATAAGGGAAACCTCACGTAGCTGCCACACACAACACAACACACCCCACCACACACACACGAACAAAACAAGGGCAGGCGTTGTTACACCAAAGCGACCGCTTGTTCTGTCGGCAACTGCTCTCAGTTGACAGCACAATGGCACACTGAGGCAGAATCCACGCTCCGCTCGTCTTGTTACGTGAGGTGACCGCCCTTTTCCGTTAGAGGGCGCTGGCCTGTCATCGCCTGCTTGTTTGTCTTTGGTATTTCCTTCCTATGGACGACTGCTTTACAACGAATACATACACACATACATACATGCATATTTCTTATATATATATATATATATATATTATATATTGAATTATATAAACAAAGCTTGCTCTTATGTCTTAGATTGAAGAAATAGGGGAGAGATAAGCATTCATATCTGCAGTGGTAGATGATTCTACCTAACTAACAGTATGTGCTTGAGTGGGTGAATGGGGAAAAATAAAATATATGCTTCTCAAAATGAGCCTTCAGCAAGCTTATAGACTCCAAGGGGGAGACATCCTTCAATAGGGAGGGAAACTCACTAACATATAACTCCTGGACATATACCGATATTTCGAAACCTGGTTGTTTCTCCTCAGTGACCGCGGAAAGTGGTAATTTGACTCCTCTGCCTTTTCAGTTTTAAGAAGAATGCAATCCCAGAAAAGGCTGGTGTGCAATACCGTGGTATGTTTGTTGAGTTTTCAAAAAAAAACAACGAAAGGTGCCACCTAAGAAGCAAAAAAAAAATAAATGAAAGAGCAAAACAAGCTACATTTTCTTGTGAAAAGTAGAAAATATAAAAAGATATCCTCTTAAGACACAAGTGCTGAGGGCCAGTTCTTGGAATGAATCCGCAAGGGACTAAAATACAACAAACTAATAAATTCTAAGGATAAGTACCGAGCACCGTTCCAGCAACTTACAGAGCAGCTTGGTGTTGCAATGACTGCAAAAAAATATTGAATTATAAACAAAGCTTGCTCTTATGTCTTAGATTGAAGAAATAGGGGGAGATAAGCATTCATATCTGCAGTGGTAGATGATTCTGCCTGACAGTATGTGCTTGAGTGGGTGAATGGGGAAAAATAAAATAAATGCTTCTCAAAATGAGCCTTCAGCAAGCTTATAGTCTCCAAGGGGGAGACATCCTCCAATAGGGGGGAAACTCACTAACATATAACTCCTGGACATATACCGATATTTCGAAACCTGGTTGTTTCATTTTCAAGTTTATGCTTCATTAATTATTCTACATCATAATTATGATATTACTATTTCAATCGCAGATTTGAAAGGGGAATGAGGTGGGGTGGGGCAATTTGCTGACTGTGTGGAAGTGGGGTGGGTTGGGGGAATCTGCTGATACAACGACAGTTTACCCTTGATTTACACTTTCGGTAGACTGGGATACCCTTCTTTAGAAAATAGAAAGAAAAAAAGGGAAGAAGGAAAAAAAATTTAAGAAAAACTCATCACCGGCAAAATTTTTTTCATACGATTTTCTCTCTCCCCCTCTCCTCCACCACCCCTCCCCTCCCGTCTCCCTCTTTTCCTTCTCCTCTCTCTCTCTCTCGGGAATCACGTGGACTAAGGCCCATAATGAAAAAACCCTTAAACTCTGGGCTCCAGTTAAAACCTGACACTTTAACTTAAAATTTTAATCTTTGCTTGATAAAATTTTTTATTTTCCTAATGCTTTCCCCCAAAAAGCAAAAGTTAAAACCCATTCAAAATCTGGTGAAAATACTGTTCCCCCCCCAAAAACACAGACCAATATCAATTTTACCTACCCTTTTCCAAACCTCTAAAAACTTTTAAAAAAAACAAAACCTTCATCACTTAAACCCAAGTCCCAATTGCTCCCTTCCCCCCCCGCCGGGTTTTCAGACAGAAACATTCCCCTCCCCAATTCTGCATTAACCCAATTTTGTAATTTGGCTAATAATTTTAACTAACAACAGATTTTGGGTTTTTTCCCCTTAAATTCTTGGTTTTTAAAAAAGCCTTGGGTTGTCTTTGACCA
This sequence comes from Conus ventricosus, assembly GCA_018398815.1. NCBI lineage: Eukaryota > Metazoa > Mollusca > Gastropoda > Neogastropoda > Conidae > Conus > Conus ventricosus. The sequence continues at coordinate 60,326,601 of CM031606.1, read as the reverse complement.
CAATCTTAAAAATTTCGAAAACTGGAGTATACTTTTTTTTAAAAATCCGCCCTTACCTTCTAAAAAAAATAAAACACAAAACCCAACAAGCGTCTTATCGGGGGTTTGTTTTCTTCTATAACAACTTTTAAATTATGGCGTTCCACAAGGCTCCATTTTAGGCCCCTCCCTTTTCCCTCAATCTACATTAATGACCTACCCTACAGTAAAATTTAATGCCACCCTTTTTGCAGATACCCAAAATTTCCCACCAGCCATAAGACCTTCCACCCTTTTCCCAAAAATTTGCAAGAAGAAAACCCAACGCCCTTTTTAAAAATTTGGACCGAACAAATCAAATTTCACTTCCCCCCTTTCAAAAAAAAAACTCATGTACTTTAAAAACTGGGCAAAAAAGAAAAAAAAGCTCCCCAATAAATTTTCCCTCCTATACCCCTAAATAATGTTTTTTGGGGAAACCAATCACCATCAAAAGTATTAGGACTAAAAATTTTAACAAAAACCCCAGCTGGAACCCCCACATAACTTTTACTAAGAAAAAAGCTCCCCCAAAAAAAGGTCAAATCATTTCACCAAAACAAACCCCTTTCTTGCCCTTCCCATTCACAAAAACTTTTTTTCCAGCTCATATTCGTCCTCATTTTGATTATGCATCGACAAAGGGTTCTGCAAGTGCAAACCCCCTTTAAAACCCTTTTCAGCCTACATAAACGACGTTTAAAACTAACCCTTCTGAAAAAAACTACCTCGAAAGCTCTGATTATAAAAAATTTTCACATTTTTTCATTTCAGCCAGAGACTCAAATACAAAAAAAAGG
>CM031606.1:60305783-60318283 GCA_018398815.1 Conus ventricosus | reverse complement strand
ATCAGTTCCATTGCTTCCTTTAACATAGTTATACCTTCGTAATCTTTAAGACAATCTTTATATTCATTTTCGTTGTCCACATTCCACACTATTTTTCTCTACCATGTCTTTTAGACAATTAGCATTCTGCATAGTTTCCTCATTCATGACCTTTGTGTACGGTTAGTTGTACGGGTAGGTGATCTGAGTTGATCAACTCTTTTACAATTAATCGTAAAGTCTGAGAGATGAGAGGGAAAATTACATGACATCAAAAGTAATCTATAACGCTTGACCCTTTTTCTGACACGTAAGTACAGCCAGAGTCACAATTCCATTTTGAGGTACCGTTTACAATAAAACAGTCTGCAATTTTGCACAATTCAACTAGCTGAGTCCCAAAGAGATTCATTTCCATATCATCAGACTTTCTGGCAAAAGTATTTATGTCGGTTGCAGCACTGCTGACCGTCTGCTCAAAAATGTCGTCAATGTAATCAAAATTTCTAAACTTCGGTGCGAGCATTTAAATCCCCACATAACAGAATAAAAAATCGTCGAATTTTCTCATACAATACATAAATACATTCATCAAGTACTTCTATACCATATCCATCAACATTGCTTCTCCAGTAACTGGAATCATATGGTCGAATATAGGTTGAAATGAACATAATATCATAATCACAACCAAATAGCTCTTTTGATATTTTTAGGGACAACTACATCATCATTTTTAACTTGTATTTGGGAAATGAATTTAGAAAAACACTTTTTGACACAAACCAAAATTCCTCCAGAATATCTCCCCTGCTTTGACAGTTTCTGAGCTTTGGAAATAAAAGAATCATAATCTGAAAAAACAATTGAATCAAAATCTTCTGAATAAAAGTTTCGGTAAACGTAATGAAATCGTGGGTAGTCACAAAGCTAACAAATTCTGGATCATGTAACTTTTCATACAATCCACGCACGTTATAATTCAAAAAGCTGACGGATCTAGACATGTTTTGACCAGACAACACATTTGAACTGTTACACAAATAGCTGTTTTCCGGGCATTTGTCCTGTTTAGAAAAAGTACCTATTGTACCCCGTGTCCCTTTCATGTACCCACTTGGATAGCATGACGCCCGGCCTACTTGTCATTTGTCTTTTAACTGACATTCAGGAGAGGGAGCCTGTCTCTGTGTGCGTTTGTCACTGCAACCCGACCTGAACCTCTTAAACGCCTCCCTGATGCTACCCTGGCTGCCTTGGCTAACTGATCGTGGTTGGTACTTCCCGTTCGTGTTACCACCCCGGCTAACTTCCGCTCCTTTGCATTTGCTCGTGTGGTAGGACGAGAAAGTCTTTCTGTACCATTCCTAGAGGAATCTTTGCCCCCGCCTCGATCCGACCTTCAGCGGCGGCCAGCAGAGGTTGATCTCCAGCTCCGCTGTCACACATGCCGAAGTCATTCCTAGTTAAATCTGGAAACTGACCGACTGGACGGAATGTCAGCCTGGACATCTGGTCCCATGGTGTCTGCTGCTTCGTTTCCTCCTTTTGAGATGTCACTGTCTTCATCTGGCAGTCCTGCCTCTTGTCCCTTCAGGGTTGACTCCTGGTTATCATCCGGACACTGAGGTGTTGTCCTATAGTCCTGTAATATATCAGCAGCAGCCAGACCACGCTGCTCTTCCTCTGGATCATAATCTTCATCGCAGTTGAAGGACAGGTTTGCAACCATCACAGTGTCTGTTTGCTGATCATTACAGGAAGGCTGCTTCCTTTCATCTCGTCCTTGTTTGTTGTTTCTAACTGGAATCCTTGTTTGACTTGTAGTATGTCTTCCATCCATATCGTATTTTGTTTTGTTTGCAATATTTGCTGTAGTAGCATTGTCCCATGTTTCTATTTTTCCACTTCTTCCATCATCAGACGAAACTGCCTGTCTTGAATGAAACTGTTTTTTCCTTCCCATTGTGACGATTCTTCGGTGTTCCGCTCCTGAAGCGTGCTGATGAAAAGGAGAACTCTGATTATCATGCCTTTCATAAGAGAGATACTCATTCATTGGGAGTCTTTTCGAGCTCGAAGAGTTTCTCAATGTTCTTTCTTTGTTCTTGGAAACATTATACGATGTTCGACCGTTTTTGACTGCTTGGCTGTAACTCATGTGTCCAGGCACTACACGTTGTTCTTCAGTTCTTTTTAACACACCACTTGATCTTCTATTATTCCTATCTCTGCTGAAGTCATTGTGGTGTCTCTGATTCTCAGCCGAAGCCCATGGGTCGTGGTATTCCTGGCCGTTTCCTTGTTGAAAATCATGGTTTCTTTGCCATAGCGAAGATCAGGGAAGACTTTTGGGCCCAACCTTTGAGAATATTCTTCCACCTGCAGTTTGCCCTTCCCGTAATATGCCCTCTTTCCTTGTTTGGTATGGAAGTCTATCATTTCTCTTTGCCTGGTGGTTTAGTTCTGCAGAAATCCTGATGTTGTCTTTACGAAGCGATTCCCTCAGCTCTTGGTCTTGCAGAATGTCCAGTTTATCTGACCACCTGTGCATCTGCACAACTATTGGTCTTGGTCTGTCTGCTGAGTCATTCCATTCCCCCACTCTGAATGCCCGGTCAATATCATTGTGACTCCAATTTCTTCCATACGAATACTGGTTCAGAACATCAATGATTACATCAGTTGTTGGAAATGTGTACGTACCCCCTTCTGGTATTCCTGTGAATCTCAAATTGCGGCTCTTCAGGTCTACTTCATTCTGATGGACCTGTTCCTCCAATCTGTCGAGTCTTTGACTAATCAGTTCAAAATTCTCGTTCACAACTGCAATATCTTCTATTGCAGCATTAATCTCCAACCTATTTCTAAGAGAGAGAGAGAGAGAGACAGAGAGAGAGAGAAAGAGAGAGAACCAGATGGGGGCGAGCTGCACGAAGTACGGGATTGTATTTTATTCCTTCATGTGTGTTTGTGTTGATGGCTATAATTAGGATGACACCGCCTGTCTGTCTTTCTCCCTTCCTTTTCGGCCCTCCCCCCCCCCCCCCCCCTCTGTCTCTCTCTCTGTCTCTCTCTGTCTCTCTCTCTCTGTCTCTGTCTCTCTCTGTCTCTGTCTCTCTTTCTGTCTCTGTCTCTCTCTGTATCTCAGTCTCTCTGTCTCTGTCTCTCTCTGTCTTTCTCTGTCCCTGTCTCTGTCTCTGTCTCTGTCTCTCTCTCTCTCTCTCTTTAGCTTCAGTTGTCAAGTCCTATGTGAGCCATGTGATACAAACTGTTTCACATACACTATTAGGTTCCCTATGCTTTTGCTTTACGGGAATGCCGATGATTTAAAAAAAAACAAAATCTGGTCCGTGCTGCAAACAGTCCTCAAAAGTCAAGACCAAGCCAACCCGCCCTCCTCACCTCACCCACACCCATCCACGTTCTCTCCCCTGATCTCCATATATGGGAGTATATGTCATACTGTAGAGTGACCGATGGTAGTTTCGTCCTGGGAACAATTCATCAGGCTTGCTTCGTCTGGTGGTCTGATCTCTCTTCGTTTTGCACTGGTTGTCTTATCTATCTATCTATCTATCTATCTATCTATCTATCTATCTATCTATCTATCTGTCTGTCTGTCTGTCTGTCTGTCTATCTATCTATATATCTGTCTATCTTTCTATCTGTCTGTCTGTCTGTCTATCTGTCTTTCTGTCTCTCTCTCTATCTATCTATCTATCTTCAATCCATCTGTCTGTCTGTCTGTCTGTCTGTCTATCTATCTATCTATCTATCTATCTATCTGTCTGTCTGTCTGTATGTCTCTCTGTCTGTCTGTCTATCTATCTATCTGACTGTCTATCTATTTATCTATCTATCTATCTGTTTGTCTGTCTGTCTGTCTGTCTATCTATCTGTCTGTCTATCCGTCTGTCTGTCTGTCTCTATATGTATGTATGCGTGTACGTACGTACGTATGTATGCATGCATGCATGCATGCATGTATGTTGTATGTATGTATGTATGCATGTATGCATGTATGCATGTATGTATGTATGTATGCATGTGTGTGTGTGTGTGTGTGTGTGTGTGTGTGTGTGTGTGTGTGTGTCACCGGCCGAAGAGAAAGAAGCCTTGTGGGTGGCCGTCCCTTGTGGGGCTTGGCTTGCCTGCCCTGTGAGAAGCTCTTAAACCATGTCCCCTACCAATGGACAAGCGTATGCCGCCGTTTTGTCGCCAGTCCGTCATCGTGTTTAGAGGGGCTTCTTTCGTCGAGTCATATCTCGTTTCTCGGCCAGCTGACCTCGGAGGCCCACACTCTGCGTGTTGACCGAAGCAGGTGCAAAACATAATGTTGAAATGAAAGTTGATTGTGTGGTCATGTGTGGGATCTTAAAGACGAACGTTGAAATACCAACTGTGTTTAACCTTTCCGCGCCTAATGCAGCTTGGAGACCGAGCAGGATTACATCACAGGGTGGGAAACACGATTCTTTTGCACAGCTTTCGGTTGTCTTTTTCAGAGCAATGACGTAATAATCCTGGTGGCTGTTGTTAATTCTTTTTCTTCCACTCTGACACCTGGCAAATACATTCTTGACGGGGGGAAATGCTATCTCTGCTTGGGCATAATGTTCACGTACGCACGCGCGCATGCACACATACACATACACGCGCGCGCGCGCGCGCGCACGCACACAGACACAAACAAACAAATCTAATATATACAAATACACACGCACGAGCGCGCGCTCGCATACACACACACACACACACACACACCACACACACACACACACACACACACACACACACCACACGCACGCACGCACGCACGCACGCACGCACGCACGCACGCACGCACACTTACACACACACACACACACACACACACACACACACACACACACACAACACACACACACACACACACTCACTATGATCAGGCGCAATAGTGTACACATTATTCTCATGTGTGCATAATGAATCCATTTTCATTAAGCAACAATATAAATGTTAAAGATTTTGAAAATAGTTTATTTTCAAAGAACAAATTTGTAGACGCTGAAGTTTTACGTGCTGTATACATCTCCAATCTCGAATCGAATAGACATTCTAACCCATTTTACCACGTCTTTGGCTGTCGGTTTTTGTTTGGGTGTTTGTTTGTATGTGTCTGTTTTTTTTTTTCCTTTTATATTTTAAGGTCGGACAGCCTGAATTAGATCATGTCATTTAATAGCCAGTCTGAGGCGGTTAAACTAACTTACGAGAGAAGGAACTTCTAGCTTCGAGTTTTCTTTTTTCCTTGATTGACAAGAAGTAATGTGTGGTGGTGTGTGGCGCGGTGTGTGTGTGTGTGTGTGTGTGTGTGTTGTGTGTGTGTGTGTGTGTGTGTGTGTGTGTGTGCGCTGTGCGCGCGCTCGTATGTGTGTCTGCGTGTTCGTGTCTGTGTATTGTGCGTGCGTATGTCTGTGCTTGTGTGATTTTTTTCGTCGACATTAATTTATTCAGTTTTTTTTTTCTGTGTCGTTTCTGTTTATTCTGTTTTCCTTTCTTCTTTCTTTCTCCTTTCTCATTTTTGTTGTGTGTTGTGTTTGTTGTGTGTGTGTGTGTTGTGTGTTGTAGTGTGTGTGTGTGTTGTGTATGTGTGTGTGTTGATGTTGTGTTGTTGTTTGTTCCTGTTGTAGTTGTGGTGTTGTGTGGTTTGTGTGGTGTGTGTGTTTGCGATAGTTTTGTGAGCTTGTCGTTTGTTTTGTTTTTTGTCGTTTTGTTTGTTTTTTTCTTTCTTTCTGTTTTTTTTTTTCTTCATGTTTTTTTTGTTTTTTCGTTTGCCCTGGATTTTCTTTCTTTCTTTCCTTCTGTATCCTCCTCTCTCTTCTCATTCTGTTTGCTGATTTTTCTTTTTTTTTCCTTCTGATCCTCCTTTCTTCTTTTATCTTTTTCTTTCTTTCCTTTTCTTTTTTTGTTTGTTTGCTTTTTTCTTTTTCTTTTTTTTCTTTTTTTTTTTTCTTTCTTTGTCTTTTTTCTATTTTTCTTTTTTTTCTTTTCTGTCCTTCTTTTTGTACCCCTTTCCCTTTTTTCTCTTTCTTTTGTTACTTTTATCTTTTTTATGCCTTTTTCTTTCCTTTTTTTATACTATCTTTTTCTTTGTTTTGTCTCCATTTTTTCTTTTATGTTTTTTTTCTTTTCTTCTTGTTTTTTCTTCTTTTCTAGTTAAGCTATTGTTTTCCCTCTTTTCTTTTCTTTCTTTTTTTTTTTTTTTTTTTTTTTTTTTTTTTCTTTTTCTTTTTTTTTTCTTTTCTTTCTTTTCTTTCTTTTTTTCTTTTTCTTTCTTTCTTTTTTTTTTTCTTCTTTCTTTTGCTCTGCCTTCAAGGGAGCTTTGCCAGTTTGTAGACAAAACGAACGGTCTGTTGCATCTCCTGCCCCCCCCCCCCCCCCCCCCCTTCATCCCCCACCCCCGCTTCCTTCCGTTCTTCCGCACCATCCTTACTTTCCCGTTGGTTTATTCTCTGATAAACTATCCAACTAAACAGCCCGACGCAATGGAAAAATAACACAAACACTTCATTTTTCTTTTCAATATTCATTTTCTGTGTCGGGGCCTAGAGGAGGATGGAAAGGGAAAGTAGAGAGGGTGATGTTACCATCTGTGTACAACAAATGCGATGGCGTGTGTGTGTGTGTGGGGGGGGGGGGGGGGGGGGGGGGGGGGGGGGGGGGGGAGGTAACGAGGTAAAAAACTTCCTCCCCACAAGCAATACACAATGTTCAATGCAGTCAAATCAAACAAGTACAGGAACAAAAAGAAACGAATCTTCGGGTTTCCGAGGAGAGAGAGAGAGAATGAGCAGAGATGAGAGAGAGGAAGAGAGAGAGAGAAGAGAGAGGGAGAGAGAAGAGAGAGAGAGAAAGAGAAGAGGAGGGAGGGGGGAGGGAGGAGTGGAGGTATGTTAGGAGATGTCATATCTTGTTATTTTCTCAGGACGCAGTCTTGACAACGCCGGTAATGCAATGTTCAGTGCTAATTGCTGTCGTGGACGTCTCTATATAACACAATCAACACACTCGCACGCACGTACGCGCGCGCGCACGCACACACACACACACACACACACACCACACACACACACACACACACACACACACACCACACACACACACGCACGCACGCACGCACCACGCACGCACGCACGCACACACACACACACACACACACACACACTTCAGTTACCTTCCCTATCTTTAACTTCCCCCATCCTCTGTACATACACACACATACACATGCGCACATATGAAAGATCGCCCTCCCACATCTTTCACTTCCCCCATCCTCTGTACATACACACACATACACATGCGCACATATGAAAGATCGCCCTTCCCACATCTTTCACTTCCCCCATCCTCTGTACATACACACACATACACATGCGCACATATATAAGATCGCCATTCCCACATCTTTCACTTCCCCCATCCTCTGTTCACTCTCTGATTATCAGGCTTCTCCATTCCCCTCCGATGCACAACAACAGCAACAACATCAACAACAACAACAACATCAACATCAACAACAACAACAACATCAACAACAACAACATCAACAACAACAACAACATCATCAACAACAACAACATCAACAACAACATCAACAACAACAACAACATCAACTCAACAACATCAACAACAACAACAATAACAACAACAACAATAACAACAATACCAACCAAACCGTTAGATCTGATACAAAGAAAACTGTCAACATATATATTAGAAACTAGTTTTCATACTAACTTTTTACAAGTTAGACAGAAAACCGATAATCCAAACGAGGGTTGCGTGGTAGCCTCGTGGACCAGATTGGTCTGTGCACTTAGGTATGCAAAGATCGAATTCCTTACGCCCCCTCTCTGCTTTCTCACCCCTTTCTCCCTTTTTTTTTTTATCCTCCTCTTTCTCCGCGCTCCTCCCCCTTCTCTCCTTATTATTTTTTCTTTAGGAGGATTGATTTTAAATGTGTTTGCTAATAACAGTTCATAGGGCATCCGCTTATTTTCAAACAATCCTTTTCTCCATGGCATTCTGGCATTATTTTATCGTATGCTTTGAGGAAAGTATTTTTCAAAGGGTGCTTAATTAGATATATTATTCTTCAAACGTCCTGTCACGTAGCTTTTTTCCCCGAGTTTTAAGTTAGGCATGGATTTGTTTTTCAAATTTGCATTTGTAAATATACAGTTTACCAACTAGTACAAAAATATGGAAAACACACGATCCGTGAGCCCATAGATTAACTCTCGTCAGTTTCTTCCCTTGAATTTGGATCGATCGGTTTTCTTCCCGGAATTATGGTAATTAAAACAACATTTTTGTTATCTGAAGCAATATATCGGCTAAAAATCCCGAAATAGACACATTCATCACAAAAAATATTATTATTTAGAAATAATGCGCAGAATGTTACGAAACAAAAAACGTCCGTCATGCAAAATGCAAAAATCTCAAAACTGTTGAGAGTTTTAAAGGATTTTGGAGTAGGATTTTTGTTTTTGCATGCGCAGCATTTTCTTTTTTTAAATTTTAATGTAAGTATTTTGACTTTTTCTTACCCTTCAGAAACGTTTCGAGTTGATTGATATCCAGAAAACATCAGTGATGTAGCCAAAGTGATGGGCTGCTATTGCCCGGCATATTGTTTCTGTTTCCATCTCCTAAGGGCACGCTTTTACACTGAAAATAGAACTTTAAAAAGTGTTTTCATTATGTTTGTTTATCCATGCGGTATATAGTTTTTCATAGTGGCATTTTCTTTTCCTTAGAGTATGAGAAAGGAAGAGTACTAAGCATGACATGCAGTGACATGCATGATCATGTGCACCTACAGCTCTGTCTCTGTCTTTTGGCCTGTCTGATCCGTGTTCTTGTCTGCGCCTTTATACGTTTACCTTCCCTACAACACACATACGCACACACACGCACGCACGCACGGACACACACACACACACACACACACACACACACACACACACACACACACACACACACACACACACATACGCTCACTCACTTACTCATTCACTCACACACGCCACACATAACTCGACAACTCACACTCATTAACACACATACACACACACACACACACACACACACACACACACACACACACACACACACACATTCGACTCTCTCTCTCTCTCTCTCTCTCTCTCTCTCTCCTCTCTCTCCACGTCACATATAACCCAACCCACACTCATTAACACACACACACACACACACACACACACACACACACACACACACACACACACACACACACAGAGGGTGAAGAGTTCCCCACAAGTAGGTACCAGAGGTAAGCGGACTCCAAACAGTGGCTGATGAGCACCACCTGTTAGAGAGGCTCCCAGTGCCATCTGCTCTGTTCTTTCAGTCTGCAACTGCCGCTTCTTCTGCTGTAAAGGCAGAGGGGGAAGGGAGGGAGGGAGAGAGAAGGGGGGTGGAGAGGCAGGTTGAGATGTAACGTGCAGGGAACATTTTTGGTGTTCGTCTGTTTCGTATGGATTTGCGTGACTGTTTAAAAACATATCTTGGTCATTTATTAACATTACCATCATAATTACTGCTATCATATGGTCGTCGTCATCGTCGTCATCGACGCTCCTATCACTGTTGTCATCGTCACTGTTGACACGATCGTTTTTTGTTTATTTGTTTGTTGCTGTTTTGTTTTGTTTTTGGTTGTTTTTTTCCCTCAGAAATAAAAGTCTTCATTTGAGAAAACACGCAGGAAATGCACAGCAAAATGTAACACAGTCTGTGTTGCCATCTAGCAAAATACACAGTAGTACGCAAGACAGTCAATGACACCATGCAGCCAAATATACAGTAATACATAACGAAGTAAGCGAAAACAATAATTGATCCACGAAATCGTAACATGGGTGCGCGTGCATACTTTAAAGTGGAGAGATTGAAGGAAAAGAAAAAGCAAGTAAGAGAGAGACAGACAGACAGAGAGACAGACAGACAGACAGACAGACAGGCAAATCTGCAATAAGGTGTGTGTGTGTGTTTGTGTGTGTGTGTGTGTGTGTGTGTGTGTGTGTGTGTGTGTGTGTGTGTGTGTGTGTGTGGTGTGCGCGCGTGCGTGCGTGCGCGTGCGTGACTGTGTGTGTGCGCGCGCGCGTGTGTTCATTATTATTATTATATCGTAGTTCTGTGGAATAAATAATACATTTTTGACAATATCTTCTTTGAATCTTGAACAAATGTTATCACATTCTGTTAGGATTTATTGTGATTTCTGCTGAGCTAAGGAATAATATCCCCTGAATATAGTAGATAAGAAGGTGGGCTACTTATGAATTGATTTGATTGATTTGATTTAGAGTCTGTTCACAACGATGGTGATATTAGACTTACCACTTATATGAATGTATCTTACCAAATGTCAGTGTGTAAGACTTGTTGATTCTTTTCAGTTATTGGCTCTGGCAAGTGTAGAGAGCAGCAAAGAAACAGCCTTTCTTTTTCCGACAGTTGGAAATCTTCTTTTTTTGTTTAAAGGGTATTTTTGTGATTAGTTTGTTCATGTTTGGCGAATACAGAACTTTAAAAAAAAGTTTTAAGATGAAAAAACCATTACATCATGAACTCGACATCTTGGCCAAAATTGAATAAAGTAGATGTGATGCAGGGCTGGATCAGTTGCATGAAAAAGGGGGGGGGGGGGCTCAAAAGGGGGACTGGAGGTCCTCCCGATCGGGGGGGGGGGGGGGGGGGGGGGTACAGGGGAAAATATGCCAATGCCGTTTTTCACAGCCGGGTGGGGATGAAGGAGGGGGCTGACGGGCGAGGGGGAGTTCAGGACGCCCCCTCCCTCCCTCCCTCCCTCTTCGCCCGGCTCTGTGGTGTGTATTGATAGACTCGGGTTTGCGTCTGTGCGATGTTGAGACGGTTTTAGGGGTGGGGTGTTGGTATTTGTGTTGGATGTGGAGATGAGAGCGTTTGTGAAATAAGGAATCATCGTAGTCTTCCTGCAGCACAACCAGCGTAACGCATTTCAAACTGTTCACTGGATTCGACGCTAAGCGGGAACATGGCTTTATTATTATCATCATTGTCCTGGTCATCACCATCATTATTCATCAAATAGAAAGTTGAAATGAATGCCAAGCCAACTTTTAACTATACTGAAACGCTACATGCGTGATGACAGTCGACTTCGAACAAAATACAACGTCAGATACATGATGATAATGAATATCTTAGCAACAACATCAAAAAAGGAGATTACTTCAGCGGTGTAAGTGAAAGACCCTGATTTCCCCCAATCGTAATTAATAACCTGAAATTAAAAAACCCTTATTCTGATCTGACAGCTACATTGTCTATGCACAATATTTTCAACAAACAAGTAAGGTAACTCTTGCTCTCACAACGACACATATTAAGTTTTCCTAAGGAATGCTGTTTGCGACGCCAAATCGTCTAATAAACATGACAGCACAGAGCAAACACAACAAACAAGTGAACTAGAGAAATGAAAAAAATATAAAGTAACTTTTATTCAAGACTGACACAGCCTTTTCAAACTTGGATAAAATCAGACAAACACAAAGACGGGCAGAAACAAATACAAATAATCTCGAATTATTTGAAACGAAAGTAAATGTGAAGTGAGGCAGGGAACAGTAAATAATAAAACAATAAACAAGTCTGGTAACTCTTGCTCCCACAAGAAAATATTCAGTTCTCTCTCAAAATTGAACAAAGTAGATATTAGTCCATCCGCTTCCCTTTGCCTCCCTCACTATGGACCCATCCCCCCCCCCCCCCCCCCCTTCAAAATCAAACAACAAAACAAAAAGAGGAGCAATCCTGTGCTTGTTACGTATTGTGTCTAGATGATGTAGCTGTCAGAATGCGTTAACTTTTTTTTTTCAGGTTGAAATTGACATTTCACCCCGTCATGCATTTTCTACCGCTTTGTCAATTCATAAATTCCCATTCCGTAATTTATGTGGCTTTTTTTTTTATTCAGACATGATTCGAAAAAAAATTATTTGAAAATCGCTCTGAAATGCTTGTATAGGCATAAAACTACTTTGCTAGAATTCCTCCTTGAGGACAATAAACCTTCTCCCCAGCTCTTCGAAACGACCTATCTTGCAGCAATTTCAAGACCCTAGCAGAAAACAGGACGTACATTGGACCCACCACGTCTGTGCACCAATTCCTCCGCAGATTTCGGGCACAAGACGGATACCTTTACAGAGAGAAGCGTGTTTTCCAAGGGTGAAAAAAGAGACTCTCCGTGTTTATCTCCTAGGAGTGTTATGTACCGTGAAGGTGCGAGTTCGGTTTTCCTGAGGTTAGCATATTTTTCTTCGGAAACTGACACCCTGCCTAAGTCAGAGTGGGGAGTGTCTCTTTTCCGGGTGAAAAGAAAGAAGAAAAAACAATGTGGAAATAAAGGAACACACAGGTGTTAACGACAGAATGGTAGAAGCAGAGATAGGTCATTGGAA
>CM031606.1:60298283-60303283 GCA_018398815.1 Conus ventricosus | reverse complement strand
CTATAAAGAAGAAAACCGTTACAGGCCGTTACAGCCGTTATTAACGGATGTAACGGTAAACTAAACATCGTGCATCATCCTTGACCTTTAGTGAACATACCTGCAAATTTTCAGAAAGATCGGCCCAGTAGTTTTGTCTGGAGCGAGTGGAACACATTTTGACCACACACACACACACACACACACACACACACACACACACACACACACACACACACACACACACAGCATTTCTTCGTTCCCATTCTAAGTACTCCCTGTTCTTTAAGAACTGGGAGTACAAAGAGTAGAGCATTTTTACACATGTCACTGAAATTAGGAAGCAGCCCAAAAAAAAAAAAAATGACCAGAAAATAGTTACAAACGCAGTTAGAGAGAGGAGAGAGAGAGAGAGAGAGAGACAGAGACAGACAGACAGACAGACAGACAGACAGACACAGAGAGAGAACAATTTTGAACGCATTATAACTGTGAGAGAGTTATAATGTGTTTAAGAAAATGCAATTTCTGAGAGAGAGAGAGAGAGAGAGAGAGAGAGAGACAGAGACAGAGACAGAGACAGAAATGACATCCTAAAGAGCGAAAAGAGCTTGATAAGCACATCTGGATTTGTTACATTTGCCCCTGAATGAAAAGAAATGAAAATGGGTTGAAAACATGAACTACTGGGCAATTTTAATGTCACAGAAATGTGTAAAATGAATCATTAATACGAAGTATAGTTACGGCGGCAATGCAGGAATAGAGAGAGAGAGAGAGAGAAGAAGAAGAAGGAGGAGGAGGAAGAGAAGGAGGAGAGGAGAGGAGGAGGGGGAGGAGACAGAAGCATCGAAAATGAAGAAGGCAATTGCCAGCAATAAAAGCAAACCTTGGTGTAAGGAAAACGATGCTGCTGCTGCTGCTGCTGCTGCTGCTGCTGCTGACGACAATGATGATAATGATGATGATTCCATAAGCGCTCCCTATGTGGAAAGCAGACCAAATCACTTTATCAGAGGAGCTGAAAGTCACGTCATGCCAATGATGCACATTCTATGTGAGGATTGTTTCCTCGTCATTGCGTGAATGCACGAAAATAACTGGTATCACAGCTTTATCCTTTCCCCCTTACTGCCATTGATGGATTTTTTGTTGTTGTTGTTGTATATTTCTATAATTTTTTTTCTCCATTTTCGACTATCGTTTTGGTTGGCCTTCTCCTCGTTTTCTTTCTTTCCTTCCTTCGTATTTATTCATGATTTTTCTTCTGTTTTTGTTACTCTCTCTCTCTCTCTCTCTCTCCTCTCTCTCTCTCTCTCTCTCTCTCTCTCTCTCTCTCTCTCTCTTTCATGTGTGTGTGTGTGTGTGTGTGTGTGTGTGTGTGTGTGTGTGTGTGTGTGTGTGTGTGTGTGTGCGCGTGTGTGTGTGTGTGCGTGCGTGCGTGCGTGCGTGCGTGCGTGCGTGCGTGCGAGCGTGCGTGCGTGCGTGCGTGCGTTTGTAAACGAATGAGTAGTCAACAATAACGTAGCAAAGTTTTAGGGGAAAAAAAATCCGCAGTAGTGGAAGGGGGTAGGGGAGTAGGATGGATGGGAGGGTGGGTGGTGGTAGACAAGAGACTACGTATGTCAACACGCGCGGCTGCTTCCAGGATACGTGCACGGGCCTCTACAGAGACCCGGAAATGCTTCTTTGATGTCTACCACCTCGTGATGATATCAACCTCTCATGCTTTTCCCCGAGTCCGAGACAGTAAGAGGATGGCCCGGCTTAGTTGACGTGCCCCCTGGTTTACAAGAGCGGGTGGTAACGGCATTTCAGGCTTCAGCACACATACATCAGCATCCATCCATCCATCCGTGGAGACCGTTGGCAGATTTACAGGCCCCGGTCTGAACGCTTGGCATCAGCCTTTGACGTTATCTGGCGGCTGGATCTCGCCCCAGCAAAACGCCCGTGGACCGGTGATCGAGGACGTCCCAATGAACCACACACATGCACGGGGGTTGGCAGGGAAGGGCGGGAGGCGGTGGGGGAGGGGGTGGGGGTGGGGGCTTGTGTGTTGCCGGGACAAGGGTGAGGAGTTGCAGGTAGATGTGCTCTCGCGACCACACACATGTACGTGCTGTTTGTTTCTGTTTTGCCCGCCTGTGTCTGTGTCTATGCTTCTTCCTCTGTCTCTCTGTCCGTCTGTCCGTCTCTCTTTTTGTCTGTTTCTTTTTTTTTGTCTGTCTGTCTGTCTGTCTGTCTGTCTGTCTGTCTCAGTCTCTCTCTCTCTCTCTGTGTTTCTATATCTCTGTCTCTGTCTGTCTGTCTCACTCTCTTTCTGTCTCTCTGTCTTTGTCTGCCTGCCTGCCTCTCTCTCTCTCTCTCTCTCTCTCTCTCTCTCTTCTCTCTCTCTCTCTCTCCTCTCCTCTCTCTCTCTCTCTCTCTTCAATTACGTGGAACACGTAATATTCTCTTGCGTGGGTCTGTAGATCTGTTTCGGTGCGTCATCTTTTTTTTCCTCTTTAACTTAGATTGTCGTTTATGAAGGAGACTTTGTTAGAAAAAGGCATCAATCTTTCTCTTTTAACTTAGATTGTCGTTTATGAAGGAGACTTTGTTAGAAAAAGGCATCAATCTTTCTCTTTTAACTTAGATTGTCGTTTATGAAGGAGACTTTGTTAGAAAAAGGCATCAATCTTGACAAAGACGTAGCGAAAACCATGCTTTGAATGATCTCTGCTTTATTGATGTTGCAACCGTTATTTCTCAGTCTGACGTGGGCAGATCGTTATTATTGAATGCTAAGAACTGTATCATATGTTCTTTGTGGATGTATGTGAGACTTACATAGTGGAAATGAACTGATGGGTTTTATTTGGTCGTCGTCTTGTATCATCTATCATCCGGAGAATTCAAAACCGAAATAATGAGCATACACAAATACAGAGAGAGAGAGAGAGAGAGAGAGAGAGAGAGAGAGAGAGAGAGAGAGAGAGAGAGAGAGCAGAAGAGGAGGGAGGGCGGGTAAGAGGGGGAGGGGGAGCAAGTTGTACTTCTACAGCGAGGGAGTCGTGAGATGTATTGGTGCTTATGACTCACTGAAGTATTGTTTATTGGTTTGTTGCTGTTTTTAATCTTCGTTTTTTTAATTCTCATTCTCTTGCTGTTGTTGTAATGGGAGTGGTGATGGTGGCTGCAGTGTCAGATTCTTCACCTGCATCTACAGACACATTGTTTTCCGGCAGCTCTTTCTGCTGTCGCTGTATTTTGTCTGTTTGTTTCTTTGGGAAGAACAAAAGGTAATTTAACCTGATCACCCTTACCTGGAGAACTTCTTCGTTTTTGTTCTGGGCTAATGGTTTGAGAATTATGTTGCTGCATTTACAAGCAGAAAGACGGTACATAGAACAATACATAGATGGAGTGGGGCAGTTATTGCTGTTGTCTGTTCTCTAGTGCTGAGAGACAGAGAGAGAGAGAGAGAGAGAGAGAGAGAGAAGAGAGAGAGAAGAGAGAGAGAGGAGAGAGAGAGAGAGATGAACTGAAGCAATTTTATCGAGTCCATACCGTCTGCTCTTCCATTTAGATACTGAGGCAAAGTTCTGAACTTTTAAAACGCAGTCATGCGCTGATAATATGTCAAAGAGAAAACCCTAGAGCCGGCCGATGGGTTCCATATTTTGTATTGCAACTTGTCTGCCATTTGTAAAAACATAAATTATATTCAAACAAAAACAAAACTTGGGGTGTATTGGTTTGTACGGTATACAAACCCAAACAGGACAGCCCCCTCCCCCGCTCCTCCCCCTAATCACACTCCAAACAGATCCTGCCCCCCCCCCCTCCCCCTTTCTCCTCCCCCTATCCCCACCTTCCCCCACCTCCATCTCCACCCGCAACACGCTCACTTTTATTTTTGAACGAACAGCTCACGTGTCCATCTCATTAATGATTAAAACCATTTCATGTCTCGCCATGTTATCTCCCGTGGGGCATTATTACTCTCACGTCCTTCCGTACCAGGCCGCGGTCAGTGCGACAGAGACAAGTAGCTAGGGAAAGTCCTGACTGCTCGGTTGATCTCTGCGTTATGATCACTGAAATGCTACAGTTCAGAAACTTGATTACGTTGTGCATATACAGCGACAATAAGGAGAGGAAAGCGTGTTCCCGATACCCGTTGGTCCTTTTGTCTAAAATGGTATTTAACAATTCTCTGTGTTCTCATTGTATGTATACTTACTTACTTACCTATTTGCTTACTTAATTCATTTTTCATTATTTTCAGTCAATTCATTTATTTATTCTATACTTAGTTCCATTTTGATGACATTCCAAAATGATTGATTTTCTTTCATCTACAAACATCTGCCTCAATCAAGATTTGTGTTCCCTCTCAGCCAAACATCCTCTCGGGCAGGTGATCGATCAGAAAATGCCTATCCTCTCCAAAACGGCGCCACGTTGATAAAACAAACAAACAAACAAATAAACAACAACAACAAAAGCCCAAAATCATTGCATTTGGCTGTAAGTTGAGCTCCGGTGGAGTGTAAAATGATTTGGAAGGAGTGTCAGTTTTGAATTGAAGCACAGTCAACGGCACCTGTAAAACAAACAAAAAAAAGGGCTGTAAAGCCTGGAATTGTAGATTTTGTTATTTTCTGAATTCTGCATTATTTATTTATAAAAAGAAAAAGAAAAAAAAGAAATGCCGAGGAAGTCAGCATGGCGACATTTCGTCAAATGAAGTCTGATGATTTAAGTGGTGTCTATATGAACGTAAGAAATGATCAAGGTCTTAACAGAGAGGGCTGATACATCAGAACGTGTCTGCTTTGCAAAACCATACCATTGATATTCTAATGTGTGGTTGTTGTTGTTGTTGTTGTTGTCTTTCTTCTTCTTCTTCTTCTTTCAGCGTTCCAGTATCTGGTAGCGTGTGAACTCGTTTTACCCTGTTGGGATACTCACACTATACTCGAGAGTATAGTCAGTTCACTCCGACTTCGTTGAGTGCAGAAATTTGTGGGAAG
>CM031606.1:60223283-60290783 GCA_018398815.1 Conus ventricosus | reverse complement strand
GTATCAAGCATTTGGTTCCGAGGCCATTGGCTGACGTGTTCCTCGGTTGGTATTATCAGCCTTCATCTTTGCACCTCTGTGTGAAATCTGTTATCTGGAAGCTCTGAACAAGCGCTCACGCAGCATCTTCGAGTTGTGTAGCTGTGAAGAACCAGCTTCCTGTCGCCGGACTGAGAATGGCAATGACTGGGGTTTTAAAATTTTTTTGGGTAATTCCCGTTCCTTTTTTAAGGTTTTCCGGGGCAGGGTATTCTGAAAAGGCCCCCCCGGGGCCGATTTTTCTATTGAAACAAGGGGGGGTTTTGTGGGGATTTGGGTTATGGGTATTAAACTGCCCCCCAAAAGAAACCTAGGTAGGGTTGTTAAACCTAAAAATGGGGGGCTTTTTTTTCTAAAGGGTTTGTAAAAATTTTTTTTTTTAATTTGGGCGGGAAAAACCCGAACCCCAAAAGGTGGGGATATGATCGGGTGCAACTTATTTTGTTTAGATCAATTTATATAGGATTGAAAAAGGGGGAAAATTTTTTTTTTATTATATGAAGGGAAAAAAGCAACGGTACCTTTTTCTCTAAAATTTTGCCACTTTTTTAAAGTGTTGCTAAAAAAAAAAAAAACCAGCCCTCCTTCCCCCGGGGGTTTATTTTAAAATTCAGTCAAACCGGGTTTCCCAAACCCCTTCTGTTTCTTTTTTCCCCCCGTTTTTCTTTCCGTTTTTTTTTTCTTTTCCGGCAGTTCTTTGTGTGTTCCCAAATTAAATCAAATTAAATTTTTTAAAGGGGGTTTTTTTTTTTTTTGGGGGGGGGAAAAAAAAAGGAAAGGGGGGAAAGAAAGGGGAAGGGGGGGGGGGAAAAAGGGGGAAGAGGAAAACAAACCCCCCCCCCGCTTTTTCGTTTAAATTCATGATCTGCCCCCAAAAAAAAATTTTTGGAAATGCATTTTAGGGGGTTTTTTTTAATTTTGGGGTTTCCCTTTTTGCTGATTTTAAAAAGTTTTTTAAAAGAGACTTTTTTAAAAAAAAATTTTTTTTACCCTCTGTTTATCAAACTTTTTTTATGTTTTTTGGGGGGGTCCCCCCCCTCCCACCCCCCCCCCCCCCCCCCCCATTTTATGGTTTTGGCGTTTTAAAAATAAAAACAATTAATTTTTTTTTTTAAAAATAAAGGGTTTTTTTTAAATTTAAAAGACAAACTTTTTTCCTTCCTCCCACCCCACCACCACCCCAAAACCACCCAACCCCCCACACACCCACCCCCAAACACACAACACAAAACCAAAAAAAAGGTTGATAAACCTTGAACCACCCCCCCAAAACCCCAAAAAACAAGGGGGCCCAAAAAATGAGGGGGTTTTTGAATTTTCCTGCAACGTTAATTGTTTGAAACAAACGGCCCCCGGGCTCTTTTGTTTTCGGAATTTTTTACATCGCCGCGGCCTGAAAGGCCGCCCGCCAAAAGATTGCAAACCTTGTTTCATTAATTTTTGGGAGTTGGCCCATGCCCGGCCCAGCACAATTTTTGGGGGGGTTTTTGCCGCACTGAAGTCCGGTCAGGTTTGCACTGTTTGCCTTAAACGGTGAGCGTCGTCTCCGGGGAGAGGAGACAAAAAACCCAACCGCTTCGGGCAGTGAGGCTTGGCGCTAAAAAGGGCCGATTTGAAAAAAAAAGAGTTTTTTAAAAAACCCTTTTTTGCCCAAAGCAGGTGATTGGGCGGAAAGAATGGGCAAGAGCCAAAAACAGAAGGGGGGGAGTTTGGGGCGCACTAAACACCTTGGTGGCACGCAACAATATCATTATGAAGTTCCCTTTTTGGGGAAGAAAAAAGAAGAAGAGGGAAAAAGAGAAGAAGAGAAAGACAGCAGAAGGGAAAGAAGAGGACAGAACGAAGACGAAGAAGGGGGGAAGAAAGGGGGGGAGAGAGGAGAAGGAGAGGGGAAGGGGAGAGAGAAGGGGGAAAAAAGGGCAGGCGAAGAAGGGCCCCCCCAAAAAAAAAAAAAAAAAAAAAAAAAAAAAAAAGGGAAAAACCCCCAAAAAAAAAAACAAAGGGGCGGGAAAAAGGGAAAAAAAAAGGGGGGGGGAAAAAAGGGGGGGGGGGAAAAAAGGAAGGGGGCGAGAAAAAGACGAAACCCGGGGGGGGGGGGGGAAAAAAAAAAAAAAAAAAAAGCCGAAATAAAAGGGGGGGAAAAAAGGGGGGAAAAAAGGGGGGGGGAAAAAAAAAAAAAAAAAAAAACAAAAAGAGCCCCCCCCCCCCCCCCCCCCCCCCCCCCCCCCCCCCCCCCCCCCCCCCCCCCCCCCCCCCCCCCCCCCCCCCCCCCCACCCCCACCCCCCCCCCCCCCCCCCCCCCCCCCCCCCCCCCCCAACCCCCCCAAATTTTTTTTTTTTTTTTCCCCCCCAAGGGCCCCCCCCCTTTTTTTTTTTTTTTTTCTTTTTTTCCCCCCCCCTTTTTCTTTTCCCCCCCTCCTTCCCCCTTCCCTTTTTTCCTTTTCCCCCCCTCCCGTTGGGGGGAAAACCCAAGGGCCCCCTTTTTCCCCCCCCCCCTTTTTTTTTAAAAAATCCCCTTTGGGGGTTTTTTTTAAAAACCCCCCTTTTTTGGGGGAAAACAAAATTTAAAAAAAACCCCCTTAAAAAACCAAAAGGAAGGGGAAAAAAAAAAAAAAAAAAAACAAAAAAAAAAAAAAATTAAAAGGGAAAAAAAGGGGAAAAAAAAAAAAAAAAAGGGGAAAAGAAAAAAAACAAAAAGGGCCCCCCCTTTTTTTTTGGGAAAAAATTCTTTTAAAAAAAAAAAAAAATTTTTAAAATTTAAAAAAGAAAAAAGGGGGGAAAAAAAAGGTCGATTTCCTGTTTTTTTCCCACTGACTTTCCCTTTTCACCCTATCAGCACTCTGTTCATGGGCCGGCGTGCAGATTGATTTTATGAAGCCAGCCCTGTCGCCCGTGTTTCACGTTTTTATTTGGTCGATCAATCCCCTGTTCTCTTCCTTTTCACCCTACTGCTTCTGCCGGGGCGGGTAAAGGACCATCGCCGTGTTCACTAGACGACCAAAGACTGTACGCCACGGAGGGCGAACTATCTTTGACCCGACACTGAAGTCCGGCTCGTAGCCAGCTGCACGCGTGATTTAGCCTCTAAACTGGTGAGCTGTCGTCTCCGCGGAGAGGAGACATAAAACCAACCGCTTCGGGCAGATGAGGCTCTGGCAGTCTGAACAAGGTCGGCGCATTTAAAAGAAACAAGAGTTCTGATGCCCAAACCCTTCTCTGCTCCAAGAGCAGGTGATTGGGCGAGAAAGAATGGGCAAGAGCCAAAGACAGACGACGTGCTGGGAGTTTGGCACGGCGCACTCAAACACACGTTGGTGGCACGCAACAATAGTTCATTATGACAGTCTCCTTTTGATGAGAGAGAGAGAGAGAGAGAGAGAGAGAGAGAGAGAGAGAGAGAGAGGAGACAGACAGACAGACAGACAGACAAAAGACAGACAGACAGACAGAGAGAGAGAGAGAGAGAGAGAGAGAGAGAGAGAGTGAGAGAGAGAGAGAGAGAGAGAGGCGGAAAACTAAATGACAGTGGTCGGGATAGAACAGGGTTATTGTCCCCCCCCCCCCCCAAAAAAAAAAAAAAAAAAAAAAAAAAAAACAACCAACAACAAAAAAAAGCCCACCACTTTCCTTCGCCGTTCCCATCTATTCACCAACAAAATCCGTTCCTGCCGTGATGCCGTCAGCTTCCTTTCCGGACTTGACCGATAAACACAGTTCTTGGCTGGGGCAAAGTTTTCACTGCTGTATGTGGTGCGATTGTACTAGACCACTTAGCCCAGGTGCTTTTTTTCTGTGTTCTTTTTTTTTCTCTTTTTTTTTCTTTTAGCTTTCCCATGCACCTGCTTCGCCATCCATTCCCCCACCCTGCCGCTTCCCCACAGCTATCTCCAATATCTCCGTACACACACACACACACACACACACACACACACACAACACACACACACGTATGCACGAACGCACGCACGCACACGCGCGCGCACACACACACACACACAACACACACACACACACACACACAGAGAGAGAGAGAGAGAGAGAGAGAGAGAGAGAGAGAGAGAGAGAGAAGAGAGAGAGAGGACAGACAGACAGACAGACAGACAGACAGCACAGGCAGACAGACAGACAGACAGACAGACAGACAGACAGACAGACAGACAGACAGAGGGAGATGGTTTCTTGCTACTGCCTAACACATCTTTCTATTCTATCCTTTTTTCTTTCTTTCTTTCTTTTTCTTTGTTTCTTTCTTCTCATCTGTCTGTCTCTCTCTGTTTCTGTCTGTTTGTTTCTCTCTCTCCTCTCTCTCTCTCTCTCTCTCTCTCTCTCTCTCTCTCTCTCTCTCTCTCTCTCTCTCTCTCTCTCCCCTCTCTTCTCTCTCTCTCTCCCCTCCTTGGTGGAAAAAAGGTGTTTTATGGCCATAGAATGGGTTCGTTGTGACCACACTCGAATACAACACAGCTGTTCTGATGTTGATAAATAGATCCACCATGTTGTGTACGGCTTGTCTGTGATGTACACACACTGACTTGGAGTGATGATGGGATGGAACAGGTAGGGTTGGGTAAGAAAAGAGTGAGTGAGAGATCCTGTATATCAAATAACAGGACAGAGAGAAGAAGAAGAGGAGGAGAGAAGAAGAGAAGACGAAGAGACGAAGAAGAAGAAGGAGAAGAAGAAGAATAAGAAGGAGAAGACGAAGAAGAAGAAGAAGAAGAAGAAGAAGAAGAAGAAGAAGAAGAAGAAATGTATCAACTGCATTAAGCTGGCATCAACCTCCTGACTTTCGTTTAGTTGAAAAAATACTTAACTTTTCAAACCCAGTTATTATGACAGTAAAACTAGTGAAATAAATTTCAGAGATGAATATAGTGAATAAAAGGAATAGGAACACAGAATTCTAGGTACATTTTTGACAACAAAATCAAGAACTCTTCAGAGATTTACACTGTTATATGCGTGCACAATTCATTAATTTTAGGAACCCTACTTCAGTGATCTTAATGTACAGACTAGATTAGCAGACGGGCTACCTATAGATGGCTGTATCTGTCATGACTAGATTGACAGACGGGCTACCCATAGATGGCTGTACTGTCATGACTAGATTAACAGACGGGCTACCCATAGATGGCTGTATCTGTCATGTGACCGTTGCCATGTCTGAAAGGAAGTGTTAGTAATGTCCCATGGGAAACAAAATGGCGAGACATGAAACGCGCTGAATCATCAGTGAAGCGGAAATGCCAGCTGCTTGTCTTTTAACAGATGAAGAAGCCTGCCGTTTGGACGTTTTGACAAATGAGGTCTTTCGTAGCAAGTGGAATCTGTCTGTGAGAGTAAAGAAGTGTTCAGGTCTGTGCAGAGAAAAAGGTTGGAATACTGGGATATGACTAATGTAGAAGAAACCCACGCCAAGATTTCTAATCGGATGATAAATAAATCGGCAACATGTATATCAATCAATGAGTAAGCGGATGAGTAAATGAAATAATACGTTTCTAACAAACATTCTTTAAAGAAAATCATAGGAGAGAAAAAAAAAAGATGAAGTAAGTGTAGCCGAGTGCGCTCCGCTGGTTCCATTCCTCATCGCACACGCCCATTGGAGCCTTCGTGTTTCAAACCTTAACAGTGACCAGCGACCCACTGACCTACTCACCAGAGACAACGGCGCAACTGCCATCCAAACTTGAATCGCCACCACAATGACGAAAAGCCCATTGTCCTTTTTACCACCTGATCAATGCCCAACTCGATTGAATTATTTGTACATTTCAGTACCGGAGTCCCGCATTTCATCTAAACTCAATCGCGGATCAATCTTAATGATTACGCATTTCATTTTTTTTTTCGCTCATGTCAAAATTCTTTGAACTATTATGTTACCATCTCTGCAGTCGGCTTGTGAGACATGTAGGCCCTATTTCAAGGTTCCGACCAACAAATCGAAGTGAATTAGGCCTAGGCCTAGGGCCTACTGATTTTAAACTATTTTCATTGTCCGACAGCCGATCGCACGCATGTTTGGCGGTGGCCAACCCGACCGGTTTGTCTCACTGGTCAAAATGTGTTTTCTAACGCTTCTATTTGATCAGTTATTTACTCGCCTACTTGGTTAAAAAAGCACTTACACCTAATTTACTAAGTAACTGTTTAGATCCTTAAACTGAACTGCACATTTTAAAGTTGGATCTGTGAAGGAATCGGTTAGAAATCTAGTGCTGAGCAATGGGCGGTTAACACAAATCAGCCCAAATCTACCATCCTGTGAGCCGGTGTGCGTGTCGTCGCTGCTTGTTGTCTTTGCAGCTGGGCAACAGACAATTCAAAGGCTGCAGACCAGCTTGATCACAGCGATGGAAACTTGACCACCAGTTCCGCCAACGGTTATACGTTCGTGGCCTGAGTGGTGTCCACATACCTACTCCCTTTTACCATGTCTCTCTCTCCAACATTTAATCCAACATGCCCTTACTACCGTTCGGCCCACTACATAAGTAAATAATAAATAAATAGAACATAATAATGAAAATAATTTTGCTTCCATTTTGAAACTAAACATTACCCATAATTCCAAAACAATGGTCCCTTGAGATAGTAAATAAGTAAATAAATACAGACACAAATAAACAAATAAGACACAAACATTCATCTGATTACTTTCTTCTGCTTTTCTTTTTTTTTGTTTTTTTTTTTGTTTAAAGCGTGCTATATAATTATTATTTGCAGATGAAAGTGTGTGTGTGTGTGCGTGCGTGTGCGTGTGTGTGTGTTGTGTAGATTAAAATGTGTGTTTGTTTGTGTGTGTGCGCGCGCGCGCGCACGCGTTTGTGTATGGGATATCAATTTGTGTGTGTGTGTGTGTGTGTGTGTGTGTGTGTGTGTGTGTGTGTGTGTGTGTGTGTGTGTGTGTGTGTACACGCTTGCGTACTTGCTTTTGTTGTGCGCGTGTGTGTGAGAGAGAGAAAGAGAGGCCAGATTTTATTTGAAGGCAACGCCAAATATCAACTTATCAAAGTGTGTGGACATATATAATCAGTTTTCAGGGAAACAAATATTACAGGAGGACTCACAGAGAGAGAGAGAGGAGGAGAGGAGAGAGGAGAGAGGAGAGAGAGAGAGAGAATGACTGGCGAGTTCTGTGAACTGGCAGCAAAATCTCGTCGAGGTAATGAAGAAAATTAATTTTCTTCTGTTGAGGCCAATGCATGACTCTCACAAGCTACTACCACTTGCATTCCAAAAGTCTTTCTTGGCAAGCAGCTCCAAAATGAAATATTTCGATCCTTTAAAAATGACACGTTGGAAATTAACCTTTGGTCATCTCTCTCTCTCTTCTCTCTCTCTCTCTCTCTCTCTCTCTCTCTCTCTCTCTCTCTCTCTTTCCCATTTAGATTTACCGCGGGTGCTCCTTTCAAGTCTGTCTAACTATCAATATCCATCTCTGGTAAACTTCCAATCACACACCATAACTTTGTTCATTAGTTTTGAGTGTGTGCCGCTCGGGAAGAGAAGGTGAGTTTACCGTCACTCTGTCCTCGAGATTATATATTGGCTGGAAGTTGACTGAAACCTTGCTTTACGCACAATTTTCCTCCCATCAGAAACAAAAAGACTGTTGAAAATAACAATGAAAATTATTTTGTTACAGTAAGATAGGTTTTTAAATAAAAACAGAAATGAATATGTTTCAAATAAATAAGAACACTTTAAAGAAATTAAATACCATTTAAGACAAAATATTCACCAGTATCATTACAAAAACAAAAAAAGCGTTCCTCTTTCTAGGTTCACTCTGTATACATGTACACAATTTTACAATTTTAATGTTTCAGTGACGTAACGTCGAGTCCAGAGGAGCAGACAAGCGACCCCCAGGTGCCTGTGTCTGTCACGCTAACCGCCGCCATGCCTGCAAGGTAGTGTGAGTAATGTCCCTTGGGAAACAAATAGCCAGACATGAAACACGTTGAATCTTCAGTGAAATGGAAATACCAGTTACTTAAAAAAAAATTTAAAAAGGAAAGGAAAGGCGCGCACGCATACGTGTGTGTGTGTGTGTGTGTGTGTGTGTGTGTGTGTGTGTGTGTGTGTGTGTGTGTGTGTGTGTTTTCACCAAAAACAAAAACAAAAAAAAGCAGAAACGCAAGTTTTGTTTTCGTTTGCATAGCTTGTGTTTCTGAAATCATAGAAAATAAAAGTCCAGTTCAACTGATTCCTAAGCGTTTGACTAGGTCCGAGTTTTTTTTCTTTGACAGTTTATCCACGCATAACTCCGTTTGAAAAGTTTAATGTTTTTGCACCGTATCTAAACAGAAATTAGTAGGCTGATGTCAGCGAATTTAGTCGGCTGATGTCAGCATAGTGAAATAACTTTTTTTTTTAACGGGAAAGAATCTGTCTCTGTCTGTCTGTCTGCCCGTCTGTCTGTCTGTCTGTCTCTTCCTCCCCCACTCTCTCTCTCTCTCTCTCTCTCTCTCTCTCTCTCTCTCTCTCTCTCTCTGTCATTGGTCTTTGTCTCACTCACAGGCTTTCTCGCTCAAAGACTCAAGAGTCTTTGAGTCGCTCTTTTTTTTCTTACCTTCTCCCACAAGCCACACCGTACACCCTAGCATCCACTTCAAGGTAATCTGTGAGCATTACAGAAAAGCCATGCACAACATGATGAATGTGATTATCGCCAGACATCAAGAGAGAGAGAGAGAGATGAGAGAGAGAGAGAGAGAGGGGAGGAGAGAGAGAGAGAGAGAGAGAGAAGGAGAGAGAGAGAGAGAGAGAGAGGAGAGAGAGAGATGAGAGAGAGAGAGAGAGAGAGATTTTGAGTGAGGTGAGCTAAGAAATGTTACTGATGTAATCAGAAGGGCATGCAGGAGAGCTTAGCCCTCTTCACGGTTAAACGAATCCTGAATCTACCCTGTGATCCTGATTCGCTTCAAAACGTTAAGGTGAAAAATGGCGTGTTTATTGTAATATGGAATAAAGACAACTGTTCAAGATCAGAAGACAGGGTTGTTGTTTTTTTCTTATCCACCAACATTATTATCGGCCTTGCCTGATCTATAATCCCTCCTGGCCCCATCCCTCCCTCCTCATTGCGTCCCAATCCGAGAGAGAGAGAGAGAGAGAGAGAGAGAGAGGAGAGAGAGGAGAGGAGAGAGAGAGAGAGAGAGAGAAAGAGAGGGAGGGGAGGGAGAGAGAGATGGAGAAAAAGAGAGAGAGGCGGACAGACAGACAGACGGACAGACAAGCAGGCGGAGAGATAGAGACAAAGACAGAAGAACAGACAGATAGACAGGATTGTGTCAGCTTCTATGGGGATGAACGTCTTAGATGACAGAGAGAGACCGACAGACAGACAGGCAAACAAACAAAGACGCAGCGACAGACCAAAAGACAGAAATGGAGTGTGTCGGTTCCGACAGGGATGAACATCTTTGGTGATCTCACCCCCGCCTCCAACCTCTACCATCCTCGTGTAACCAACCACAAAGCCGACTGGAGCAAACCCAGCAACAGTGGCTCATGCAGTTTGGCGAGCGTGTGCGATCCAGCAGACTGCCTTGTGGCTTTCCCAGTGAATGGCCCTTGTCCTCTGTGGTAATAAAAACCAGCGCAGCTAGGGGTTGTATGTCCGCGACTGTGGAGGATTTGGACAGATTGATTAAAGCAAACTGTTCAATGTTGACGAGTATTTACGGTTGGAAAGTTCAAGTCTAATGTAACTTTCATACCAGAGATCACGAGTGCCTAATTGCATGCCAGTGCGCAGCAGCCTGGACACCGCTAAAATCGCTTCTTTGTAAATAGTACTAAAAAGAATGGCATTTATGTATAGAAAGGATGATTTAACTTCTGTGAGCACATCAGTTCATGGGTGAAAAGAATTTTTTTTCCACGGGAAGAAAAAAGAACGAAATGAAAGAGCATATTTTTCCGTTAGTAATACAATATGGACAATAAGAAACGACAATGGTTATATCGCAACACAAATTTACTAGTCTATGAAAGTATAATATTCTGCACTGTCGTTCCACACCAAAATCTAACGAGTTTGTTCTTGAGCAACATTCTACCTTTGCACCAAATTTCTATTTCCCTCTGATCATTTATTCAGATTTTGCGGTTCTCGCAGACAAACAAACAGACAATCCAATAAATGCACACAGGTGAAAACATTTTCTGGAAGAGGTAAAACAGAGCTTGTTTCTCTGCAAGGTTTTATGATTAATTTACATTAGCTATCAACCCATCTCAGAGTCTCATTAGCTAGAAAAAATTGATGATGTAAAATTAGAAAACAGCAGATATGGTTTTGCATTTCTTTTCATGTAAAAGAAATGAACACATTCGGTACATTCTAAATATCATGTTGACATGGGTGATATGAAGGCAAATGAAGATATTGCATGCTACTAGCAGTTCGAAAGTCTTCAAGGAACAGTCGAAACAGACACGAGTCCTCGGCGAAACTGCCTCCGTCTGGCAAGACAGAGCGTGATTATGCCGAGACAGACAAAGACTGTGCCAACGTAGACGATGATTTTACCCAGACAGACAACAATCATACAAAAGAAACAAACTTCCTTCTACATAAACAGTTATCCTATAAAATTATTGTACCAACATAGCCAACAATTTATATAGACTGGCGACGATTATAAGAGGAGAGAAAATTATTGCACCAAAACACCGATCAGACCAAGACAAACAAGTATCGTTCTAACAAACAGTTATCATACCAAACCAGACAACGACTATGCAAAGACAGACAGCTATGATTATAAGATGGGTGACAATTATGCCAAGAAAAGTATGGACAACATTTATACCAGGACAGACGACGATTATACCGGGACGGATAACAATAAAAAATCCCACTGTTGCTCCCATCGTAAACAGTTAAAACACACACACACACACACACACACACACACACACACCACACACACACACACACACATCCCAAGACAATGCCGCTCATGGTCTGTTTATTTGTTCATCTGGTGTTGCTGTGTGCATATGTCAGATGACAGGTGACGATACAAGTGTGGAACTTTCCATTTTAGGGATGTCTGTGTTTGGTCTGTGTGCCACCTATTTACTCTACTCAGCACTGTTATCTCCCTTGAGATCCGTTTACTGTTGAATATCAAAGGTCAGCTCAGTTATTAGAAATAACTGGGACGTTAAAAGGTGTTAGATTTCACCAAATCAGTGTCGGCGGTCTTAATGGAAAGCAGTTGTTGTGCCGAGAAAAGGTTCTGAAAAGATGTTTTCCTCAGTAATGATTTGACAACGTTTACTCACTTTACTGTATACATACAAATAAGACAGCCTTCTCTTCGACAGAAATCAGCAGACATTTAAGGGTCTTTTGAAACAGTATCTGTCAGAGAATGGCTTTGAAAATGATTGTGTTTACGCTCTTCCTCATCTTGTATTCCTTCTCAGGACACCCCACCTCCAGTTGCCCCCCCCCCCCCCCCCCCCCCCCCACACCACACCACCACCCCTTCCTCTTCCTTCCCACGAGCCTCTCATTGCATTGACATCACGTCACGCATTACCTCTTGAGGTTTGTTTCGTAACCCCACCAATCCACTGGATCGATCACAGTGTCCCGTGAAGAGGGCACCAACAAAGGGCCCTGCTGCCCTGTCACTTCATGGTGGCTATTCTGATCCAGCGCACGCAGGTCACCTCCTATTAAGCCCTATATTGACGACAACGACTGCTTAGATGCGAAGCTAGCGTGAGAGAGCGCCCCACTCCCGAGGGAGACTACTACCGTGCCGTTTATATCACCATAGTTGTTACCGTGGGCATGACGTCCTTCTACTTGATATCCATTTTCAATGTTTTCTTTATCTGTTTATTTAGTTTGTTTGGTTTCGTCACCCGCAGTCTGTTAGTTTCAAAAAAGGACACAGAGATACCCACCAGTCACAGCGTTTTACGACGCGGCTCACGGTTGTTAGTTCTTTCTTGTTTACTTATTTTTGGTTGAGTTAAACAAAGATAAAACAGCAATAGGCTGATTTTCAAAGATCCTGTCTGAGCACTGCTATTTAACTATGCACATCTGTCTCATTTCCTTGATGTTTCAAGCAATGCGCAAACGGGACCTTCTCTCTCTCTCTCTCTCTCTCTCTCTCCTCTCTCTCTCTCTCTCTCTCTCTCTCTCTCTCTCTCTCTCATAGGAAAATCATGGTCAACTAACTCGGTGAGTAGTAAAGTAACAATTTGTATTGAAATAATGGGTTCAAATTAGTTGAAATGGCAAGCGCTGGGAAAGAAAGATACAGCGATGAGGGTCAGGAATAGGAATGAAATTCCGCAAGGAACACTTTGTTAAACAAATTCTAGCGTTTAAGGAGATATTGGTCACAGCTCCACACCATGCAGAGCTGACCAGATAAACAGAAGATCACAGTCCTAGTTCCTGACTCTAACGTCTTTAAAATATCAGAGACACGAACTGGCACAAACTCGAAATAATTACTAAGTAGCATACTGGTTTAGTCGAGTGCTTTGAAATTTTTTGCGATTTGCTCAGCATTTTCTGCAACATTTGCACGTTGGATGTATTTGTGACGTATTGCTGCTGTTGAAAACACGTTTTGTGGCCAAACACACAACAGGCACCATCTCCAAACTGTTGTAATACAACCGAAGGGAGACGCAGGACAAAGGAAACCACAGACACACTTCATTTGTTTGGGCCGAATAAACAAAGTTCCCACAAAATCGTTGAATCTCAAAAATTTTAGCCAGCCATTGGCTCTGAAATCGTTGGCTTGCCTTTCCATTTTGGGACAAATCATGGTCAGTGTAACTGGATTGTGATGGACCCCTGTGGGGTGGCCCGTATAAGAACCAAGAAGGAATGTCTTCCATGACCTTTCGCTCTGTCCCAGGGATCATTTACCAAAGTTAACAGTACCGATCTTCATTTTAGGGTTCGTACTCTCTCTGTCTGTCTTCTGTCTGTTTCTCTCTCTCTCTCTCTCTCTCTCTCTCTCTCTCTCTCTCTCTCTCTCTCTCTCCCCTTCTCTCTCTCTCTCTCCTCTCTCTCCTTTGGGTCTGTTTACTTCGTATTGTGGAACGACTCTGCTTTATGAAGTAAATATCCATAAGGACTTCTTTATTTCAATAAGTTGTGTGTGTTGTGTGGTGTGTGTGTGTGTGTGTGTGTGTGTGGTTTGTGTGTGTGTGCGCGCGCGCGTGCTGCGTGTGTCGTGCGTGCGTGCGTGCGTGCGTGCGTGCGTGCGTGCGTGGTGTGTGTGTGTGTGTGTGTGTGTGTGTGTGTGTGTGTGAGGCGCGCGCGCTGGCTCACTTAATCATGCCAGAAAAGATTTGGATGACAAACTTTGTTCATATACTATGTACATTTCAACCTATCACCATACTAGTTATTCTTAGCGATTTTCTCTTTCATAAGAGGATGCTCAAATAAGCTGCCATGAGTCCAGTGCAGTGAACCAGCCAGACCTCAATGTGCAATAGTCAGTGCAGCGAGTTTGCAGGGCGGGAGTCGTGGGTTTCAGTCCCATCAGAGACAAATATCTGGGAGGTGTTTTCAGCTCTGGTGTTCAGTTGTGCCACAGTCGTAAATGGAACGTTGCAACCATACGGTGGCGTTTCAAGTGCAGGTCAGATTTCCTAACACTTCAGCTGTGTATCTCTTTGTTTGGTTTACATCAGGATGTATCATAGGTCGCAACGTAGGAAAGCCTGTCGTATAATGTCAGACCAAAGGGAATTCCATTATCTTCATCACGGTCACTGATTTTCGTTGACCATCGTCAAAATAGTCAACTTTGTGGCCTTTCATTTCCTGCTCTCAACCAAACAGCGGAACTTCAGATGAAATCTAAACGTACAGTAAAGAGGAAAATATGGTGCAGACTATCTGGCTTACGAGTATGTCGTCAGAATAAAAACAGACCAAACAAAAAACAAACAAACAAAAAACCACCACCAAAACAGCAAGTGGTGGTGCAGGAAAAGCACGGCATGTCCAGCAAAATGTTTGATTGTGTCTCTTTTGTTTTTCTTCGTTTGCTTTTGGGCATTGTAATATCCAAAAACCGGCAATTCAGACGTCTTCTTCAGCAGTTCACAACCTTTCAATTCGTAATCAGTGGGTTTGTCAGAGATTGAATCTCAGTAAAAGATTTTTTTTTTTAAAACAAACGAGGCTGGTGAAAGATGAATGCCGAATGATAAGTGAGGGGTGAAAGGTGGACAGGGCGGAATGGAGGCCCACAGCGTAGGATGGAGAACTGTTAGAGACAGACAGACAGACAGACTGAAAGCGGGAACCGACTTAACGGGAGGGCTGTCAATAAGAATTCGTCGATGCAGCGTGACCCCTTCCTTCCACTCACTTCAGCCAGAGTGCAGGACACACAATGTTTCCACCCACCCGCCCACGATCCCAAATGCTGCAAAGTGCTTCATCCGCCCACTCTGATTTCCTTTTGTCTGTGAAACCCAGCAAAGTGTCGCCGAGTATTACGCTCCTCTCAAATGATCTGAACGTTCCAGTAGCTCGCCATTCACGAATCTGCTCACGTAATATACACCCCTTCCACCATGAGCGGAAGTGGATAGTTACGCCTCTTAGCTCCTGAGTGAACGTAATCCGTCAACCACAATGCGTGACGTAAAAAGCCAGTCTGGTGCCTGTCGATGCCGTTTGTATGTGAGATCCGTTTCAAAGAGAGTGAGCAAGAGAGCAGGTGAGGCAATAGCTAAATGGTGAAACCTGGTCGACTGAACTAAGTGATTTTATTGGGAAAGGGTAAAAGGCACCGGCCATGTGTTCCTTAGTAAAGCTGCTTGCAGCAATGATTCAAAACGCTTCCCAGTGGCTCTACAACACTTCGCTGTTGGACGGCAAAACAATAAGGCAACGACAGAATCTTTAAAGACCTTGTTGTAGATCATTTGTGACAGTGACGATCTTGACGCAGTCTTAAATTGTGAAGGCCAAGTGGGCTTATCTTAGAAATAAAATAAACTGCGTTTAATTTTCTTGCAACAAAGTAAAAGTTAATACAAGTAAATGAAGGTGAACATATATCAAACTGAAGCTTGTATTCTAGTCTACAATGCATGGAAAATAATTGTATTGGAAACCATGCCTTTAACTTGCATCTCTCTCTCTCTCTCTCTCTCTCTCTCTCTCTCTCTCTCTCTCTCTCTCTCTCTCTCTCTCTCTCTCTCTCTTCTTCTTCTTCTTCTTCTTCTTCTTCTCTTCTTCTTTCTTGTCTCTGTCTCTGTCTCCTCCTCTCCTCCCCCCTCTCTCTCTCTCTGTCTGTCTCTATCTGTCTCTGTCTCTCTCTCCTTTCTCTCGTCTCTCTCTGTGTCTCTCATATCTCTCTCTCCCCCTCTCTCTCTGTCTCTCTCTTCTCTCTCCCGCTTTCTCTCTGTCTTTCTGTCTCTGTCTCTGTGTCTCTGTCTCCTTCTCTCTTTCTCTCTCTCTCTCTCTCTTACACACACACACACACACACACACACACACACACACCACACACACACACACACACACACACACACATATCCTCAGCGTGTAGGCGCAGTTCAAGGGGTAACACGAAAGAGGAGGGGGCTGAGGGAGGGGAGTACACTCATGGATTCCCCCTCCAATCCCTCCCCCACCGCTCTGACCCCCTTTTTCACGTATTGACAAAATGCCAATGTACTTGACAAGCTCATTCCAGATTTGAAAAAAAAGAAAAGAATAAACAACCAGTGAAATGATTGTCATGGAAACATATGATCATCAAACGTCATCGACGTTGTGTGTTGAATAGGACTGTCAACATCGCTCGCCTCCCCCCCCGTCCACCATCCCCACCCACTCCTGTATCTCCCCTCCCCACCCACTCCTGTATCTCCCTCCCCACCCACACCCCCCCTCCTGTATCTCCCCTCCCCACCCACTCCTGTATCTCCCTTTCTGCCATCCTCTCAACAACTTTAGATAAATGCTCTTTGTTTTGCAAATTAAAGACTCTGTGGAAAGATTTATATTATGGACTGTGCAGAAAAAAAGTGTATAAATGACAAGTACAAAGAAAGAAGCACTTAGATATGATTATCACAGAGGGATTACTTGTACGTAATCCTCTCAGAAGGATCATTTGGACTTGATCGTTCTAGACGGATTGCTTAAACCCAATCTTTTCAAAGGACTACTTCACTTGTGAAATGGCCTTTTCAGCCTATCCTCCATGGACCATAGTTTCTCTCACCCGTCTCTGAAATTGCTTTGTCCACACTTATCCTTTGTCATTGGATATACTTGCCTATGAAATCACCTTCCCTCATCATGCACCTTGTCTCAGGACATAGGGCTTATTGCCAGTGAAACTGCCTTTTTCTCTGTTTCCCCCTTTGTGCTGTCTTGGATTTGTTTACCTGCAAAATTGTCCTTTTCCCCTTATATCATAAAACGGTCTTTGGATGCATTGGTATGTAATTTACCTTTCCCCTAATCCACCATAAGGTCTTTGTACGTATCTGCCTATGAAACAGCCCCCCCCCCCCCCCCCCCCGCCCCGTCTAAACTGTCTTTGGGTGTATTTTCACATGAAATTGCCTAACCGTCCCTTTTCCTCAGAATTGACCTTGTACGCAATTGTCTGTGACATTGCCCCCCCCCCCCCCCCCCCCCCTCCCTCCCTCCTCCCTCTACTCTCCATGTACTGTCTTTGGGTTAGTCATCTTCAAGCCTACTTTCTGCAGGTATTTATTCAGGAAATTGCTTCTTCTTCTTCTCCACCCCATCAATTATGCTCTCGCACTACTGTTCTGACATTAACGATGTTTACAATATGGAATTACTTTTCTGTCCCCCTGGTTGAATTGATGGAGGCTCAGCCAAATGTTGCCCAGGGTTCTTTTACTGCGCCCTGCACGTGCTGCTGCAAACTGTCGTCTCATCTACAACGTCTTTTGGTGGGGAAGGTGAGTGGCTGGCGGAGGCATAGAGGTGGGGGTAGGAGATTACATGGGATGATGTGGAGAGAGGGAGTGGGAAGGAGGGAGGTGAAACGTGTGTTGGTGTACTGCAGTATTTTGCTGCTTCATCCCCATGTCTTCTCCTGCGGTTCTGTCTGATTTTCCTATGCACAGGCACATCAAGCTTTCTCCTGTGGCTATGTCACCACCAGCGGTCCTCAGGGAAAAGGTCGTTATTCTCTGACTGTTGGACTTGAACGTCGGGCCTGAGACGTTTTTGCCGTCTGTGTAGGAGTTTTAACCTCAAGGGGTGTAGAGCGTAGAGTGGGGTAGGGGAAGGGGGTGGGGCCCAACAATCTTTTTTTTTCCCCAACCTCTTTGCAGTCGGATTGATTCCAAAGTGCATGGACACAAATCGTTGGACATGCGCACCGCATGTTTTTGCACTCCTCTCTCTCTCTCTCTCTCTCTCTCTCTCTCTCTCCTCTCTCTCTCTCTCTCTCACCACCACACACACACTCTGTCTGTCTGTCTGCTGTGGCATTCTCCCACGGAGACGTAGTGGGCAGAAGGTTCCATGGCCATCAATTTCGAATCGATGATGTAATAGTCCTGTTGAACCTGATAGAGCACTCCCCTGTCTAGCGCTGATCAGAGCCATTAGTCACAGGGCATGCCTGGGGGTGGGTAAGGAGGGAATGGGGAGATGGGGGAGAGGGAAGGAGGGGGTGTAGGAGAGAAAGGTAGAGGTGTTGGGGGGGGGGGGGGTGAAGTTTGGGAAACTTGAGGTGCGTTCTACTGTCGAGAGGTTTAGCATTCAGCTGTTCATTGATTGGACAGTGTAACTGCCCCTGTGCCTGGACCACCTACAGGCTTCTTGTCAGTTCGGATTGTGACGACAGTGACCGTGTCTGTGCGGTCAGTGGTAGGTAGCTCAGTTGGCTGCTGGTTGTCTGGTTGATGGGTTCAGTGGTGGTTGTCAGGTAGGTAGGTACGAAAAAAAAAGTTGGTTTTTAAGCAAGGTTGCAATTAGGCAGAGACAATGTATGTATGACAGAAAAGACAGGCAGAAAGATTGTTTGGTTCATTGTTGGTTGGTTGGATATTTAATGAGTCGGCTGATTAGCGGTAGGTAAGTAGACAGGCAGATCGCCTGATAAGTGAGGTTAGGATAAAGCGTAGATGACCATTGCCATTTCTTTTCTGTGTGACTTTTCCATGCATGGTAATTACAAGTCTCTTAACTGCATTTACTCCAATGATTTGTTTTTACTGGTGTTGTTGTTGCTACTGCTGTTTTCATAAGCAAAGACAATGAATGTATGTAGTAAAGATATATCGACGCTGATGTATACAATTTCGCCCCTTTGAATGAGTGATGCATATTGCCTTGACAAAAAATTGTTCTCTTCATTTATAACAGTTTCCATGACGTTATGTTGACAAAGAAAACACACAACTCACTTCTGAATTGACTCATACGACAGAAGGTACGGTTCTGACGATACATTATTGCATTATTAATTTCTGGCTCTGCGTTACAACATGACGTTAGGGGCATATTTGTCGGGCATTCGCTAGTATTTTTTAAGCAATGTTGCACAGACTGCACAAAGTTTTGGCAACACTCAACAAACTGCTAGCTTTTGGCTAAACAAATGTGAAAATACAGCGGCAAGTAAAAACAAAAACAAAAAAAGACTTTTTTTGTGGCATCAGTTGTCGGATCAAGGGAGCGCCTATGGTGGTGACCCCCCCCCCCCCCCCCCCCCCTTTTTTTTGTGTGTCTCCCCTCCTAAGGCCGAAATCCACCTCTTCACTTTTCCGTGCTTCACACTGTCCTCTTCAAAAAACAAACAAACATGAATAATACCTACTCACGCACACGCACATGCACGCACACACACCATTTACTTGCACATTTACGTGAGCCCACCAACTTATGTGCCCGCGCGCGCACACACACACAAATATACATACACACCAACGCACACATAAAAGCGCACACGCATTCACATACATATATGTGTACACAGAAGCAAAGACACACATACAACTATAGAAGTGGCGCAGACAATGTCAGAAAATGCGTAAGATCAGACTAGCGCGCAGGGCTAACACGCGAGTCGTATCCTTGGGATCCTCGTCTTCAATTCTTTCATCTTTGTTATTCATTCATTTATCCAGCAATTGTAAGTTCTTAGCACTGTATTCTCATAGCTTATCAGATGTGGTGTAGCGTGTATGCATTAGTCTGCACGCAGTGACGTCTCCTTGATAAAACGGACTCCTCTCTCTCTCTCTCTCTCTCTCTCTCTCTCTCTCCCCTCTCTCTCTCTCTCTCTCTCTCTCTCTCCGGACGCCCTCCTTTTTCACACACACATACACACACACGCACACACATACCACACACACACACACACACACACAACACCACGAACGCACGCACGTACGCACAGACACACACACACACACACACACACACACACACACACACACACACACACACACACACCATCTCCCCCATCTGTTTGATGTGTGGACACCCAGCTTGTGGTAGCGGATGTTGTTTTACTGCTATGTCTGGCTGGTTGAGTGGTTGGTATGGGTGGCTGGCTGCATGTTTTTACGTGTATGGCTGTGTATCAATAGCTTTCATGTAAGACCTCACCCAGCTAAACATACAAACACGCACACAGAGAGCACGTGGACACACACCACACACACACACACACACACACACACACACACTCACACACACACACATATCAATCTTACATCACACACACCACACACACACACACACACACACACACACACACACACACACACACACACACACACGCACACACATATCAATCTTACATCTCTTAAACTCTTAAACCCATATGTACACAGAGTGTGTTGTTGTGTGTGTGGTGTGTTTTGTGGTGTGAGTGGTGTTGTGTGTGTAGTAGTAGTAGTAGTAGTAGTAGTAGTAGTAGTATAGTAGTACTTTAATTTACGTCTTTTCACAAACTAGTGATATTAGACAAGAAAGGGCGAGATAGACAGGCAAAAAGAGGAATAGATAGGGGTTTGTTCATTTTGCATACAAGTGTGTGTGTGTGTGTGTGTGGTGTGTGTGTGGTGTGTGTGTTGTGTGTAGGGAGGGGGAGATG
Source organism: Conus ventricosus (assembly GCA_018398815.1). NCBI lineage: Eukaryota > Metazoa > Mollusca > Gastropoda > Neogastropoda > Conidae > Conus > Conus ventricosus. Next base: position 60,270,609 of record CM031606.1, on the reverse strand, counting down.
GGAGTGAGCGGAGGGTGGTGTACATAAAATCAGAAAACAATCAGACACAAAAACGAATAAACAAACAAAACTACACACACAACAATACAGGTTAAAGAAAATACCTGACTGGACTACAAATCAAGCAGAAAGTAACTTTCAAAACAAAATCAATATCAGAAAAAATATCTGTCACAGACATGCCTGATAAATATGGCAGAAATCCTTGAAGGCACTCATTCGAACAAAACATGATCTCTTGTCAATTTTGTTTCCCCGCATATCATTTTGTTGCAGAGCATATTAGTTCTAAAAGCATCCAGTTTCAATGGAGGAATATTGAAACGAATTTCTGTATTGATGCATATCATAAATGTGCAGTTTTTGGATGCTTTTGAAATGATCAATACTAAAAAGAGGATTATTTTGTGTCTGAACATGAAAACAGCGTTGTTCGCCCATTTCTAAATATTCCCAAGCTGTATTTTTGTAAAATTTGTTGACTCTCTTTCAAAGTGAACGGTATGGAAAAAGTTTGTACCCTCTTTCCCCATTTTCAGCGCCTTTTTCGCAAAATCGTCAGCAAGTTCATTGCCCGAAATTCCCCCAGTGTGAAGGAACCCAGGGGAAAGTTATATCTGTTCCTTTACATATCAAGACGTGGTTTAAATGTTGAATTTCCTTTCAAAATAAAGTTATCTAAATTTTGAATTAAAAAACTTGATCGATTGTAACACTGACAAGCGAATCACACAAAACAATACTTGAAAAATTGACTGCGGTAAATCAATTAAAAATGTCAACGCCATAAGTATCGTTTATCATTTCAGCTACGAAAAAGGAGCGATATTTCCAAGAAATATGCTTTTGTACTTTCAGCGATGGAATAACAAATGCTGATCCGCCCTTTGTTACTCGTCAACGACCCAAACTTTTGTACACCTTTAAATGGTTGGAATATCTGTCTTGCATTTGCATCTTCGTTAAATATGACAAGATGAAAGGGCTGATTTGTTTTCCCTTGTATCAGTGTAATCAAGATCAAACTTCGCCCTCTTCTTTCCCACTTGGAATGGATCTAAAAGGGGACGTTTTTGACAAAGACTTAACATCTAATAACTTTCTTAAACAAATCAGCAGTGTATGAACTGATAGTGCACAGAGAGGCAATATTTTTTGCTCTTTTTGGATAATCACTCTCTGGGTTTTATAGATATTTCCGTTTCATTTACACCTTCCCATGGTTGAACATTTCAGAAATATTTGCAAGTGATAGATTTCCTATATTCTTTTAAAGGAAAAAAACGTCTATTCTCTGTATGCCCTCAAAGTGGAGGCAATACCGGAACTCCTAGGCAAATTTGAAGGCTTTGCTATCCACATTTTGTATTTTTGTAACAAATATTTAGGTGCGCTAAAGAAAGCCTCCTTGGCTATAAATAATTTAGAACGAATTAATCCCAAAAGCCAAGAGCTTTAAATGTTTTTTCCATCTTGGCACCAGCTTTGCTTGCTCAAAATTTTCAGAAAATTAAAGTTTTTCTTGCCCTGTTTAAAAAGGTAATCAAAAATGGATATTCCATGTGAGTTTCGATGTGAAATGGACCCTAAAAATTTTAAATTTAAAGTGTACGTATGAAAGGGTTTTAATCCCATCCAGCTTAAAGGGAAAGGTAAATCAGAGGATCATCCCCTTTGTGAAAAAAACCATATGAGTTTTTTTCATGGAAAGCTTTAGACCATTATAAACAATATTTGCTAAGGTTATCAAGCTCTGCCGAAAAAGTTTTCTGGGTATTTATTCCCCTTTTTTGGGGTGTGCTTTTTCTCATACTAGAAATTATCCACATACACGGATCATGGGCATATTGTACAACTGTAGCATTTTAGTTAAAATGTTTTGAAGATCATACAGCAAATATTAAATAGCATTGGAAAAATTTTACAGAACCTTGAGGAATACCCATATCCAATGGTTTAAAACTGGAGTAGGGTGTTTTGTACCTGACCTGTAAACTTCTTTTGTTAGAAAATTCTTTAAAATATAACTGTAAAAATTACCTGAATCCCAATCGCCCTTCAATTTGTATAACAATCTAGCATGCCATACACTATCAAAAGCTTTCCTAATATCAAAGAATGTAGCCAGAACACTCTTCCGTCTGGCAAACTGATATTTGATTTGAGTTTTAAAATTTACGATATGAACGTGGTAGATCTTCCCTTTAAAAAGCCTGCTTGATTAGTAGGTATTATATGATTTTTGTTACAAAAATAGATAAGTCAATTAAGTACAATTTTTTCCATAAGTTTGCAACATAGAAGTCAGAGCGACAGGTCGATAACTGTAGAGTTTGTGACAGCTTTCCTTCTTTATAATTGGATTACAATTGACTGTTTCCAAATAACCCGGCATAAAAACCCATCAAACCAAACTTTTGAAATATTTTTAATAAAAAAGAAAAAAGTTTTCCCGGCATGTGTTGTAACATTTGATTGAAATACCGCCAGCCTACTGACGATTTTTATTGCATTAAAAAGAGACGGGATCCTTTAAATTTTTGTGTGGTTATTGGGTGCATTTGAAATGGTCATTGTTTGGAATTGGTTCATCATAAAGTTCTGTTTTTTCTTGCTTTTTCCCGAGTTGTCTGCATTCATGCTTTAAGGCTTTCCCGGCGCATTGTCTTAGAAAATATATTAGCAAAAGCTTTTGGCTTTTCATATGGAGTCGGGAATTTCTTAGTCTCCAATTAATAGGATAATTGGAATATTTAAACCCTTTTTTCATAACTAAAACTTTTTCCATACCTTTGAAGATCTTTATGCGGGAAACTTCTCTTGCGCAAAATGAAGACCAATAAAGCCGCTTTGCTTTTTCAATAACTCTGCTAGAGTGGCCTTTGCTTTCTTCATTTCTTGATGGTTTTCCTCACATTTGTTTTAATATATTCCTTTATTTAAGCTTTTTTAAAGCTACAGCTTCTTCACAATCTTTTGTCCACCAGACATTCCCAGCACGACGTGTTTTTTTGTATATGAAATTTGATTTAGGGATGGAACCATCTGCAGCGAAAAGTATCAGTTTGTGAAATTGAATACATATTATCCACACTCTCTTCTATCCACAAACAAATATCTACATCAAAGCGGTAAGGAGAGTTTGATACTTGTCCCAGTCGGCAAATTTATAATTGTATTGGGAATTTTGTCCTCTGGTAATTCCTGAATATTATACATTTCTTGACTGTTATTATGATCGGCAAATGATCACTTCCGAGAGTGTCCTCGTAAATTTGCCAAATGCAATCAAAAACTAACTGGGGAAAATCAAAGATAAGTCTAAAGCACTTGCTTTATGTGTAGAAATATCTGGAATTCGGTTACACTTCCAATTTTTGAGCAAATACAAATCAGAATCGACAACATTTTCAACAAAACGTTGCTGGTTACAGTAGAACAACCCTTTTTCCCCCCCCAAGGAGAGTGGGGCATTGAAATCACCGCAATCAGCCATTTTTTTTTAGTGTTTTTGTATTGCATTCAGCCACTCAGTGTTTTTTTTTTGGGCAGTTGGCCCTTTCGCAGATATACAGAGACAACATTGAGAACAATGCTGTTAAGTTTCCACACTGGCCGCGCCATGAATAAATGTGGGAGATCAGATGTGCAGGTGAGGACAGGAACATATTCTGTACCTTCTCTGATATAAATAGCCGTGTTGAATTTTTCTTTTGAAACAGAAACCTGTTTGTAACTGGAGGGGAATAAAAGTGAGGTAAACCCTTCGGGAAATTTGGATTTGCATACATTTAGAGATGCAAAACCAATATATGATAGCTATGGTCTGCTAGATTGAAATTAACCCCGCTTCATTTGTCAGTACCGAACTGGCATTCCATTGTAAAATTCTCATTGATTTTTTCAGGCATGTCACTGATGAAATATCAACAATTCAACTTAGTAAAAAGAATTAAGAAAGGAAGTAATGTTCCAAATTTAACACAAAGATGGAAGGATGAAATGAATATGAATACGTTTGAATGTCCCGTTGATTAAAGCAGGCCCCGAAGCCTATTAACATAGAGAGAGAAAGAAAAGACAAGACAGAGACAAAGAGAGAGAGAGAGAAATAATCTTTAAGATAACGATGATTTTCCAAAAGTTCAAAATGAAACAGTCAGACAAAATTTTGCCTGACTGAAATTAGACCAAATCTACGCCTTGTAAAAATGTTCTGTCCAGCCAGAAACTTGAAACCCAGCGCCAGTTTCTAAGGGCATCGTAATAGTTCCACCATGTGCCCCCTGTCGTGCGAAAAAGGTAGATCACTATCCTTGGGTAGGATGAAAAAACCCGGTGGATGCAGCACGAGCGTCTTGCTGTCTTCCTCGTGTCTTACAGAGCAGCCGTCGGAGGTCCCTTTCCCCGGTTGCCGGGTCGGATGGATGTCGTCTCTCAGCGTCCTGGCGTTGAGATGGAATTGCCATGGTTTGATGAAAGACACTCTGGAAATACCGAAGAGTTCAGAGGTCTCAGAGCGTTAAACAGATCTCGTTTGATTTCCAGCTCTGAATTCCTGACCGGGGCGATTTGCTAATGAATGAAATTTCCGCTTCTGGGGTTTCGGGTGCATACCTTTACAGCTTTGCAAAACTGCACTGCAGACGGCGGATCTTTATTTTTGATTTTCATTAATTCCACAGTGAACAACAAATGGCATCCACTGGTCTTTGCAGGGTGGTTAGAGTTGCATTAATTGTCGGTTCCAGGTCTTTGACATTGTAAGTTTTCTTGGATATCGTTTCAAAACCATAAGACAACCCAGTCTCTCTCCATCTATTCCTTTCAACACTGAGTCGTGCAGAAGCACGACCAGAGGAACGTCCTGTGGCCTTCCCTTTCTTTTCTTTGTTTTGGGCGTTGTACTGCTTTGACGTCATTACTAGTTACGTTCTTAACAGGGGTTTTTATTTTCTTTGTTTCGTTTTGCTTCTTTTTCTGCTGTGTTTAGGTTCCAACAGCCCCGAATCTTTTTTTGTTGGTGATCTGGACTGGGTGCGGTGGAACTGACCTTGTTGCATCAGCGTAAGTAGGCCTACGATAGTTCGTGGAGCTGATGTTTTGTGCCCCGTTCAGGTCTGTAGGTCTGTGCGTGTGTGTGTGTGTGTGTGTGTGTGTGTGAGAGAGAGAGAGAGAGAGAGAGAGAGAGAGAGAGAGAGAGAGAGAGAAATAGAGAAAGTGTGAGAGAGAGAGAGAGAGAGAGAGAGAGAGAGAGAGAGAGACAGCGAGCATTTTCAGATCTCTTATTAGCAGATTTCATTTTGACAATTGACATCAAAGCCACTGTGTGTCCTTTACTTAGCACAGTGGAACCTTGTATTCACTTTATGTTATTCGACTGATACGTCTTGTCGGTACCGAAACAGAGATCCAGCAGACGCTATTTATCTTCTATCAGAGCCCATCTGAGGAAACAAACCTGCCATTACTCAAAGCCTATTGTGTTTTTTTTTTGTTCGTCTCTCTCTCTCTCTCTCTCTCTCTCTCTCTCTCTCCTCTCTCCTCTCTCTCTCTCCTCCTCTCTCTCTCTCTCTCTCTCTCCCTCTCTCTCTCTCTCTTTTCTTTTAACTGTTCTGTGCATTTCTTTTGAATATTCCCCTCTTCCAATTTATGATGTTTTTAATTAGAAAACATGTCAAGTATATGCATGGAAATCAATATGATTTTTCGCAGTATTTTTGGCTCATTACTTCACGATGTAAAGGTAAGGGATCAAGAAAAAGGTACATCTAGGGATGGAGATAAGAGAGAGAGAGAGAGAGAGAGGGGGGGGGGAGAAAGAAAGATTATGCCAAGACAACAATTTTAGCAAGAAAGGATGGACATTAGCAATAACGGAACAGACAACAACCTGGGTGATTAAACCAGGACCGACCATAATCAAATCCCCACAATTTGCACTCATAGTGAAGCAATAAAAGACACACACTCCCAAAGCTGTGCTATGTGTGTGTGTCTGTTCATCCCTTCACCTGCTATTACGGTGGTAAGATGTTAGATTAATCCCCATTTAATAGTTTCGACGTTTGTTCTGTGTGCCTCTTGTTTACTCTCGTCTGCGCTGCTTTCTCCCTGAGATCTGTTTACTGTTAAACATCAAAGGTCAGCTCAGATATTAGAAGTATCTAAAATACACTCAAATCTAAAGGGGATATTAAAGTCATTAGATTTCACCAAATCAACATCGGTATTTTAATGGGAAGCAGTTGTTGTGCTGGGCAGGGGGTTACGAAAAGATATTTTCGCCAATAATTCTGCAAGAATATGATTCGGACATATAAATAAGATTTTCAATGAATACAACTTACTCTTCCATGGAAAGCAGAAGATATTTAACGTTATCTAAGAATCCTTTGAACAGTTGTTTGTGGGAGAATGGCTTCGAAAATGTGTCATTTTAACGTTCTTTCATATGTTATATTCTCTCTGAATGACGACGGCCCCCCCCCCCCCCCCCCTCCAATCTATCCTCCAACTTCTCTTCTCCTCTACTCATTTCAGTCCACGTATTACAGCTACCTAACGTCACGCACAGCCTATTGAGAGTTGTTCTGTACAGCCCAAGCACCGTCAGTCCACACAGATCGATCAGCAGTGTCAGTGATGAGGGCAACAACAAAGGGAGATACTGCCCTGCTGCCCTGTCACTTCAGTGTATAGTGATGCCTTTTCTGATCCAACACACAGGACACCATCTACTTAGCTCTGTACTGACAAAAGCTGCGTTGGAAGCGTTGCAGAGATGAGCAGATGAAGCGGAACTGAAAAGATAAAAGGCCTAAATCCTGGCCCTGATACGTCCAAATTCCAAACAGTAAGTGGCAGAGATATTAGAATAATCATTAAAGTAATACTCGATTAGCTGAGTACTATGCAATTTTTGGTGCAAGTTTTGCAATTGGTATGTACTCTCTGCACCACTTGCGCGCTGGTTGTCTTTGTGACGTATTGATGCAATTAATACATGTTTTCTAGCCCGACACACCAATAGGCAACCAAACTGGTGTAACACAAGCAAAGCAGGATGTCAGTGTGACGAATTCAAAGGGGCATCAGTTCATTTTTCCGGTAAACAAAGTTCAACGAAATAGTGGAACTCTCGAAAATTTAGCCAGCCATTGGCTCTGAAAGTCGTTGGCTTGGCTTTCCATGCGGGACATCCATGGTCTGTGTAACTGGATTGTGATGGACCCCTGTGGGGGTGCAGTTATAAGGACAGCAGAGAAGGAATGTCTTCCATGACCTTTCGATCTGTTCCCTAGGGATCATTTTGCAATGTTAACAGTTCCCGTCTTCATGTTTAGGATTCTCTCTCTCTGTGTGTCTCTCTCTGTCTCTGTCTCTCTCTCTGTCTCTCTCTCTCTCTCTCTCACTCCCTCCCCCCTCCCCCTCCCTCTCTGTCTCTCAGTTTACTTCTTTCTGGAATGATTCTGTTTTATGGTGTGTGTGTGTGTGTGTGTGTGTGTGTGTGTGTGGTGTGTGTGTGTGTGTGTGTAACAGGAGTTATGTTTATCATTAGAAAAAGTATCTCCTCTATGGTAAGCCATAAGCAAGCTTCGAGCTGGCTCACTTGGAATCTACTGGAAAGATTTGGATGACAAATCTTCATCTCATACCCGTACATTTTAGACCTATCATCATACTAAAAGCTTCCCACGGGATATTCTAAACGATCTTCTAATGGATATTTCCATGTAAGCTGTCGTGAGTCCACTGCAGTAAACCAGCCAGACACAATGGCGCAATGGATGGTGTAGCAAATTGCGGGTTGAAGTACATGTGTCTGTTTCTAGTTCCATCACGGACAAATATCTTGTAGGTTGTTTTTTTTTTTCCTTTTAGCTCTGGTTGGTTGCTTTTGTTCTTAAGTGTGCTACAGACTCACAACGGAACACTAGCACCATAAAGGTACAGTTTCATGTGTTGGTCAGATTTTCTGACCAATACTGCAATAGTCTGTATCTCTCGTGCTTTGTTTACATCGAGTCTATTAAAAGTGGAAGCGTGGGGGGGGGAGGGGGAGACCTAAAGGATCTCCATTATCTTCATCCCCATCATTGATTATCAGTGAGCATCGTCAATATAGTCAGTTTTGTGGCCTTTCATTTCCGGCTCTCGAACAACCAAACGGTGGTCTTCAGATGAAATATACACGCACAGCAAGGAAAAATATGGCACAGACCAACTCGGTTAGGGTATATCGTTAGCACGAAAACAGACCACCATAAACCCTCAAACCAGAGAGCGATTGAGCAGGAAAGGCTCGATGTGTCCAGCCGAAGCTTCTTTTTTTTTTTATTGTGTCCACTCTATGTTTTCTTTGTTCGGCTTCGAGCATAGTAATACGTGAAGACCAGCAATCCAAATAGTTCTTCACCTGTTCACGCCCAAGTCGTAAAAGCATTGTTTCACTGACAAAGAAGAAGAACGAAGAACCAAAGAAGAAGAAAAAAGCACGACACTCTTAGTTCCTTATACGAACACAATTATACAGAACGAACATACCAGTTAAACAGGACAGGCATACAGACAGACAGTAAGGCTTGATAGAATATCAACATGTAGATGAAAAAAACTGATATAAACTGAGGTGGTTTTTCCCGGTCAGTTCAATTTATAGATAAGAACATTTAAAAAGTTGGTTAAACCGAAATGAGAGGACCTAAATGCATTACATAATTCTATCGGTGGGCTGGAACTCCGTGTTTGTCTACATGTAAACCGCCAAGTTAGAGTCTCTGTCACACACTTTCTTTTTTTTCACGGTCCACCGCTGGTGCTGCTCCTGCTGCTTGTGTGGTGTGAGTGTGTGAGTGTTGTGTTGTGTGTGTGTTGTGAGTGTGTGTGAGTGCTTGTGTGTGGATGGGTGCGCGTGCGTGCGTGTATGTGGTGTGTGTGTGTTGTTGTGTGTGTGTGGGTGTGTAGTGCGTGCGTGCGTGCGATGCTGCGTGCGTGCGAGCGTGTGTGTTTGTGTGTGTGTGTGTGAGTGTGTGTGAGTGTTATGTGTGTGTGTGTGGTGCAAGATGGCTGGTAATTTTTGTTCACCTTTCGATTGATTTACCTATCCTCCTTGCATCTGTCTTTCTCTCTGTCTCTGTTTCTGTCTCCGTCTTGTCTCTGTGTGTGTGTTGTGTAGCGCGCGCGCGGCGTGTGTGTGTGTGTGGGTGTGGTGTGTGTGTGTGTGTGTGTGTGTGTGTGTGTGATGTGTGTGTGTTTGTGTGTCTGTGGTGTGTGTGTGTCGTGTCTGTCTAGTCTGATTGCCTGTCTGTCCTGTCTGTCCTGTCTCTCTTCTGTCCCCTTGTCTGTCTGTCTGTCTCTCTCTCTCTCTCTCTCCTCTCTCTCTCCTCTCTCTCTCTATATCATGGGTATAGAGCGAACCATAATTAATTTCATTCAACACCATTCCAGCCATGATCGTGAAGTCATCAACACGTAATGCCAGGAAAGGGAATGACTGTCGCCTGGACATGGTCATCCATGACAACAACGTGGTCACTGCCGCGTCATGCTTTCGGCCACTTCCCCGCCAGTCTACCATCCCGACCCTCCTCCTCCACCACAACCTTTGATACCACCCCGCCCCCTCACCTCAACCTCCTCCCTCCTCTTCACAACCCTTTGTCCTTCTCACCACCCGCCCTCCCACCTTTCCCTTCTCATCTCTTGACCCTCATTTCTCAATACATTCTACTGAGTGTGTGTGTGCGTGCGTGCGTGTGTGTGTGTGTGTGGGTGGGTGGTGCGCGTGACGTGCGTGCGTGCGTGTGTAGTGTGTGTGTGTTGTGTGTGTGTGTGTGTGTGTGTGTGGATGGGTGCTTGTGCGTGCGGTGTGTGTGTGTGTGGTGTGTGTGTGTGGTGTGTGGTGTGTGTGGTGTGTGTGTGTGCCTGCTTTTACCTTTCTGTCCTTCCTCAATCTCGCTTGCTCTCTCCTCTCACTCTCTCTCTCCCTCTCCATCTCTCTCTCTCTCCACTCTCTCTCTCACTCTCCTCTTCCCCCAGTGTGTGTTTTGTGGGGTGTGTGTGTGTGTGTGGTGTGTGTGTGGTGTGTGTTGTTATACTTTTTGGAAGATTCCCCATTGTAGTCAGACAAAATCAAAGCCCTTCTATTTGTTCACATCAGAAACAATTGTTCTCTTTGATAATCATTTCCTGTCCACCCTCCTCCACACAGACACACACACACACACGCGCGCGCGCGCACCAACACACAGTCACACCACACACACACACACACCACAACACACACACACACACACACACAACACACACACACACACACACGCGCGCGCGCACGCACGCACGCACGCCGCACGCACGACCCACACAAAACACACACACACACACACACACACTCACACACACACCACACCCGCGCACTCTACATACACACACTCACCACCACCACTCACCACCACCACTTCCCTATCAACTCCACCCCCACCAGCCTCATCACCGTCACCACGTCAGTTCACCTCAACAGTTTGTCTTGAACCATCCCTTCCGCTACGCCAACATGGAAGCCTCATCGGCAATCAAATATGACACATGGTTAGCCACGAGGAGACAATAAGACGCATGGACACCAATGACACAATACAAATCGCCGCCACAGTCGCGACCAGGTGCGAGTATTGCCGCGCCGAACGTCATGTTCCTCTGGCAAGGTAATTGTATGTCGATTCATTTGTCAATTTATTTAGTCACGTTTGATATATTGCCTGTTTAAGCATGTTCCAGAGTTAACTCGGGTAACATTCCGTGGGCGATTCCGGTTCACCACTAATTAATTCTGTCGATCAGGTCTGATTTATTCTGTCCCACCAGTGAACTAAGGAATGAACGAGTGAATTAAGACAGAAACACGAAGGCCAAATAAATAAAAATAGCATGACCGAAATAAGTGAAAGCGTCAATGAGTCACACAAAGGAAATGAATGAGCGAATCATCAGTCATTGACCGACTTCGTCGCCGATTAAAATCTCACGCCTTAACTGTGTTTGTTTGGCTGTGGCAGAAGTCGTTCAATTGATGCGGTATAGCACACACAGTGGTCCATGTTCTCTCTTCTTCCTCACTGAGCCTTCGATCGCTGTCATGCCCGCTGTGCACACACACTGCCAACGTCGTGTCAGCTATCTGCGTCTGTCTGAATCCATTCTGTCCACACGCACAGTCTGGGCTTATTGTCCCTTTAATTTGTTTGTTGTTGTTTTTTTTTACGTTAGATACGCGCGCGACGCATGCGTGAGATGTGTGTCTGTCTGTGGTTCCCTGTGGTGTGTACGCGAGCGGCGTGCGTGCGTGCGTCCGTGCGTGCGTGCGTGCGTGCGTGTGTGAGTGGGTGTGTGGTGTGTGTGTGTGTGTATAATGTAATGTAATGTAATGTAATGTAATGTAATTAAAAAGGATATTTATAGAGCGCTTTTAACCTCGCAAGACCCAAAGCGCATATTACAGAAAAACATAAAAAATAATTCTAATTCAAGCACACACACTCGCCAACACACAGCACACACACACACACACACACCCACACACACCACACCAACACCCACACACACACACACTCACACCCACCACTACACACGACACACAGAGGCGCGCGCGAGCACTCCTGCGAAGAAAAAACGCTCTAAACTCAAATGAGAGAGACAACAAACCGAGACAGAGACAAAGAGATAGAGAGGAAGCCGAGTGAAAAATAAACGGAATATGAGAGGGAGAGAGAAGCGAGGGAGGGGGATATTGCTAGAGAGAAAGACAGAACGGACAGACAGTAAGACAGACAAGCGACAACAGATAGAGAGAGCGAGAGTTACTGACTGACAGATAGATAGATGCATGACAGAGGGCCTTAAATAAAGGGGAGTTAGAGAGAGAGAGAGAGAGAGAGAGAGAGAGAGAGACAGCGGTAAGCAGTTATCAGGAGCCGAGACACAGACAGACAGACTGAGAGGCAGCTGCCGGGCAGACAGACAGACTAACACACAAAGAACAGACAGACAACAAACACACGAAGACAGAACAAGACACATGCAACAGACGCCAGACATACAGACAGACAGACATACAGACAAAGAGTCAGATGGGATGGGGACAGGCAGCCTGAAACGTATTGCGGGGAAAGAAGGAGAAGAACCCAGAACAAGAAAGAAGAAGAAGAGAAAGAAGAGAGAGAGAGAGCGGAGAGAGTAGGAGAGAGAGAGAGAGAGAGAGAGAGAAGGGAAGAGAGAGAAAGAGAGCGAAGAGAGGTGGGGGAAAGACAGATAGAAAGACAGCAGAAGAGGGCAGACATCCTCAAGTTATCTGGGAGATAGAGAAGAATGGCTAAGAAGAGGAAGAAGGGTGGATAGGGTACCGAGAGAGAGAGAGGAGAGGAGAGAGAGAGAGAGTAGAGAGAGAGATAGAGAAGAGGAGAGAGAGAGAGAGAGAGAGAGAGAGGGAGAAAGAGAGAGAGAGACACAGAGAGATAGGGAGAGAGAGAGAGAGAGAGAGAAGAGGCGAGAGAGAGAGAGAGGAGAGAGAGAGAGAGACAGCCAGACAAGGGAGAGACAGACAGGAGAGACAGACAGATAGACAAACAGAAGTAGACAGAGAGAGAGGAGAGAGGCAAACAGACAGAGAGGAAGGGAGGAAGTGAGGGGTGTGGGAGAGAAAGGCAGAGGCTGAGACACCCCATACCAGTCAAACAGAACGAACGGACGAACAAAGAAACGGATAGACCTGGGCCAGAAAAAAAGAGAGATGGAGGGGAGGGAGCCGAGAGACAGAGAGAGAGAGAGAGAGAGGGGGGGGTGGCAAACAGACAGACAAGACAGACAGACAGACGACACAGAGACCGACAAACAAAGACAGAAGAAGACAATGACAGAAGGAAATACGATTGTCAGTCTCTAATTAATTAGCGCCACTCGTTCCGGTTTTACTTATCACTTTAACCATTCAATGTATACAAAATACGATCAGTTTTTTTGTTGATTAAAGAGGTTCCGAATAAGATAGTTTTAGTGTTTAAAGAGGTCACGAATAAGATAGTTTTTGTGTAAAAGAGGTTCACGAATAATAGTTTTTTGTGTGTAAAGAGGTCACGAATAAGATAGTTTTTTTGTTGTATATAGAGGTCACGAATAAGATAGTTTTTTTTGTGTGTAAAAGAGGTCACGAATAAAATATTTTTGTGTATAGAAGAGGTCACGAATAAGATAGTATTTGCGTTTTAAAGAGGTCACGAATAAGATAGTTTTTGCAGGTGTAAAAGAGGTCATCGAATAAGATAGTTTTAGTTGATATAAAGAGGTAACGAATTAGAATTTATATGTGTGAAAGAGGTCACGAATAAGATAGTTTTGTGTGTAAGAGGTCCCGAATGAACCATTAGTCTAACTATCCACTGCTTTCTGTTTTCACTGCGTACTATGACTCAACGCTTTAGAAAGTAAAATGGCCCAACGCTCTGCAGAACAACTTTCACGTGATTAGTAACACCTTTCGTTGTCGATGTTGCTGTTGTTTTGTTGTGGGTCTTGTTCATTGCCTATCAAATGGCACAGTTTTCTATGTGTTTTCTTGTTTTATCTGTGTTTTGATCCGTTGTGGTTGCCTATCGGAATGTATGAAGGTGTATATGTAGCATGTGTGTAAGTAGGCATGTTGTGTATGTACGCTACTGGAGTGGGAAAAGTTGTTGTTGCGCCTGTTGGCGCAAAGCACTTGCACAGTGTAAGATCGAAGTTCCGCGCCTAAAGCTTCAAGTTTAGGACTCATATGCGATGGATGGGTTGCACTGTCTCCGGAAGAACAAACATCAGAGATCGCTAGAGTTTGTGGTTCTGTCGTGTAAAGCACTAAAAGTTTCTATGGCCAGCAAGTACATGTGTCTGTGAGTAAAACTATATATTTTCCAATTTCATTAGGTATGTCACGGCTCCAGGTTCAAGACCAGACAAAATCAAATATAGGGCAGCATGAAAACTCTGTTTTGTAGATCTCTTTCTTGCAGTTTTCATAGTTAATGTCATGGCTCTGACGGTTTCCCATAAAACAAAGTCGGAGATTCCGCAGCATAATTTCTGTACTGTCAAGCTATGCATGTTCCCAGGTCTTCACTGGCAGTGTCCCTGGCTGTATTGTCCTGCAGAGGCAGAACAAAGTCGGAGATTGCGCGTCCTGATGTGTTTGTAATTTTAAGCTATGTAATGTTCCAGGTCTCATTTGGACAAAGGCCTGGCTCTAGTGTATTCCTCCACAAACAAAGACGGAGATCCACAGCATGGATGTTCCGAAATGGGTCAACTATGTATGTCCCATGTCTCAATGGCAATGTCCTGGCTCTAGTGGGTTCCTCCCCACGACAAAGACGGAGATTTCCGCAACATGATGTTCCGTAATGTCAAGCTAGTTGTCCAGGGCTCATTGGCAATGTCCTGGCTCTAGTGTTCCTTCCACAAGACAAGACGGAGATCCGCAGCATGATGTTTTCCGTCATGTTCTCAATGTATGTCCCAGGTCTCATGGCAATGTCCTGGCTGTAGTTGTCCTCAAAAGACAAAGTCGGAGATTCGCATCTGAATGTCCGTAATGTCATGCTAGTATGGTCCCCAGGTCTCATTGGCAGTGTTTCCTGGCCTAGTGTTCCTCCACAAGACAAAGACGGAAGATCCGCAGAATGATGTTTACTACTCGCTTGTGGCGGCCCTCACCGGAACGACCTGCTGGCATCTGTCTACGTCACCGCCTCGAGCTGGCGGCCCTACTGAACGAGCGCCCACATCCGGCCCTGTCCCACGCAGTGCCGCTTCCACCGCTGGCCATAGGTCTGCTTCGGTACGGCCTGTCCACGCCCTTCATAATCGTCTGCAACCATGGCCATCGAGCGCGAGCCTGGCCCTCACGTGCAGCTACTTTCTACTCCAAGTAACTGCACGCCCCACTCCGCCAGCTCACCGTGGGCCGCGCTCTGGGTCTTTGTCCCTCTTCTTCGGCGCCTTGCCTTTGTTGAACCTGGATCCTACTCCTCATATCCCGCAGAACCTGTGCTTTCAGGATTTCGCGACCGTCGACCCGCCCTGGACAAAAGCGTACGCTTACGCTTACCGCCACAACAAACCTGTGGTGGTGCTGTGATGATCTTCTGCAACGCCCTGGTTCATGACCCCCTATGTGTCAGGTCAGGAGAACCAGTAGGATGTCCCACGCCAGCGATCAACAGTAACCTTGTTGAACCCGCGGACGCACGAGACGAAAAGTGAGGCCCACCCGCAGTCAGGTTCGTCGACGCCATCACCGTGACGTGGGGGAACTGCAGATGATCTGGCTGCTGTGTGCCATCACCACCATCTTCTCCGTCTGTGCAGGGTACCTCTTATGTGAGGAAGTGTTTGGCAAGTTCGTTACCTTGCTTTCTCGACGGTTTTCTCCCCAAAGAATAGATTAATAATCAGTATGCTTTAATTAATCCACGCTCGTCCAACTGGTGCTCAGTTCGTCAGTGAAGGTAACCGAGTTCATCATCTCTGAACTCTCCTCTAACTCTCTGTCTGTCTGTCTCTCTGTCTCAGTCTCCCTCTCTCTCACTTTTGTCTCAGGCTCTTTCCTCTTCTCCAATGTTGTACTGTTTATATGAATGCATGTAAAGCGTGTTTATGTCGGCTTTGCCCTGGCATGTTCAATGTGTCCAAAGACAAACTGCAGTAGCTAACCCCGATTGTTTCTCAAATTAAAACTCGTTGTTTACTTTCAATTGGAACATTTTTTTTATTTTGAGTATTATGAACTGAATACTTTTATTGGTAATACTTGAGCTAAAGGGGTGACAGATTGCTGTTTATATATCTCATAGTAACGGATAGTCATGTTCGGATTTGAAAAAAAGGGAAGTGTTTTCTGAAGCCAGAACTGACTTTGCCAATGAATTAGTCTAGAAACCAACATAGACCGTAATTTTTGTGCATATCCTGTTTGATTTGTGTGGGACAGATAATTGGAAGGGGAAGCAAAGACGAACTCAGGTCTTTGCTCTAAGACAATGTAACAATGGCTCATGATCATTTCCTACAGCCACATATCTGCTTCCATGCCATCATCCACTTCTGCCTGCAGTCCTCCCGGACAGCAAGTTCTCCTGTGTTTTCGCTTGGTGGCAGTTGCCCGACTTGCACCCAACCAGACTCCAAACCCCCTGGAAATCTCTACGTCACCTTCCGCAATCCCTCCTCTCCCGCCTGCGCAAGCTGGGCAGGAAATGCTTCATGTGTGACGACGACTTTACCCAACCTCAGCCCTTGCGCAAGTCCACTGACCCAGTACCCCCCCGCATTCAGCAGATGCGGGCAGTCGCAGGTCAAGAGTCGTCCGAATAATTACTGCACCGTTGCGGCCACCACTGTTCCCAGCAGCCAGTTCGTGGGTCAGGCAAAACGGATCGCGTCCCTTGGCAAGAGGGTCAGAAAGAGGTCAAAGGGCAGCGGAAGCAGCAGGCCGTACCGCCAGCCAGTGCAGCGGCCATGTCTCTCCATCTGCAAAGCTCGATAGGGTGGAGGGGGCGGGGGCCGGACTGCAGCTCCTCCGTCAGCCCCTCCGCTCCCAGGGCAAACAAAAATCAGAACACAGTGTGCTGGGCTTCCTGTGTGCAGCGCCACCTGTTGAACGGATCCACGGAAGAACGCCGACAGCCACTCTCTCCCTCTTCCGCGGAGGAGAATCAGGCAAGGTACTTCTCCCACCTCCCCCACCCGCGCTGCCTTATTCCCAGGATACCTCCCAGGACCACGTCAGCGAGGCATGCGTGCTCAGTCGACCGATCAAGCGGGCCGCCGGACGATGACGTCAGCAGCCAACATTCCCAGCTATATCATCGAAGCCGACGATCACGGCTACTCGTCCAGAAGAGCATACAGACCTTCGCGTATGTCCACTTTCCGGAGAGATTCTCAGTCTATCGGCGCTCACCCTGAAGATCAGACACAGCGACCGCGACCGACCTACCCCATCAGATCAGCAAAACCTCCGGGTGGAAGGAATGTACCAGGGGGCATGTACTGGAGTCTCACGCTCTGAAGAACGACGGTTTTGACACCCACTTCAGCTGTGAACGACAACGGGGCTCTCACAGCGGAGTGTTCGACTCCTTCCCAGGACGCTACCTGCGAAAGGTAAGGCCACTGGTGACGTGGAACCAGTTGACAGGATGGTGGCGGGACAAACAAGTAAACTGGCGTGACAAACCTGGCCGCCATTCGCACAGTGTCCTGTTCCAATGCCGGTGCTCGCAGTTAGTCCTTTCTCCCAGCCAGGATCGCCCCACGTCAATCATCCGTCACCTCATTCTTCGAAGTGGACACTGACAGTAGTAATAATGTGTCGCTTTAAAACGATTCTGTGGACAAATGTGTAATGTGTTTGTGAAACTAATGCAAAAAGATGGATCCCAGCCTCATCCTTAATCCATCTTCTTCCCGGTTGTAGCGCTTGTGAACAAATGCAATCTCTCTCTCTTCTTCTCTCTCTTCTCACTCTATCTCTCTCTCTCTCATCTCTCTCTCTCTCTCAAGTAACCCATATCGATTTATGCGCAGATATTGCTTAATGTCCTGTGGTAAATGCAAGCACCATTGAGCACGCTCACACACACACACACACACACACACACACACACACTACAACACACACAACACACACACACACGCGCGCGCGCTCGCAGAGCGCACACGCACGCACCGCACGCACGCACAAACGTCCGTCACGCACCACTAATACACCACACCACACACAACACACACACACACACACACACACACACACCCACACACACACACCCACACGATTAATACATAGAAATGTCATCACGGATTGTTAATTAAATTTTAAGCATATACCAGAGATCGCAAGTGTTTGTTGCTGTTTTATAATTTTGTGGCTGTGAACCTGACCCTTAACTCTTCGAAAGCACAAACCCTTAGTAAATATTCGGTCATCATCATCATCATCATCATCATCATCATCAATCATCATCACATCATCAATATTATCATCATCATTTTTTCTTTTAATTATTGTTGTTGTTTGTCGATCGTCCATTATTATTATATTATTTGTTTGTTCTTGTTGTTGTTGTCCCTGATAACTGCGGCTGAGTTGATTTTAACGTGTGGACATCCCTGTTGTGGCCTTTGCGGTCGGCTGTGGGGCTATAAGCAATATTAACTTATCTTATCTCTGGATAACCGGTGTTAGATGTCGAGGGCTGACCTTCGAACAGTCCGTATTTCTAAAGGGTCAGTTCGTAGTCCTCCCAAACGGGATAAGGGTGTTAACAGTCCACCCCAACCTTTCCAGTTGTTCCCCAGGACAGTCATTAGAGTCTGGCCTCCGGAAACGCCACCAGCCCACTGTCCCCATCTGAGAGGTATCGCACAGGCAAGTCCCGGCCAACACATGCCAGTACACGTGGCCAGATACATTGCCGACACGTGGCCGAGATACATGCCAGTACAACATGGCCAATACATGGCAATACACGTGGCCCAGATTCATGCCATTACACTGGCCAGACAATGCCAGTACATGTGGCCAGAATACAAGGCATACATGTGGCCAGATACATGCAATACACGTGGCCAGACACATTGCCATACACGTGGCCAGATACATGGCAGTAACACGTGCAAGATACATGCCAGTACACGGCCAGATCCATGCCTAGTACACGTGGCCATATACTGCCAGTACAACGTTGGCCAGACACAAGCCAGTACAACGTGGCCAGATACATGGCAGTACAGTGGCCGATACATGGCATACACGTTGCTAGATACAAGCCAGTAACGGCCAGAGAACATGGCAGTACACGTGGGCCAGATACATGCCAGTACAACGTGCCAGATATCATGCAAGTACACGTGGCCAGATACATGCATTTACACGTGCCAGATACATGCCATTACACGTGGCCAGATCCATGGCAGTACACGTGGCCAGATACATGGCATACACGTCAGTGGCCAGAATACATGGCAGCACACGTGGCCAGATATGATGCCGAGAACACAACGTGCCAGACACATGGCAGTAACACGTTGCCAGATACATGCCAGTACAAAACGTGGCTATAGACATGGCAGTCCAACGCGGGCAGATACCATGCCAGTACACGTGGCAGTATACATGGCATTACACGTGGCCAGTTACATGCCAGTACAACGTGGCCAGTACACCTTCAGTACATGTTGGCCAGATTCAAGGCAGTACACGTGCCATTACATGTTCATTACAACGTGGCCCGACCATGCCAGTACAATGTGGCCAGATACATGGCAGTACACGTGGCAGTATACATCCAGTACACGTGGCCATACACATGTCAGTACCATTTTGCCAGAACACATGGCAGTACACGTGTCCAGACACATGGCAGCACACGTGCCAATACATGGCAGTTACACGTGCCAGACACATGCCAGAATCTCACGCATGGGCTGAGTGTCTGTCCAGATTTAACAGTTTGTCCCTTTGAGAGTAACTCTGCCAGGGGTTCCCCCACCCCCCCTACGTTCGAGATTTTTATTTTAATTTGAGATTCACTTAACTGGGCCATTCGGAATAGTTGTCTGATCGATGAAATGGTAGGACCAAATAACTACCCAGGATTAACAACTCGAAATGCCAACGACAAGAAGATATGTGGCATTCACTTCGTCCAAAAGCGGGACCCCCAACGTAATTTGAAGCGGGACATACATTACACATGTCAACTGGCTGGTAAACATCAAACTATGTTAACAGCACCACGTCAGTGCTATCCAGGAACATAAAACTCAATAGCCCCATTTTGATGTAAAACATCATGACACCTAAGTGGACTGAATAATCAAACGTAGAAGGTAAACCAAACCCGTCACTATAATCCAATCCACCGTTTTCTTTTCGTTTCCTTTCTTCGCTTTTTTCTCTTCTTTTCTATCTATTTTTTTTCAATCGAAACATGAGAATTGGGGTGGGGGAGGAGGATGGAGAATTGAACAGGGGCTGCATATAGATGCAATATCTCGACTGCAGCTTTAAACACCGTAATAGTGTCAGCAATCGGTCAGTTCTCCTCACAACCAGCGCTAAAAAACCTGCTTTGTGCTTTCAGCCCTTGAAAGCAGAGACAAGAGGAACTGACCTATCATCACAGTCTTACCTCACAGATAGCCGAGCCCTTCCGCAGAGGTGTCCACGCAAGTCCACACACAGTCCCCATATCCTTAAGGACAGACGTGAGGGCATTTCCGACCTGGTTATCACGACAAATCTGAGCCTGCAGTTGGATACCTGTCCCATGGCAGAGTTGTAGACAATGACAAAAAACTGACACTCACCAAGCTTGACAGACTAACCAAGGCACCGCGACAGACTGCCAATTGGAGAAGTAGCATGTTCATGAAAATTAACGTCATAATCAGATAACCCGTTCAGCCTATATTAAAGCAATACTGCAAAATGAGCATTCTGAATCATAATACCCAGTAAATATTTCCGTCACAATGTAATTTGTAAACTGAAATTTATAGCTATACATGTTTGTCATAATGAAGTTGACAGTGCACTGAAATTCCCTGTGTAGAATGAACTTCCACAAATACACCATGATGGAAGTCAGAACTCTTTACATATGCAATACTCCATAAATAACAAGAAAAACTGCTTGATTGTTCGAATATAATTCATAGTGATATACTTATTTTTATACATTTTTTTTTTTAATCTCATTTGTATGTTGCATATTCCCGAAGAAATACATAATTCATTAATTTGTTATTTTTTCAGTAGACGCTTCGCACATTTCCGTAATTATTTCTTCACTTATGTGTCCTGTCCCATTTACTTATTTTGTCATTTTTTTCATTTATTTATTTTCACACTCGTCAATTCATTCAATCATAGCGACAGATCACAAAGAGCTCTGACGAATTGAATTCATGTGTAATCCCCCAGAAAAACTGCAGTTAAAAGGGGTCGACGCAAGAAGCTGTGGAAAAAAATGTCGGCCAAACATTTGGGCAGAGAAAAAATAAAGTCCACAAAAGACATCTTTACCGTAAGCCATGGGGAATCGTTTCTTTCTTCTGGCCTTAATAATTGCGGGGGGGGGGGGGGGGGGGGTTTTTAATGAGAAATGATCAGAGAGAGAGCGAGAGAGAGAGAAGAGAGAGAGAGAGAGAGAGAGATAGAGAGAGAGAGAGAGAGAGAGAGAGCATGCCGGCCATGCATGTGTAATTTCTTTCATTCGGATGTATCATTCGTCCTTTTCCCATCGAGAGAGAGACAGAGCAATGGGCGGCACTACATGCTAATTCTTTTTTTCCTCCTTGGAATGCTTCATGTCCGTTTTTTTTATCCTTCTGACAGAGAGAGAGAGAGAGATGAGAGAGAGAGAGATAGAGAGAGAGAGAGACCAGACAGACAGACAACAGAAAGAACAAGAGACAGAGAGACAGAGGGAGGGAGGGATAGAGATAGAGAGAGAGAGCGAGAGAGAGAGAAGAGAGAGAGAGAGAGAGAGAGAGAGAGCATGCGCGGCCGTGGGGCACGCGCTGGTATTCTCATTCGAATGTATTATTCGTTTGTCCTTCAGTCCGTTTAGGGTGGGGGGGATCGGGATTGGGGGGGGGGGTGTTGTAGGGTGGGGGGGGGGGGGGGGGCACAGGGGGGGGGGGGGGGGGCAGGGGGGAGGAGAAGTGGGGGGGAATGGGAGGACTTTTAATTCGTTCCTTCTTTTCCCTCTGTTTTTTTTTCTCTCCCCCACATCGGTTTCACATCAGCAACTTAAGCTAAATTTCAACACCGACTTCGTTCTTTCAAATGATTGTTCTATTAACCTAGGAAGTCATTTCATTGAATACGGTTTGCCTCCTTTCAGATTTTTTTTGCAATTATAGATTAAAGGTTAAGGCCCCCACTGCCTAATGGCCGGAGGTATGACAGTGCGTAATGAAAGGCAAAAACCTAACCTTTTCGTTTTCCGGCCGCTTTCACTTTTCCTGAACAGAATCCAAGTAACTCTTTGGCGGTAAGATAGTGTTGAGTCTGGCCTTAAGAACCACCCGCTTATATTCCCACATTACGTTACCAGCTGAAACCGACCTAGATGTGTTTTTCAGTGGCTGCTGCTGGCTTTGTTCAGATGTTTGAAGCTTTCACAGATTCTTTGTATAATAATATGCTATGTTTGTGATTTTGATATGAAAAAAATTAATACTATTGCTGTTGTTTGAGTTTTTACGGTGTATATGTGTAACAAACACCCTTTTTGCTCGTCTTGCGAGTGCGTGCAGGTATGGAGGTGCCGCGTAGGATGTGTTTTAATATGTGTGCGTGTGTGGTCTGCACGTGTAGGTGCTATGTTGTGTGTGGTGTTAGTTTGTTTGTTTGTTTGTTTGTGGTGTGTTGTGTGTTTGTGAGTGTTGTGTGTGTGTGTGTGTGTGATTGTGTGAGTGTGTGTGTGGGTGGCGTGCACTTGTTTGAGTGTGTCTGCGCTCGTGCGAGCCCACTTGTGTGTGCGCGCGCGCGCGCGCGTGTGCCGCCGCATGCGCGCGCGTGTGTGTGTGTGGAGTGTGTGTGTTGTTGTGTGAGTGTGTGTGTGTGTGTGTGTGTGTGTGGTGTATGTGTGGGTGTGTGTGTGCGTAGAGTGATGAGGGTGTGATGTGTGTGTGTTGTGTGTGTGTGTGTGTGGAGAGAGAAAGGAGAGAGAGGAGGAGTGACATAAGAGAGAAGAGAGAGAGAGAGAGAGATAGAGAGAGAAGAGAGAGAGAATAGAGCAACGAGAGAGAGGACAGAGAAAGAACAGGAGACATAGAGACAGAAAGGGCGGGAAGGGAATTGGCAGACGACAGACACAGGTGTGGCGGCGCGTGGATATGCGTAAGCGCGTATTGAGTGCCGCTTTCCGTATGCGTGTGTGTGTGTGGGTGTGTGTGTTGTGAGTGTGTGTGTGTGTGTGTGTGTTGTGTGTGTGGTGTGTGATGGTGTGTTCTGTGTGGTGTGACTGTGTGGTCTGTGTGCTTGTGCACGGTTGCGAGGGGTGTGTAGGGATGGACGGAAGATGTGGAAATCTGTCAGGCTGAGGACAAAATACAAGAAAAGAAGGAAAACGACAGGGAAAAAAATGTTAAAGAGACAAAGGAAAAAGCTAAACTGAAGAAAGCACAATTGAAGAGAACAAAAATAGGTACGGGCGTACACACACACACACACACACACACACACACACACACACACACACACACACAATACACGACAAATCAAAGGGGAAAAAATACAAGAAGAAAGAAAACGAAAAACAGGATAACAGAGAGATAGAGAGAAGAAGAGACAGGACAGACAGACAGACAGACAGACAGACAGAGGGGGCACGCCAAAACTGGGACATAAAGCAAAAACACAGTAAAGAGGAGGCCGGAATAGAGGTCAGCGGGAAAAGGCGTTAAAACGGAATCCCAACACAGCTGGCGCCATTGATCTTTCATCACATGGGGAACTCAATTGACGAGATTTCCGCCGTCATCCGATGACCGTTGATTGACTGGCACAGATGGTCTGTCATTGGATGATTCTCTCTCTCTCTCTCACTCCTCTCTCCGGTCGACTCGTCTCCTCGTCCTCTCTCTCCTCTCTCTACTCTCTCTCTCTCATCTCTCTCTCTCTCTCTCTGTTTTTCACCTCTCTCGTCTCTCTCTCGTCTCTCTCTCTCCTCCTCTCCTCCACTCTCTCTTCTCTCCTCTCTCTCTCAATACATACATAAATACAAACATACAATTCTTGCAGATAGTGGTGGGTTGGCGGAGGAAATAAGAAAAAGAGCAAAAAGGCGTAAAAACAAAGTTAAAACACGTGTGTGAGGCAGTAGTTCGCAAGCTGATGAGAGTATTTTCATAGGCTGAGATGGAGTAAACTGGGGAAGGTGGAGGAGGGGTTTGAGAGGAGAAGGGGTGATTCAATTGGGGGAAGATGCAGAAAATTGCCAGAAGAGGGACCAAAAAGGAAAAGGAAAGGAAAAACAAAACAGAAACAAAACAGCACTACACACAGTCCAGATAAGAGGAGAAACACGAGGACGACGACGACGACAAAGAAGAAGGAGAAGAAAGAAGAAGAAAGAAGAAGAAGAGGAAAGAAGATAGAAGAAGTAGTAGTAGTAGTATTGAATTACATAGTGGATCCATAGGTAAAAGCGAATGCTACAATGCAACAGAGAGAGAAGGAAAAGTTTTGTCGTTCTGTCTAAGAAAGGCGGCGAGAAGTGATGATGCTTGTTTGTGCATACAGTCCTAACGATTAGCAACCTCTACTATGGCCGGCAATGTCAGCGTGGGGAGACAAGTCTACAAGACAGAACAAGACAGCCAACGTGCACTGAGACAGAGTCTTGACAGACATAAAGACAAGCCAACGGCACTTGAGAACAGATTCTGACAGACATAAGGACCAGCCACGTGCGAGACAGAGTTCTGACAGACCTAAGGACAGCCAACGGGACTGAGACAGAGTCTTGACAGACAAAAGACAGCCAACGGCACTGAGCCCAGAGTCTGACAGACATAAGGACAGCCAACGGGACTGAGACAGAGTCTGACAGACCTAAAGACCAGCCAACGGGACTGAACAGAGTCTGAGCAGAACATAAAGACAGCCAACGTACTGACAAAGAGAAAGAGAGGCAGACCAACAAAGCTTACAACAGAGAAAGAGAGCGGGGAAGGATGAAGAAAGAATATAGGAAAGAAATTCGGGTATCGCATACGAATGCAGAGATATGCAGACAAGCAGAACCAGATAGATGAGCACAGAGAGAGAGAGAGAGTAGAGAGGGAGAGAGAGAGAGAGAGAGAGAGGGAAGGGGGAGAGAGATGAAGAGAGAGACAGAGAGGAGAGAGAGATGAGAGAGAGATAGAGAAGAGAGAGAGAGAAGATCACGCTCGCTTTCTTTCATGCTGTTACCATTTCTATCCGTTTTAATCACAAACGAAACAAAATCAACCACACCACTACTCCTGCTCTACAAATACTGCTACATCTACTACTGCTGGTCTGTTACTACTATTAGAGAGAGGGGTTGGAGAGACAGAGGAGATACTTAAAGACAGACAGACAGAGAGAGAGAGAGAAGAGAGAGAAGAGAGAGAGGAGAAGAGAGAGAAGATAGAGTGAAGGACCAGTATTTCAATCAGTGATGATGGAGAACAATAACACACGGCCCGCAGTGGTTCGCTTTCCCTACCGGGCACTATGCCAACAAGGGTCTCGTCCTTTTTCAAACCTCGTTTGCCATGCTGATTATTATCATTATTATCATTATTATTATTGTTATTTATAACATTATAATTATTATGTACAATTATCTACCATCATCATTAATTTAATACCTAAAATCCTTATTAATTTGTTGTTGTTGTTCCTTACACTGCCTGGTTGCTGTAGTTTTTGTTAAGGTAATGTAATGTTGCTAATAGGCCCAGCCGACCACAAAGGGTCGTATCAGGGCTATCACCACGATAAAATCAAAATCACAAGTCATTTAGTCACACAAATCTTTAAAAGACATCTTCTAACGACCCCGATCGAAATTTTGTTAAAAATCAATTATCACTGTAACATCATCAGATCCGGCGATGAAAAATTGTTAACACTTTCAAGAACTCAAAGATTGCGACCGGTGGACATCTCTGAAC
This sequence comes from Conus ventricosus, assembly GCA_018398815.1. Lineage (NCBI taxonomy): Eukaryota > Metazoa > Mollusca > Gastropoda > Neogastropoda > Conidae > Conus > Conus ventricosus. The sequence goes on along the minus strand of CM031606.1, from coordinate 60,244,860 downwards.
AAGGTTACATGGAATCCTGCTGTAAAATGGTTGTGTGCTCAATCAATGCCCAGTCCCACCACTCTAAAAGAATATGTAATGTTGTAGTTTAGAAATAACACTAACCATTGTAACATTGATTTATTTTTTTATTTTTTTCCCCGCGGGCCGCGAAAAACTTAAATAAACAAACAATTCAACTAACCAGACCCCCGGACGGAGACCCTCACAGGTGAATGCACGAGTTTTTTTCCACTGACCGAAATCTGTACGGAGTTCTGACACGCCTTCTTATGAACGAGCTCTACTACTGCAGTGTTGGGCCTGATCTGGGTTGGATGCTCCTGAAGGGCCGTTTTCGAAGGGCCCCGTTTTCATTCTTCTTCACCTACATTACATGTACCATCCACACCCGTGTCTGCGTATTTTTCCAGTTTCACTTCTTCTCCAGTCTCGTCACCTTACATTTATATGTACGGTCAACACCCGCCGTTCCTACTGTATTTTACAGTTTCCGCTTCTTCTCTCTCCTCGCTCTCCTTCCTCAGTCTATCTCACCTCTCTCTCACTTCTCTCTACCCTCCCCTCCTTCTTACATTATTATTACCGTCCACACCCGTGTTCCTGCTTTTTTTCATTTTCACATCACTTCTCTCCCTCTCGCTCTCTCTCACCAGTCTCTCTTTGGGGGGGGGGGGTCACGTCTCTCTCTCTCCGTCTTCTCTTCTCCTCTCTCTCTCTCTCTTCTCTCTCTCTCACTCTCTCTCTCTCTCCCCTCTCTCTTCTCACTCTCCTCACTCTCTGTCTGTCTCTCCCAGTGAGGGAATAAGTTAGACTACTCTTAGGCCATGAAAAGGAGGCTGAGAACGCGTGGGACGTGGAGCCAGGCTAGGGATGCTTCCTCTCCGGATGAACACGACGAGTCAATAAACCACGTGCAGCGTGGATCCTATGTAATTACAATGCTGGAGCGAAACAACGCCGGGCAGGCTTATGTATTCAGGTCCCTAGGGTGTTCACAGTTGTGTTGTGTGTGTGTGAGTGTGTGGTGTGTGTGTGTGTGTGTGTGTGTGTGAGGGGTGTGGTGTGTGCCATAACGCGCGTGTGCGTTCGCCCGCGCGCGCGCGCGCGCGCGTTGTGTGTGGTTGGTGTTGTGTGTGAGTGTGTGTTGTGGAGTGTTTGTGTGGTGTGTGTGTGTGTGTTTCTTTCTCTTCTCGCTGTCTGTTCTGTCTGTCTGTCTGTCCTGTCGGTCTGTCTGTCTCTCTCTCTCTACCATCTCTCATCTCTCGCGTCTCTCTCTCTCTCTCTCTCTATATAGAAATATATAAAATATATATATATATTATATATATCTCATATATGTGTTTGTGGGTGTGTGTGTGTGGGTGTCGTGTGTGTGTGTGTGTGTGTGTGCATGTGTGTTATGCGCGCGCGCCGCGCGTGCGCAAGCGTATAAGTATATATAATATATATATATATATATAAATGAAATATATAATATATATGTGTGGTGTGTGGAGTGTGTGTGTGTTGTGTGTGTTGTGTGGTGGTGTGTGTGTGTGTGTGGTGCGTGCGAGCGTGTTTCATCCATGTTTACCAACCCGGCCGAATTTTCAATCCGTATCTTCGAAGCAAACATATTACGACCTGACGACCACGGAGGAACACAGCGCATATGCCGTGTCTGCTCCGGTGGGCTACCACCTCCTGACGTCTCACAGCAATTAGCCCCCACATGACCACTGGTGTAGGAGCCAAGTGTAATGGAAAGATCAGAGAGCGATGCGGAGTAATATACCTAACGTGGTACAGCAGGAAGACGGGTAAAAATGAATGAGAATGCTGAATACAGGTCCGGTAATCAATCAGGAGTTTAGAAGATCCTCAATGGGGTTTTTTAATGTCCCGGAAGAAAAGTGGACCTAACATGAAAAAATCCACTCTGCATAATGTGTCGTATTATAAATGGAAGACAACCGCTTAAGGCCGAGGGGTGACGAAAAGGAACCCGTCTTCCGTCGAAATCATTTGGGCACCTCTCGTTCCTTTGGGGTCGAGGAGCGAGAAGGAGATTTGGTCAATGTCCATGCAACCACAGCTGTTCGCTCTATATAAAGAGGGTCATGAGACTCCGCTTCTGGATCCTGGTTTCACTTCCACACACAGAGAGAGAGAGAGAGAGAGAGAGAGAGAGTAGAGAGAGAGAGAGAGAGAGAGAGAGAGCGAGAGAAGAGACAGACAGACAGACAGACAGACACAGGACTTTAGCAACTTTATATATTTTACTGTCACACCAAATAGTCTTCTTAACAAGGGAGAGGGGTAACACAACAATAACAATTTACCACTACTCTTCCTCTCTCCTTTCATTCTAATATAATTAATAGTAACCCACTTATTCCCATGTGTATGAAATCAAAGGTTAACAAAAAGACATGCCAATCGTAACATCTCCTTGATGCCCTCGACACAGGAGTTATACCGTAACGTTAGAAAAAAACAAAACAAAACACACACACACAACACACACACACACACAACAAACAGAAATTGTAAACTGACTCGACCGTCCACTCAATCAAATGATGCTGCTGTCATATCACGGATCTCGGCATGCTCTCATTCATTCATATATCTCTTATGAATGCATTGTCCTAATTTTTGACTATCGTTCATCTGTCTAGTTTTCAGTGCTCCGCGATAAATTTTTCGCAACTGATTTAATAACAAGTTTCGCATCTGATGATAACACGACCGCAGACATCTTGTCTTTGGCTATATCTAACTGGAAGAGAAAAATGAACAATTGTCCGCAGTTCTTTGATATCCAGTGCAGTGGACCAGAAATTGTTCTTCGTCGTCAATATCGAGAGAAGAGAGAGAGAGAGAAGAGAGAAGAGAGAGAGAGAAGAGAGAGAGAGAGAGAGAGAGAGAGTAGAGACAGAAGACAGACAGACAGACTGGCAGACAGACAGAGAAGGGACAGACAGACCAAAGAAATGAAAACCTGAACACAACGCCCCAGTTCAGTGTTTCCCATTGTCTAGTGTCACGAACATCAAAGCTTTCACGCTCGCGGGTTTATTGACTCTCGTGCTCATGCGAAAAGAGGAAAGCCTTTTTTCCTGTTTTCACCGTCCTGACCTTCACTAGGCTGTTCTGTCAGGTAAGGCGTCGTCTTAGTGTGTCCCCTTCCCCCCCCCCACCCGCCCCCCCCCCCCCCCCCCAAGGCTCAAGCGAGAGTATGTATGTATATATGTAAGTATGCATGTATGCCATGCATGAATAAAATTTAAGTATGCAGGTATGCCAATGTACGTATCTATGTATACATTAAGTATGTATGTTGTAAGTATGTATGCATGTATGTATCTGTCTGTCTTTCTGTTATCTATCTATGTATTTTCCCATATCGAGCTATCTGCTCCTCTCTTTACTTGTATGCCTACCTACCTACTTTTTTTCTATCTATAGAAATCTAACTATCAATCTTTCTATTTACCCATCCGTCTGTCTCTGGTCTACCCATCGGTCTATTTGTCTGTCCTGTCCTTCTCTCTCTATCTATCAATCCGCTGTCTGTCTGCACCTGTCTACCTATCAATCCATCTGAATCCATGGGAAATTTATGCCCCCAGCTGCTTTTCGATTTGAGTTGCGGAGTGTGTTGTAGGCTCAAATGATGCCACTAGAACCACGGCAGTCCGGTGCCATCCGTGTGAGGCCTAGTTTTCCTAAAAAACCCTGAACAGGCGCTCATTCAACATTTGAGCTAATTTCAACTACAGTCTGGGAATGGTCGTAAAATGGCCTTTCAATTTATCAAAATTTTCTTTTCTTCCTCGTTATGTCCTTTCTCTCTAACGCTGGGTCAAAATCTCACAACCAGGTATATATTGCACACATGGCATGTGTTTTACAAAATTAATAGTCTCAACTTACTTCCTGGTTCCTGGCCTGCAAAGTCTTTTTTAGCTATCAGCCTCGGGCAGTTTTCTCCTGACACCGAAAAGGGGCCAGACGACTCACTGGATCCTTAAACTCAATTGCTCTGGACAGATCAGTCTCACAGCCTGAAGCATTCAGCTTGTCCCTTGAAATCCGAATTCAAACAAATATTGTGTTTGCCTGCTGATCTGCTGTGTCAACCAATACAAACAATGGTCGAAGGATCTTCAGAAGGATTTGAAATTAGAACACACACACCACCCACACACAACACCCCCACACACACACAACGCACGCACACAAAACTTCGACGTTCGGTCACAGACCGCTTCAGGATGATAACATCAACGAAAGACAGATAAATATGTATAGGCAATGACGAATGAAAACGTAAACGTTAACGGACGAATACGTGTTAAAGAGGTGTGTGTGTGTGTGTGTGTGTGTGTGTTGTGTGTGTGTTGTGATGTGTGTGTGTGTGTGGTGTTTCTTTTTATATTAACGTCTATCCACTAATTCGTGATAGTTAACAAATAGATGTGTGTGTGTGTGTGTTGTGTGTGTGGTTGTGTGTGTTTTGTGTGTGTGTGTGGTGATGAGGGTTGTGTGTGAGGTGCGTGCGTGCGCGTGTGAGTGGTGGTGTTCGCGCGCGAGCGCCGAAGAATTATTGTTTCAATTTTTTTTGGTTTGTTTGTTTTTTTTGTTTTGTTTTTTTTTGTTTTTTTTAATCTGAGCATGAGTAAGCTTCCCACAATACTTCCTTAAAGACCGATCAGGTGTATAAAAACTTCTCTCTACTTTCCAAGTGCAGATCCTGGGTCAGGAGCTGTGGTGAGGGTTAAGGCAGCCCAACAGAAAACCCAGGCAGCTTAAGACGGACATACTGGACCACACCCTCACTACACAGCCCACTATGGGGAACGGTCAAAGCAACAACTGTACCAACATATCACTTTCTTTTTCTTTTAGAGATAGAGAGAGAGAGGGGGGGGGGGTTATTACTATAAGCAGTACAGCGCTTTTGCAAATCGGCGCCGATGTTAACATAGACAAAACGCGACACGATTCTCATTGACTTGGAAACCACAGCATGATTTATTTAATTTCACATTAGAAATGACAAAAGTATGAACGAACAACCTGACCCTGCTATGTGTGCACGATCCGGTCAGTGGAGGAAGTCATCCCAGGTATAACTGGATCAGGCCGAATCAGCGAGCGAGGCAAACCAGCCGTAGAGCACGTGCTTGCATCAGTGTTGTAGTGTGTGTGTGCACGTCTTCCTTTCCGCAGGTGGGCTAGTTAGACACGTTCTTACTGCTGACATGTTTCTGTGTTCCTGCTTGATGTTCCAGAACACCGAACAGAAAACCCGAACTCGGATCACAGAACTGTTTTACAACAATGTCTCCGACTCGCACAGCAAACGCACGCCTCCCTCACCATCTGACTGATACGCGCACGATCGTTCTCATGTGATTTCAGTGCTTAGCTCTCTCGCCTTCTCTAGGACCTGCCGACCATGCGAAGTGGCAACATAGTCCCCTTACACCACTCCCCCTTTCCAAAGCTGCCACTGTTCCTGTCCTGTTGAATGCTCACCGCCTGTGTCGATAACAAGAGCTGGATTTTCCTGGTGAATGATGTCGCCAATCAGACTTACAAGGGCAAAAGGCATAAGGTTGTCTTGAACATAACATTCGAGGAGTCAGATTCACTGTCGAAGTGTGGCGGCTTAGATATTGGTTCCTATGCAGTACACAGTCACCGTGATCTTTGCTATTCCTGTCCCCGAAAAAAACCCACTTCTTCGCTTCAGAAAGTGTTTTCGGTTAATCATCACGAACATGTTCAAGCCGTCGTATTTGCTGCTGTGCTCTTTATCCTGATCACGTCTCACCTGTCTGGGCGTTCTTTGCTGATAATGTTGGACTGGCGTTCCTCATGTAAGGACTGATCCGCCATTGTTGTTGAGACAGGGACTGCTGGCTTCACATCCGAAGGACGACGACGTTGTTGATGCCCTACACCTGCAAATTTTTCCGCAGCTTGTCACCGGGAGTTTTTTCATCAGCATTGCGTTCAGGCTGTCACCACATCCGTTGAAGTCCCAGTAACTGGCATTGTCAAAGAATAGTTCGAAAATAAATTACGCAGCTGAGACAAATGGCGCCCTGTTCCTTCGTGTCAACCCATGTAACCCCCAGAGAGAGAGAGAGAGAGAGTGAGAGAGAGGAGAGAGAGAGATAGAGAGAGCGAGAGATGTTCTATACAGTTAAAAAACCAAATGTAACGAGTTTTTTCTCAGTTGAACATCAATCTATTAATTTCCGTTTAGATACACTGGCAAACTGAACTTTTTCATTATGCACGGATGTTGTCAAAGAGATCTCTTGCAGCCAATCAAAGGAAGATCATCTTGCAGCCAATCAAAGGGAAGAGATCATCTTGGCAGCCAATCAAAGGGAAGAGATCATCTTGAGCCGCAATTCAAAGGGTTATAAATTAGTTTATACTGGAACCAATAATTTGTGTTTTTTTTAGAAACATTAGTGCTATATCCAAACGAAAACGAAACAGCACTAAGCCCAAACAAAACAGAATCCTTTCGCTCCTCATTTTAAACCTACCCCCACACAACCGGTACCACCCAACACCCCCCTCCCACCACTCCACACAACCTCCTACCCCCCAACACACACACACACACACATCAACCACACACACACACACACACACACACCAGACGCACACACTCTCTCTCTCACTCTCTCTCTGTCTGTCTGGTCTGAATCATCTCTTCTCTCTCTCTCTCTCTCTCTCTCTCTCTCCTCCTCGTCTCTCTCTGCTCTTCTCCTCTCTCTCATCTCTCTCACTAAAAGCGCGTGACCGTAGACCATTTCACTGATGACGTATCTTCAACGTGTTTCATGTCTCCCCATTTTGTTTCCCAAGGGACATTACTCACCCTGCCTTGCCAGACATGCGGCTGCCAGGCTTGAACATATACAGGCATACCTGTGGGTTAAGTGTCTGCAGCTCTGGTCTGTACATTAAAGGTCATTGAAGTGTCTGTAGCATTAAGGTCATTTGAAGTGTCTGCACATTAAGGTCATTGAAGTGCTCGGTACATTAAGGTCATTTGAAGTGATCTGCCACATTAAGGTCGATTGAAGTGCTCTGTACATTAAGGTCATTGAAGTGCTCAGTACATAAGGTCATTGAAGGTGCTCTGCAACATTAAGGTCATTGAAGTGATCGTACATTAAGGTCATTGAAGTAGTACGGTTTGGCAAACGTATGAAATTGCATACGTGTTAACACAATGAGAATCTGGGAAGAGCAACAACACTACTTTCTTCATCTGTAACACACTTCCCCTTAAAAGGACTCTGAAATTCAGCGTGTTCTAAGCACTTATATTTCACACGGTGGATACTTTTTTTTTTTAATAGAGTTTGAAAATATGATTTTTGCGCCGTTCAGAAGAAAGGTGAGAGACCCATTCTCCTTGCAGTGTGGTGTGGTCGCGTTGTTGGGTCTAATGTGAAAGCCCGTTATATGCCGTCCAGAGAGCCCATTGTTCTCGACTGCTATATTGTGCGAATCTGTAAGTAGTAATTAAGTGAAGGGGTATGTTTATGAAGACTTACGAGGATAAAGCCTTGACATCGTTTCCACACCCCTCCTCGCAACTGGGCCGCTACATGACGTCACCATGACTGTGCTAAAAATATGGCGGTCGCGAAGACTCCACGACCCATCTCAATAACCAACCCCCTGCCATCAAGTACACCTACGAGGAAGAAGAGAATCGGCAGTATCGCGATGTTGGACACCCTGCCATCACCCGGACAAGACAGACTCTCGCCGTCTCCGTCCTACAGAATGCCGACCCACACAGACAGTAATTTTTTTGCAATTTGACAGTCACCCACCAGCCCTGGAACACCAAGCTTAGAGGAGTGATTCGCACCCTCCCCACCGAGCGAAGACCATCATCTGCTCCAACCCGACACCCCGCTAGGGAAGAGGAGGTGCAGCAAACCCAAGAAAGTGTTTATAGTATATTGGGGCATTACCAGAAGTGGGCCTGGATATCCCGGGTGGCAAAAAATTCCATACCCACCCCCCTCCACAGAATTTCAGACCCTCGAGAGGGCACGTCTCATGCCGAACGTCAGCGGCGGTCACTGAAGCTCTGCCAGCAGGAAGATCAGAAAGTTGGATTCCATGACCACGCCAAGCCCACCACAACCATCAGAAGCCATTAGTCCACCCCAAGACAAAACAGCAAATGGACAATTCAGAGGTGATAAACAAGATAGACGCCAGGACTGTGACCAATAGTTATATAGAGGTGAAGACTGAGCGCAAACCTGTACAGAACTAAAGGAACCCAAAACGAGAGTCCTCCCCAGTGGGTGAACATCTGACCCACACCCACCATCAGTTTTTGAAAAGGACAAGGTGCAAGTGCTCGACAGAGAAGCAAGATGGTTCCAGAGGGGAGTAAATGAGGCAGTCCACATCGCCGCCAGGGGACCACCAACCCCTTAACCGCGACCGGGGCCGACACAACCTGCCATCGGAGTACTCCTCACCGTTCCAGTCGCATTGTCCGTGAGTTCGCTCACGGCGGTGCGCACTGGGGGGGGGGGGGGGGGAATCCTAGTTTCTCAAAAAACCACAGTTGCGCGAAGAATCGCCGGATTGCCGACGAAAGCCGCACGCAGTGAGTAGCCTCCTTTAAAACAGAGTGAACTGTTCAGTCAGGTACCCGTTAGGGTAGTTTCTTTTGTCAACATAGTATGTGTGGCATGCGATGCAAACACGCGAATGTATTTTTTCTGCAAACATCATAAATGCCAGCCGCTATCGTGAGTGCCGTCCTCTCTCTCTCTCTCTTCTCTCTCACTCTCTCTCTTACATAAATTTTATATATATAAATAAAAAGATATATATATATATATATAAATATATATATGTGTGTGGGTGTGTTTGTGTTTGTATGTGTGTGTGTGTTGTGTGTGTGTGTTGTGTACGAGAAAGTGAAAACTGGAGAAATACGAATAAAAAAAACGCGAAAACGCAAATATACAGGGATACGACAAGAACCAAAAGGGGGGGGGGGGGGATACAGTACAAAAGAGAGAGAGAGACAGACAGCAGACTGACAGATCGACCGACAGACCGACAGACAGCAGAGAGAGAGAGAGAGGGCGACAACAATGTAGTGATGCACGGTAAGTGCAACCTCGCGAGAGAAGAGTTCCCGACTACTCAGGTAAACAATCAGAACGACCTCCGGCAGTACGACACAGAGCCCTGAGAGTGCGGTCCTGCAAACTTGTGTTAGTTGTTAGCGACGCAAGGCCTTGAAGAGAGCGGACTAGCTATCTTGTAGTTAGCTAGGAGCTACGTCGTACCACAGTGACAGTAACACTAGTGTTAGACCAGTGTTTAGGTCCCTCCAGGTTATAAAGGAGGGACAGTTTTATGCCCTAGCCCCCCCCCAAAACTGCGACAGCAACAGCCGAAGACGGACCAAGGCTAGGCTCAGTGTTTTGACAGTACCAACTGCTGGGCCCGGAGGTGGTACACTGACAGAAAGCCAGGTAACAGCTAGTTGACCCTCTGAAGCAAGCTGCAAGCCGTGCTTTGGACAGAGTGGCGTTCGCAGACGTGGGACAGATCCTTACGATGTTAGTTTTCATTCCAGTGAAGGGCTTGAAAGAATCCAGACTAAACCACCGCCCAAGCCATAGTCTGGACTGACCCGGTACGGTAGAGTGTGTGTGCCGAGTGCAGAAGTGCTAGGAATAATAAACGAACATCTCCTGAGGTGTAGGGAAAAACACTTCAAACAACAACAACAACAGCAACACACACACACACACATACACGCACGCGCGCGCGCGCACCGCACGCACGCAACACACGCACGCACGCACGCACGCGCGCGCCAGCGCTGCAGCGCGCACGACACACACACACACACGCCAAGGAAGTCGTGAATCGAAGCGAGGGGAAAAGCAATTGAATATCGCTAATCCCAACCGACACCATCAATCGTTCAACACATGGGGAAGTACTTGACACCATCAATTGTTTCAACACATGGGAAAGTAATTGACAAGATTTCCTTCCTTCGCCTTCTGTCTCCGTTACCATGATTGGTCCGGATAATGTCCTGTTTATTGGATACTACAAAGTGAGTCCGTGAAATTAGCTACACTCTCTCTCTCTCTCGCTCTCTCTACTCTCATCGACATGTTTCTCTTGATGTTTGTCACACGGCGGTCTTCACGTAAGCGCTCACATACATACTACAGAGACAATCATGCACATACACACAGACAACCATGCACATAACACACATACAAACAGAGACATTCATGCACATAGCCACACCTACAAACAGAACATTCATTGCCACATAGCCCCACACTACATACAGAGACAGCATGGCAACATAACTACACATACCGAGACAACCATGCCACATAACCCCACATACTAGACAAACCATTGCACATAACCACACATACAAAACAGAGACCTTCATGCACATAGCCACACCTACATAATACCAGCACATTCATGCACATAGCCACACCTAACATACAGAGACAATCAGCACATAACCACACATACAGAGCCAACCATGCACATAACCACACATACAAACAGAGACAACCATGCACATAACCACACGTACTGAGACAACCATGCAACATAACCACACATACCGAACAACCAATGCACATAACCACACATACAGAGACAACCATGCACATAACCACACCTCATACAGAACAATCCTGCACATAAACCACACATACAGAGACAACAATCAATAACCACACATACAAACAGAGACAACCATGCACAAACACACATACAGAGACAATCATGCACATAACCACACATACATAACATCATGCACATAACCACACATACATAGACAATCATGCACATAAACCACACATACCTAGACATCATGCACATAACCACACATACATAGACAATCATGCACATAACCACACATACAAAGACTAATCAGCAACATAACCACACATACAAGACAACCATGCACATAACCACACATACATAGACAACCATGCACATAACCACACACACGAACAAAGACAATGATCACATAAGCCAACACATATAATACAACAGACAACCATGCACATAACAACCACATACAAACAGAGGCATTCATGCACATAGCCACACCTACATACAGACATTCATGCACATAGCCACACCTACCATACAGAGACAATCATGGCACATAACCACACTTACAGAGACAACCATGCACATCACACACACATACAAACAGAGGCCAACATGCAAATAACCACACTACAAACATAACAATCATGCACATACCGACACATACAGAGGCAATCATGCAAACACCCACACATCATAACAGATACAATTCATGCACCTAGCCCCAGCAAACAAACAGAGACATCGATGCACTAACCACACATCTGACTCCGTTCTTTCAATGTTAACATTCAGGAGACAATTTTCAGATTCCTCACCCGGTATACAAAATAAGATTGTTTTTTACCTGCCCCTCACTATATTTTGGCGCGAGAGGGGTTAGAATAATTCTTTTTTTTTTCTTCCGTTTATTTTTTTATTTTTCCTCGCCAATTAATCATTTACCAAGGTCGTCCCCCTTTCTATTGTTTTCATTTTTACTGTACTTTCCGAAAAAAAAAAAAAAAAAATTCCCCAAAATATAAATCACAACTGACGTCTGTCCATTTATGTCATTCATCAAATTTCTCCTCTTGGTCCCACACAGACGTGCCAATTTTGCCCTGCACAATAAATTAATTCCCGATGCACAGACCCCAATTCTTAGTCAGTACAAAATACTCATTCTATGCCGTTGGCGGACTGATTATCAAATAACATTAAAAAAAACTCAAAATTCTCTTGCAGTAGACATCACCAATCAACTCAAGGGCTTAAGTGTCCACGTCCTGGCGAGCCTCGGTAACACCTCGCACGTACAGGGTGCTTGCCCCTAGAATACAAATTACTATGCGACCAGAGTTCACCTCTCTTTCTCTCTCTCTCGCTCTCGTCTCTCTCTCTCCTCCTCTCTCTCTCTCTCTGTTCTGGGTTCAACATCTTCGTCCATCATCTTTTTCCTCCTAGCTAATCTTTCCTTTTCTTGAAAAAAAAAGGCTTATTTATTCATATGAGTGTTTGGGAGTGGATGGGGTGGGGAAAAGATGGGAGGGACGGGAAAGCTGGGGCGTATCTTTTGCCTCCGTGAAATGTCTGCGTGCTTGAGTCATCGCTTCGTCCTCCACTTTTCTGTCCTGTCGGTATTTATTTACTTCTCGCTCTTCACGTGTCTCCTCTCTCTCTCTCACTCTCTCTCCTCTCTCTCCTCTTCTCCTGTCTCATCTCTCTCTCTCACTCTCTCTCTCTGCCAACCCAGTGATTCTCTTCGATAGTCTTTTTCACCTCCTACCACATCCCGCTTCCTTCCGTCTATCTTTCCTCTTTTCTTCTACTCTCTCTCTCTGTCTACTGTCTCTCTCGCTCAGCTCTCCCCACCTCTCTCTCTCTCTCTCCACCCTCGTCGTCTCTCACACTCTCTCTTCTCTCTCTCTCTCTCCTGTCCAAGGTCACACAAGCTATGAGCAGACCCTCGCTATGACGACAGGCAATCCTTCACAGCGAACTCATCGTCCGACAAGTGTTTTCGACTCCGCGAGAAGACACACATTGGCAGAAGGGTCAAGAGATATTACATCCATCAGGCTACACATACATCATTTCGGTGATCTCGTGTCGCCATTTAGGTTTGTCTGACGCCTGTGCCCAATGGTGTGCCGCAAAAAAATTTTTGCTTGTCATAAGGAGGATGAAATTACTGCAGTGGGAAATTGGTGGATTTTTTGTTTGTGGTGATGCGGTGGTTGTAGTTGTCGGTTGATGATGATTAATGAATGAAGTTGATGATATGAATGGCAACGACGACGATATGATGATATAAAAGCAAAAAGAGTAAGAGCCGATTTAAAAAAGATGCGCAGAAGGATCAAAATGTACTGGTAGTTTTCAAATCAACAAATCATTTATCTCCGGGCAAAGAGAGGTTCAAAAAGATGTAAAGATCAATAAAGAAGAATATAGGCAAGAAGGAGGATGGGAAGGAACAGGGGAGCAAGAATACACATCTAACAGTGAACAGGGGACAAAAAAAAGGACTAATAGAAGAAGAGCAGCGGGAAACAAGTAACAGACACTAACACAAAAACAGAACCATGAGAAGACAAGAGGACAAACAAAAAGGACATACTGGAACGGAAAAAAAAGACCAAAAAAAAAGAAAAGGGAGAAAAATTCAAACTACAACGACAAAGACGACGAAGTTGAAGAAAGAAGAGTATGACGAGGAGAATGGAGAGAAGGGAAAGAGAGGAGAAGGTGGGAAGAAGAAGTAGAAGAAAGAAGGAGAAGAAGAAAAGAAAGGAGGATGAGGATGAGAGAAGAAGAAAGGAGGAGGAGAGGAGATGGGGAGAAAGAGAGCATAGGTGAGATGAGTGGGAGGAGGAGGAGGAGGAGGAGAGAAGAAGAAAGGAGGAGAAGGAGATGGGGGAGAAAGAGGAGGATAGGGGAGATAGTGGGAGGAGAGGTAGGGAGGGAGGAGGCGGAGGAGAAGAAGAAAGGAGGAGGAGAGGAGATGGGGGGGGGAGAAAGAGGAGATAGGGGAGAATAGTGGGAGGAGGAGGAGGAGAGGAGGAAGAAGAGGGGCGAAGGAAGAGCAGGAGGTGGGGGAAGCGAGGAGGAAGAGGTATGAAGACTTTCAGTTTCATTCATCAAGGATGCCTCACTGCCTGCGGACTAGTCCGTATACGCTACACCACATCCGACTAAGGGTGGGAGATCACACAGCGCATGATTTTTAACCCTATTCATACCAGTATAAAAAAGGGTGGGGGGTGGGGAGGGGGAAATAACCCTGCGGCCCAATAATTTTATGTTTTTGAGCATGTCACGGTGGGGTACACCCCGCAAAAAAAAATTGCAAAAATAAAGCATTGTTAGCCTTGCGTTTGAAATTTTGCGTATGTATTTGCCAATGTGTGGTGTTGTGAAAGGCTGAAGTGACTAAGTAACGCAAAAGTAAAAACTTTGACAGTAATAATTATTTAAAACAATATACAACAAAACAAGAAACAGCGACTGGCACAACACAAACAGTAGCCCCTAACCGTTTACTTTCTCTGAAGTTTAAACGGTAATCCACAGAAAACTGGTTTTACAAGACTGTAATCACTGAATCCCACAGATAATTCACCACTGGCTCCACCGAAGAAAGTTTCATAATAGTAGCTCAGATGAAGTCAGTGTTCCATAATTCCAGGTCTTCCTGCTGAAGGAATAGTACTGAATATCTGGTCGAATTGGTCTGCTCCATTCATGTTGTTGATGTACATTTAGTACCACCCCCCTGAACCATGAGGGCTGGTTTTGTGGCTTGTTCTTCTTGCCACTGCAAGGCAAGGCAATTATTTTATTCATACCCACTAGGGGCACGAAAAAGTCCACATGCCCCTCAGGCTGCCGTGAAAGCAATGTCCACCATCTTCTTGTCAATGGTGTCTGACTACAAGAGGCTGGCAACCGGGTGTCGCTGGGTCGGTTTCATTCGGCAGATGACTTTGTTTTTCAGCTCAGCGGACTGACCCTTCTGTACTTGTCACCAGCTGACTTGGCCAACCAACGCCTGTCTATTGTCGGATTGTTTTTCCCGTCAGGGTTGTGCGCTTCTTATCTCAGTGTCCTTGAAGATCCACAATGAAAAAAAAAAAACAACTAATCAATGAATATGGTGTGCCCCTTTCCAGTGAAATCTATTCCGTCAGTCTTCTGACGCGTTGGACCATGTCCTTCTCCCTTTGGTTCTCCCTTCCTCCCAGACTAAATCTCCATCTGTGAAAACATAAAGGATCACTCTCGACAACACATTATACCGTTTGATGCCTAACTGACTGGTTTGCTGGAATAAATTGAAGAAATCCCGACACGACCACGGCATGGCAACATTGGCTCATCAATAGCCATTTTGTTGTGGAATTGTAACACGCACCAAATCTTTCCTGCAACTTTGTGATGAGTGGTCTGACCTTGAACAGCTTGTCATGAGCTGGGTCATCCCGGGGAACATTTTCAATATTGTCATTCAAATGAAAGGCCATGAGTATAGCCTCAAAGCGATTGCGGCTCATACTTTTCCCAACGATAGGCGTTTCAAGCACTGGGTTTGTGCTCCAGTAGCTCTTGATGTCCGGCTTGTCCTCAAGCCCCATCACAAACAGCAGAGCCAGAAAGATCTTCAGGTCCTGAACAGTGATATCCTTCCAGTCAGCCAGAAGGTTGTGGGGTTTGATGGCCTCTCCTACAGCAGCTTTGTACTGGGCAGCGTACAAATTGGTTTGCTGCACCATGAGGTTGAGCAGATCATCACCCACGAAAAGCTGGAAGTACTCCAAGGAGAAGCCTCCGGATCAATATCCACCTGGATACCAGGATTGCCTGTCACACACATGAACACATCCACCTGATACCAGGATTGCTGTACACCACATGAAACATCCACTGTACAGGATTCTGTACACACACATGAACACATCCACCTGGATACCAGATTGCCCGTACACACACAGAACACATCCACCTGGATACCCGGATTGCCTGTGCACACACATGAACACATCCACCTGGATACCAGGATTGCCTGTACACACACATGAACACATCCACCTGATACCAGGATTGCCTGTACACACACATGAACACATCCACTGGATACCAGGATTGCCTGTACACACACATGAACACATCCACCTGGATACCAGATTGCCTGACACACACATGAACACATCCACCTGGATACCAGGATTGCCTGTACACACAATGAACACATCCACCTGGATACCAGGATTGCTGTACACAACTGAACACATCCACTGATACCAGATGCCTGTGACACACATGAACACATCCACCGGATACAGGATGCCTGTACACACACATGAACACATCCACCTGGATACCAGGATTGCTGTACACAACATGAACACATCCACCTGGATACCAGGATTGCCTGTACACACACATGAACCATCACCTGGATACCAGGATTGCCTGTACACACACATGAAACACATCCACCTGGATACCAGGATTGCCTGTACACACACATGAACACATCCACCTGGATACCAGGATTGCCTGTACACACACATGAACACAATTGTAGTTCTGGTAAGCTAAGTGAGACTGTTTTCTGCACTCACACACACGCACGTGCACGCGCCCACAAACACATGCACGCACGCACACATATGCGCGCGCGCACACACACACACACACACACACACACACACACACACACACAACACACACACACTTATATATCCTTTCCCCCACTCTCCCCTAACCAGTGTACCTTCCAACAACTAAATTTTTAGCACAGTATAAACAGAGCGAGAGAGAGGAGAGAGAGAGAGAGAGAGAGAGAAAGAGAGAGAGAGAGAGAGAGAGAGGGGGGGGGCATTTTAGCAGTCAACAATTTTAGTGCAGTGAAACGAGTTTCAACTGCCACACCCACTTCTCAAACACACATGAACGCACACACACACAAAGCGACAAACACACACACACACACACACACACACATGTGCATAAGCTGACCTGTGAACTGTGCAGTGTGTGGTGGCTCATCAACGCCTTCCTCTGTCCACAAGTGGCCAGTTTGATCCTTTTCTGCACGCCGTGCACTTGCGCGAGTCACTCCTGTTCGATTTCGTGCACCACGCCCAATCTCCTTGTTTCAAAAACATCAGGAGCACGTGAAGTCGAAGGTCGTGGTTCAGGAACAAACAACCGGTCAACTTCTTCACTGGCATCACACTCAATTTCCGACTCGCTTTCGGCAGAATTACTTGAAACAAACTCGTCAGAACTATCATTCGACATTCTGATCTGATTCACTGTCTGAATCCCACAAGTTCGTTCTCACGAAGAGTAGGCGCATTACATCGTCGCTTTGACATTTTCAACGGTCAACGAAGTTGCACCGACGTTAGCGGGAGCGGGAGTTTCTTCCCTTATGCATAATTAGGTAAACAAACTGATATATATATATATATATATATGTGTGTGTGTGTGGTGTGCGTGCGTGTGTGTGCGTGTGTGTGTGTGTGTGACTGCGTGTGCCTTTGAATTTTTGTGGCAAATGAATGTTCAGAAGATCACTTAGGAGCAAGAACAATAACATCAAAAAACACCGCGCGCGCGCGACACCACACACACACACACACACACTCACACACACACACACAACCACACACACACACACACACAAACACAGTAAAAACGGCAACCCCACCCCAACTCCGCGCACGCCGCACGCACGCACCGCACGCACGCACGCACGCACGCACACACACACACACACACACACACACACACACACACACACACACACAACACACACACACCACACCAAGACTTGTACATTAAGTCCGTGGACTCTCTAATTAACCCACCCGCAGAAGAAGAAAGAACAAGAACAAGCAGAACTAGAAGAAGAGAAGAAGAAGAACGGAGAGAAGGGGGATCGAGTAGGCTGACTAGAGTGGCGGAGAAGGATAAAAAGAGAAACAAAAAATAAACCACTAATGGTAAGGTGATCCATTTTGTTTTGACATCGTCTGTAAACAGAATACCATCAACGCTGCAATGAGAAGAGGAAAAGGCACTCGTTATTTTAATGAAGCCAGCGGTGGATGACGCTATTGCGCATGCGTCTAGAATGCCACCGTTATATCCCGGCACTGCCAAGACAGGGAGAGAGAGAGACTGACCGACAACAAAAGAGGCAATGAAGGAGACACAGACAGACTGAGAAATTTTGAAATAAAGACAGCGTGGATGGGTGAAAGGGGGAGAGGGGGCGTTGACAGTTGGGCAGACAGAGAAGAGAGAGAGAGAGAGAGAGAGAGAGAGAGGAGAGAGAGAGAGAGAGAGAGAGAGAAAGAGAGAAGAGAAGAGAGAGAGAAAGAAAAAAAGAGAGTAGAGAAAAGAGAGAGAAGAGAGAGAGAGAGAGAGAGAGAGAGAGAGAGAGAGAGAGAGAGAGCAGATTACAGCGCAGCAGACAAACAAAGACTAAAGCCGAGAAACTGAAAAATAGAGATTTAGAGAAAGAAACTGAGAGAGAGAGAGAGAGACAGAAACAGAGAGAAGAAGAGAGAGAGAGAGAGAGAGAGAGAGAGAAGAGTCAGCGGACAGACAGATTGACAGGCAGACAAACAGACAAAGACTAAAGCCGAGAAACGAGAAACAGAGATCTGAAGAAAGAAACAGCGAGAGACAGACAGACAGACAGACAGAGAGAGCGCAAAAAAACCCTGAGAAACAGAGATCTAAAGAAAGAAACAGCGAGAGAAGACAGACAGACAGACAGAAGAGAGAGAGCGCGCAAAAAAAAATGTCCGGCAAACCGAACTGACTAACAGACAGTTGACAGACAGTCACAGTTAACAGGCACTCGGACGGACAAACAGAAAGAAAGCAAAGCACCTCCTCCCCCCCCCCCCCCTCCCCTCCACACACTGTTCATGTGCGTGTTCTCATTCTGAGTCACGTATCTGGTAAAAGCAGCGCAGGGGAAGGGAAAAAAAAAAGAAAAAGAAATAATAGAGGGGGAGGGGGAGAACGGAAGAGAATGAAAAACAAAATGTGCACAGGAACTGATGCTCTCGGTGTGACAGGAAGATCAGGGGGGATCGCTCGAGAAAGACGAGATTATGATTGGCTGCAGCAACACCACGTGCATATTAGGCGAGTGTTAAACGTGTCAATGGTGATCTCATCATGTTTTGTGCGTGCGCGTGCACTTGCCTCGCCCCGTGTCTAATGAGGGAGAAACACGTCCTTTCTTTTCTTTTTTTTTCTTTTTTGTTGTTGTTGTTGTCTCTCCTCTCTCCATCTTACCCGTCCTCCACTCGGTCCCTATAAATATATAGCTTTTGATATGCAATCGTTCTGTATTTTTAACATCTATCCACGTCTGCTTTCTGTGTCTCTACTTCTCTGTTTCGTCTGCTAATACTCCCTTTATCCAGCGCATGTAGTGTGTGTGTGTGTGTGTGTGTGTGTGTGTGTGTGTGTGCGTGCGTGCGTGCGTGCGTGCGTGGCGTGCGTGCTGTGCGTGCGTGCGTGCGCTCGCGTGGTGTGTGTTTGTGCGTGCGTGCGTGCGTGCGAGCGTGCGTGCGTGCGTGCGTGCGTGCGTGTGTGTGTGTGTGCGTGCGTGTATGCGTGTGTGCGTAGGTACGTGCGTGCGTGCGCGTGAGTGCGTGCGTGTGTGTGTGTGTGTGCGCGCGCGCGTGCGTGCGTGCCTGCTGGAGCACGCGTGTGACGATCTGCGCACTATAATAGCGAAGTATTTGTTGATTTTGTCGTCAACGTTACAAAGAGATTAAATTCAATACACTCTGCTAGAAGGCTCTGCTCTGGGGGGAGACTGACACATTGTGTAAATTGTTCAAAGAAAACAATTCTCCCAATATCGTAACCTACAATGTTATACAAGATACACGCACAGTACAACGAGAGCGCCTCGTCACCTTACGTAATTAAAGTCAATCACATCTCGTCTGTCCTCTCGTACGGTGGCTTTTCACCTTTTGGGGATAACGTCGTCGTCATCGTCGTCGTTGTCGTCGCCTCATTTAAGCGAGAATGGTTGTTGCAGACCCACGTAGTTCTGTTCTTACCTTGCTCGCAACCCTGACGTGACCTTCGTGGTCAGCTCGGGTACAAACAACAAGGCTTTGGTTTAACTGAAAGCGAAAGAGGTCAACAACGTACATCCACAATTTTCAGTTTGTTTAAAAAGTTGTGACGGTAAACACATTAACAGATCTTACAGAAAATCGCCACCCAAAATCAGGCTCAGCTTACCACAAAACCAGCAGCTTAAGCCTATATACGTAGGAGAAAAAGTACGAGGTTTACCCGTCTAACAGCCAAAAATCTTTAACAGTAAAATGGATGATAGTTATCGCTTTTTTTTTTTTCAAATATCACCCCTCGCGTATTTTTTCATGAAATAAATGGTGCGTTCGTATCAAGTGAAGACTCCCTTGTCAACAAAGCGTACTGTTCAGGATATGATATGGTAGGAACAAAACAGCAAAGATGAATATGTACTACTACTAACTATGAGATGATGAATGATGATAATGATGATGATGATGACGATGATGATAATGATGATGACGATGATGATAATAATGATGATGATGATGATGATGATGATGATGATGATGAGATGATGATGATGACGATGACAGGGTTAGATGCCCCATCTCTGTCGGTATCAGAGCGTTAACAAAACAAAAAACAAGTTTGAACGTACGGCGACTTTCATTTCAAACACACAAACTCGACACGCACACACATCACACCATTCCCCTCCCCTTTCGCCTTTCACCACTCCACAACAACCCTCAGACACGCACATTGCACACGCACATTCATGCAGGCACGCACCACACACACACACACAACACACACACACACACACACACACACACAACACACACGCGCGCGCGCGCGCGCGCGCGCGCGCGCACACACACAGAGAGAGAGAGAGAGAGAGAGAGAGAGAGAGAGAGAGAGAATACCGCAGTAAAAAATGTATGTAGGAACACATAGAAAGTAGCGCAGTATCTTTGGAAGCGATGAAGTGAGGCAGAAAGAATTTCGAATATGAACGAGGGTTCATCGGGTATTGAAAGCAGACAGTTTTATAGGATGAACAATTGCAGTCCACAAGGGAACATAAGAGAATGCATATGATGCTTAAGTTTTCCCGGGATGTTTTATTAATGAAAGACACACGTATTGTCTGCAGAACAGAGAAAACAAGAAGGGACACACATTGAAGGAAAAGAAAAAGAAAATGTACAGAACGTGTAGAAACGATCCCTTCGACTAGATAGAGGAAGCCAATTTATATCGGTAAGCAGAAGAGTAACGTGTTCCTTTTGGTAATGAGAAGATAGCGCAATGTATTAATCTCTTCGCTCTGTTCCTAAAATGCGGAGGAAGCTCTAGTAAAGCATAATGATAGTTTGTGAGCGAGAGAGCCAGATATGTGACTGCAGTTTTTCGCTGCTTCTGTGCGAAGTAACTAATGTACCAACAAGCGAATCGCAAAAGTGGACCGCATACTGTTCAACATGATCAAGCACTGACAGCGTTTCTTCAAAAACGGCACAAAGATCTTTTGGTGAACTTTGGAAAGGAGACCATAGTGTTCATCCATCGCTGGCTCCATCAGTTTTTTTTTCTTTTTGTGCATGCAAAGCGACTGTTTTTGTCTTTATGTTCAATCCCTGGTTCATAGTTTCGAAGAGTTTGCAACGTAGACTGATTTCTTTTAAAAAGTTTGGATTGATGTGATATACAGTTCAATGTCAACAGCAAACATTAATGAAGAACAGGTAGTGTAACGCTCAACGAACAAACATACTCAAAAGCAAACAATGGCCTGCAAAGATTCACTAAGCACCTGCATCAGTCC
>CM031606.1:60215783-60218283 GCA_018398815.1 Conus ventricosus | reverse complement strand
GCCAACAACCCCACACTCAACCGGGACCGGGGCAGACACATCTTGCCACTTGTGTACAACTCCCTCATCGTTCAGTCACATGACCAGGGTTCGACCCGTGGTCGTGTGCACTCAACTCCAGTTCACCCAGAAGTAATACTACCGCTGAAGAAGACGGACGGAGGTCTGTCGAAAGCTCCAAGTAAGTGCTGTTCGCAAGCTGAGTGACCTGTCTAAATCCGGTAGTCGTTAGAATTTGTCTTCACCAGCTGCTTTGTACGCGGGCGAAAGGGGAAGGGACCACTGGACAAGTAAGCTACTGCTGTTTCACTGTGAATGAAGCACTCGTCAGGCGTGAGACTGCCTTTCGGTTACATCTCCTCATCAATTGAAAAAGAACGACCCCCTTCTCCCCAACCTCTCCACCCCCTTTAACTCTCTTGAATGGGGATATTACTCTTATCCATCAAAGCGAGACAAATGAATCTCAAAGCTAGAATTCGGAGTAACTTAGTGGACAGAAAGAAGCGTTAACGTGATCGGAAGACACGTAAATCACTGGCTTGAAGGGAAATCTAACTAGGCACGAAAATCCAGAATAAGGTTTTAAAAAAGATACTAAAAGGTACTAAGTTTCTGTCACTACATGTATTTTTCATGCGAGAAAAATTTATGTGAATTTAACTGTAAAAAAAATCTCAATTCAAATCACGGACATGCATACGTTTAACATGTACTTTGCAAACATTATATATATATATATATATATAAATTATGATATTATATATATATAGATTAGTGTGGATTATATACCAAAATGATTTTGATAGTGCTCGACCCCTTTGGGACAACATTTGTTAAAAATAGGTTTTTAAAAATAGAATCTACAAATTTGTTTCGAGCGCGTTGCGCTGTCATCAGGATCCTGATGACAGCGCAACGCACTCGAAACAAATTTGTAAGATTCTATTTTAAAAAACCCTTTTTTTAAAAAATAATTGTTATTTATATTATTTATATATATTATATTTATGATATTTATATATATATATTATTTTTGCTGAACAATTAAACAGTGGAGAAATAGTGCAAGTTAACAATTCTTCAGTCATTATAGTAAAAGACTTGGCAAAGTTTGAATTAAAAAAAAAAATTTTAAGTTGAAGAAAATGGGGGGAATATATATAATATGTGAAACCCTTCACTAGCTGCCTGAGGGAACCATCGTACTCTCCTTCGAAGACAGATCTTTTGTGTTGCCTGCTCCTAGGCCTTTCATCCGCTGGATCGGACTCATCAGGGAGACACGGCTGATTGTGTCTGTACTCTTGGTGTCAAATACAGACACACCAAAGTCCATAATTGTGTGGTGTTCTCATCACCAAGGGTTCAAAAAAGAATGCAACAGCACCCCCAAAGCAGCCAGCGAAGGGTAGTAAATGGAACAAAAGGAAAGCGTGGAGAGGAAAAAAGTTGCTGAAAAACTAAAAGCATGATGCAAACAGTATAAAATGTAGGGACAATCTTTGAGTCTATGCTTGCGGATCCATTCAAGGATGCAAGGGAGATGAAAAGATATATATATATATATATATATATATATATATATATATATATATATATATATATATATATATATACTGACTTCCATAAAAAACGCGAAAGCAAAACAAGCTGAAGGTTAGGGGCGAATTTTATTGGTCACAATTGTACAGAGTGGAAGCGAGAATTCAACGTGATTTGATTCATTACACCGGTAATGTGTGAAAATGTCATCAGCAACATGTCTTTGTGTGGAAAATCCAAGGTCACGTGACGAACCAGCTTGAAGTCCTAATACCGTGTGTGGCCACCATTTGCGTTGACAACTGCTTGACACCTGCGGCTCATTGAGTGGACCAGGTGGTTGATGCGTCCCCTTGGCACACCAGCCCACACATGGACGATGGCCTGGTGAAGTTGAGCCGCTGTTGCTGGTCGTGGACGCAGGAGGTCCAACCGTCTGCCAAGTTCATCCCAAAAATGTTCTATTGGGTTTAAATTGGGACTGAGGGCTGGCCAGGGCAGCACATTGACGTTGTTATGCTGAAGAAATTGCTGGGTGACCCTGGCTGTGTGTGGTCTTGCATTGTCCTGTTGGAATGTCCAGTTTGGGTGTTGCGCAAAAAAAGGATCGACATGGGGACTGAGCACCTGGTGGATGTAGTGCTGTGCATTGACACCCTGTCCGCGACCAGGACCAATGTTCTGAAAGATGACTGGTCCTATGGCATGGTTAATGCCAATTGCACCCCATATCATAACGTTCGGGCCTCCCCAGGGGTTCCGCTCTACCACACAGGAGTCAGCATAGCGTTCACCAGGTCGACGCCATATTCTGACACGACCGTCAGCCATGTCAATACAAAAACGGCTCTCATCTGAGAACAGTATGCGTCCCCACTGCTGCCTGCGCCAGTTGATTCGGGCTTGTGCCCACTGCAGCCTGTCCTGCCGGTGTCTTGGTGTCAGTACCGGACCT
>CM031606.1:60208283-60213283 GCA_018398815.1 Conus ventricosus | reverse complement strand
AGGGAATAAATGACAAGTATTCCATTTCATTTGTTCATTTTTGTCTTTCATTCTTCTCCTTCATACCCCCCCCCCCCCCCACCCTTCTTCTCCGACCCCCTACCTCACCCCACACTCACACACAGCTCCTCGCCCATCCCCCTTCGATCAACCTCACACACACACACACATACATACACACACAAACAAACACACACAGACACACACAGAGACAAAACACACACACACACACCACACACACACACACACACACACACACACACACACACGTCTAATATCCCTTAATGTGGAAAGACGTTAAATTGAAGACAACAACAACAACAACAACAACAACACACACACACACACACACACACACACACACACACACACACACACACACACACACACATACACACACCAAAAATTACTCGCCGAAGGGTGTACTATCGTTGCACACACACGCACGCACGCACGCACGCACGCACGCACGCACGCACGCCAACGCACACACACACACACACACACACACACACACACACACACACTCCAGTAGGTCGGTTACTGTGTGAGACATTCATCATGTAAGTTATGGGTATGAAAGAAATCGACCGTATTTACGCAACTTTAAAGATTAATTAAATCCCTCCTATATCAAACTATTCCAGATACTGTCAATTTACAGTGTAGTTTGGCGGAGAAAGAGAGAAGGGACAGAATTATCTCTCTGGCCAAAATGATGTTTATTTGCTTCTACTACTATTACAACTGTGAATTCCCTCTCCCTCTCTCTCTGTCTCTGTCTGTCTCTCTGCCTCTCTTCTCTCTCTCTCCTTCTTTTAAAAGTATGCTATAATACTGTGCCTCTATAGCGGCAACTAATTCATCAGTTTTTTTCCCATGTATGTTGGCGTTCTTTTTTTTTTTTTAAATAATGTCAGGCAACGAAGTGTTAGCGTATTTTCCATACTAGCACCCTTTGCGTACTTTGCGAAAGGCCATCGTTTGACCATCAGACTATCTGTCTCAAACTGCCGAAGAGAATTGTGACCATCAGCTAAAGAAGTCAGAAGTCACACCTCGTCATGTTCTACAGTTAACACATGTTGTCAGAAGTCACACCTCGTCATGTTCTACAGTTAACACATGTTGTCAGAAGTCACACCTCGTCATGTTCTACAGTTAACACATGTTGTCAGAAGTCACACCTCGTCATGTTGTACGTTCACACATGTTGTCAGAAGTCACACCTCATCATGTTCTACAGTTCACACATGTTGTCAGAAGTCACACCTCGTCATGTTCTACAGTTAACACATGTTGTCAGAAGTCACACCTCGTCATGTTCTACAGTTAACACATGTTGTCAGAAGTCACACCTCGTCATGTTCTACAGTTAACACATGTTGTCAGAAGTCACACCTCGTCATGTTGTACCGTTCACACATGTTGTCAGAAGTCACACCTCATCATGTTCTACAGTTCACACATGTTGTCAGAAGTCACACCTCGTCATGTTCTACAGTTAACACATGTTGTCAGAAGTGACACCTCGTCATGTTCTACAGTTCACACATGTTTCAGAAGTCACACCTCGTCATGTTCTACAGTTCACACATGTTGTCAGAAGTCACACCTCGTCATGTTTACAGTTAACACATGTTGTCAGAAGTCACACCTCGTCATGTTCTACAGTTAACACATGTTGTCTGTCAGACGATGTACGTCTCATTGATGTATTAGATCGTTCTAGGTTGAAATCTGTCCCACGCCGTCTGTGATGGTGTTATGAGAATGGAGCCGACGAGCATCTGAACTTGACAGTGAAATGGCGACTTAAGCGGGTATCAGGGGATGCACTGGTTTATAGTAGCCTGGAAACTGTTCTACAGAAAACTTGGCCTTGTTTCCCTTTTAGATGAACTTCTTTTGGGAGATGTCTTCTTCTACAGGAAGTAGTTCTGGTAGGGTCATACTGGCTATAATTCGATCCATGGGGTCTCCCGTGGGGATACCGGGGGTTCTTTTGTACAAATAGTTCCCCCTCCTTCTGGACATTCTGTGCTAGTAACGTCCCCTTTTCCTTTCGCTCTCAGTAACGCTGTCTCCTCCTTTGCTGTACTGTCGTCTACTGTCCTTTCTGTCTACCATATCTTTTATCTCTTTTTCCACAACCTCTTCCCACAAATTTCTGCACTCAACGAAGTCAGAGTGAACTGACCATACTCTCGAGTACAGTGTGAGTATCCTAACAGGGTAAAACGAGTTCACACGCTACCAGATATGGAACGCTGAAGAAGAAGAAGGAAGAAAGAAGAAGATCCATGGGGTGAAAAGAGAACTGATAGTGGCGGGAAGGGAGACATCACTCTCATGTCGTAGTGAAGTTATCAAAAACACTGCTGTCTCATTACTTTCGCTGCATGGAATCACTGTTTCCATTTCCAAAGCGGGTACATATTCTTCCCACACCTCCCCCCACTCTTCCATCCTTCAGCTACCCACTCCCCTTCTTTCACCCCTCGGTCTATTCCTCTCGATCTCACACACCCTCTTCATGCCGCCTTCATTTTATCCGTCTTTTAAGTTTGCTCCGTCGGCTTCTTTCATTTTATTTATTGTAGAGTTCTTGTGAAGCTAAAAGAAAAAGTGTAGTTTTTTTTTTTAACAAGAGTCACCATTTTCATTTGTTAAAAATACTCTTCTGACAAAGTAAACTGTTGCTAAGGGCCTCCGACACTGGGCAGCCTCAATACGTTCATTTCTCCTTTGGTAACTGGCCAAAAAAAAAAAAAAAAAAAAAGAAAAGAAAATCACATCTGCACACATCATGGGATTTGAAGTGCGCAAAATCAAACAAAATTTGAACGAATAAATAAGAAATAAGCAAATCAGCAACTGCATAATTATGTCGAAGAGAAAATGACGGTTAAAATTGTTACTTTTCCTTTTTCTTTACCTTTATTAGAATTCGTGTCTATGTTCTGTATTTTCAGATTCAGTCACATCTTAGCTCGCTTCGTTTTCAATTATCATATTGCATTATCAATATTCTTGCTGCCGTATCTTCCGCACTGCTTGAGCATCATTACTGTCATGCCGCAGCATTGAACACCACCGAGCTGACTGAGTAGCAGTGCGGTGTCTCATCCAGTGGGTTACCCTATGACGGCCTGATGTTGCTTCCTGTGGAGCGCCGTGTGTGTACGGGACAGCAGGAATGAGGAGCGTTGGGGTATGCTTCTTAAAAGAAGCTAAAGATGAAACCAAAACAACAACAACAGCAACAGCAGCAACAACAACAACGGCATCAAAGAAAGAGCATAAAATGGCCACAGATCGTTCTTCCTGACTGACTTTTTTTATTACTGCAAGAAACATGTCAATGCTGGTGTTTTGCATTGCCTGTGGCAAAAAAGGATGATAATCTGCCTCCTTTGCACTCTACTAATGAAACACATGTCCATTTTTTCTATATTTCCGTAACACACACACACACACACACACACACACACACACAGAGAAGAGAGAGAGAGAGAGAGAGAGAGAGAGAGAGAAGAGAGAGAGAGAGAGAGAGAGAGTTTCCCATTACGCCATTTTTGCAGCGAAGTATTTCGCTGCACGGTGCCCTGACCACATACACTTCTCTAAACGCAACTGTGCAATAGTGGAACTCCTTGCCCTGACTACGTCATAAAAACCCCCCATGAGTCCACAAGCCCGAATCTTCACGTTCCTCAGAGGGTCATTCTCAGTGGTGCACTAACGTCTTTCTGCTGCCCTGTCCACTGGAGTCTCGACGTCCCGTTCACACTCGCAGCACTTCGCGGGCTGTTCGGTAGTCATCTGGGTTGTATGCAGAGTGCATGACGCCCTGCGCCAGCACTTCAAAGCCAAGCCTGAAAGAATCCCTGAAAAACCTATGGAGTAGACTCCAGCTCCTGGTTACGGAAGGCTTTGGACCGCAGTTCGTGGGGCAGAGGAGCCACAACAAAGACTGCCACTGCCGGAGGATTGCGCGTGTTAAAGAACCAACGACACTGGCGAAGAAGTTTAAGAGAGACATACACAAGACACGCCCGCATGGCGTCTTGAGTGTCCCATCTACGGGAGGCAGTTCACCGCCCCGATGGAATTTTGTGTCACTGCCGGACACACCAATATCGAACTGTGCGTCCCTGGGGATGTCCGTGGTCAACATCGCCTGCGATGGACGCACGTCATCCCATTTATTGCAAACAAAGTTACGTCATAACGGCACGCACGCACACAAGTCGGTTGTCGTCCCGTCTTGCAGGGTTGTAAGGTTGAATTCTTGGGTGATCTGTTTCAAAGTGACTCTCTCTCTCTCTCTCTCTCTCTCTCTCTCTCTCTCTCTCTCTCTCTCTCTGTGGATGTTCTCTTGTTGCCTTCTATTGAGGTAAAACAAACCCGAGTCTCTCCCGGACTCTTACGGGATCGCCATGTTATGAAGTCGACAAACACTGTCATTATGTCCGTTCAGAGACTGTAAACAATAAAAGAGATTCTCTCTGGCTCTGAGCTGGCTGATATTCGTAAAGAGCAATCACCATACACCGCAACAGTCCCCACTGACGCAATCACCATACACCGCAACAGTCCCCACTGACCCAATCACCATACACCGCAACAGTCACCACTGACGCAATCACCATACACCGCAACAGTCACCACTGACGCAATCACCATACACCGCAACAGTCACCACTGACGCAATCACCATACACCGCAACAGTCACCACTGACGCAATCACCATACACCGCAACAGTCACCACTGACGGAAAAACAAAAGAGAAAGAAAAAATGAGAAAAAGTATCAAATAATGCTGATCTGATCACACTGGCTATTATCCCTTTCTCAAACATCATGTCTTTAACAAGAACAACAAAAAGATCGAAGCTGTCGGTCATCCTTGTAAACAGCACCTGTCGTTGTTTCCGGCGCAGTCGACATTCTCCGTTCCCTCATGTTGCACACATTGAATGGCCATGTTTTTTG
>CM031606.1:60193283-60200783 GCA_018398815.1 Conus ventricosus | reverse complement strand
ATGCTTATTTTGGTATTCTTACTGTGTAATGTTCTGGCGGCCCAATAATCTTTATTTTTCTTGTTTGTGCTATGTGTCGGTGATATGAGCATTAAACCTCTCTCCCTCTCCTTCTCTCTTCCTCACTATGTCTGTCTGTCTCTCTCTTCATGTGTGTGTGTGTGTGTGTGTGTGTGTGTGTGTGTGTGTGTGTGTGTGTGTGTGTGTGTGTGTGTGTGTGTACGTGTGTGTGTGTTGTGTGTGTGTGTGTGTGTGTGTGTGTGTGTGCGTGTGTGCGTGTGTGCTGCGTGCGCGCGCGTGTGTGTGTGTGTGTGAACACGCGCGCGCGCGCGCGCGTGTGTGTGTGTGTGTGTGAAAACGCGCGCGCGTGTATTAAAGCATGCGTATGTGCATACGTTGTGTGTGTGTGTGTATGTATGTATGTGTGTGTGTGTGTGTGGTGTGTGTGTGTGTGTGTGTGTGTGGTGTGTGTGTGGTGTGTGTGTGTGCGTGCGAGTGTGTGTGTGTGTGTGTGTGTGTGTGTGTGTGTGTGTGTGTGTGTGTCCGCGCGCGTGCGAGCGTGTGTATGTATGTGTGGTGTGTGTGTGTGTGTGTGTGTGTGTGTGTGTGTTGTGTTGGTGTGTGTGTGGGTGGGTGGGTGGGTGGGTGGGTGTGTGAGGAGAGAGAGAGAGGGGAGGGAGAGCGTGCGCCTGCGTGCGTCCTTGTGTGTATGCTTGTGTGCATGTTGTGTGTGTGTGCGTCTGTGTGTGCGCGCGCGCGCGTGCTCGCACGCGGTCTTTCGCACACGCGCATGCGTGCCTGCGTGTGTGTTCAGAGAAGCGTGATTTAAACTGTTGCAGACGGTTCCCGCCATGGTCTGCTGCCCACAACCGCCCACTTGCAGCCAGACCCCGTTCTGCTTGGTCGGACAGTCAGACTTTCACGCTCCTAGATGGAATCTTGGACTCCATTGCGTAATGCCAGGAAACGGGAGGCGCTCTATTGATCTTCTTACTGGTGGAAAACCGCAGGATATGTTGAATTATTCATAGTGGCCTGGAGAAATGCAAGCACTGGACACAAAAGGAAAAATAAAAAGAAGAAAAAAGCAGCAGCAGCATTCCCACCCCCCCCCCCCACCCCCCCCCCCCCCTCTTCCCTACCTGTGAAGCGACTCTCTGTGCAGTCGCCGCCACTGACTCCTGAATGGAAACTCTGGATGGCGGTAATGACGTCAGATGGACAAGACACGTGGTGCCGGTGCTGCTGCTGCTGCTGCTGACGGTCTGGTGGTTTACAGAAAGATGCTGCGGCAAGGGAGCCAACCCGTGTCCCCGTGGATTGCTGTCTTTCGCTTCAAAGGCGGCACCAAGAATGTCTGTCTGTCTGTCTCTTTGCCTGTCTGAAAGGATGTAGGGATGGACGGATGTGTATGTGTGCATGTACTGATATATGTGTATAAGTATGTGTGTATGTGTGTATGTATGTATGTATGTATGTATGTATGTATTTATGTGTGTGTGTGTGTGTGTGTGTGTGTGTGTGTGTGTGTGTGTGTGTGTGTGTGTGTGTGTGTGTATGTATGTATGTATGTATGTATGTGTGTATGCATGTATGTACGTATGCATGTATGTATGCGTGTTCATGTGCGTGTGTATATATGCATGTATGTATGGATGGGTGGATGGATGTATGCATGTATGTAAGCGTGCGTGTGTGCGTTTGTCTACTTTCAAATCCATTCTGTGTGTGTGTGTGTGTGTGTGTGTGTGTGTGTGTGTGTGTGTGTGTGTGTGTGTGTGGTGTGTGTGTGTGTGTGTGTGTGTGAGGGAGAGAGAAAATGATCACTTATTCATTCACACTTTTAAAGATCCATATTTTTACATAATTTGGGATTGTGTGTATGCATACAACACACACACACACACACACACTCTCTCTCTCTCTCTCTCTCTCTCTCTCTCTCTCTCTCTCTCTCTCTCTCTCTCTCTCTCTCACCTTTTGGTAATGACAATAAAATATCAAAGTGTCAAAGTGTCTCTCTCTCTCTCTCTCTCTCTCTCTCTCTCTCTCTCTGAAAATGATATCTCCAGTGTTTGTAGACTATAAGATTCATATGAACGTCGGGCGGTAGAAGCCACTTGGCAGTTAATGTGACGCAAGCGTACAGAAACACTCAGACAGTTTACTATCAGATATGTGAATGGTGGCATTATATATCATCATCTTCTGATGTTCGTACTTTGGGTTCCATTAAAGACCTAACCTAACCACCCTTCTTTAAGACAGGTTTCAGCAGAGCACCTGAATCTTAGAATTTGATAGGAATCTGTAACGACAAAGATGAGTATACTTAGTACGTGATGTTGTAAATCTTGAACATCTCAGCAGAAAAATTACATTAATCATCTGTTAGACGCCTACTCCAATCAACTTGCAAATGCAGGACATTCCATTCAGAAGCAGTTTGTTACGTCTGAAAACAAGGGAAACGGACAGCTCATCGCTAGCGATGTTCAATACCTGTTGGGTTTATATAACGTGCCCTAAATTCCCTGGATGGTGAAACAGACAACGTCTGCAGAACACCAGGGGATCACACCAGTCTTGACAGAAAATGTCTGAAATAGATGTTTGGTCGCTATGGAAAACAGCAAAACCATTCCGACTATTTGCACTTGCCAAACATACGCCGCAAATCCATGGAAACGTAGAAAGGGATCTTAGATGTGTCAGCCGTTTATCTGACCTGCCGAATCACCTTTGAACAGCACATCCCAGCACTGCTTTGAGGCTCTGTAATTGGTCTAGGACAGCAGCCTTACCCAGTTCTTAATCGCTTTAGTGTAGAAATCGATGTACATTTGATAACCACCAAAACTGATCAAAAGCTGTGTTACTTTTTAAAATCTTGTCCAATACCTAAGACGGTTTTGTACAGCTAATATGCACAAATTTCAATGTCAAAGAAGTTTAACACCCTATGCCTCAGATCAGTTGAAGAATGGCTTCAGTTTGATGTTAAACCTGTAGAAGACAACGGTGCGAACAGAAAACACATACGGACACGAGTGCACGCCAGAGAGAGAGAGAGAGAGAGAGAGAAGAGAGAAGAGAGAGAGAGAGAGAGAGAGAGAGAGAGAGAGAGAGAGAGAGAGAGAGAGAGAGAGAGAGAGAGAGAGCATACGGCTTTGTATGTAGACCTGAAAGATCAGAGCACCGGTAATTTTCAACCCTCTCCAGGAGACTATACGCCGTGACCTTTGCGCCAAATGTTCATACGAGACGATAAAAAGAAGTCCAGCTGTATGCTACACGCATATGTCGTACGTTAAAGAAACCACAGCAGTAAGGGAGTTTTTCTCAATAATATTCTCACACACACACACACACACACACCACACACACACACACACACACACACACACACACACACACACACACTTAAATCAACATAATTAAAACGCTGCAAGGAAAAGACATTATATGTCGCCTCATTCTTTGTCAAGTGGCTCTACAAGGGAGAAACAAAATATTCAACTTATAATTTAATTGATTGGCTAAAGAGGGAGCAACAAAGAAACAGGAAGACAGGTCCACAACCCTCAAGGAAGCCAAGACAATCATCAAAACCAGACAGCAGAGCAAGTGGTTGCAGGAGCGTCCACTTTTCAGTACCACCTGCTAACAAGATCAGAGCAGGTGGTCATCTTCAGGCTGCCGACAGGCCACAACCACCTGAACTATCACCTCTTTACCAAGTTCAGGATCGGTCAGTCAGACCAGTGCCCATGCCAGACCGGCAGTATGACAACAGCACATCGACTGCAGGATTGCCCGTTGCACGAAGCTCTGAGACAACAGATATGGACGGAGCAAACATTAGTGGAGAGGAAGCTCTACGGTGCCCTTGGGGACCTACAGCGCACGGCAGCATTCGTCAGAGGAGCTGGCGTTCCCATCTAGAATGTTCGAGAAGAAGTAATTTAATTGTAAGCACTGCATGTCCACACCAATATCCATCTAGATAAAACAGAAATAGCAACGTTTACGTTACGAAGTTTAAACAACCAAGCCTCCCATCTGTTACTCTCATTTTCTAATCAACTTCCTGTTCAGTACAAAGTAAGTTTTCTTGAAGGACTAGGGATCAGGCAGGGATTTTTTCTGTGTATATACTGCCATCTTTTCCCCTGTGTAACAGAAAACAGACATGTTCCCCTACTGGTGGGCATTACAATCTCAGTTCTCACACTCCAGCAGTCCTAATCACACACAGACAGATCTGTTCTGACCATGAAAAAAGGGCGCGAAAAAAAACAACAACCCAACCGGAACGAAATGTTCTATATTGGTTCCATGACGTCATCTCATTCTCTGCGCCAATCAAAATGCGTTTTCTGTTTTCAGATGCCTGGACCAAAACGGCAACAACCTATTCCACCTTATCAGGGTAGCCAAACCTGACTTCCCTGTCCACTGCGCAATGCTTGGTTCAGTGACGTCATCTCTCCTCTCTCTCTCTCTCTCTCTCTCTGTCTCTCTGCGCCAATCAGAATGCGTTCTGTCTGTAGTTCGGGGCCCGGATCTGATAAGGCCGTCGTAACACACGGCTGTTCATGTGGAAGGAACAGAACAGTACAAACTAGACCTCCACGCACGCTGGGGGGGAAAACCTGCTGTCCGCTCACAAGGTCAGCGACATGTGGATTGCCGGCCAGTCACGGGGCGCTGCACAGATAAGCGTGTGGGGCCTCCGCCTCTCCCCAAGGAACCAGCGACCACTGCCCTTATCTTGCTGCCTCGCTTCACTGCCCTCCTCTGTCCGGCACCAGTGGGAAACTGGAGGAACGGACGAGGGCGAGTTGGTGTCTGGCACTCGTTCTGAGGTCGCGGAAGGAAGACTGCCACTGCGGCTGCAGTTCCTGGGATAATTATGGTGATGATGATGATGGGAGAGCGGATAGAGAGGAAGGAAGACTGCCACTGCGGCTGCAGTTCCTGGGATAATTATGGTGATGATGATGATGGGAGAGCGGATAGAGAGGAAGGAAGACTGCCACTGCGGCTGCAGTTCCTGGGATAATGATGGTGATGATGATGATGGGGAGAGCGGATAGAGAGGAAGGAAGACTGCCACTGCGGCTGCAGTTCCTGGATAATTATGGTGATGATGATGATGGGAGAGCGGATAGAGAGGAAGGAAGACTACCACTGCGGCTGCAGTTCCTGGGATAATGATGGTGATGATGATGATGGGAGAGCGGATAGAGAGGAAGGAAGACTGCCACTGCGGCTGCAGTTCCTGGATAATTATGGTGATGATGATGATGGGAGAGCGGATAGAGAGGAAGGAAGACTGCCACTGTGGCTGCAGTTCCTGGATAATGATGGTGATGATGATGATGGGAGAGCGGATAGAGAGGAAGGAAGACTACCACTGCGGCTGCAGTTCCTGGGATAATTATGGTGATGATGATGATGGAGAGCGGATAGAGAGGAAGGAAGACTGCCACTGCGGCTGCAGTTCTGGGATAATTATGGTGATGATGATGATGGGAGAGCGGATAGAGAGGAAGGAAGACTGCCACTGCGGTTGCAGTTCCTGGATAATGATGGTGATGATGATGATGGGAGAGCGGATAGAGAGGAGGAAGACTGCCACTGCGGCTGCAGTTCCTGGATAATTATGGTGATGATGATGATGGGAGAGCGGATAGAGAGGAAGGAAGACTGCCACTGCGGCTGCAGTTCCTGGATAATTATGGTGATGATGATGATGGGAGAGCGGATAGAGAGGAAGGAAGACTACCACTGCGGCTGCAGTTCCTGGATAATGATGGTGATGATGATGATGGGAGAGCGGATAGAGAGGAAGGAAGGAGGGAGAGCACGAGGGAGAGGAGGTCGCCTTTTTCTCGTGCGAGAGGGAAAGCGAAGGATACAGGGAATCGTGTGTGTGTGTGTGTGTGTGTGTGTGTGTGTGTGTGTGTGTGTGTGTGTGTGTGTGTGTGTGTGTGCGCGCGTGTGTGTGTGCGAGCGTGCGTGCGTGCGTGTGTGTCTGTGTTCGTGGTGTGTGTGTGTGTGTGTGTGTGTGTGTGTGTGTGTGTGTGTGTGTGTGTGTGTGTTGTGTGTGAGAGAGAGAGAGAGAGAGAGAGAGGAGAGAGAGAGAGAGAGAGGAGAGAGAGAGAGAGAGAGAGACGGAAAAGAACAAAAGAAGAGCATACCTCCACACCCGGACATAAAAAAACATTAAAAATGAAACAAAGTATTGGTTTTTGCTGAACGGGATTGCATAATATATACCGGCATGTTACCAAAGCAGCTTCAATGTCGGCGAAATGACCAAGGTCGCGGCACATCCCCATCAATGCTGCACGTGCAGACGACTGGCGCCGAGGGCTGGGCCCTCCGACCTGATTTGTCCCAGATCGCCGGGCGTGATGGGGGTGGGAGGGAGGGGGGTAGGAGGGGGTTGTGCAAATAACCAATCCTCTTGGAAAGTCCAGAACAATAACGGCTCTTTGTCTCTGTCCGTCTATCTACCTTTCTCAGTAACCACACACACACACACACACACACACACACACTCTCTCTCTCTCTCTCTCTCTCTCTCTCTCTCTCTCTCTCTCTCTCTCTCTCTCTCTCTCTCTCTCTCTACACACACACACACACACACACACACACACACACACACACACACACACACACACGCACAACTATTGGAACTTTCACTTCAGATCTGTTCAGTGAGTCAAAAGTTAACTTCAACGACATAAATCGACCTAAACTTCCCGCATCTCCCAGCCCGCCATGGGAACTTCAAAGAGCATCATTTGATATTAGCCATACGTCGATGAACAAAAGTGACAATGAAAACCTGATAGGCCAAATAGTAGAAGAGTATATTGAAAATTCGTATCCCTTTTATCTTAAAATTTATACAGATGGGTCTCTTTGGGATACCAAAGAAGCAGGTGCAGCATTTACAATTCCTTCATTGAAAATTGAAAAATCTTATTATCTTGGAAAAAAACAGATCTATTTTTACAGCAGAACTAACTGCCATTCTAATGGCTTTGTATTTTCTACTTGACTTTTCAAATCCAATATTCCAAGTCCTCTTTTGTGTCGATTCAAAATCGGTTTTATTCGCCCTAATTAAAACAAACCCTATAGTAAGACAAGATCTAATTACAGATATTAATCACCTAATACATTTCTTGATTATTAGGGGTACAAGAATTAGTTTCTGTTGGGTTCCTTCTCATTGTGGGATTCAGTTTAATGAGAGAGAGAGTAGACAGAGCAGCAAAACGGGGAGCGAAAAATACTAGCGGGTCGGAGGTTATCAGTATCCCATTGTCTATCCATGAGGGATACAGTCTTCTAGAAAATGCATGCTGGAAACATTTTAAGAAAAAACAACAAAATTCGGGATGTTCTCTTGATACACGCATAAACCAGCTATGAAACTTTGACACACTTCATTCTTTTTATCAATGTAGTTTGCTGTTTTCT
>CM031606.1:60174478-60184783 GCA_018398815.1 Conus ventricosus | reverse complement strand
AAAACTTGGCCTTTCCAATACCACACAAGATGAAACACATGTCAACTGAGATAAGACTTTGAGTCTCTTGGGGTCCCAGCGTATACTCTAGACATGTGTGCGCTGGTGTGTGTTCATCAGTTGGGTGATGCCAGCATGTTAATTAGTGTCCATGGACATTATGAGTGTGCAAGCGTTGGTGTGTGAGTGTGTGTGGGAGAGAGTGGGTGAGTGAGTGAGTGTGTGTTGTTGTGGTGTGTGTGTGGTGTGTGTTGTGTGTGTGTGTGTGTGTGTGTGTGTTGTGTGTGTGTGTGTTCATCAGTAGGGTAATGCCAGCGTGTTAAGGAGGGAGTCCACAGACGTGTGTGGAAACGTTGGTGTGTGCGTGTGTGTGTAGTGGTGTGTGTGTGTGTGTGTGTGTGTGTGTGTGTGCGTTGTGTGTGTGTGTTGTGTGTGTGATGTATGTGTGTGTTTGTGTGTGTGCGTGCGCGCGCACACGTGTGTGTGTGTGTGTGTGTGTGTGTGTGTGTGTGTGTGTGTGTTGTGTTGCGTGCGTGCGTGTGTGCATGTGTGTGTGTGTGTGTGTGTTGTGTGTGTGTGTGT
Organism: Conus ventricosus; assembly: GCA_018398815.1. Taxonomy (NCBI): domain Eukaryota; kingdom Metazoa; phylum Mollusca; class Gastropoda; order Neogastropoda; family Conidae; genus Conus; species Conus ventricosus. The sequence goes on along the minus strand of CM031606.1, from coordinate 60,184,201 downwards.
GTGTGTGGTGTGTGTGTGTGTGTGTGTGTGAGGATGTTGTTTGAGGGGAGGAGTTGTTGTTCTTATTGTTGTGTGTATGTGTGTGTGCGCGCGAGTGTGCGCGGCGCTTATATGCTGTATTTAATGGTCTTGTCTTGTTCCCAAGTCATCTTCTGAACACTCACGCACGCAGTCACCACACACACACACACACACACACACACAAAAGATGAAACACAGAAATAAAAAAATGTGTGGGGGACGTAAAGAACAAATTCCCCAAATCCAGGGTAGTAATAAGTCAGGTTGCCCCTGTGAGGAACAAAACGTTAGACATCAAGAGGGAACTTTTCAACGCCATGACGAAGTCAAAATGGCCGGTGAGAAAGATATCAGCTACGTTGTCTACAACCATCTTCAAGCCTCTGACAAATCAATTTTGACCCCTGACTGCATCCACCCCACTGCAAAAGGAGCCAGCGTTATTGCAAGGACTCTGGGTCGACATCTTAATGCATTGTTTTGGGAAAAACCAAGAGAAGACGAGTCACCCCCTTCATCACCATGCTGGTTTCTACCTTCCACACTTCATACCTCCATGGCTGTTCTAGACTGCAACGACCTCAGCGATGTCCTTCTTCCTGCAGGGCATCTGATAGCACAACTACTTGGGCTTCTACAACATCAACGTGCTTTATTTTGTATCCGTCACGGTGCTACCTGTTCAATTGCTTTATCTCAAAGTCACAACAAATTGTTTTGAAAAGCATTGATTTTTAAATAGTTTTGAATGAACTTAGCTAACAATTCTTGAACATTTTACAATGGAACTGCAGATCAATTGTGAAAAACTTACTTCAGTTAGAAAATCACATCTATTCTAATAACTATTGCTTCTGGCCTTACAATCCTTAAATGCTGAACCTTTTAAGTTGCCTAATTTCGTGGTTTTTATTATCCACCTTTATATGACTGCAGTGTGTCATACAAAACGGGTTCAAACTGCAATTTATGTCAGATCAGACTTGAATTACAGTCCTCTAAAGTTATTATTCAACCATTTAACTAGTGTCATTGAAAACTTTTTCGCTACTTCCATATCGTTAAAGGTGAACAAAGATTTCAGTGTAAACATACTTTCTGTTTTACTATCCAAATGGGCCAAATGCTGACAATACAGATTGGATAAAACATCTTCCTAAATGAATAAGAAATGGTATAATTTTGGGTGATTTCAATGCGCATTCTCCATTTTGGGAACCTGATGCTGTGTTATAACTTGCAATCGATTTGTAGAAAATATTGTTGATTCCAATTTAGTATTAATGAATGACGCAGTATAACAAGAGTGCCTGATATATCAACGCATAGACCGACCTCCATCGATCTCACATTAATTTCTCCTGATTTGGCCATCAATGCTACTTGGACAACAGAAGATGATTCGTTAGGGAGTGATCATTTTTCCTATTGTTGTGAAAAATACACGAGCAAATAGTTGACGAAGAAGCAGAAGTTGAAGATAAAATACCAAAGTTTTTATATAATAATCAGATTGGAATTTATAGAGTCAACCTTCTATCTATAGATCGCAGCAATATTGAACACGAAGATATTGAAGTCTTTTATAACAACTTTAGAAAAGCTATTATATCTGCAGCTGAGAAAGCAATGCCAAAGTGCAAATCTTCTATAGATAAAAAATATAGAGGAAATAGTTGGTGGAATGAAGAATGTGCAGAAGCCGTATCTAATAAAAGAAAAACGTACAAAACGTGGCTCAAAGATAGAAACTGATGAAAATTTATTGAAATGAAACGTGCAAAAAGCCACAGTAACAGGGTTGTCGCAAAGCAAAACGTCTCTATTTCAATCATTTTTGTCATTCAGAAATATCTTCATCTAAGGACATGCACAGAGTATGGAAAAAGGTAAAGGAATTAAAAAACAAGTATTATCTACCTTCATATCCTATTAATTAGAAAATAATACTATTCAACATCATCAGAGAAAGCTGAAGCATTGTACAAGCTTTTTCAAAAAATAACTCATCAACTAGACTACATACAGATACCAAAAAATGCAGAGAACTAGAGGAGAAAAAGGATACTTATTATGATCCCACACCGGATCCATACCATTTACTTAAATGCATCTATAACATTTGAAGAATTTAAAGAGCACTAATGTCATTCTCCTCGAATAAGACAGCTGTTGGATTAGATGGAATTTCATATCAATTGCTATGCCACTTACCTTTGTGCTGGAAGCAATTACTTCACTCTTTTACCAAAAATGTGGTTAAATGGAACTCTTCCTACTTTCTGAAGAGGATAGTTGTAATACCGGTTCCAAAACAAGGTAAACCTAGGTCTGCAATTGATAGTTTACCGACCTATAGCATTAACATCTCAAGTTGGAAAAATATTAGAAAAGATAGTTGAAAAACGCGTTTTACATTATTGCGAAAGAATAACATAATTCCCAACAATCAAGCAGGTTTCAGAAAGGGTAGAAGTACAATCGATCACCTTGTAAAACTTGCAAGTCATGTTAAAAAACAATTTGCTCGTAGAAAAAGTACACTTGCTACTTTCTTTTGACATCAGAAAAAGCATATGATAGTGTGTGGCATTCTCGTTTACTTTATAAGTTGAAAAATATTGGGATTAATGGTGCAATGTATCAATTCATAAAATCTTTCTTATCTGAGAGATCAGTTTGTACTAGGGTTGGTAACTGTTACTCTTCATTTTAAAGATATTGACATGGCATCCCTCAGGGCTCCATTATTGCACCTATTCTATTTACAATTCTCATTCACGATCTTCCTAAAATACTATCTAAAAATATGCATGTAGTGCATATGCCGATGATATTGCAATGTGGATGAACACAAACATTAAAAAACAGACAAATAAGAGAACCATGTTATACATACAAAAACTATATCAAATTGAAATTGACAAACTAAATAAATATATGAATGAAAATGGACTAGAACTATCAGGAGAAAAGACACAATTAATGTTATTAACAATGGTAAAAATCCAAAAGTTTTGCCGCAACTTGTGCTGGAAAATAAAACTCTTCAATATTCCAATAATGTTAAATTTTTAGGTGTTCATTTCACTCCAAATTAAACTGGAGATTCCATATTGAATATCTTATAAACAATGCCAGACAAAGGCTATCTTTACTAAAAATAATCAGTGCACAATCTTGGGGTCAAGATATCCAAACTCTTGTGCATCTTTCTATTAGTCTGGTTCGATCAAAATTGACTTACGGACAGGAAGTATATTTTTCAGCTTCTCAACATTACTTAAGCGGTTACAAAGTATAGACAGTAAAGCTATTAAAATAGCCCTTGGTGTTCCAGCGCATTCTAATACTTTTAAACATATAAAGAAGCTAATCTCTTGTCACTTGTTGATCAACGCAAACTAGCAACAGCCAAATATGTAGCCAGAAGTCTTTCTGTATCAAATTCAGTAACAAATGAAATATTTCTTGATTCCAAATCGGATTTTCCTAAAAGGGCACAGAATATTTCTTACCTGCAGGCCCATTCGAAATATACTGATGATTTATTTAGAAAATGTGACATCGATATACATCCATTTCAAAGCCTCCAACTATGCCCACGGTTCCTCAATGGGAGCATATTTCTCCAAATTTTGATATAGATTACACTACTTTAAAAAAAGAAGATAATATCAATTTGATATCAATAGAAGCAAAAGAACATCTTGAAAACACATATCCACATCATCTTAAAATCTACACGGATGGTTCAGTTTTAGAATCTATACAGGAGCTGGATTTGTAATTCCCGATTTAAAATGTAAGAAATCATTTTGTTTAGGAAGGAACTTTTCAGTTTCACTGCTGAACTATACGCAATCCTTATGGCCTTATCTTGGATATCTGATCTTAATGTGGCAATTTACAGCATTTTAATCTGTGTTGACTCTAAATCTGTACTTTGTAGCTTACGAAATTGGGATGCAAATGTAAGGAAAGACCTAAATTTTGATATAAAATTTATGATACATTCCGTTATGGCGAAAGGAACTTTTGTAGAGTTTGCTGGATCCCATCCCATTGTGGTATCTATGGAAATGAAATAGCTGATAAATAGCAAAAGAGGGTGCTCTTAGAAAAAATCCAGATAGTAAATAAAATTGGATAAACATGAAATCAGTTCTCTATTAGAAAATTGTATGAATAATGAAAAACTTCCTGCAAAAAGGAAAGCGTTATTATGTCAAAGATCGTTGTCCAGTATAATTTATAAAATGCGTTTAAACTCGTGGAAAACCAAATTTCTAAGGATGTAGATTGCGCTTGTGGTCTCCCATTATCTATTCAACATATTCTTTTTGAATGTCCAGTTCTAACATCTTTATATAATATTCTAAACATAGATATTGCTTCATTAGGGGCTTTACATGAAATTCTTTACAGCCCCAAAATGATTGATATAGCAAAGGCTATATCGTGTTCTGTTATTATTCATTTGCTGTAATTGATTTATCAGTTATAATTATTGTTTGGTCGTTAATAGGCAAACTTTCATGTATTTTGTGTGTCTCTCTCTCTCACTCTCACTCTCACATACACACGGGTGCGCGCATGCATGCACGCACGCACATGCACACTCCGCGCTCACACACTCTCATATAACGCACTTACACACAAACACACATGTATATAATGTGGGTTTTATTTTTTTTTAATTTTTTTTATTTATTTTTTTTTTAAAAAGTCTAATATCACCATCGTTGTGAACAGACTCTAAATTAAATCAATCCAAAAAAAAATACACACACCACACACACACACACACACACACACACACCACACACACACACACACACACACACACATACACACACATACACACACACACATACACACGCTCGCGCGCGCGCGTACGCACTCACACAGACACACACACACACACACACACACACACACACACACACACACACACACACACACACACACACACACACACACACACACACATGCGAACGTGTGCGTGTGCGTTCGCTCGCTCTTACTCACACACATATACATATGCGTGCATGAACACGTCCACACGGCACACGCGCGCACACACACGCATGCACATAAGCGCAGAAATGCACACACACACACACACACACACACACACACACACACACACACACACACACACACACCACACACACACACACGCGCGCGCGCGCGCACACACACACGCACATGCATCACACGCCCACATACAAAGACACACACATACACACAGATATGTACACATATAGCCTATATGCAGATTCGTGTGCTCACACAAACCCACAAATTACACACACACACACACACACACACACACACACACACACACACACACACACACACACACACACACACACACACATATATATAGAATAAATATATATATATATATATATATATATATTAATATATATAATATATTATATAATATATATATATATATATATGCACACGCACTTCTGCACACGCACACACGCGCGCACATACATGCAGGCACACACACACACACACACACACACACCACACACACACACACACACACACACACACACACACACACCCCACACACACCACACCACACACGTGCACAGACACACACGTACACACACACAAACAAACGCGCACACATGCCTGCGCACCGACGCGCGCACACACACACACACACAACACACACACACACACACACACACACACACACACACACACCACACACACACACACACACACATGCGCCCGCGCACACACATGGGCCCATGCCCACACATCATACACACACGTGTACATCCACTACACACACAAAAAGGGGGAAAAAAAATGGTAGGTAGGCACTCAAGATCTGACCAGTGCGTTGGGCTAATGCGTAGGTCAGACATCTGCGAGGTCGTACCCACGAGACCCTTCTTCAACAGTCTCATCTTTGTTTTTAATTCATTTATCCATCAGCTTCAAATCATGAGTAGTGTGGTCTAAAAACTTAGCGGATGTGGTGTAGCGTATATGGACGAGTCCGCACGCAGTGAAGCCTCTTTGATGAAATTGAAACTGAAACTGTAAAGATTCCACTATTTCCCTTTGGGCATACAAGTCCCTTTTTGCTGATCTGTGTTCCAAGTTTCCATCCTTCAAAAGAATGTTCACTGACGGTTCCAGATCTGAGGAGGGAGTTGCTTCTGCTGTGTTTTTGTGCAACAGATCCCCTCTGAGATGTACCGAACACATTCCCACCGACAGCTTCATTTACACTGCTGAGCTGACAGCCTTGGTCCTGGCTCTTAAAATGGTCTGTAAATCGAAACATAAAAATTTCTTCCTTTCATCAGACTCCCTCTCTGCTTCGGAAGCCATTGTCGGCCGTAATCTCAAGCACCCTAAGCTGCTGGAAGTTTTTGAACTGTACATCTCTCTGAAATCAGATGGATACAACATAGTTTTGGGCATTCGAGGCAACGAGGTGTTTGATCAACTTACCACGAGTGCCACAAAGGAAAAGTTGAGCAGGTCGTCTATCCCTCGCACTGATCTGAAACCCAAAACGCAGGCTTATGTCAAAGACCTCTCGCAAGAGGAATGGAATTCGCAGACCAATAACAAATTGTACAAAATCCGTCCAAACTTGAAAGAGTTTTTTACCATTTTCCCCAAAGGTGACCGTAAAGACGAAAATCTTGTGCCGTTTGCATACAGGCCACTCGTTTTTACACGCATTCTTATCTTTTAAAAGATGAAGAAGCTCCGTGGTACATTCCATGTCATGTTCCACTCACAGCGAGACATATTTTATTGAATGTGGGGACTTGCACGATGCGAGACATAAACACTTTACAGCAGACTCCATGAAAACTTTGTTCAGAGATGCCCCACCTGACGTGATCTTTGAATTTAAGAAAGAGATCAACATTTTTCATCTGATCTAAGATTTTACGGAAGAAGGATTTTTTAACAAAGTTTCTGGTGCGTTTTTAGAAGGTGTATTTTAAAGGATATGTGAATGGTGATTTTTTATGACTTGTGAGTTAACTTCAACGTGGTGACAGCCCTGATATGGCCCTTTGCGATCGGCTGCGCTATAGGAAAACATTACCTTACGAGAGGTCTCTTATTTGAAAGTGAATGTTCAGAGCTCAGTCTGTGTTGTCTAAATGATAGATCTTCAACATACCTCTATTCTTCCACCGGTACGTTATATGCTCAGGGTCTGTATGGAAATGGCCACTTTTCAATTGTCCTGAAATGCAGTACTAAAGAAAGCAAAAGTTTACCTGAAGACCATAATATCCAAAAGCCAACTGGGGCCTGTTTGCAGTACCTATCCGGAAAAAAAAAATTAACCAAGGAGAAATTTTGCAAAGTCTGGACCCTGCCAAAAGTATGAATGACATACTCTTCAAATGTGCCAGAGACAACATTCCAAAATCATCTGACAAACTACAAATGCATAAGAAAACCCTGGCTGCACTCTGAATGCCAACACATTACAGTGAACACAATATATTTCTCATGAAACCATCAGTGCCCAACACTCGAGCCCATTAAAGACTATGAGCCAAGTCAAGACATATTTCAAGTTTGAAAACGTCAGTCTTGGAGAGACTTCTGCTCTAAACTGTCTTCAAAATATCCAGTAGAAAAGTCTTGAAAATTATCAAGAAAGACAGGGGAAAATACTAATGTGTTCATTCATCACCTGAAACTTGAAGACGCCTTGATAACATCCATTGCTAACTTCTGAAATATCTTTAGAAAGCTGTCTACAAAACCGTTCTAAAAGTCTACAATCATATCTGCACCACAGACTATTTTCCATCCCCCCCCCCCTTCCCCTATTCCTAAGCCTGCAAAAGACTTGACGAATCCTTCGAAATATTGTCCAACAGCTTTGACCAGCTGACTCTATAAATTAATGGAAAAGATGGTCAGCTCTCGTCTGATATGGAAACTGAAAACCAGTGACCTTTTAGCCAAAGAACAATGCGGTTTCCAGAAGTACCAATGACAATTTGACTATGTAGACCGTCTTGAAACCAAGATATGCAACGACATGTGGTTGCTATCTTTTTTTTTATCTGGGAAGGCTTCCCAAATGCTAATGGAAATCTGGAATTCTTACAGATCTTCATTAATGTAGGTTTTCGACTCATCTTCCTGCTTTATAAACAATTTTCTGCTTGATCTGCAGCTCCAAGTCCGTGTTGACATCATGCTGTCTGACTCCATGAGCAGGAGTTGGGTGTACCCCAGGGGAACATCCTTTATACCGCTCTCCCTAGTATGAACATTCGTGAGATTGTCAGTTCTGTAAACCAGGGTTCCGAGTCCTCTGTGTTTTTGATGACTTCGTACTCTACGCAGTTGGAATCATCAATGCCAGCGTACAACGTCGACTACAATTTTGTGTGCATAAGATCTGATCGTGAACCGAGGATAATGAGTTTACTTTTTAAGCACCAAATATATATATATATACATTTTCACAACTTTTGACGGCATTTTGTTGACCTTGGAATTCGTCTGGATAAACCCACCATACCAGCTGTGAAAGAAGCCAGGTTTATTCTCGATTAAATACTGAACTTCAAAAGCCACATCCGGCTCTTGAAAACTTCTTGTCAGGAAGCAAGGAACATTTTTAGAGTTGTGCGCCCACGGATTGGAAAGCTGATAAGAAAACTCTGCTTCATTTTTACAGGGCTCATCTAATCTGCTCCAAATTGGGCCATGGCTGTGTGGTGTATGGTTCCCCTAAATATTCATACTTGAAAACCCTAGATCCCCTCCATCATCAAGAGCTTTGGCTCCGAGTGTATTCACATCATCCCAGTTAAAAGTCTGCATGCTAATAAGGCATGAGAACTATCCCTCTCCAACTATGGGCTGAAACTTACTTTGAGCTTCTGTTTAAATCTCTTTTATGAGCCTCTAAATCCTGCTCAAGACTGTGTGTTTGACCGAAGTTCCTGAGGAAATTTGAAGACCGCCTTTATACCACTCCACCCATGTGCTTCGTATTCTTCCCCATTTGAACAGTGCACACATAGACCTAGGAGTTTGTGTGTTATTCATCCAAGTTTCCTGATGACCACTCATGGACTTTCCTAGCCCGTAGATCCGACTTGATCTGGCCTCGTATTGAAAAGACTCCGCCACCTATTTGGCTTACGAGCAATTTTTGCTGAACTTTTGTTCAAATGTCCATCCTTCACAAGAATTTTACTGATGGCTCCAAATCTGACGAGGGCGTTGTCTGTCTCTACTGTGTTTTTCCCCAACCGCTCCTCTCATAGCTGTTCTAAACACATTCCCACAGACAGCTACATCTACAGTGCTGAGCTTACAACATTCGTTCTGGCTCTGGAAATGGTATCTAAATCAAAAAAACAGATTTTCCTCATTCATTTAGACTTCTCTCATCTTTGGAGGCCATGATAGGCCGTAACCTTGAGCACCCTCAGCTGCTGAAATTGTTTGAACAATTCACCCGCTCCGAAATCTGGTCGATACAATTTCATTTTTGCTTGAGTTCCCAGTCATGCGGGCATTCGAAGCAATGAGGGGGTTGATCAAATTGCTGCGCTTACGCGCTTGCCCAGATGTGTGCATGCAGAAAATGCTCACACAATGCCACAGATCACACACACACACACACACACACAAACAAAACACACACACACACACACACACACA
>CM031606.1:60156978-60169478 GCA_018398815.1 Conus ventricosus | reverse complement strand
GCCCTTCACTCTTGCATTATACACGGAATGGCTGGGGAGGTTGAAGTGCTTGGCTACTGGTTTGTCCCTGTTGTATTTGATGTCAGCGAGGTGTTCCTTGAATCTGACAGTCAAAGTGCGTCCAGTCTCGCCGATGTAAAGTTTAGAACAAACGGTGCAGTGGATGATGTAGACCAAGTTAGTGGTTTGGCAGTTGAAGGAATTTGGAGACAGTCATGCGTGAACTGGGTCCTTTCACTTCAATGGCAGTGCAGATGAAGGGGCAGGTCTTGCAGTTGGGCAGATTGCATGAGCTTGTGCCTACAGAAGATTGACGTCTGTGAGGCTGGAGACTGGAACGCACAAGCAAGTCACGGATATTCTTGTCCCGTTTGTAGGCAACTAGAGGGGGCTGGGGAAAAAATTCTAGCTGAGTGGGCACAAGACTGAAGGATGTTCCAGTTGGTTTGGAGAATTTTGCGCACCTGGTGGGTAGAAGGGTGGTAGAGCAGGCTGACAACAGGTCTGTCTCTGGTTGATTCCTGGGGTTTGGGTTCCAGAGCTTGTGGACGGCGATGAGTTGGACTTTCTGGAGAGCACGATCGATGATGTCTTCGGGGTAGTGGCGATCAAGGAAGAACTGTTTCATTTCAAGGGCTTTTACGTTAAAGACAGAGTTCTCAGAGCAAAGTCTGCGGAGCCTCAAGAACTGAGAATAGGGTATGCTGGTTTTGGTACTGGGATGATGTGACGATCTGTAGTCGAGATAAGAGTGGAGTCCGTAGGTTTGTAGTGGATGGAGGTGGAGAGTCCACTATCAGTGATGGAGAGATTTATGTCAGAAAAGTGATGCACTTGTCAGATATTGCGTAAGTGAACTTGATAGCTGGATGAAAGTTCTGGACTGCTGTGATGAAGACATGGAGACATTTGATGGGCATGGAGGTTAGCACCAAGTCCGTCATCGATGTAACGTTTATAGAATTCAGGATAGAACCATGGTATTGTTGCAGGAAGTTGTGTTCAAAGTACCCATGAAAAGGCATGCGTAGCTGGGGCCCATTTTGGTACCCATGGCGACACCACTGATTTGTTTGAAAGTGTCGCCAAGGAAGGTAAAGGTGTTGTTGGTGAGGACAAGTTCCGCAAGGCGAATGAGAGTGGTAGTTGCAGGGGAAGGGTCTGTTCTTTGGTTGAGAAAAAATGACAGGGCTTGCAGTCCATCTGCATGGGGAATACTAGTATACAGAGATGTCACGTCGAGTGTGAATAGATATTTGGCTGAAACTTCAGGTTGGGGTGGAGGTCATTAATGAGACTGAGAGCATGAGTGGTGTCCTTGATGAAACGTGGGAGGTCTTGAACGAGGGGTTGGAGGATGGAGTCGAAAAAGTTTCTGTACAAATGAGTATCCCTAAATTCAGATACAGATTTTGCTAAAAGAGCAAAAGACATAAAATCAGCAAAATCTATTCAGTCATACACATCTACTCTTCTGAAAAAAACCAACATTAACCAAAGCAAAAATAACTGTCAATCCGTCCTTTCCACCCACTCCCAAATGGGAACAAACCAAAGCAAATTTTGACACAAATTATACTGAACTGAACAAAAACGATCCACCATATCTTTTAAAAATTATGTAAATTCTCATTTGGAAAATCAATATAAGGATCATCTGCAAATTTTTACAGATGGTTCAGTGTTTAGATGACCATCGAGCAGGAGCAGCTTTTATAATACCAAAATCAAAAGTGGAGGAATTTATATTATCTTGGCAAACACTTGTCAATATTTACTGCAGAATTAGTTGCTATTCTAATGTCCCTGAAGTATGTTTTAAAGTCTTCCATAGAAAATTGTCAACTTTTATTGTGCAGTGATTCAAAGTCAGCCCTTTCTGCCTTACAGTCTCTAAATCCAAAGATCCGCTGTGAGACTATTACAGAAATTAATTATGTGACACATCTCCTATCGATGAAAAGAATAAATGTGACTTTCTGTTGGGTGCCCTCACACTGTGGAATTTCCACAAATGAGAAAGTTGACCAAGCTGCTCGGAGAGCAGCTCGCAACATTGATGGAACGACTTCTCTGAACATTCCACTAGACTATCAGAATGTTATACTTTAATTACTAGAGTATCCTTTAACAGTTTCAAGAGGTTATTGGAAGACACACATAGCCAATATTATCACAACTGTATACAACCAAATCCCGACATCCAGCCAAGACTCAATTAGACAAATTTGAAAATACGACATCTAGAGAGGTAGCAACTTTAATTCATAGGATGCGTTTAAATTCTCTCCGAACCAAATACAGTAAAAATGTTACATGCATGTGTGGGGAAACTCTTTCTGTACGTCACCTGCTACTAGATTGTCCAGGAGTAAAGAATACAGTGCTCAAAACTGGTTCTAATATTTCACATAATAGATCGACTCCACTGACTTTACCAAAAATATTAAATAATTATGCTTTACTTTGTTCGTTATGCCCCCATCTACTACGTAGTCCAGTAGGAATTTATCTTTAACTTTCAACAACCCCTCATACACAAAAAGAAATTACACACACACACACACACACACACACACACACACACACACACACACAACACACACACACACACACACACACACACACACACACACACAAGCGCACACGCACACTCACTCATCCAAATACACAGGCGCGCACGAGTGCGCTCTCTCTCTCTCTCTCTCTCTCTCTCTCTCTCTCTCTCTCTCTCTCTCTCTCTCTCTCTCTCTCTCTCTCTCTCTCTCTCACACACCGTCTGAAATCACCTTGTGTGGGAAGACGTTAAACTGAAGAACAACAACAACACACACACACACACGATCAACCAACTAAGAGAGTGAATGATGTTTGAAACCGACTTTCCACAACATTTCAGCCATTCCAAAGAATCTGACCAACGTGGCCCTGAAGAAAGACGCCTGGATGAGCTCAACATATTATTCAATTGTGGGTCCCGTCACCAACGGCAACGACGGTAATCTGCAAAACAACGAGCCGAAACAGTGTGTCCGCACGGTTGAGAAAATTTACGACAAAATGCCGAGTCGATGGTGGCGTGTGGACCTGGGTGGCATGTACAGGATCTGGTACATCAGAATTACAAACAGGGCAGATTGCTGCGGTGAGTGATTTGTTTTCCTTCGCTCTTCTTCTCTCGGTGTGTGTGTGTGTGTGTGTGTGTGGTGTGTGTGTGTGTGTGTGTGTGTGTGTGTGTGTGTGTGTGTGTGAGTGTGTGTGTGCGCGCGTGCGCGCGTGTGTGTGTCTGTGTGTGTCTGTGTGTGTCTGTGTTTGCGTGCGTGCGTGCGTGTGTGTGTATGCACGCGTGCGCGTACGCATGTGTGTGTGTGTGTGTGTGTGTCAAGACCGACCCCTGGAGGTCTGCCCTGACAGGATCGGTCTAGATGGGAGTGAAGGGAGTGACTGACCTCACACGCCCCGCAAGAGCCCACACAAGAAAAATTACGATACAACACCCCATTTATTCACATCAACACACACAGTCACAAATAAATATTTCAACACACGCACTATGCACAATCACAATCAAGCATTCCAAACACACACAACATGCACAATCACCACCAAGCATTTCAATACACGACATACACAATCACAATCATAAATAAATAATTCCAGCACCCATCCCTTTCTCACGTCATGTAATGCCCCCACACCCCTGCCTTCCCAAAGTCCACCGGGAGCACCCTGTCGCACTAGGTGCTCCAAACCGGGTCGGTTCTTGAAGAGAGTCGCTCAAGGCCGACACCCTTGACGCACACAAACAGACGGTGGAGAGCGCGTCCCGGGGGACGGGGCGTTGTTGCTGGAGGTCCTGGACGGGGATCAGGACCGTCCAGCCAAGTCCACAGGCTTTTCCACCAGTACGTGGCCTCAACCAGTGCGTGGTCCCAACCAGTGCGTGGCCCCAACCAGTGCGTGGTCCCAACCAGTGCGTGACCCCAACCAGTGCGTGGTCTCAACCAGTGCGTGGCCCCAACCAGTGCGTGGCCCCAACCAGTGCGTGGCCCCAACCAGTGCGTGCTCCGGGTTGAAGCTTCCGGGAGGAGGGAAAAGGTAACTGGGAGGAAAGTAGAAAGACGGGTACTGGAACCCCGCAGTCAGTACAGTCTGACCATGCCGTTAAACCCTAACAGCCACTCGCATGATGGGCGAGGGTGAGGTCTACTAAACACACCAACAACACCAGCTCAACACAGTCCCGAGCATAACACAGCAAACCAACGAAATCAGGAATATTCGTTAAAGTCTTCTCATACGAAGCAGGTAAGAGACCATTAAATTAACAGGCTATAAAACAAATATGAATTATCTTCATCCTTCTCTCACTCACGTTTAACATTTTCCTTTCTTAGGAATTGAACTAATAAAGCAACCATGGCTTTACATTTGCCACCACATTTGCAAATAATAATAATTCAATGGCACAATTATCCCACATTTTATGGCAACATTTCAAAATAACACAAATTTCCCACCACGCATCCAAACGACTAATCATGCGTACGCATGCTCGCGAACATAAAACTCGTTTTCCTTGCACACACAAACAGACGGTGGCCGAAGAATGTGAGCCCGGCAATTGTGACAGGGGCGGACGAGCGAGACAAGCAAGTACCAACCCTGAATCACCAGGTTCTCTCCCATCCCGCCGACTACCGCATCACCAAATGCATAAAAAGGAGAAAGACTTTTAAGATATAATTTTGACTGGCCAGGTTAAAGATTGAATTAACCAGAAAAGTGGTCTCAAACAATATTTCTTTTTAATTTAAAAATTGCAGACAAAACAGGGAAAGTCGTGAAATGTGATAACCTGCACATTGTTTTGGAAATAAAATAATACGTTACTAAAAAATAATGTCGCGTGGGCCAGAAGAATCAGGAGTTACATTAGCGCCTGTAAGGTGTATAACCTTAGAATTAAAAGACCTTGCAGATGTTGCGGACTTTGAACAGAACGGTGAGATAGGATGAGGTGAACACTGTTAACCGGATGTGTCGGACGTCTTTTTGACAGCTGTGCACTTGATTAACTTATTTCAGTTAATTAAGCCAACGATCGGACACCAAGAATGCCACGAAGTTAACAGTGTATCTACTGCCACCTCCATCCGAGTTTTTGGAACTTTTGGTCAGCGTGATGTGGAGAAATCGGCGCTGAAATGACTGTCCGTGATGTTGACAGCGTGCAATGTTATGGTCCGCCATAAGAAGAGAAAGCAGCGTACGCAGACTGGCGCAGGTTCAGGCTCTAGTTCCTCCAACAACTCGAGTGTTGATAGTGGCAAAGACACCCCCAAAAAACAGAAGGTGGAAACAAGTACTCCATTATCCGGGCCAGTGAAAGAGACTCTTTCGAAATTTGTTTTTCAACCGCGAGGAGAACAAGATGGAGGATAAGGGGAACGACTCTCTCCCAAGCCAGTCAAACGAGTTGGACGTTGTCTTCTCCCCTACTCGCGATTCTCACCGGCAAGAGGAACCCAGCGCTGTACGAATGCCGATCTGATGGCAAAACTCTGCGCTAATGGAGCTGAACTTGCCAAGCTGGCTCATACGGTGGAGGAGCTGGGGGCCCTGCCCTGTTCTCAGTCCAGACTGAGAACGAGAAGCTTCGTCGAGAGCTGACCGACGCCCGGAAGCGAGAGCAGCAGACGGCCACCAGCTAGCTGAAGTACGGCACCTTGCAGAGCTGGCCGATCGTCGTTCCGAGGACGTTTCCGCATACGTACGGAGGAACAACCTGCGCATCTACGGGTGCGGGAAGGGGAGAGCGGGGCCGTCGAGACGGGGGTACAGTGCGAGGAGAAGGTGCTTTCTCTGTTCAACCGGAAGCTGAACATCGAGGTGAAGAGAGAAGACTTTGAGGCTGTGCATAGGGTCGGATACAAGCAGGGTTCCAGTGCTTCCAAAAACTCTTGCCGCGGGATTATTGTTCGGTTTGTTTCCCGTCGGATTAGGGACTCTGTGCTCTACGCGCGCAAGAAGTTGAAAGGAACCGGGGTCACTATGGTGGAAGATCTGACCCACGGGCCTATCAGCTGCTATGTTCAGTGCGGAACGAGAGGGACATTTGCCAGCAGGCGTGGACGAAGAACGGTGCAGTGGTGGTGAAGACTGTGACCGGACGAATCTCGACTGTGAAATCTCTTGCCGAATTCAGGCAACTGCTTAGATTGTTTTCTTTCTTCTTTTATGTGTCACGCCGTCACTTTCACTTTGCTTTGGCATTGTGTCGCCGGCTCGAACTGTAAGTAGACCAAATTAATTTAACCAGCGTGTGATTGTTTTCTGTTCAAATCGTAAGTGTGAAGGCTTGAGAATTGTTTGAAATTTAGAAGCTACTTGATGTAATTTGTTATCTGTGCGTTTTCTTGTAAATACCTTGGCGTTCCCCCCCCCCCCCTGACTTTGTTTGTTTACATCTGGGGGTGAAGGTCCTTTGGGATTGGCAAGTCAGGGGAGCAGTCCTTGCGTCGAGGGTAGTTGGGGGCAAGGAAGGGAAAGAAAACACAGCCTTGTGGCACAATTCTTTTTTTCTTTCTATTTTTTTCTTTCTTTTTTTTTCTCTCTCCGTATGTTAGTATTTGGTCTTTACTCACAGATAATGTGATTGTATGAAGGGATAGTAAATATTGATCACGTGTTAGACAGTCATAGAAGATGATTTTTGATATGAGCTGTTCGAGGGCGGTTTTTTGTCATCGCGCTAGCTATTGTAGTAGTGGTTCTAGTAGTAGTAGGCTTCAATGCTTGTTGGAGTTGGGCGGTGGGCCCTTATATAACAGGTTGGTGTGTGTGTGTATGTGCAGTTTTATGTCATTGCTTTGTAAGTTGGTCCTTATGTTGTACATTACCTTTCATTTTCTTCGTATCAATGTGGCAGGCTTGTGTGTGAGAGTGAGATTGTAACTGGGTCATGTAGGCCTACACTTTATTTGAGCATTTATAGGATGTTGATACTAATGATGGTTGTGAAAACTTGCTTATTATTCATTGGAAGGTTGAGGCCGAGGTAGCTTCTGTAAAACTTTGGGGATGTGTGACATCACTGTATTTCAAAGGGTGTATCTTAAGTGTTAGCGCCATTTTTGGAGTTTTTTCTTACTTTTATTATCTGTTTACTACTTTAACCTTTCCTACCAAAACTCAAAATGGCACAGGATAGTTCATTTAAAATTTGTTCTTTGAATTGCAATGGTCTAAATAATAGTAAAAAAAGGAAAGATGTATTTGATTTTTTGAGAAAAAAGCAGCTCATGTTTATTGTCTTCAAGAGACACACTTAAAGGAAGACACTGAGAATTTTATCCGACCCAGCTGGGGATATAATGTATGGCTGTGTGGTACAGAATCTAACAAGAATGGTGTGGCTTTTCTTTTTAATAATAACTTTGAGTACAAGATACATGATGTTATAAGAGACAAGCATGGTTGTTACATTGCTATGAATGTTCAATTCTTAAAAAAAAGGTTTACTTTGGTGAACTTATACGGGCCTAGTGGGGGTTTGATACCCCCGAATTTTTCGTTAGTGTTTGTGAACTCATTGAGAGCTTTGGCAACCAACATGTAATTATAACTGGAGACTGGAATTGTGCCCTTAATTTAAAAATGGATGTTAGAAATTATACAAGCGTCACCAATCGGCCAAGAACCCGAGCAAAAATCAATGATATAATGACTAAATACAATCTATTCGATGTTTACAGAGAAATATACCCCGAAAAAAGAAACTATACATGGCGGAAATTTAACTCTTTTAAACAGGCAAGACTTGACTACTTTATGATCAGTGAAGAATTAATGATGGAAGTTAATGATGTTTGCATAGATCCGGATATCGATCCGATCATTCTCTTGTCACATTGCTTTTAAAAAAAGATAATTTCAAACGTGACAGACCTTTTTGGAAATTCAACAATAGTTTATTAAGAGATAAGCAATATGTTTCGGAAATTAGAGAGCTGATCTGCGATATCAAGAAACAGTATGCATCACCTGTATACAACTTAGATAATATGCATAAAATTAGTAATGAAAACCTCTCTTTTCAAATTGCAGATCAGCTCTTTTTTGAAACATTAATGCTTGAAATAGAGGCAAAACAATTTCTTATAGTACTTATAAGAAAAAAATGGATACTCAAAGAGAACATGACCTAGAAACAAAAATAAAAAACATCGAACAGAATTTACAAGAAGAAACTATTCCTCATTTGGAAAACTAAAAACAGAACTGCAAGAGATCAGGAATCACAGACTTGAAGGTATGGCAATGCGCTCAGGAGTTCGCTGGCTAAGTCAAGGGGAAAAAGTAAATAAATATTTTTGCAATCTTGAAAATCGAAATTTTCTTGATAAATCTATCCCGGTTTTGGAAAAAGACGATGGTTCAGTTATTTCTGAGCAAAAAACTATCCTCCTTGAGATAAAAAAATTTTATGAACAATTATACAGCTTTAGAGATGTAACTGATATGAATATTTCTGAAGAGCTTCCGATGCTCCAGTATTATCCGAGGAGGAGAGCTCCTCTTTAGAGGGATTGATTACTCTAGAAGAGGCAGCTACTGGCTCTGAAACAGATGAAAAATTTTAAGAGCCCTGGGCCCGATGGGTTTACAGTTGAATTTTTATAAGTTTTTCTTTGCAGATATTGGAACTTTCCTTGTACGTTCAATTAATGAAGGTTTTGCTAAAGGCCATTATCCACTACCAGCGACAGGGAACCATAATATGTATCCCCAAGGAAGGGAAGCCGAAAAGATTTGTGAAAAACTGGCGCCCCATCTCTTTGTTGAACACCACATATAAAGATAGCTTCTGCTTGTGTTGCCAGTCGATTGAAAAGTGTTCTTCCAACATTATACATGAGAGTCAAAGAGGTTTTTTGAAGGGCAGATTTATTGGAGAGAATATAAGGTTGATGTATGACTGTTATTGTACATGATAAGGAAAATATTCAGAATGCTCTTTTTAGTTGACTTTGAGAAGGCGTTCGATAGCGTCTCATGGTCATTCTTACATAACTGCCTTAAATTTTTCAAGTTGGACCCGACTTAATTAATTGGATAAGAACATTTTATTCACAAATTTCTACTTGTATTTCTGTAAATGGTCAGTAAATCCCCATGGTTTCCGATTGAGAGAGGGGTGAGACAGGGGGACCCATCATCCCCTTATCTATACCTAATTTGTGCTGAAGGTTCTGTCATTAATGATTCGCTCTAATGAGCATATTAAAGGAATTAAAGTTGTTAACAAGGAAACATTACTGTCACAATTTGCTGATGACACTAGTTTATGTCTAGATGGTTCGAGAAGATCTTTTAATGAGGCGGTTTCTGTCCTTCTAAATTTTTACACAAATTTCAGGTTGAAAATCAATTTTGACAAGTCACAAGTAGTTTGGTTGGGGAGCAGAAAGAAAGTGTGGAATTAGATTTATGAGGGACAAAAATTTTGTTTGGGATCCAGGTACTTTCAAAATTCTTGGTGTCAAATTCTCCACTAACACAAATAGTATTGTACAAATTAATTTTGAAGATAAACTTTTTTGAAATAAAAGAGTCCTAGCTTTTGGAAAAAAAGAAATATAACTCCTTTTGGAAAAAATAACTGTTATTAAAACTTTGGCATTTTCTAAAATTGTTCATTTATTGATTAACCTACCAGACCCCCAGAGGATTTTATTGTTGCTTTAGAAAAAGAATTGCATAGTTTCTTATGGAATGGTAAAAAAAGTAAAAAAAAAAAATCTGTTGTTCAAAAGCAGTACTGTGAAGGTGGATTAAAATGTTAAATGTAAAAATTTTATTTCTTCGATGAAGATAAGTTGGCTGAGAAGATTAATGTATGAGTCGGGTTGGCGAGAATTTACCATTAATATGTTCCCTAAGTTGGACAATATAAAAAACTTTGGTGTTGAATTTTCTAATGTTATTATGCAAGATGTCAATAACCATTCTGGAATGATGTGATGAAACACTACAAGAAACTGTGCGGAAAGTGCCGTCCGACTACAGTACATGATTTCATGTCAGAGTGTATTCATTACAATGTTAAAATTTTAAGAGATAAAAAAGTTATTTTCATACAGGAATGGTGTAATTATGGCATTTTCTTCATTAAACACTTGATTAATGAAAAGGGCATTGGGTGACCTTCCATGAATTTTTAAATAAATATCAAGGTATAAGAACAAATTTTCTCTTATATGAAGGCATAATGAATGCCATTCGCAACTATTGCCAAAAACTTAATATTATCATAACAAACCAATATAAACTGTTAGACCAAAAAGCCTGGTTTTGCATTAAAAGAGGCAACAAATATGTACAAAAAAATTTAAATGAAAATAATGCCTCTCCTGCTGCTATTGATAAATGGAATAATCTTTTTGTAAATCTTAATTGGAAACAAATATTCCTTCATAGTTATAAAGTTTCTACTGACGTCCAGCTTAGATGGTTCCAATGTCGACTTCTACATAGATTGCTGCCAACCCAGAAATACCTATTTCAATGCAAAATTGTTGATTCACCATTATGTAACTTTTGTGATCATGAACAACAGACTATTACACATATGCTTTTCGACTGCAATATTGTGCAGCGGTTTTGGAGAAATCTTCAAAACCTGCTAATGGATAAATGTCAGCACTGCGCTAATCTGGTTCTTGAGAAAGAGTTAGTTCTGTTTGGAGTTTAAACAAAATGTGGGAAACTGACAAGTTCTTAACTTTATTCTGCTGTTTGCTAAGTTTTATGTTTACAAATGTAACTGCAAAATAACCACCCAGACCTTCATGTTTTCCTTACAACCTTAAGCTATAGATTTAAATTGGAAAAATACTTAGCCTTTCTGAACTATGATTCAGATCAATTTGACAAAACCTGGTTTCCCTATTCCTCTATCATTTCCTAGCTTTATTGTGACTTTTTTTGTTTGCTTGTTTGTTTGTTGGCTGCTGTGCACATAGTCCCAACTTGAGTATCCCAACCTAAATAATGCTACATAGCTGAGAACGGAAGACGTTAGTAGTAGTATCTTCCAACATAACTAGCCATCCAATGATCCATTCTCTTGCAGTAATTACCCATCTTAATATTTTTTTTTTTTTTCCTCTCTCTCTCTCAGCCTCTCACCCTGCCACCCCCTTTGGGATTTTCCCTTTTTTTTGAGGTTATACATTTGTACATGTATGAGAGTGTGTGTGTGTGTAAGTTTATGCATATCCTGCTTACAATTCAGGTATGTTTGTGCGTGTGTCTGCGATTTTTTTTTTTTTTTTTTTTTTTTTTTGGGGGGGGGGGGGGGGTGTACTTGTGTGTTTGTTCTCTTAATGTGTCGGACTTCTTCCATGTTCTTGAACAATTATTATGCTACATATGTCCTTTTTTTTGTGTGTGTGTGTGCTTGTTTGTTTAAAAACTGAAAAAAATTTAGAGAAAAAAAACCTCTTTGCTAATACTTTCCTAGCATGATTATATAATTCCAACATAATACATGTTGTCAGTTATGCCAACCATTCTCCCATTCATTCCTTTAAATACAAGAACATAAAACAAATGTCATAGGATACTTTGAACTGATCTCATTTATTATAACAACTTATATATTTGTACATACATGAATTTGTTATTAATTTGTTTTAAGTAAATACTTTGCTAGATTTTGTTGAGGGATGAATGTGCGAGAAAATGAAGGAAAATGTTGAGTGGAGGGATGAGAGAGGTGACATTAAAAAAAAAAAAAAAAAAAAAAAAAAAAAAAAATTTTCTTTTATAATTTTGAAAACCAAAAACAAATTGCACAAAAGAGAGAATTAGCCGGCTAACATAAAAAAAAAAACACAACAACAAATAAACCACGAAACTGATGCTTACCAGCTACCCGTGGGTGACCCAAAAGAGGCGGGTCAAACGCTCTCTCTGCCTCTGTCCAGTCGAGAGGACAGCAGCGCAGATGCGGAAAAAGATGAAGTGATGTCTCCCTCCTACAGGCCGACTGTAGGAAATGAAAGTACCGACTGTACCTTCGACGATAAGGTGAAGAACCAGGACCGGAGCAGGCGCTCCCAGAGACATCTTCCGCTCGAGTCAAGAGAAAACTTGCCTTAAACGATGGCGGCCAACATGCCACGCTACGTCACGGTGAGAATACCCCCAAGCCTAAGAGGAAACCTCGCACGTGCGGCAGGTGAAAAGACAGGTGAGAGGCCGATAGAGACAGCCAGTACAAGAAAAAGATACCAGCCACCCGTGAACTGCAGGATGAATTGCACGGGCAGTGGAATTAGAGAGAGAGAGAAGAAGTAAACTAACTGAGCTAAACCACAACAAAGGTGCAACCACACCACAAGCCACATTAAGGGACAGATATACGACAACAACGACGACAACAACCAATGAAAATCTACACCTAGATGGGCCAATCGTCATAGCCTCCAATG
>CM031606.1:60148696-60156878 GCA_018398815.1 Conus ventricosus | reverse complement strand
GCGTTTGCGCCCCCTTACACAGCCAAAACCCCCACCATATATTGATTTTGTTTTCATATCAACTTTACTGCTAACCATCACTCAAGTGACGTGTCAGAATCGATACAAACACACACACATATACACATTACTCAAGTGGTACTTGGAACATGGTCTTGTTGTGACCAGCATCACATTAGTCATTGAGTACACACCCAACCCGTGTTTCAAGGAATTTGGTGAACGGGTGACTGACGCACGCAGACAGGTGATAAGGATTCATCGCAGACTATTTTGGTTGAAACTTTCAAATTGTTAGGCAACAGTGCCTATGGTAAAACGCTGACTAACATCGCCAAAACACCGAGACATTCATTATGTCACCGTGGATCAAGCCCCCAAACTCGTCAATGAAGGTCGTTTCAAAAACTGACCGAGCTAGGTGGCGGTGTTGTAGAAGTGGAAATGAGCAAAAAAAAAAAGATCAACTGGGCACTCCTGATCCAGACTGGTTATTTCGTCTACCAATATGCCAAGTTGCGAATGTTGCAGTTTATTATGATTGTTTGGACACAATTTGTCAACAGATCAGATTTCAACCTTTGGAGATGGATACGGATTCGCTGTACATGGCACTTAGTCATCGAAGGTTGGATCAAGTCGTACGACCCTCCATCGACAGCAGTTTTCCGTTGACTACAATCGGTGGTTTCCGAGTCAAGCTGTAGCTTCTTTTTTCTGTATTGTATGATAGCGTTCCAACGTGATTGTGGTCTTGATGACTGTTCTAATAGTCCTTTTATTTTTTTTCTTGTATCAGAGTGTGCTGTTTAATCCATTATTTTTGGGGGGGAACCAGTCCCCCACCTCTTCGTGGTGTTTCCTGGGTGGTCCTTCGTTCTGTAAGATTGACTAACGTTAGAATTATTTTTTGCTTTGATTTTAGTCCGTTTTATAGCTCGAACGATCAGCGGACGGAGGAAAACATGTCATTTACACTAATATCACGATGCTCTGATGCAATATGAGTTTTCTTTTTTTTGGCACGCAAATACGTTGATATAGCCTTCCTGATTCGATTATACATTTCGATGGTTTAAAAAACATTCAGCTTTTTCATAAGTTGACAGACAGGCGTGTAAATTACAGTGCATGCGTTTTCATCAGCTCTTAGGGTCTTAATAGCGAGCACACATGATCACATGATGCATTCACCGAGCATCCTGTGTCATATCTTTCGCCCCTAAGGCGTTTTTAATAGTAATGTCGAGAATCAGCTGGTAAGGATGTAGCGGGTAAACTTCGGACCTTTCAAGGGAGCTGACTGCCTTTTTTCAGCATGTGTTTGTGTGTTGTCACCCTTGGGAGACGGCCTAAAAAAACAAACCAAAACCAAAACCAACGAACAAACAAAGACACCTACTAACCCCCAAATCTCATTCTTTAACTATTAATGAACCAGTCTAAAGAGTCAGTCATTATGAGCTGGTAAGGTGTAGTAGGTACACTTCGGGCCTTTCAAGGGAGCTGACTGCCTTTTTTCATCATGTGTTTGTGTGTTGTCGCCCTTTGGAAAGGACCTAACCAAAACAAAAACAAAAAAAAAAACCCTACTAACCCCCAAACCTCATTCTTTAACTATTAATGAACCAGTCTAAAGAGTCATCATGATCAGCTGGTAAGGGTGAAACAGGTACACTTCGGGCCTTTCAAGGGAGCCGACTGCATTTTTTTCATCATGTGTTTGTCGCCCTTGGGAGTAGGCCTCAGCAAAAAAAAAAAAAAGTCGCTAAAACCAGTTCTGTCATTTTTTTCTTACATTTTTTAAACAGCTGATTGCACCATCACGATGCAAACATCGTGCATCGCCCGTAGGGTCTATTCATAGGGAAGTCACATCGATCTCGCGATGCCATCAT
The DNA here is from genome assembly GCA_018398815.1 of Conus ventricosus. Taxonomy (NCBI): domain Eukaryota; kingdom Metazoa; phylum Mollusca; class Gastropoda; order Neogastropoda; family Conidae; genus Conus; species Conus ventricosus. Next base: position 60,154,980 of record CM031606.1, on the reverse strand, counting down.
CGAACATCGTCTGTCATATGATTCGCCCTTAGGCGCTGACGTGATCTCGGTCTCCTGCTCCCCTCTCCTGCTCCCCTTTTGGGGCATGAGAAGTCCCTATTCCTACTACTATGGTATCTGAATTTGACAGGTCTTCTAAAGCAGAATCATCTGAGTACTTATGAGAGAGAGAGAGAGAGAGAGAGAGAGAGAGAGAGAGAGAGGAGAGAGAGAGAGAGAGAGGAGGCAGGGAAGTAGTAGCAACAGATAGATACATAGATATATAGATAGATGTTGAACAAATAACTTTTTTTTTTGTTTGTTTGCTGTCTATTAGTCTATGCTAACAATTCCTCCGTCGTTAAAGTAATGACTTGGCAAAGATTTAAAGAAAGAGAAAAAGAGAAAGGGGAAGGGGGGGGGGAAGAGGGGGTGGTGGTGGAAGTTGCAATAAAACATAAGTGAAAAAAAACAGAGCGTTATAATCTAAATATAATATTTTCTTTCGAAGCAAACGGGAACCATGACACCCTATCTGAAAACAGACCCCTTTGAGCCGCCTGCCAAGGGCCCTTTCGCCCCGCTGCTTGGACCATCAGAGGGACCCGCTTGATGTGTCGGTCCTCTCTTAGCATCGAAAGATGCACCACTTATAGTTCTGTGGTATTCTCATCACCAAGGGTTCAAAACCAGGATCAAAGCGCACCTCAAAAGCGGCCAGAACGCAGAGAAGTCGCATGCTTATCTATGTAGGTTGCTGTCTATGTATGTATGTATATATGTATGTATGTATGTATGTATGCATGTATGTATGTATGTATGCATCAATCTATCTGTCTGTCTGTTGATCTATCTGTCTGTCTCGGTCTGTCTATCTATCTATCTATCTATCTATCTATCTATCTATCTATCTATCTATCTATCTGTCTGTCTATCTGTCTGTCTATCTGTCTGTCTATCTGTCTGCCTGCCTGCCTATATATCTATCAATCCATCCATCTATGTATGTATGTATATATGTATGTATGTATCTGTCTGTCTGTCTGTCTGTCTATCTATTTATCTATCTATCCATCTATCTGTCTATCTATCTATTGATCTGTCTATCTATCAGTTGATCTGTCTATCCATCTATCTTTCTCTGTGTGTATCTGTCTGTCTGCCTGTCTGCCTGTCTGCCTGTCTGTCTGTCGATCGGTCGGTCGATTGGTCTATCTATCCGTACATCCATCCATTCATCCACCCATTTATCCATTTATCTAGCAAGCTGGCTAGCTGTTGATCTACCTTTTAATTCTCTGCCTCTCCTAAGTTGAGAACTGGTAAATGCAATCGTCCCCTTCAGCGCACCACACGTTGGCGCACGGTTAGCCAGAGTACTACAGCACGGACATGCGCACCTCTACACGCGCCCAAGGACGTGTGTGCAGTGTGACCACGGACGGGGAGAAGACACCTGGGAAAGAGAGTAAACACGATAAAATGTTAGTCACCTGACATTGATTCGTTATAATAACAATAACGACAACGGCAACGGCAACGACAACGACAACGACAACGACAACAATACACACACGCACACGCACGCACGCACGCACACACACGCACACCCCACACACACACACACACACACACACACACACACACACACACACACACACCACCACCACCACCACCAACAACAACAACAACAATTACAATCAACAACAACAACTGCAATGATAACAATATTAGTGATGAGGATGATTATGATCCTCCTCCTCCTCCTCCTCCTCCCCCTAATCATCAACATTTATATCATCATCATGATCAAACTAATTAAAGAAATCACAAGAACGCCAATAATGATAATAATGATAATTATGAAAATAATAATGATGATGATGATGATGATGATGATGACAGTAGCGAAATAGCCTAGACCCAATCAGGAACACGCAAAACAAGAACAAAAACAAAACTAAACAAAACAAAACAAAAAAATCGTTCAGACTCATGCAAGACCACATGCAGAGACAACAAATAAGAAATGCGAGTCAAACAGGAATCCGTTTCCAGTGACAGCAACATTTATTTACTGATTTCATCGGCCCTTCCATCAAGCGGCGAATACAACCGGACATTGCAAACACACGATCCACAACGGCCAGGAGTCGATTACATAACATCCCCGCGGTGTTCGTTCGCCCGTATGACAACGACAACGCGCTGTTGTTTCCGGAATGGTTGACCGGAAGTAGTCATCAGTCTCGGGGCATGCGCAGAGAAGGACACCGGAGATTGGCTTCCCCTGTTCGTGTTGGTGGAAGGTGTAAAGGACAAGACAGGTCGTTGGCTGTTCGCACTTGGTGGTCAAGTATGATGGACTGAAATAGGACAAAATGCGAGGTGACCTATTTACGTTTACACTGCGTTTCATTGTGCAGCATCGACTTGTTGTTGTAGCTGTTGTTGTGGTTGTTTTGATGTCGTTGTTGTGCTGCGTTGTATTGTGTCGTGCTGTGTTGGAGTGGATCGGATTGGATTGGATTCGTTGCGCCGTGTCAGGTTGTGTTATGGTGTCTTGAGTTGAATCGTATAATAGTGATTTTTTTTTTTTTTGCACTGTGTTGCGTAATACTGTCTTGCAATCAGTTCCATTGCGCCATGTCGTGTTGTGATGTGACGTGTGGGCTTCTTCTCCGTCGTCGTCTTCTTCTTCTTGTTTTTTTTTTTTTTTTTCTTCCTTAAATAGCTTTTGTCAAAACGAGAGTCGGAAAACAACATTTCGCGCAGGAACGAGCGTGCAGCGCCGGTGATTCCTGCGTTTTCTGCCTGGGATGTGAATTCATTTGTCTGTCGAAATACGGTTTGTTTGGGGGTTTTTTTCTGTTCTTTTCTTCTTTTTTCTTCTCTTCTTTTTGTTGTTGTTGTGCATTTTCAGTCATTAGCTAATCAACAGCACAGTTGCAGACGCATCACTTTACCTCACCTGGTGGTTGTAGAGGAGGCGAAAAATGGATAAACCTTATTCAGATTCCTGATATGATTAAAACTTGGATCGGTGTCGCTTTATTCTATCGCCACTTAACCTGTGTGGTGCACGCTATCGCCACTTAAACCTGTGGGGTGCACGCTATCGCCACTGAAACCTGTGGGGTGCACTTTATCGCCACTTAACCTGTGTGGTGCACGCTATCGCCACTTAACCTGTGTAGTGCACGCTATCGCCACTTAACCTGTGTGGTGCACGCTATCGCCACTTAACCTGTGTGGTGCACGCTATCGCCACTTAACCTGTGGGTGCACGCTATCGCCACTTAACCTGTGGGGTGCACGCTATCGCCACTTAACCTGTGGGGTGCACGCTATCGCCACTTAACCTGTGGGGTGCACGCTATCGCCACTTAACCTGTGGGGTGCACGCTATCGCCACTTAACCTGTGGGGTGCACGCTATCGCCACTTAACCTGTGGGGTGCACGCTATCGCCACTTAACCTGTGGGGTGCACGTTATCGCCACTTAACCTGTGGGGTGCACGCTATCGCCACTTAACCTGTGGGGTGCACGTTATACGCCACTTAACCTGTGGGTGCAGGCGTGAAGACTGCAGCAGGCGGGTACCAACAACCGAGCAGGTCTGAATCTCACTGACAGTTCCGTGCACCGGTCAAGCAACGGGCGATCCAGCGCTGTGTGGCATTGTGCCGTGGCGACTTTACCGTGCGCAATGCCTGAAAAAGGAACGGCTTCAAAACACTCGTCGCTCTTCTTAACCGTGTGAGCCCTTTTTGGAATGGATCATCCAACTGGAAACAGTACGGCGTTAGACAGGCTTTACATTGTATTAAACTGGGTCGTGTTTTTATGTTATCGCACTGTAGTGTGTGTGTGTGTGTGTGTGTGTGTGTGTATGTGTGTGTGTGTGTTGTGTGTGTGTGTGTGTGTGTGTGTGTGTGTGTGTGTGTGTGTGTGTTGTTGTGTGTTGTGTGTGTGTGTGTGTGTGTGTGTGTGTGTGTGTGTTTGCGTGCTAGTGTGTGCGTGCGGGCTAGTGTGTGTGCGCGCGCGCGCGCGCTGCGCGCGCGCGCGTGTGTGTGTGTGTGTGTGTGTGTGTGTGTGTGTGTGTGTGTGTGTGTGCGGGCGCGCGTGTGTGTTTGCATTGTGTTGTTATTTCATTGTGTCGTACTGATCCTGAAATGCACTGCGCATTCTGTTGTACTGTATTGTGCTGCGTTGCTTTGCAGTCTGCTGTAGTGTATGAGTGTGTGTGTGTGTGTGTGTGTGTGTGTGTATGTGTGTGTTGTAAGTGCATGTGTGCGTGCGTGCGTGTGTGTTTGTGTGTGTGCGTGTGTGTGTAAGTGCATGCGTGCGTGTGTGTGTGCGTGCGTGTGTGTGTGTGTGTGTATGTGTGTGTGTGTGTGTGTGGTGTGTGGTGTGTGCGTGCGTGCGTGCGTGCGTGCGTGCGTGCGTGCGTGCGTGTGCGCGCGCGCGCGCGTGTGTGTGTGTTTTCCTTTTTTCCCCAAGATATCTTTTCTTATAATAATTTGCGCACTCATAAACAAGAAAAGATTAAGGGAAAACAGTACAACAAGCAGAAAATGATACACACGTCGGTCCGAAACATAACGCTAATGTACTCTCCGTTGGCAACGGGTGAAGGTACATAAGAGAGACACAGAGAGAGAGAGAGAGAGAGAGAGAGAGAGAGATTTACAGAGCCGCGGACGACAGTAACCGGCAATAAGACAAGAATGTACGAGCGGTATACCTGCTAATATACTACCAGTCGGATAGCTGTTCCTCGTTAATGGTCCACAAACACTCGACGTGGTGCGTTATGCTGGTAAAGAGCAGTGGGTTCTCTTTGCTCTCAGATTTCGCCCCTTCAATCAAACTCTGTGACTCAGTCGTTTGGACAAAAGTCTTTTCAGTAGGTACATTAATCCTACCAAACCAAATACAGTCAAAACATATCACTAAACGCCGCCGAAAGGACCCAAGGGCAGTCCAGTGACAATTCTGGCAGACTAGCGCGTGACGACCTGATATTGATTCGCTCCCTGTGGAATGACGATTGTGGAGCGGTAACAGGACAAGTAGTGTGGTGGCTGTGTATTCGGGGTGGAAAAAGGGAAGGGGGATGGGACGGACTCAGCAGAGTGGGTGAATTGCCGCTGGAGGATTGGGTAAGCGAAGGAATAGGACACGGAAGATAAGCCGAACATAAACAAGGAAACAAAAAGAATAAAGAAACTTATTGTACAACAACAACTGCTACTACTACAAAACCCCTCGTTCATTTTGTCAAATGTTCTTACCTTCTGCCCTCAAATTTGAACCTTCCATATTAGGTTATTGCGATATACCTGTAGAAATTACTTGATGATTTATTATGTTGATTGATGCTCTCACGATTCATATGAACACAGTATAAAAAAAAAAAATCGCCTGGATGTAATACAGCTCACTTCACATATCATGTAACTCTTTCTGAAATCATCGGAACATTCTGTTTGCTGCAAACTTTTTTATTTTTTATTTCATCAAACCATTCAGATTGTGGAGAATATTCTGCACACAACAAAAACAAAAACTCATTAAAACCATGAAGTACAGTTGATGAAATACAAGCATGGGTTATTTTCATTGTTACGCAGCAGATCAACCCAAGGTATCATGCAATCTATGAGACATTTCAGACTTCCTGATGGACAGTCAGATGAATTGTGTGACACTGGTAGATACTCTTATAAACGCGTTTGATATTTTTTAAGGCATTTTACTTTCCGATGCGTTGAAACAAAGTCGATGCATTCAACACGCTACTTTTCTAGATCCACGTACTTTTTCTGTTTGATTTCCAATTTTATTGATTCGACGAAACTGCTCGCAAAATGACCCAGCTTTTAGTTGAGCAAATGGCGACGCTTTGAGAACTTCTTAGTTATGATTTCGTTTCTTTCCCCCCTTTTATGGGGTATCCAGCGCCGTATTTTCTCCATTTGTTTCCTTTCTTTTGAGTTATACAATACACTTTCCTTTTTTTTTGGGGGGGGGGGGGGGGGGCGGGAGGAGGAAGGGGAGAGAGGGTCGGAAAGGGGGGCTGGCATCCTTTTAATGTCCTAACTTTCCTCCGTTACATTCATATTTCATGTAATATCAATCAATAAACAAACAACAGCAGTGAGTACACAGTAGTTGTGCATGATTTAAAGTTTGCTTTGGGTCTGTATTTTGTCTGGGTTTGGTCTGTAGCTCCAGTGTTTATATTCCTTAGTGGCTGACATTTGTTTGCATTTGTCTAGTTTTGTTGCTGTTGCGGACA
>CM031606.1:60136196-60143696 GCA_018398815.1 Conus ventricosus | reverse complement strand
ACAACAACTTTATCATCGACAAGAAGAACAACAACGATAACAACGAGATCAGCAAAGGAGAGCAATAAGAGGAACAGAAAAAAAGATTGGACGGGGGCGAAGAAAAGGCGAAGGAAACAAAACAATAGTTTGGAAGATTCGACTGGTATTTGTTACATTTGTTTGTTAAATAAAAAAATCTGTACGAGCACTGTCTCACGATATCTTTTCTTCTTTTTTTTTTTCAAGTTAGTTTTCACCATATTTATGCACGCTGTCTAAACCCAAGGAATAAAGGGAGGGGGAAGGATTGGGGTCAAGTTCTTTCTGTGATATAGTATCTTAATAAATTACGTCTAGTTGCAAAGCGAGACGACTGCAGGCGGAAATCTAAACAAATCTTAAATAAATGTTAGCGAACCGCCCAGAGAACGTGGACAAACGAGTCACAAGACAAAACACAACTCGTTTCGACCTCTTAGGTCTTCCTCGGGTGAGACATAAACGAATAAAACAACGAAAATTCACTTAGCTTTGATCGCTTCAGATCGCTTAGGGTTCAGCGCAAGGAAGAAGGCGTTGAACCCTAAACGATCCCTAAGTGATCTGAAGCGATCAAAGCTAAGTGAATTTTCGTTGTTTTATTCGTTTATGTCTCACGCGAGGAAGACCTAAGAGGTCGAAACGCGTTGTGTTTTGTCTTGTGACTCGTTTGTCCACGTTCTCTGGGCGGTTCGCTAGCATTTATTTAAGATTTAATAAATTACAGTGAAACATTGCAGTTGTTATCCTCCCTCCTTCTTCCTCCATGATTTTCTTCCCCCACTCCATGAAAAACTGTATACACTATCAGGAAGAGAGAAAAGAGAAAGGAAGGTTTTTTGTTTGGTTGGTTTTTGGCTTTGGTTTGTTTTGCTCATTTGTTTGTTTGTTTTATTTTGTTTGTTTGTTTTTGCATTCCTTTTTCCCTATTTCACAATTTTCTCCCTTAAAATAACACGTGAACACTTGTGGCTACCATGTCATGCTAGAAGATTATTGTTATTGCTTGATACAAGCTGCATTCAAATTGAATTGTTGAAAGGAATGTGTTTTTGTGTGTCTTGTGAAAATATTGATGCAAACATGTGTTTAAGGAAAACAGAACTTTCAGCGCAAGAATGAATTATTATTTGGAAGATGATGAAGAAGGAGGAGGACGACGAGGGGAAAGAATGAGGAAGGCAGAGAAGAAGAAGAAGAAGAAGAAGAAAGAAGAAGATCAACAACAACAACAATAACAACAATAACAATAACAACGACAAGACCAGCTATATCAATCTTTCCAAACATAGATCCAGTTTGTCTAAGATATCACGAACATGATTACAACTAAGATTCACATACGTCTGTAACTCGACAGTTCCTCCCCCCCCCCCCCCCCCCCCCACCCACCCCCCACCCCCCTTTCCCCCGTTTTAAAAATGTTTGTTTGTTTTATTATGTTTTCGTTTTTGTTGCTGTTGTTGTTGTTTTCCTCCTTCCTCTCTCCATATCGCCATTCTCTGTTTTACTTCAAGTTTTTCCCGTCCCATCTTCTGTGCCACCTCAGTGGCCCCGAACCCACGCCGCTCATTCCGACCCACATCCACAGCAACAGCCCCGGCATCGGCAATCCACAGGGAGCAGTCAATGTCAAGTCGTCAAGAGGCAGCCCACCGGAGGAGACACTGCACTGATGCCGAGTCACTTCGGCGGTGTTCAGTGGCGCCTGTTCTGATCCAACATACGCAGGACACCACCTACTAAGCCCCCTACTGACGACAATAATTGCTTTAGTCGCGGAGCAGGCGTGAGTGCATTCTCCCTCCGGAGGGCGCCACCACGTCGGTCCAGCGACAGCCCCCATGAATCTGCCGATACTGGTGACCCCGTGATGGAATTAAACCAAGGTCGAAGACATGGAAAGGACATCGAAACTGTGGTCACCATGAGAGCGGGGCATGAAGGACCACAGAATTTGAGGCTTTGAAAAAAACAAAATGCTGACTGACGAGAATGAAGATGATGAAGATGATGCTACGGATTTCCACTCTGGTCTAAGGTTGCATGACAGGGCTGTACTCCTCGCTTGCTTTCATAATATCTCCCGGCGTCAACCAGATACAGGCACCTGCAGTATTGGTCAGGAAATTTGAGCAACACTCTCAGAGACGCAACCATTTAGTGGATGAAACTCGACTGTGTGGTCCCAGTCTTCCCAACTGAGCCCGTCGCAAACTCAACTCTGGGTAGGAGCCGGTCGGGACAGAAAAATTCCACATGGCTCTGGAGGGAATCGAACCACGACCTCCCAACCGGGAGTCCGCGACGCTAGCCACTTCACCACGGCAGCTGATTTTTCTTCGATTTATTTGTTTTCTTATATGTCTCAGCGGTGAATTCAACGCAGAGAGAGAATAGAATTTCCCATGGACAGGTCAGTTGATCTGTACAGCAAAGCTGTAGAAGCAGCAGCAGCAGTAGTAGCAACAGCAGCAACAGTAGCAGTTGTAGCAGCGATCACAGCAGAGGTAATTTAGTCACACTGTTTCCTGTTGAAGTAATTGCAGCCACGTTGCAGTGGTTGAAGTAATTATGGAGAGTAAAATGTTTGCATGTTTGTAGTGGTATGCACATTGACCTCTATGTTTTAGGAGGCTATAACAAGCATGGATTTTTTTCCTTTTAGATACAACGCTAAGCGCAAAGTGAGGCAACTGCAGGCGGAAATCTACACAAAGTTTTAAAAACATTTGTAAGGCTTCGCCAAACAACGCGGACAAACTAATCACAACACAAAACACGACGAGTTTCGACCTCTTAGGTCTTCTTCAGGCAAGATAAACAACATTCAGGACAACGAAAATAAACGTTTTTCGTTTGTCTACGATTTTCGGCGGAGCCTTATGAATACTGTCTAAAATTTGAAACACTAAGGTATCCATCTGCCAGTTTCCAGAACATCAGGCTCTAATCTTTATGCCGGCGTACGATTTCGATACGCCCCTTTTGGTGTGTGCTTTGTCAAACAGACAAAACCGAAGCTGCAGTACTTTTGCACGGTTGTATCAGGTAAATTGAAGCCTAAAGCCTCAGTCTTTGGCAGGCTTGTATCGAAGGGACCATAGCCTTCAGCTGCAGTTTTGGCACGTTTGCGTCATACAGACCAAAGCCTACGCTACAGTCTTTGGCACGCTAGACCACAATGTTCAACTGTAGTATTTTGCACGTTTGTTATTATCTTACAGACCTAAGGCTGGAATTGTATGTTTGGCACACCTGCGTATTTTGCACGTTTGTTATTATCATACAGACCTGAGTCTGGAACTGTATGTTTGGCACACCTGCGTATTTTGCACGTTTGTTATTATCATACAGACCTGAGACTGGAATTGTATGTTTGGCACACCTGCGTCAGATTGAAGTCTGGGGCTGCAGGCCTTGTCTCCGGCACATCTGTATCAAATAAAGAAGACAGCGTGACCAGCAGTATTACATCACCAAAAGCAGCGTGACCAGCAGTATTACATCACCAAAAGCAGCCTGATCAGCAGTATTACATCACCAAAAGCAGCCTGATCAGCAGTATTACATCACCAAAAGCAGCCTATTCAGCAGTATTATATCACCAAAAGCAGTCTATTCAGCAGTATTATATCACCAGAAGCAGCCTGTTCAGCAGTATTATATCACCAGAAGCAGCCTATTCAGCAGTATTATATCACCAAAAGCAGCCTATTCAGCAGTATTATATCACCGGAACCAGCCTATTCAACAGTATTATTATATCACCCAAAGCAGCCTATTCAGCAGTATTACGTCATCAAAAGCAGCCTAATCAGTAGTGTTACGTCATCAAAAGCAGCCTAATCAGTAGTGTTATATCATCAAAAGCAGCGTAATCAGCAGTATTACGTCATCTAAAGCAGCCTTACCAGCAGTATGACATCACCAAAGGATAACTAGTCGACATTGTCCTTTACAAGCATCGCGGCACCATTAGTGATGACTCCAGGTTAGACTGGTCTCCGAAAGTCTACACTTTCAACAGGAAGGCCAGCCAGGAATTGTTCTCCCTGAGAAAACTGAGCCAGTTTCGGGTCAACAGGAAGACCCTACGTGTCTTCTACCAGCCTGCAGTAGACTCTTGCCGTTCACCAGGCTCTGCTACTTCACCAGGGCCAAGAAAACAGGTACGGACAGACTGGAGAAGATTAAAGCGCGCGCCGCTGTGATCTTTGATGATGGTCTGGGACCACTGACAGCCTCCAGCCTTGCTGCTGCTGTCAGGAAGGCTGAGCAGGATTCGGACCGACCTTCATCACCCTCTTCCTCACCGGCACCTTCTTCACCCAATCTTCGCATCCTGCGAATCATGACGTAGCGCCTCATCATGTCATCTAAGGTGTTTCCAGGCCCGGGAGAACCGCCTGAAAGAATATTTCCTTGACATTAACTTGATGCATGTGCAAGACTACTTCAATATGACGTTGAACTGGCATTCTGTGGCTCACCAATGGGCTTGAAAGAGAGAGACAGAGAGAGAGAGAGAGAGAGAGAGAGAGAGAGAGAGAGAGAGAGAGAGAGAGAGAGAGAGAAGAGAGAGAGAGAGAGAGAGAGAGAGAGAGAGAGAGAGAGAGAGAGAGAGAGAGAGAGAGGTGACAGTTGAAAACAGCACAACACCAGACACGGCCAAGCTTTTGCCGTTATGAGGTCTCACGAGCCCTCTGATGAGGATCCCGGGTTACAGTCTTTCCCGTTGTCAACAGGACTTCCCGCGGTCAGTGAATCTTTCCTCACCGTCACTAGGTCTTACCCAGAGTCGACCGAAAGGCAGGCACAAGAAAAAAAAGAGACATACATACCCGAAGGTGCAGATATTTTAGTGTTATATGTGTAAAAGAGACATACATACCCGAAGGTGCAGATATTTTAGTGTTATATGTGTAAAAGAGACATATATACCCGAAGGTGCAGATATTTTAGTGTTATATGTGTAAAAGAGACATACATACCCGAAGGTGCAGATATTTTAGTTTTATATGTGTTAAACCCGTCGACTGCAAGACACATTTTCTTGTTGTTTTTAAATGATGACAATAAATATTTTGATTGACTGATTGATTGAGTATCGCATGTAAGTATTAAACAGACCAAATCCTGAGCATCTGTGTGTGTGTGTGTGTGTGTGTGTGGCGTGTGTGTGTGTGTGTGTGTGTGTGTGTGTGTGTGTGTCCGAGAGAGCGAGAGAGAGCGAGAGAGAGAGAGAGAGAGAGAGAGAGAGAGAGAGAAAGAGAGAGAGAGAGAGCAAATCCTGTAATATTCATTACTGATTCATCAATATCATGACAACGTGCACGCTACTTTAGGCTGACGTATTCAAGAGAAAAGAAAGAAGATAAAAAGAAAGAAAAAGAAAAGAAAGAAAGAAAGAAAGATAAGCTTGCCAAAATGAAATGTGATATATCCTATAAATAAATCAGCCAAACAATCGAATCGGAATTGCCATCTCAAACTATTTCGGAGCATCGAGTGACAGGATCAAGGTCACTGTGCTTCACCGGATATAGAAGACCGGACATTTCTTGCGAATTGATGACGCGAGCGAAGAATGTTTAATGTGTTGTGGGGTGAACGAGTCCTAGCGGCTTTAGGAGATAAGACAAACTGACTATCAATATTTCATTTAGATGTGGTGTGGTGTGCTGTGCTGTGGTGTGGTTTGGTGTGATGTGATATAGAATGATGTGATGCGATGTGATGTGATGTGTGTGTGTGTGTGTGTGTGTGTGTGTGTGTGTGTGAGAGAGAGAGAGAGAGAGAGAGAGAGAGAGAGAGAGAGAGAGAGAGACAGACAGACAGACAGAGACAGACAGAGAGAGTGAGAGAGAGGATAAGTGACCGTATGTACGTGTGAAAACATTATGCTCTCTCTCTCTCTCTCTCTCTCTCTCTCTCCTCCTCTCTCTCTCACACACACACACAACACACACACACAATTTTGTTTTGAATGGTAACGGAAAATTACTGCTCAATATGTGTACTGCTTTAAAGCTGTGTATTTCAAATTAAATTTAAATGGTGTGTGTACGATCGATCTTGAAGGTCGCTACACATACTGCTCAATATGTGTACTGCTTTAAAGCTGCTCAATATGTGTACTGCTTTAAAGCTGTGTATTTCAAATTAAATTTAAATGGTGTGTGTACGATCGATCTTGAAGGTCGCTACACATACATGTCTGACATATCATTTCTAAAGAAGTTTCAGTAGTTCTAAGAAAGTTAGAACATCGGAAAGCTGCTGGTCCAGATGGAATTATAGATGAAATCGTAAAAACTGATTGCCAGTCAAACTTATTTCTAGATTTTCTGGTTAAATTCTTTCATTCCGAATTCCTTATTTGATCAAGGGATATAATTCATCATAGGTCTTGGTCTGAATCCATTGTTATTTCATTGCATAAAAAAGGTGATGCAAACGACCCAAATAACGATGGAGGTATTTCTTTGTGTAATGTCTGCAGTAAACGGTATGTGCTGTTATTTACAGGCGATTACAGGAGTGGGTAGAAGAAAATAACATCACAGGAGAATACTAGGCTGGGTTTAAGAAAAACTACTCTACTGTCGATCATATTATGTTCACATTGATGGCATTTATACAAAAACAGTTTTGTTTAGATCGTTAGTAATACGTTGCTTTTATTGAATTTGGGGAAGGATTTTGATTCAGTTGATAGAACTTTACTATGCCATGTCCTGTTGAAACACGGTATTCACGGGAAACTTTATAAATGTGTTTTCAGTATGTATGAATGTGTAAAGGCAAGAGTGCGAACAGGTGCAGTGTTAACAGACTACATTAATTAAACGTACATCTGGTGTGAAACAGGGTGACGTTTGCAGCCCTGTTTTTGTTTTCCTTATTTATGAATGAACTGACACAGGAAATCATACAACGTGGAAGGCACGGTGCAAATTTCATAAATGACGTTCTAGAGATTTTCATTCTCCTTTTGGCTGAAGACGTGGTCTTGTTATCAGAAACAGTGATCGGATTACAGCCTCAGTTTAACATTTTACAAGGAATTGCTGCTTCATTACAGTTAAAAAGTCAACAAGACAAAAATCAATGTAATTGTACTGAGGAAGGGCGGATACTTTGCGGCGAGAAAAAATGGACATACAATGGATCCATAATGCCTGTTGTTAATGTACACAAATATCTTGTAATGGATCCATAATGCCTGTTGTTAATGTACACAAATATCTTGTAATGGATCCATAATGCCTGTTGTTAATGTACACAAATATCTTGTAATGGATCCATAATGCCTGTTGTTAATGTACACAAATATCTTATAATGGATCCATAATGCCTGTTGTTAATGTACACAAATATCTTGTAATGGATCCATAATGCCTGTTGTTAATGTACACAAATATCTTGGTATCTACTTCTCCACGCGTTTGAGCTTTGATTTTGGTGGCAAGAATT
>CM031606.1:60128696-60131196 GCA_018398815.1 Conus ventricosus | reverse complement strand
TATATATATATATATATATATGTATGTATGTATGTGTGTGTGTGTGTGTGTGTGTGTGTGTGTGTGTGTGTGTGTGTGTGTGTGTGTGTGTGTGTGTGAAACGTTGACGTTGGCATTTTCTATAAAAAGAAAATATATACAAACAACATAAATAGATAAATAAAGTAAAAGCTTAAGTGTAATTTTTAAAAAAAAAACATAAAAAAAACAGGCACAATGATAGCCTTTGTGAAGAAATTTCCAGCAATTTAAATATGAAGCCGTCACCGAATTGAAATAGCCGTAAATCGGCCATTTTCTGCAATTTTTCACCTCAGCTACATTTAGATTTTCTCACATTTCATGGACGTTTATTACTTTGTACACTTCCAAACAGCATTTAGTGCTATTTTTAACCCCAGCAGCGGTGCCAAACGTGAACAGCGCAGTCTTAAAGATAGAACTAACATAGGCCGTACACAGACATTGACATCCTGCAAAATATAGTTAAGTTAAAGCAAGTTTATGATTCATGATGAAATCAAACAGGTGAAATCGAATTAAAACATCAATCGAAAGAATTTTACTTGTTCAACAGTGTCATGATCTTGAATAAGGATTTGTTTAAAGTGCATCCTAAATATCATGTGGTCACCACATATAGAAAGAGAAAATCCGGTCGGGTTGCGTAACTAGGCAGATACTAAGACATCACGGAAGTCACGTTAAACCAGGCCTTCGACATCATAGTTTCTTGATACCTTATCGATGACGTAGTTTGGGAACACGTCGACACAAATATGTGAACATTCAAGGATAGGCCCCTAGGCCTAGTAGGCCCACTCGTTTGGCAACCTATCGGCATTAGGGCCTAGGCATTAGGCTTCCCAGAACTTTCATTGTCTTTCAGACACACCAAAGAGAGAACGGCAATCATGAGTGCAGATGGAACCTGGGTTGGTTTGTGTAGGCCATTTTGAAAAATGCCCCAAAACAAACAAACACGTTTTACACATTTTTCATGGTGGCTCTAAATCAGTTTTGTTCAGGACATAAAACTGGCCATCTCTGCCAAATTTGGTGCTTGTTGCATGAAGTGCATGATTTTTCGGCATAGAACCCCCGCTAGTAGTTAGAATAAGTTTGAGGAAGATGGTGAGGTTGAGAAGAAGGGGAAGAGGAGAGGGTAGTGTGTGGGTGAGTTACATGTACATGGGAATGGGGTAAATGCTAGAAAAGAAGTGTGATGGGGAGACGATGAGGAGAAAAAAAGGGGTGGGGGGTGGGGGTCTGCTTCAGTGGAGTGGCGCATTAGGCTAACCACACACGATAATGATTGTTTCAAAGTAAGGACACTCGTAGTAATGGGGAGGGGATACGGCGGGAAGGAAGAAACAAAAGAGTGCCCCTTTTAGCCACAATGAGATAACGGCTGTGAAAGATGGAGAGATTGGAGCAGACCAGAAATACCCACCTTCTAGATTAGTGAGTCTTTTGTTTCAGTGGTATTCTGATGCCAAAGTCTTTTTTGGTGGTTGTACCCCCCTCCCCCGCCCCCCCCCCCCCCCCCCCCCAACCACACACACACACAGACAGAGAAGTCTAACAAATCTGGTCACACTCTTGAACATGTCAATGGGGTGTTCATCGTTTATTGTACACTCGTTCGTTTTTAGTCTTCGTGCAGGAGACGACCCCCCCCCCCCCCCCCCCCCACCCTCCCCACCAACCCAAAGTTGGTTAGCGAGCTGGAATAGACAAGGTTGCCACCTCTCATAAATATATTCGTGGAGACTGGGAGGAGGACGTCATTATCAACTGCATAGCTCAGTGGAACTAATCACTGCATAACTCATGTCATCTGTGCGTTGTAGTGCGCTATGGGGGGGGGGAGGGGGGGGGGGGGGGGGGGGGGGGGGGGGGAAGTGCGGTAAACATCAAAGTTGTCCGATATGGAGATTAGTTTGATCAAGAAAGGAATAGACACGCGTCCTTATCCCTGTCCTTGTCCCTCTTCCTTGTCCCTCTGTCCATTTCCTCTGTCCATGTCCCTCTGTCCTTATCCCTCTATCCATTTCCCTCTGTCCATTTCCCTCTGTCCTTGTCCCTCGTCCAGTCCCCTGTCCTTGTCCCTCTGTCCATCCCTCTGTCTGTCCCCTGTCCTTATCCCTCTGTCCTTGTCCTCTGTCCCATTTCCCTCGTCCTTGTCCTCTGCCTTGTCCCTCTGTCCATTCCTCTGTCCTTGTCCCTCTGTCCATTTCCCTCTGTCCTTGTCCCTCTGTCCTTATCCTCTGTCCATTTCCCTCTGTCCTATCCCTCTGTCCTTATCCCTCTGTCCTTATCCTCTGTCCATTTCCCCTCTGTCCTTGTCCCTCTGTCCTTGTCCCCTGTCCATTCCCTCTGTCCTTAGCCTCTGTCCGTATCCCCTGTCCATTCCCTCTGTCCTTGTCCCTCTGTCCTTGTCCCTCTGTCCTTGATCCTCTGTCCATTTCCCTCTGTCCTTGTCCCTCTGTCCATTTCC
>CM031606.1:60118696-60123696 GCA_018398815.1 Conus ventricosus | reverse complement strand
ACTCAGAGATTCAGATCTGCAGCACGATTCCGAACAAGAAATGCACTGGCTTCTTCTGCACCATTTGATCCATAGGGCCTACCTGCAAAAAGATTCTGCGCCAAAACACGTACTGGCTTCTTGTTTCCACATTCCCTTTACTCCCGACGATAGTTGTCAAGTCAGTTCATCACTTTCTTTTATTTCTTCTTCCTCCTCTTTTCTTCTTCTTCTTCTTCTTCTTTGTGTAACCATGCTGGCAGATAATGAAACCAGTTGATGTAGATGAAAACATTCTCACCTCGGTGAAGTTAAAAACAGTGTTGACAAATTGACGTCGAGGCAGACGGGCAGCAAAGCTGTGCTTGTCGTTTTCTACTTTGGAGGCGTATCAGGCAGGCGATAGATCCAGTAGTTAGAGCCGCACTTTCCGCACCAACGGATTCATTTTCCGCCTGTACAGCTGTTGCTGGTGTACGCGTACGCCTGAAACAGCGTCATTATTTGTTTGTCGGTGTGACCTTTAACAGTTTGATGGCGTGAGAAGTGAGGTCATTGTGTGCACTGGGATGTTCTCACGTGGTATTTGAGGTGCTTGTTTGGCAGGCTCTGTGTGCGTCTCTCTCTCTCTCTCTCTCTCTCTCTCTCTCTGTCTCCTTCTCTCTGCCTCTCTCTCTCTGTGTCTGTCCGTCTCTCTCTCTCTCTCTCTCTCTCTCTCTCTCTCTCTCCTCTCTCTCTCTCTCTGTCTGTCTGTCTCCTTCTCTCTGCCTCTCTCTCTCTGTCCGTCTCTCTCTCTCTCTCTCTCTCTCTCTCTCTCTCTCTCTCTCTCTCTCTCTCTCTTAAAAAATGCATACGTGTGTGTGAGAGAGACAGAGACAGACAGACAGACGGACAGACAGGGCAAAGAGAAGACAAACAAGAAAACTGAGAGGTGTAGAGAGCAGACTCATCAACAATGCCAGAATCTCCACACCTTGACATGAGCATCTGCAGAAAGCATCAGCGAGAGCTTTAAAGTACTGGAAGAATTTACTGGCAACGGCATCTTCGTTAGTCATTTTCCCTCCTGGTTGTAAACCTGATCGAGAGAGAGAGAGAGAGAGAGAGGAGAGAGAGAGAGAGAGAGAGAGAGAGAGAGAGAGTTTTAATGAGAGCATGTAAACAGGCTGAAAGCTTTTAAACACACACACACACACACACACACACACACACACACACACATAGACACTCACACCATACAGTACACACACACACACACACACACACACACACACACACACACACACACACACACACACACACATACACACAGACTGCTCCTTTCGCTGAAATCTGTCAAGTTGCTGGCTGCAAAACGAAACAAAGGACAATTAGTGCCAGCCGCCGTGGCGAAGTGGTCAGCGTCACGAACTACCGGCTGAGGGTCATGCGTTTGATTCCATGAAAGCTATTTCTTTTTCTGCCCCGACTGGCTCCTATCCATCCTTGCGTTTCGTATGGGCTCAGCTGGGAAGACTAGGACCACACATTGGTGTTTCATCCCCTTAAAGATGCTTCTCTGAGAATGTTGCAGAGAGTTCGTGATCTATACTACTGATCTCTATATCTCTCGGGCCTGGTTGACGCCGAGCTATATCATGACCGTAAACGTAGTGTACAGCCCTGTCATGGAGTCTCAGATCTGAACGGAAATGTGCAGCAGCATCTCCGTCATCTTCATTCTCGTCGACCAGCATAAAAAAAAACCGTCTCAAATTCTGTGGCCCTTCATGCTCTGCTCTCAAGGTGACCTCGTTTTGATGACCTCTCCACGTCTATGCTCTTGGTTTGGTTCTGTCGGAGTTATCGGTACTGGAATGTTTACAGGCAGTGTCGTTGGACGGACGCGGTGGCGCCCTCTTGGAGGGACAGCTTACTCACGCTGGCTCCACGACTAAGCAATTACTGTCGTTGGTAGCGGGCTTAGTAGGTGGTGTCATGTGTATGCTGGATCAGAACAGGCGCCACTGAACACCACCGAAGTGACTCGGCGGCAGTGCAGTGTCTCCTCTGGTAGGTTGCCGCATGACGGCTTGATACTGACTGCTCCCTGTGGATTGCCGGTGCCAGAGCTGTTGCTCGACGGACCAGGCTGTGGCTGTGGAGACAGGAATCTTGAGCGGCGTGGCTACAATGCAGCTGAAGTAGAATATGGGGGATGACGGCTGGGAGGTCGTGGGTTCGAATCCCATCAGAAGTCATGTGGGTTTTTCTGCCCCGACCGGCTCCTACCCAGAGTTGAGTTTGCTGCGGACTCAGTTGGGAAGACTGGGACCACACAGTCGAGTTTCGTCCACTTAATGGATGCGTTTCTAAGAGTGTTGCTCAAATTTCCTGACCAACACTGCAGGTGCATGTATCTCTCGGGCCTGGTTGACGCCGGGATATATTATGAAAGGAAGCGTAGAGTACAGCCCTGTCATGTAGTCTCAGACCGAAATGGAATTCCGTAGCATCATCTTAATCATCCTCATCCTCATCTATCAGCATTAAAAAAAAAAAAGGTATCAAATTCTGTGGCCCTTCATGCCCTGCTCTCATGGTGACCTCAGTTTCGATGTCCTATCCACGTCTGTGGCCTTGGTTTGGTTCCGTCGGGGTCACCGGTATCGAGTCCATGGGGGCTGTCGTTGGACGGACGTGGTGGCGCCCTCCGGAGGGAGAGCTTACTCACGCCGGCTCCGCGACTAAGCAATTATTGTCGTCAGTAGGGGGCTTAGTAGGTGGTGTCCTGCGTATGTTAGATCAGAACAGGCGCCACTGAACACCACCGAAGTGACTCGGCAGCAGTGCAGTGTCTTCTCCGGTGGGTTGCCTCTTGACGACTTGACATTGACTGCTCCCTGTGGATTGCCGGTGCCGGGGCTGTGGCTGGGCCGACCGGGCTGTGGCTGTGGACGGGGTGTCGGAATGAGCGGCGTGGGTGCACTGCCTCTGAGGTGGCGCAGAGGTTGGGAAAGCAAAAAAAAAAAAAAAAAAAAAAAAGAATATGGGGGATGAGACAGCGAGAGGAGAGAGAGAGAGAGAGAGAGAGAGAGAGAGAGAGAGAGAGAGGAAAGAGAGAGAGAGAAGGAGAAAGGAAGGAAGGAAGAAATAATTTTTAAAAAGGTACACTAAAAAAAGGAAGACAGAGACAGACAGGCAGACACATAGATAAACACACAGAGAAATGATTGACATAAAGAGGTAGATAGAACGAAAATAATTGAGAAACAAAATAAAAGAAGTGACAAACAAAACAACGTGAGAATTTAAGTGACAGGTAACAACTTACATGAAAACACGCAGACACAGGCAGACATGAAAACAGGCATGAAAGCAGGCAGACACACAGATAAACACACAGAAAAATGATTGACATAAAGAGGTAGATAGAACGAAAATAATTGAGAAACAAAATAAAACAAAAAGTGACAAACAAAACCACGTGAGAATTTAAGTGACAGGTAACAACTTAAAAGAAAACACGCTAAAACACCACAGTTAATGACCACAGCTAATGAACCCGTACTGATTCAGTAAAGGCAGAGAAAACGGCGACAACGGTCGCAAAAATAAAGGATGATAATAAAACGAACTGTTGGAATATACTTTTCCATGCTCGTCCATTATACAAACTTGAAACAAACAAACAAACAAACAAACAGAACCAAACAATCAAATTTACCAGAATTGTTCAGTCTACAAAATTATGTGGTGGCTTTTTGTACTCCTAGTTTTTATAGAACAGGGAGTTCTTCACAATGGGAACGAAGAAATGCTGTCTGTGTGTATGTGTTTCTGTCCGTGGTCAAAATGTGTTCCACTCGCTCCAGACAAAACTTCTGGGCCGATCTTTCTGAAAATGTGTAGGTGTGTTCATTATGGGTCACGGATGATGCCCAATGTTTTAGAATAACCGTTTGCCTACTAACGGCGAGAGAGAGAGAGAGAGAGAGAGGAGAGAGAGAGAGAGAGAGAGAGAGGAGAGAGAGAGAGAGAGGAGAGAGAGAGAGAGAGAGAGAGAGAGAGAGAGAGAGAGAGAGAGAGAGAGAGAGAGGTTAAACCGCATGCACACTTTCAGAAATGGCAGTTTATCTAAGTGACGAAATACATTACGACGCTTGTTTGATTGAGACTTTTTTTTATTTCACAAATATTTATGAAAGTACTGTATTTGGCGGATTTTTAAATAGCTTTAGATCCAATAACTGACTGGTAGATCATGGGTATTTTCATAGTAAACATGCTCTTGACATGTACACGCGTATTCAAGATAAACTGGGAGTACGATTATGCTTTGCATCTTGTTTTTTGTTTTAGTCGTGACGCATATGTGACTGACATGGCCGTCCCTTCTGGCTGCTTTCTTTCCACCAATGTCAAACGCACAATGCATGCAAGAGTAAGTATAAAAAAACATACTGACTGTTTGAAATTAAGAGAAAAAGATAAATAAGCTTTCAATGCTACGTAAATTCTGTTAGAAAAATTCATTGAAAGGATGTACATAGGTTTCGATCTGTCTATCGGTCGGTTTCTCGGCCTCTATTAACAACAGTGTTGGTAATAAAGCAATACATAGGTGTCTTTTGGACCCAGTTCGTGAAGTCACGACTTGCACCCTTAATTAAACAACCGTAAGTGAGGCTGCACGCGAGAAAGGGAAGGAAAACAAAAGGAAAAGAGAAAGAGATACATACTGTGAGAAAGAGATACATACTGTGAGAAAGAGATACATACTGTGAGAAAGAGATACATACTGTTAAAAGAAGCGAGGGAAGGATAATAAAAAAAATGATGGGGGGGGGGGGGGGGGGCGAGAAAAAGACCCATGTTTTTAAAAGAAAGAAAGGGGGTAGCCAAGAGTGTAGGGATGTAAAGGGGAAGACAGGTGGAGATGTAAAGGGGAAGGCAGGTGGAGATGTAAAGGGGAAGACAGGTGGAGATGTAAAGGGGAAAGACAGGTGGAGATGTAAAGGGGGAGACAGGTGGAGATGTAA
>CM031606.1:60111196-60113696 GCA_018398815.1 Conus ventricosus | reverse complement strand
TCGGGAAATGACCTCACCATAGCAATGAACTTTTGGGGGCAGCCTAGTTTGGATAGGATGGATCGTAGACCTAACCTGCTCACGTTGTCAAAAACCTAAGTGATGTCAACAAAGAGGAGGAACAAGTTCTGATGCTGTTCTAAACACTTCTCCTATAGCTGTCTGACCGAGAATCATACCTGCTGTTTCTGAAGCCACTCTGGCTGTCCAGAACCACGTAATCCATCAGCAGCTGTGTGATTCTGTTCTGTAGGATTGTTGCTTAAAATCTTGCCCGCAATGCTGAGCAGGGATATACCACTGTGGTTGTCACATGCGCTCTAGTCACCCTTGTTTTGTACAGGTGGGTGATGTTAGCATTCTCCAAGTTCCGCAGCAGGTTGTCACATGCGCTCTAGTCACCCTTGTTTTTGTACAGGTGGATGATGTTAGCATTGTCCAAGTTCCGCAGCAGGTTGTCACATGCGCTCTAGTCACCCTTGTTTTTGTACAGGTGGATGATGTTAGCATTCTCCAAGTTCCGCAGCAGGTTGTCACTATCTCAGAAGTGTCGAAGTCAGTCAGTGAGTTTCTGAACGAGGTTGTCACCACCGTACATGAAAAAAAACCCGTTCTGAAGGAATTCCATCAGGTCGCGGAGCGTTCCCTGTTCGCAACTGGTTGATGGCTCTGTTTCCTCTGGCGTCGGGAGTTTGTCTATAGCATTAAAAGCTGGGCTTTGTGGTATGTCCTGGATGGCATTTTTAAAATCACATGACGAAGGTCTGTTGAGGAGTTGACTAGAATGGGCGGTCCAGCGCTGCAGTATGTCTTCATGTTCTGTCAGGAGTGTACCCTCAGAGGATTGAACTGGGGTCATTGCATTTGAAGGTGGACCGTAAACTTGTTTGAGTTCTGAGAAGAGAAGCTTGCTGGCGTGTTGATCAGCATAGCCCTGTACTTCTTCCACCTTAGTTGCCCACCATCCGCCCTGTGACTAGCTGCTCCCAGAGCAGGTTCGTGACCACCTGCTCCCAGTGCAGGTTCGTGACCACCTGCTCCCAGTGCAGGTTCGTGACCATCTGCTCCCAGAGGAGGTTCGTGACCACCTGCTCCCAGAGCAGGTTCGTGACCACCTGCTCCCAGTGCAGGTTCGTGACCACCTGCTCCCAGTGCAGGTTCGTGACCAGCTGCTCCCAGAGCAGGTTCCAGCTGCACCCAGAGCAGGTTCGTGACCACCTGCTCCCAGTGCAGGTTCGTGACCACCTGCTCCCAGAGCAGGTTCCAGCTGCTCTCAGAGCAGGTTCGTGACCACCTGCTCCCAGTGCAGGTTCGTGAGCAGCTGCTCCCAGAGCAGGTTCGTGACCAGCTGCTCCCAGTGCAGGTTCGTGACCAGCTGCTCCCAGAGCAGGTTCCAGCTGCACCCAGAGCAGGTTCGTGACTAGCTGCTCCCAGAGCAGGTTCCAGCTGCACCCAGAGCAGGTTCGTGACTAGCTGCTCCCAGTGCAGGTTCGTGACCAGCTGCTCCCAGTGCAGGTTCGTGACTAGCTGCTCCCAGAGCAGGTTCGTGACCAGCTGCTCCCACTGCATGTTCGTGACTAGCTGCTCCCAGAGCAGGTTCGTGACCAGCTGCTGCCAGTGCAGGTTCGTGACCAGCTGCTCCCAGAGCAGGTTCCAGCTGACCCAGAGCAGGTTCGTGACTAGCTGCTCCCAGAGCAGGTTCGTGACCAGCTGCTTCCAGTGCAGGTTCGTGACTAGCTGCTCCCAGTGCAGGTTCGTGACTAGCTGCTCCCAGAGCAGGTTCCAGCTGCACCCAGTGCCATCCCGCACCTGCCGAAATCGCCCCCCAAGTCTTCTCGCTGAAAAAAAAAAGGCTCACTGAAAAGCTGGACTGCTGGACATGGACACTGTGGGCTTCCTACACGCCGGCTGTCCCCCTCTCAGCCATGCTGCTGATCCACCAGAACGTGGAACGTTACAGGCTGAAGGCAACGGGAATGAAGGAGCTGCCAAACAGATGCCAGAGTTTGACCCCAGACTGCCTTGGAGGCTACGATGCCAGACCTTTTTCCTCGGGGTTTATTCTTGAAGCCTTCCCCAAGCTGCCGAGGTGTAAAAATCAGGGTTTCCTTCCCGCGGATGGAATGCTTTCCCCAGCTAAAGAGCTCCGTTTACCCGAAGCGACTGTTTTGTGTAGGGACACACACACACACACACACACACACACACACACACACACACACACACACACGCACGCACGCACGCACGCACGCACACACACACACACACACACACACACACGCACGCACGCACGCACGCACACACACACACACACACACACGCACGCACGCACGCACGCACGCACGCACGCACGCACGCCACGCACGCACGCACACACACACACACACACACACACACACACACACACACGCAGGTTCTCTGCTCTGCAGTCCTCGCCTCCCCGTCAGTATTACAAGAATGGTCCCACTGGCCTGTCTTTGTTATTGTTCGTAAATTGACG
>CM031606.1:60106784-60109866 GCA_018398815.1 Conus ventricosus | reverse complement strand
GGGAGAGAAAGAGAGAAAGAGAGAGGCGGGCGAGGTGAGGATGTGGGGGATACGGGAAAAGAAAGACTGGGCGCGCAGCACTGGGCAGAGAAAGTGAGTGTTGAGGACAGATCGACAGAAGGACAGAGAGAAAAAGGCGGGCGACGCACAAAGGGAGAAAGAGATGACGACACAAAGAGAGAAAGAGAGGACGACACAAAAAGAGAGAAAGAGATGACGACACAAAGACAGTGAGACAGAAAAGGAGAGGGAGGGAAGAGGGTAGAGAAAGAGGAGGACAAAGCGAGAGAGACAGACAGACAGATAGATAGAGAGACAGACAAACAGACACAGAGAGACACACAGATTGACAGACAGACAGACAGACAGACAGACCGAGGGGTAGAGTGTTAAGAGAGCCAGAGCAGTAATTGTTGATGGCGGAGTGGGAACGGGGTGGTCGGTGGAGGGACCAGAAAGCCAAAGAAATAGACGGACGGACAGAGAGAGACAGAGGAGAGAGAGAGAGAGAGAGAGAGAAGAGAGGGGGGGGGGCAGACAGACAGACAGAGAGAAAGGGAGAGATCCATTCATCCATGTAGTGTCACACACAGTCACCGGCAGGACGTCATTCTCCCAAAATAGCCATCGACCTCATGCACAATAATACCCCTGCCTCTCCAAGGAAGTTCAAACAGCATTCACAATGGGGGAAATCATTCTTATCATATTTTCAGAGAGATGTTCAGCTTGTGAGGCCCCCCAGCGGAGCATCTCAACGTTTGAAGTCGTTGGGTTTAGTGGATGATGATTTGTTAGTGTTCACGCACAGTCGCTCCTCTGAAAACAACCCATCCTTGGCATTTCCCCGACCATGGGGGGTGCTGTCATGAAGACAAATCAGTTCACTAAACGTACAACATTGCGGCTGGAATGGACACACCTGTGCACGAGCATGCACAAACACACAACGAACAAACAGACACAGACACACACACACACACACACACACACACACACACACACACACATGCACGCACGCACGCACGCACGCACGCGCGCACGCACGCACGCACGCACGCACGCACGCACGCACACACACACACACACACACACACACACACACACACACACACACACACACACCAACACACATGCGCACGCGTTTACGTTTGCCCGCACGCACATAACACACATACATACGTGCGCAAACGAACACACGCGCGCGCTTGCGCGCTTGCATGCACACTTGCGCGCGTACATATTGACAAACGAACACACACACGCACAGACACAGGCACACACACAACACACAACACACACACACACACACACACACACACACACATACACACGCACGCGCGCACGCACGCATGCGCATGTGCCCATAGACTCGCACATCCACACGCTCATGCTTCACAGATTTAAAAAAAAATAAGGCTTTTAAATCCATTGTAAGGCCCAGGAGAATAACAAAGTTGTTTGCGCAAACTTTTACATAATGCAACACACAACTAAATTTCATCAATGGTTATAGAAGAACACACACACACACACACACACACACACACACACACACACACACACACACACACACACACACACACACAAACCATTCATCTTCGTTCTTGTTCGGGACATTGAAGAAAACAAGGTCGTGTACACAATAAAGGCATATGTCTTTAATTGAAATGGTAAGCTTGATAAACACATACACACACACACACACATGCGCGCGCGTGCGCGCGCACGCACAAAAAAAAAACACAAACAAAAACCCCCTCATAAAGCAGATGAAAGAGAAAAAAAAAAGCAGAAGAAACATTTTTTGCTTAATGCGCATAGCTGAATTGCATAGTTTTTGCTTTCCAATTGCATGGTAACAGATTAAGATATTAACTCCCCCCCCCCCCCCAAAAAAAAAAAAAAAAAAAAGGGTGGGTGGGGGTTAGAGGCTCGGGGGAGGCGGGGGGAGGGCATAATTTGAAATGGACGTTAAAGTGTCTTCAACTGCACACATTGCATCATATTTTAAACAGTTACTGATAAAACTAGAAGGGAACTTGGGGCAGCGCAGACCTGCGTGCAGATCGCAAGAATCAAGAAATGGTCAGCGGTCACAGTCAGCTCATTGGTGAACACAAAATCATATTCAACGCCAGGGTAAATAACGGGTGGTACAGATGGACAGAGTGACTTCCCGTGCTTTTTCCTCTTAAATGATGAGAACATGACGACAATGCGAAATGACCATCTTGATTTCAACAGAAAAGTCGCAGTTTTCCATGAAAATGTTTTACTTCGTAGACGGACCATCAATACAGAATAATGCTTCACAGTGGTCAAGTTCTGTGGAAAATCGATCATTTCATCATCATTTATGAGAACGGCTTCTGGAACTTCCGCTTGATCTGGATCTGAACCCAAATTTCATGGGTTTACTCTTGCCCTAAACTTCACCACTCAGTCAAGTTACGTGTAAACCGATGATGTGGTGTTTCGCGACATAAAGTCAAATAATCTTGCTGACCGATCCTTGATTCGTTATTTGATATAGATCCCTGCTAGGGATCCGCTCTAAAAGGGTTTAGACTGTCCCTAGGGTCACGTTCCGCTTTTTTCACGATGTTTGCTGAAAATGGATTCAGCGGTGATAAGCTGTTCGCGCAATCTTGCTTTGAAATCAAACAGGACGGGGTTAAAAGAAAACCATTCTTGGTGGAGGGAATGAAATCTATCTTCTGTAATATTCGTGTCACACTCTCTACATGGACTAAGCTCTGAACAAACAAACACAAGGACAAGAGAACGCAGCAAAATGTTTGAGGTGAATGTTTCCTAGGTTTATTTCCTTTGGTTTGTTTGTTTGTTTACGTGCTGTAAAGAATATGGTCTTGGATTGTTCCTGTCAATACATTCGAATTCCGTTTAAAAAAAATTATTAATTAAAAAACAGAAAAAAAAGCGACACAAAGCCAGGTCTTATCATCCTCTGAGCTGTCGGGGTTATTCCAAGGCACGCCATGTGGACACCGTGTCAACTTGTTTTCTGTCATTGCCATACAAGAAACATAGGGCCTGCATGTTACTAGAGCGGAGGGAG
>CM031606.1:60076784-60091784 GCA_018398815.1 Conus ventricosus | reverse complement strand
GGATCATATTTTGCAGTTTGATGTTGCAAAAATCGTGCGAGCGTCCAATCCTTCCCCCCCCCCCCCCCCCCCCCCCCACACACACACCCACACACAACACCCACACCCCCCTCCCCCGCCCCTCCCCTCTACATCGTCTGCACGCGTTTTCGTTCTGGTAATACCAATGTAGAGTTAGAGAAGCCTCCTTCTCTTTCTTTCCTTTTTCATTCTTCTCTTTCTAGGTGGTTATCAACGGGCGCTTTATCATCTGTGGGGAGTGTGTGAACGTCGTGCGTGGTTCAGACCGACCTGACTGTACCATGGATTTGAGTCAAACTACTTGCGTGTTTGTTTGCTATGGGTTCGTGTCTCAGTTTCGTTGGTTTCTTCTGTGGCTGCTTGGTTGTTTCAGGCCGTTTTCTGGTTGGCTTTTCTTCTTTTTACAGAGAGTAGGCGGGATGGAAGGAGAGGGCTTTGAATGTCATTTGTGGCAAGATGTTTGATTATTGCTTGATTTACGGTTGTGTAATTTTTTTTTTTCTGTGTACCATTGATTTCTTTATACCTTTGATTGGATTGAATATTTAAGTGATTAATGAACTGCTTTATTGAATTTTTAGCTGACTACGTTGTAGGGGAATGTAGAGCACACACGCGCGCGCGCGCGCGCGCACACACACACACACACACACACACACACACACACACACACACACACACACACACACACACACATTCACGCACTCACACACACACTAACACACATACAACACACGCGTGCACGCGCGCGCGCACACACACACACACACACACACACACACACACACACACACACACACACACACACACGCGCGCGCGCGCGCGCGCGGTGCTTCTGTGAACGCAAAAAGAACCTATGTGAATTTTACCCTTGTCATCTTCCTTTACACATGACTCAGACACCCATCCAGTCAACCATCCCACAATGGCTCCATCTCAGGCTATGATGGTTTACTGGTCGGGAGATCAACAACAAGTCACACGGTACCTTTGGTAGCAATTTTCAGCTCACCTTCCAGTAAACGATACCGCCCTGAGACAGCGATTTTTATACAGGATCTGTATTTCGTTCTGATCGCTGCAGGTACCATTATCTTGTCCCGGGGAAACAATTTTCGTGGGGTACTCGTTAATATATGGGAAGATGTATTCACAAGTTTTTTTTGTTTTTTTTTTGTTGCTTTCTTTTCTTTAAAAAAAAATCATTACGTACACGCATATCTCCAGAACCATTATTGTGATTCTTTGTTTTAAGCGGAGAGGGAAAAGGATGGAGGATGGAGGGTGGGTGGGTGGGGGGGGGGGCTGTTTCCGCCCTTCTTATATCTCTTTCTGACCTGACATGTCTGTAATTGCTCAACTGTCTTCTTTTTTTTCTTTTTTTTTTTTTTTTTTGGGGGGGGGGGGGTATACAATCCTTTCTCTCAGCCCAACCGATCCCACCGCCTTCACCTCACCCCCCCCCCCCCCTCCTCGTTCCCCCATTCGTGTGCTTCCCCTTTCCTTCCGTCCCATTCCTTCTTACTTCCTGTTTGCCCCTCTGTCTCTCCGTTCCACAATTTCTCCCGTATGTTCGTCTGTCCCTATCTCCTTTTCTTTCTCTCTCTCTCTCTCTCTCTCTCTCGGGGGTGTGAACTGCGGCTAACTGCGAGTAAGACGCGCTTCAAATCGTCTGCCATTTAGACCCCCCGGTGGAGAATATAGCAAGTGTCAAGTCACAATTCTTTGCCAGATTACGCAGGAAGAGCTATGCCATCGACACCGACTCTTTCAGAGCGACATGTGGCGCATTCCACCCAGTCCTACATGTCTTTCATGTCACGTAGAGCAAGGGAGAAATCGGCAAGCCGAGTCGCCATGCTTACGCTGCGCAGCCGAGCTGCCGGTGTTACCGTTGGACTGCTCCTCACCCTGTTGTTTTGGGGAGGTTTGCTGTCACGCTGCGGCGATGTTGAGCAGAACCCTGGACCCAAGACGCAGAACCCTGGACCCAAGACGGACGCACTCAGGCAGAGCAGGCTCAGCAGCACGGGCACTCGGACGACCAGCATGGACAGGACACCCCTCAACGGCAGCCAGGCCACTCCTCCACGTCAGCCGACACTGGACGCGAAGATGGACAACATGACGGAGATGTTACAGTCCATGCACGCTACCATGACCAGTAAGTTCGGGGATGTGGAGCAGAGTGTGCAAAGACTTAGTGAACAGTACGCTGCCCTTCAACAGAGTGTAATGGACTTGCGGGAAGAGGTGGTGGCTTTGAAAAATGAAAACGAAAATCTTATCAAAAGCAATTCAGAGCTAAGGGTTAAAGTACAGCAATTAGAAAAGAAAACTGATGACCTAGAAGGTAGGTCCAAAAGAAATAATTTGATTTTCTATGGACTTCCAAGAAATAGGGATGAAACCAATGAACAGTGCGAAGGAAGGTCAAAGATCTGATCACTGATAAACTGGACATTGCTGGTGATATTGAATTTGACAGAGTACACAGGTTAAACGGAAAGCAAGATTCTCCTATCATTGCAAGATGCTGTTTCTATAAGGACAAGATACAAATTCTGAAAGCAAAACGAAAACTGCAGGGATCGACTATTTTTGTTGGGGAGGATTTTTCGTTCCGGGTGAGGGAAGTGAGAAGAAAACTTTCAGCCCATTTAAAAGACGCTAGGAACAGCGGAAGAGAGCTAGGATGGTCTTTGACCACCTTGTCATCGAGAACAAAAAGTACTTCCTTGATGACAATGATCAGCTGAAGGAGAGCAGATAGGGGGGAGGCCGGCCAGGTGGTAAGTTTGATTTGTCTTACAGTGTGAACAGTCATGGGAACAAAGTTGACCCTACACCGGCAATCCCCGCGCATCGCACTGCTGACAGTGTCACTAGTGAGCTGTTTTCCGCTGACAGTGACAGTGTGTCGGAGCAGGCAACAGACAGCACGTGCGAGAACGTGCAAAACGAGTCGTTTGTAAATGTGAATGAACCCTTTTCTTTTCTTTCGTACAATGTGAATGGATTGTTTTTCAAAACTACTTGATCCTGATTTCATTTCTTTCTTATGTGAATTTGATTTTGTTTGTTTATCTGAAACTTTCATGGAGGAATGTAAACCAGATTTTTTTCCAGGTTTTAAACTTTTTCTCAAGCCAGCGGTGAAGTTCACCAAACAAGGGAGACGATCCGGCGGAATAATCTGTCTCATAAAAACTGAGTTGACTTCCTTTGTGACAGTATTAAATGTTGATTATGTCAATATTTTTGTGTTTCTGATTGACAAACAATTGTTCGGAATTGATAAAGATGTCGTTTATGTATGTTCGTATGTTCCACCAGAAACATCACCGTTTTAATGCCCATTTTAACATCGATAATGGGATAAGTGTAATTGAAGACTGCTTAGTTGATTGCTTATTAAGTAGAGATGTTTATATTGTTCTGAATGGTGATTTGAATAGCAGAACATCAAATATTTCTCAAGATTTCCGTGGGTTATCAACCATGATATACAATACAAAAGCCAGCCTGTTAGTGTGAATCGACGTTCTGAAGACTGTCATTTGAATAGTTTTGGTAAGTTGCTTTTAAATATGTGCACTGCTATGGGATTGTGCATACTGAACGGTGTATGTAAGGGCGACCTAAATGGTTGCTATACATACCTATCTGAAACTGGAAACAGTGTAAACGATTATTTCATATTTTCAAATGACCTTCTTGCCCTTGTGTACGACATGTGTGAATTTTCTGTTCTGGAACGTATAGACTCTGACCACTTACCTATTTGTGTTCGTATTTCCTTTCCATGTCAAAATAGAATTAATATTGATAAAAATAATGATGACTTCGTAATAGAAAAATATGTCTGGAAGCAAGAATAATGTACATTTATATAGAGACACTCTTAGTAGTGGTGAAATGCGCGCAAAAATAAGTATCGCAATGGATTTAATTAACACAGATGTTGATGAAGCGTTAGATGTGTTTAACGATTGTATTAAGACAAGTGCCGATTGTATGAAAATGCAAATATTCCCCAACCGAACAAAAGCACATGATGATTGGTTCGATTTTGAATGTACGGTGAGTAAGAAAAACGTTAGACGTTTACTGAGAACTAGCCGCCGCTCAAAAGATCCTGAAGATACTAAAGAATATGTAATTGCAAGACGGGAGTACAAAAATTTACTGAAGAAGAAGCAGAAGGAGTTTAATAAACTGTTAATAGATAAACTAGTAATGTCAATAAAAAGTCAAAAGGATTTTTGGGATAATGTCCGTAAAACTAATTTTAAAAGTAAGCAGGTAAGAAACACTATATGTGCTGACACATGGTTCCAACATTTTCAGTGTTTGCTACAAACGGATACAAATGAAGTTCCATATGATGTTTCTGAGGAAGAGGTAGATAATTGTATGAACCGCCCAATTTCTAAAGAGAAGTGTTGCTAGCTATAAGAAAACTTAAGAACCGAAAAGCAGCTGGGCCTGATGGTATCATAGGCGAAATTGTTTAAGTACTCATGTGAAGAAGTAGTCCCGTTTTTTCTTAAATATTTCAACAAGTTATTTGATAGTGGCACATTTCCTCGACGTTGGACAGAGTCTATCATTTTGCCTATCTTAAAAAAGGTGACTTAAATAACCCTAATAACTATAGAGGAATTTCTCTTAGTGATATTAGCAGTAAACTATTTAACACGATTATTAACAAGCGGTTGCAAGAATGGGTAGAAGAAAACGATATCACTGGCCAGCATCAGGCTGGTTTCAAGAAAGGATATTCAACTATTGACCACATGTTTACTTTGTTAGCCCTTGTTCAAAAACAATTCTCTTACAATCGCAAATTGTATGTAGCATTTATAGATTTTGAAAAAGCATTCGATTCTATTAACAGACACTTGCTTTGGCCAATTTTGTTTAAAAATGGTATTAAAGGAAAATTGTACAAATGTATTAGAAGTATTTATAATGTAGTAAAAGCGAGAGTTCGATGTGGTGCGAAATTGACAGATTGCATTGAATGTACAGTTGGACTAAGACAGGGCGACGCTTGCAGTCCAATATTATTTTCTTTATTTATTAATGAGCTAGCAACTGAGGTGATTAGGAATGGAAGACATGGCGCTATGCTGTCTCTGGAGGCATTTGAATTATTTATTCTGTTGTTAGCTGATGATATAATCTTACTATCTGAGACTGTAACAGGACTACAAACACAGTTAAACAATTTACAAAGAGCATCTGCTTCTCTTCAGTTAAAAGTTAACATGAATAAAAGTAATGTCATAGTATTTCGAAAGGGTGGTTATTTAAGTGTGAGAGAAAGATGGTTTTATGATGGTAGTATAATACCTGTTGTTAATGTGTATAAGTATTTGGGAATACTTTTTTCCACCCGTCTTAGTTTTGTTCTTGCTTGTAAAGATCTCGCGAGTCGGGCAAAAAATGTGCTGATTTGTATTATGAAAAAACTGCATACACTTAATAATAACTCTTTCGTTTTGTTTATGAAATTGTTTGACTCGCAAGTTCAGCCTATGGTTCAATATGGGCAGAATTATGGGGATTAAACAAGGCAGCTGTTCATTGTGAGACTGTGCATTGCTACGCTTTAAAGAAATTCCTCAGAGTAGAGATGAGGACACCAAATGACCTTGTCTATGGTGAAACTAACAGGTATCCTATATATATAAACTCAGCTGTGAAATGCGTACGCTACTGGTTTAAATTATTACAAATGGAACAGCAAAGAATTCCACGTAAAGCATATAATATGTTATATGATTTAGATCTGAAAGGCAAAGTAAACTGGGTGACTCAAGTGCGAACCTGTTTGTTTGAATATGGTTTTGGGTTCGTCTGGTACAATCAGGGGGTTGGAAACGTTAACGATTTTATTCGTACATTTCGCCAACGGTTACTAGACTGCAGTTGGCAAAAATGGAATGAACATATTCAAACCAGCAGCAGATATGACATGTATAGAAATTTTTGTGATACGCCTTCTTTGAAGCCCTACCTATTATTGGATTTAAATCCACATTTGAAATATAAACAACAAGATTCAGGCTCGGAATCTCAGGGTTAACGGTACATAGCTTTAGATACAGAACTGTCAACAGAAGTTTTTTAATTTGTCCAATGTGCAAAGAAGCAGAGGAAAATGAGGTACATTTTGTTTTTTGCTGTCCAGCACTTACACATATTCGACAAAGCCATATAAAACCTAAGTATTACCGACAACCCTCTTTGTTCAAACTCAGTTTACTAATGTCCTCACAAAAGCCTCACGACGTGCGGAATTTTTCACTATTTCTGTCTAAGGCATTCAAGTTTAGAGAATTAGTAACGTCTTAGTAATATGATTCTTTTGGTTTTGTCCCTACGCTGTTTCTGTTTCTATGTATTGTTATTGTACTTGTTGAGGTTTGTTTTATGTATGAATCTGTGCCCACTTATGTTTATTGACAAATTGTTTATATTATGTTCACACACCCCTTCACAAGGGGCTGTGGCCTATTGTGAATAAACTCATCCGAATCCGAATCTTCTCTCTCTCTCTCTCTTCTCCATCTCTCTCTCTCTCTCTCACTCTCTCTCTCTCTCACACACACACACACAACACACACACACACACACACACACACACACACACACACACACACACACACACACACACGCACGCACACACCTACCTACCTATCTACACACACACACACACACACACACACACACACACACACACACACACACACACACACACACACACACGCATGCACGCACGCACGCACACGCACGCAAGCACGCACACACATCAGATTAACTTTATGGAACAATGTTAGTGTTTGTATTACTAGACATACCTGCTAACAAAGACCACCTCTCCGCACAGTCTCTTGTGTTTTGTTTGTAACATCAGATTTACCATCAACAAAATCTCCTTCGCCTTTAAAAACCTGATCGTGTAAAACATTTTTATCTCTATGTATGCTAATTAATTAACTTCCAATTAAGACTTCTAGTTGCAAAGTGAGGCGACTTCTTCGTTTGAAAAACAGACAAACACACAAAAGCAAACCAAAATCTCCGATTTTTTTTATCCTAACAGATTTACATCGTCATAAACACTGCGACCCTTCAAAGAGCTGAAATTCTGAGACGTTCGTCACTGCTTTCTCATTTCCCGTGCCCTACAACCCCCCCCCCCCCCCCCCACACACACACACACACACACACACACTCCCCATGGGCAATACTCGAATGCCCCTCCTTCTTGTTCCCGTAGATGTAAAAAAAAATACTCATGGCTATGCTGTCACATCACCAGCACCGCCAGTCAGAGGGAAAAATCATTGCCATGTCGGCCACCGGAGAGGATACTGCACTGTCGTGCGATCATTTTGACGATGTCCATTTGCACGTGTTCTGATCCACATTACATGGTACATCACCTACCAAGCCACCAACTGACGACAGTAATTGCAGAGTCGTGGAGCCAGCGACAGTGAGAGTCCCCCTGTGGAGGGTATCACCACCTCCGTCCAACGGCAGTCCTCTTCAACTTGCCGAGACCAGCGAATTGGACAATCTCACCATGAGCATGAACGTGGTAAGGAAATCGAAACTTTGTCACCATGAGAGCAGGACACATATGGCCACGGAATTTAAAACTATTTTTTGTACTCCCTGTTCTTATAGAACAGGGAGTACTTTACAATGTGAACGAAGAAATGTCTGTGTCCGTGGTCAAAATGTGTTCCACTCGCTCCAGACAAAACTTCTGGGCCGATCGTTCTGAAAACTTGTAGGTATGTTCATTATGGGTCACGGATGATGCCCGATGTTGTTGTTTTTTTTTTACCAGAATAGCCGTTACGAACGGCTATAACTGCCCCAAACGGTTTTTCTTCTTTATGGAATATCTCTTCATGACGCATGTTTGATTGTGACGTCAAATACATCATGACGCATGTTTGATTGTGACGTTTTTCAGCAAGATAAACTGGGAGTACGTTTATAGGCTTTGCATCTTGTTTTTTTCTAATGACATTGCATCTTGTTTTTTTCTAATGACATCGATGAGATAAGGATGGAAAGGCTGATGCTATGAGATAAGGATGGAAAGGCTGATGCTATGAGATAAGGATGGAAAGGCTGATGCTATGAGATAAGGATGGAAAGGCTGATGCTATGAAATAAGGATGGAAAGTCTGATGCTATGAGATAAGGATGGAAAGGCTGATGCTATGAGATAAGGATGGAAAGGCTGATGCTATGAGATAAGGATGGAAAGGCTGATGCTATGAGATAAGGATGGAAAGGCTGATGCTATGAGATAAGGATGGAAAGGCTGATGCTATGAGATAAGGATGGAAAGGCTGATGCTATAAAGTTCCATTCTGGTCAAGGCCTTCGTGACAGGACTGTACTCCATGTGACAGGACTGTACTCCATGTGACAGGACTGTACTCCATGTGACAGGACTGTACTCCATGTGACAGGACTGTACTCCATCTTCTTTACAATAATTTATCACCATGTCAGTCAGATCTGGGAGTTACAGAGACCTGCAGTGTCGGTCTGGAGATTAAATTTTGAGCAACGCTTTCAAAGACGTATTCCTTAAGTGGATAAAACGTGACTGTGTGGTTCTGTTCTGTCCATTTCAGACCATCAAACACTTAACAAATTTAACTCACTCTCTCTCTCTCTCTCTCTCTCCTCTTCTCTCTCTCTCTCTCTCTCCTCTCTCTCTCTCTCTCTCTCTCTCTCTCTTACAATTTGTTCGACTTGGTCAAGCACATCTACAGTCATATGACAAAATTTAGCTTTAGAAGAGTTGATAACGTTATAGACTAGGACAAATTTCAGAAAAACAAACACCCCCAGGCATTTCTTGTTAGGAGCTGTCAGACAACACTTTCTAATGGATTTGGGTGTGGTGAATCCATTTCTTTTGTCTGACAAGACTGAAATTGCTTAGATGGCCTGGAATATTATGTTTTTCAAAATGGCCGACAAAACGAAAGTACGGAACCGGTTTTGATTCAAACAGACCTTATTTGCTTATGTTTTACGCCACTTGTGCTAAACTTTAATATTTTTTTTGTAATTTTCTACCTGTAGAAATCTGTTTCTGACATTTGATTTAAATTATTTAAAAATAAGTGTCAAAAACAGTATAAAAACACAAAAAAAGTAACAAGAACCTTATAGTGGCCTCATACCTTCACACTTTGACCGAAATTGAATGCTTCATACAAGCTCCAGCTCATGAATTGGACTCCTGTTACCGCACAAAATGTCACACTGCACAAAATGTCACAATTGTGACATTTTATGACGGTTGTGACATTTTGTGCGGTGAAGGACTGCACAAAATGTCACAACTCGCAATTGTGACAATTTGTGCACCTATGCCACATTTTCGAATTCACTCTTGCACAAAATGTCACAACCTCTGTCAGTCTTGTTAGTCCACCGCTATCAAGAAAGCGATCAGACTATTAAGTTCGTTCGTGTCTGTTTTTTTTTTTTGTGTGTGTGTGTGTGTGTGTGTGTGTGTGTGTGTGTGTGTGTGTGTGTGGGGTGTGCAACGTCGGCCAAAACGGACATTTTTGGCAATGTCTATTCAACCACTTCAGACAGCCTTCTCAAATTTGTTTGTTGATTAGGTAAGGTTTGCTGATACTGTTCGCAAAAAATCAAGGACAAAGGTCAAGGTCACGCTGATCGTTGAACACCCATTTTTTCCTGCAATATTTTCCACATCTTTCAAGCTACAGTTTCCAAATTTGCTACACAGGTGCATAGCTTTGGGGGACAACAAAAAAATGAGCATGCGAATTAAGACAAATCGTGTTGTTTCTATTAGCCTCATTAACCAACATGGGCCATCTCGTCTGGGTTGTCACCTCGTAAACATGTGCAGTGAATATAGACTAAAAGTACATATTCAATATAAAATTGAAAATCATAAATTGCAAGCCAAATTATACAAGTACATCATAGAGTATATCCACCCATCCACCCACCCACCCACATGCACCCAACCCACACAGATAAGGGAGAGAGTAGTGACAATTTGTGCAGCAGAGATTTTACAGATTGTCACAATTTGTGCAGTGGTGAAATTTTTTGCGGTAACAGACTCCCTCAACACTGTCATTCAGAGATGCAAGCACGTTGCTAACAAACTGGGGCAACACTATGTTGTGCTAACAGTTGATGAAACCTTGTTTGCAAAGTGATGGAGTTGAAATGGGCGAAAAAGAATACCAGAACCTTCTGGTTGTCAGGCTTGGTGGTCTTCATATCTCACTAAACTTCATGAAGGTCATTGGAAAACACATGGAATGCTCAGGACTTGTGGAGTTGTGGTAGAAAAGCAATCTCCTTGGACCAAAGACCGCGGAACAAGTTTTTTTCTGGCAGGAACGTCGTGCATCAGAGACATGAGATCTCACAAATTAACACTTCAAGCCATGTGGAGAATCCTGCTTCCTCAGCTGTTGCAATTCATCAATGAAGAAAAAGAGAAACTGAAAGAGGAGATTGAAGACAATGTACAGAAGAAGACACAGACGCGCTGCTGTCTCTTCTTGCTTCCAAGCAGTTCAGAGATCTTGTGGATGACTTTGTTGCATCCCATGGTGATGCCAACTTTTAGTTTTGGTGGACTTACATGCAAATGGTGGAAATCATGCTAATGTTCACCAGAGCAAGCAGAGATGGTGACTGGAAGCTGCATATGCGCGCATTCACGTCCATGCTTCCATATGATGCGATATGACTACACTAACTATGCACGCTGGGGCTGTGTGTACCTGAGCGAAATGCAACAACTGCCAGAAGAGGTCAAAGCTGAAAACTTTGTGGTGAGACGTGGGAAGCAGCCTTTCAACCAAGCTGATCCAGATCAAAGCCAGGAGTGCTCAATGGGACAGGAAAAGGTGTGGCGGAATCGTGGGTATCACAAAACACGGTTAGCTTTGAGGAGATGGACGCTGTCGTATAACATGCGATCTCACATTTCCTGTGAAACCAGAGAAGCTTTTGACGCTGGTCTAGAGGATACTGTCAACCATAATGAACGCAACAGAGGAAGAGGAATGCAGGACAGGAAAGATGAAGAAGTGTTCACTACTCTGAAGAACTTCAAACTGTTCTCCAGCGATGTTCCTGAAGAACTGCAAAACATTGCAACCAAAGATCTCGCCCACGAGAGCATTGAGGAGGACTTGCTAACTGCACAGCTGAAAGGTCAAATCAGTTAAACACGTTTGTTGATGAGAGGTTGCTCCCTCTTGATGAAAGGAAGATAAAGTTTCGTGATGCCTTGACAAAGAACACGCCACTAACTTTTGCAAGTCTGTATGAAGTAAACCAGAAGAATGTGCACAGTACCAAACAGAAAACAACAAAGGCAGACAGGAGGATTCTTCAGAGATTGAACACTGCCTATGAGGCAGGACGGAACGTTGACCTCTCCATGGTTTTAAAACACGAACTGATGCCAGAACCCTCTGCACTAGCAGAGATGAAAGGGACGCTATGTTCTGGTTCAAAGCGCTTCTGCTTCAGGCACTCGCTCATGAAGTACCCTGTCCACCAAACCTAGATGAGACTGATCTTGGTGACAATACCACACTTGTTGTTGGACAGGCACTCATCTGCATCATTGGAAATCCCCAACAAGCGACTACATTTGGAGGCCTGGCAGACGTTTCATCAATACTCTTTCATCAAGCTGGGTGAAGTTTCAAACGCATTGATGTAGTTTTCGACAGATACAACCCGACTTCCATCAAGACAGAAACACGGAGAAGACGAGGAAAAGATTCTCAGCCAATCAAAAAAAAAACATTGATGAAGGCAGAGACGTGCCCCTACCAGCAAAGTGGGAGAACTACATTTCTCACCCTGACAACAAGGCTGACCTGGCGAAGTTTTTGTCAAGACAGATCATGCTGCATGCTCCAGTTGACCAAACTATTGTTGCAGGTGGTGGCTTCAGTGATGTCACACAGGTGGAGTCTTCAAACCCCAATACAGATGTACGTCCTCTGGAGGCTTCACACGAGGAGGCTCACACCAGGATAATCCTGCACTGTGTACACGGTGAGGCTGAGGCAAGCTGCATTGTTGTGTCCTCCAGGGACACGGATGTTTCAGTTCTGCTGCTGGTGCATTTTCATCTCATCAAGTGTCCTAAAGTCTGGATAAAAGCAGGCACTGCCAAATCCAGAAAATACATCCCCATCCATGCTTTTATAGAAACTACAGCCATTGAAAGAGATAAGCTCCAAAACCTTGCTGGATTTTATGCTTTCACGGGCTGTGACACAACGTCGTACTTTGCTGGACATAGTAAGACAACTTGCTTGAAGGTTTTTCTGCAGCAACCTGATCTGTTGAGTTCACTGGGAAAAGAAACTCTCACAGACGAGACACTGCGAAATGCTGAAGTCTTCATTTCCAGTGTGTATGGAGTACAAAACTGTGACTCGGTGAACATGGCTCGGTCAGTTCTGTTTCGCAAAGCCCATGCACCACAAACACAGCCTCCAACACGTGATGCCTTGTTTTTCCTCACACAGCGGGCACACTACCAGACAGCTATCTGGCTACAAGCTCACCTGCAGCACCCCTGCCTCTCCCCGCCAGAAACCATGGGCTGGAAACTAGAAGGCGGCACCTTGATTCCTGTTCTCAAGTCACTCCCATCAGTTCCTAAGGCATGCACTGATGTGATCTTCTGTGGATGCAAAAAGCAGTACACTAGTTCCCGGTGCAAGTGCAGAGCAGCTAGTCTTCCTTGCACAGTAGCATGCAAGTGCAATGACACCACAACAAATGAAACTAAGTGTATGAGTTCTAGACAATGTATCAGTGATTGTGACGTAAATAATGAGCAAAAATGATGACTATAATTTTTACAGATTCGTTTGGCTAGCTTGAATCAAAAATTACAATAAGATGGAAGAATTCACTAAAGAAAGTAAAAACGACTGAAATTATTTAAGAAGTACCAATACATTTGATTTACTTACATTGACCCATTGACTTTAACTACAAACTCAGTCTTATCAATATTCTTCTCCTTTCTTTCAATCCCTCCTCCCTCCCTCACTGACTCCCCACTCCCTCTTGAAAGTACAGAAACAGCCATTTCTGATAGGCTGTGAATGTTTTGTTTTTAATGGTAAAGAAGTATTGACTATAAATAACTGAAGAGTGCTTGAATGCTCTCTCTCTCTCTCTCTCTCTCTCTCTCTCTCTCTCTCTCTCTCCTCTCTCTCTCTTCTCTCTCCTCTCTCTCTCTCTCCTCTCCTCTCTCTCTCTCTCTCTCTCTCTTCACCTATTTCGTAAAACAAAAAAGAACAAATGTTTTTTTTTTCTAATTAACAGATTGTTTTGTTACTTAAGGCAGGGTAAGGAGAGAAATGAACTGTGGCTCCGTTTTGATTTTGTTTGTAACTGCTGTCATGTTGTACTGGCTTGTCGTTTTGTTTATTTATGATTAAAAAATTGGCTGAATATGTTAAAAAAAGGAATGAGTTTTTTTCTCCTTTTAAATATAAACTATAACAATAATTAGTCAATAACAAAACTTTTTGTGGCTCAAACAATGGAAGTTTGGTTACAGAATCCTTATGTCAGTGTTTATGGCAGCCATTTGAATATTTAATTTTTAGTGCAAAAACTACGCTTTTGCGAGATTGCCAGACAACAAAACTGAAAAGAGCGTGGTCACATTCTTTAAAATCAGTTGTCTGACAATTCCTAACATCATTTGCCACCTACTTTTTATTTTAGCCTTTTTTGTGAAATCTGTCCTAGTCTATTATTGATATCCAAATGTTATAGAATGTGCCGATCAAAACTGACATATGGGCAGGAAGTGTATTTCTCTGCGCCTAATTCTCTTTTGAATAGATTGCAAAGCTTAGACAGTAAGGCCATGAAATTAGCTCTGGGAGTCCCAGTTCATACAAACACTCATAGATGTTATAAAGAAACAAATATATTACCACTAAATGAGAAGCGAATATTGGATGTATCCAAATATATTGTAAGAAGTCTTTCTGTTGAAAATTCAGTAACTGAAGAAATACTGATGGATTCCAGTAAAGATTTTCCTAAGAGGTCTAAAAACATGTCACATATTCAACCAATTAGAAACTACACATCTGACTTTATGTCACATTGTAATATTGATATTACTGATATACCAGAATTTCCTGCGGTACCTACAATGCCTCCTTGGGAGCACCTAAATGCTTCTTTTGATTACAAATACACTTCGATAAAGAAAAGTGATAATGTAAATATTTTAACAACTGAAGTTCGTGAACATTTAGAAAATAGCTATCCAAATCATTTAAAAGTGTTTACAGATGGGTCTGTAATGGAATCCTCTGACTGTGGTTCTGGCTTTATTATACCAACTTTAAATGTCAGGAAATCATATTATTTAGGAAAGGGGTTTTCAATCTATACCTCAGAATTATATGCAATACTGAAGGCTTTGACTTACATATGTGATACACCAATTGCTTTCTATAAAATTTTACTTTGTGTTGATTCCAAATCTGTTTTACAATCACTAGAGCGTTGGGACTGCAAAGCTAGAAAAGATTTGCTTTTTGAAATAAAACATCTACTGCATTGTGTCATAACTCTGGGCATAAGAATTGATTTTTGTTGGGTCCCATCTCACTGTGGTATAAAGTGGAATGAAATAGCAGACAGTCTTGCAAAGGAAGGAGCAAATAGAAATGCTGGAAATTTATTAAACAGTCCCTTAGATTTATCCGCTTGTGAATTAATCCAAATCATGGAAAAATATATACATAAGAAGAATTTAAGTGAAAAAATGTCTAGTTTACCATGTTGTCCCAGGCACATTGTCAGATTAATTCATAAGTTAAGGCTGAATACTTGGAACACTAAATATTCTCATGGTATTAC
>CM031606.1:60054412-60056912 GCA_018398815.1 Conus ventricosus | reverse complement strand
GTCTGTCTGTCTGTCTCTCTCTCTCTCTCTCTCTCTCTCTCTCTCTCTCTCTTTCTCTCTGTATGGTCTTTGCATTTTTTGTCAATAACTCTTCATTATATGAGTGTGTCATGAATTTAAGGGCACATGTCATGATCTGCATGTCTCTTTTGTCCAAAAAGAAGCTGCACTTGTTCAGTAATTACTCCTTTCCCCCCTGTATCTGTTCTGTGGTGGGGAAAACGATGCACTTGAAAACGTGATATTTACGTGATTTACGTGTAACTCCACCCCACCCCCCTCCTCCCCCACCAACACGGAAGGCTGGTATAACTATCCAAGGAGTGTGGGGCTGGGAACGGTTCCCATCAGAAAGGCAATACGATGGCCTGCCAAAATGGCATTTTTTGTTTGTTTGTTTGTTGTTGTTATCGGATACCACCGGGATTCCAATCCCCAACACCTGGCTGCAAACTCGGTGCTCTACCACTATAGGTATATATCCGAAACTAGGTATATCCGAAACTAGGTATATCCGGAACTAGGTATATCCGAAAATAGGTATATCCGGAAAAAAAAACCCTGCAGGTTTAGTTTATACCCTCGTTTATACAGACTGTGATTCATCTCCTTTCGTCCTGTCTTGTCTTGTCCTGTGTCTTTTGTCTCTCCTAATGTCGCCCTGTCTTGTCTTTGGGCTTTGACTTCTCTTACGTTGTCCTGTCTTGCCTTCCTTTTCCTCGCCTTGCCTCGCTTTGCCCTGTCTTGTCCTGTCTTGTCTTGTGTGCTTTGTCGTGTCTTCCCTTGCCTTGCCTTGTCTTGTCTTGGGCGAAGCATCCCTTTGTGCCCACGTCTCTTTGTGCCCACGTCTCTATAAAGTGGTTAGGGTTAGGGTTAGGGTTAGGGATAGGGAATAGGGTTAGGGATAGGGTTAGGGTTAGGGATAGGGTTAGGATAGGGTTAGGGTTAGGGTTAGGGATAGGTTAGGGTTAGGATAGGGTTAGGGTTAGGGTTAGGGATAGGGTTAGGGATAGGGTTAGGGTTAGGGTTAGACGTGGGCACAAAAAGACGTGGGCACAAAGAGACGTGGGCTCAAAGATACGTCTGTGGGCACAAAGAGACGTGGGCACAAAGATACGTTCCCGTCTTGGGTCCTTTGTCTTGTCTCTCCTGGCCATGCCTTGCATATTCTTGTTTCGTCCCTGTCCCCTCGTCTTGTCTTGTCTCATCGTGCCTTGACTTACCATCTGCTGGTCTGAAGAATCGGCAGTTTATATATAGTTTTCCGTTCAGTCGGGTTGTCTTTCAGAAGCTCCATTTTTTTTCTTTCAAATTTTTTTGTATCATTTTGTCTGTTTTCCTTATTCGGTATTCTTTCGTTCTTACTTTCTTTCTGTCTTTCTTCCAGTCTTTCTTTCTTACTCCCTCCACCTACCTGTCTGTCTGTCTTTCTTTCTTACTCCCTCCACCTACCTGTCTGTCGTCTTTCTTTCTTACTCCCTCCACCTACCTGTCTGTCTGTCTTTCTTTCTTACTCCCTCCACCTACCTGTCCTGTCTGTCTTTCTTTCTTACTCCCTCCACCTACCTGTCTGTCTGTCTTTCTTTCTTACTCCCTCCACCTACCTGTCTGTCTGTCTTTCTTTCTTACTCCCTCCACCTACCTGTCTGTCTGTCTTTCTTTCTTACTCCCTCCACCTACCTGTCTGTCTGTCTTTCTTTCTTACTCCCTCCACCTACCTGTCTGTCTGTCTTTCTTTCTTACTCCCTCCACCTACCTGTCTGTCTGTCTTTCTTTCTTACTCCCTCCACCTACCTGTCTGTCTGTCTTTCTTTCTTACTCCCTCCACCTACCTGTCTGTCTGTCTTTCTTTCTTACTCCCTCCACCTACCTGTCTGTCTGTCTTTCTTTCTTACTCCCTCCACCTACCTGTCTGTCTGTCTTTCTTTCTTACTCCCTCCACCTACCTGTCTGTCTGTCTTTCTTTCTTACTCCCTCCACCTACCTGTCTGTCTGTCTTTCTTTCTTACTCCCTCCACCTACCTGTCTGTCTGTCTTTCTTTCTTACTCCCTCCACCTACCTGTCTGTCTGTCTTTCTTTCTTACTCCCTCCACCTACCTGTCTGTCTGTCTTTCTTTCTTACTCCCTCCACCTACCTGTCTGTCTGTCTTTCTTTCTTACTCCCTCCACCTACCTGTCTGTCTGTCTTTCTTTCTTACTCCCTCCACCTACCTGTCTGTCTGTCTTTCTTTCTTACTCCCTCCACCTACCTGTCTGTCTGTCTTTCTTTCTTACTCCCTCCACCTACCTGTCTGTCTGTCTTTCTTTCTTACTCCCTCCACCTACCTGTCTGTCTGTCTTTCTTTCTTACTCCCTCCACCTACCTGTCTGTCTGTCTTTCTTTCTTACTCCCTCCACCTACCTGTCTGTCTGTCTTTCTTTCTTACTCCCTCCACCTACCTGTCTGTCTGTCTTTCTTTCTTACTCCCTCCACCTACCTGTCTGTCTGTCTTTCTTTCT
>CM031606.1:60036912-60041912 GCA_018398815.1 Conus ventricosus | reverse complement strand
ATGTGACCAGAAAGCCCAACCGTTTTTAACTTGTATAGTAATCGTTCATGCCAAACCTGATCGTATGCCGGTAGAAAGAAACTCGTGGAGAGCGTGGCAGCAGAGAGTCCTCAGAAGAGAAGCCCCCTTCAAGCAAGTGTTTCGGCCCTTATCTCCTGACACTCTAGGGGGGTTGGGCCACACCCGGTTCATGACTCCGGATGTCCCTCTGCTGCCCCTTTTTTTTCCCCCATCTTGGGACGAGCCATGGCTGGGATTCGAACCCATGACCCTCTGGACATGCTCATTTTCTACTTAATGACTCGCGCTTTAACCACTGAGCCACAGGGACACCTGATATTTGTACACAATGTCCCCATATGTGGCTAGTTTGTGTTCCAGGGTGCTTTTCCCTATCAGTGCATCGAGTCTTTGGACGATTTTTGCATCCAGTTTCTCCCAATCTTCAGTTTCGTTTGCTCGTGGCAGGTTGAGTTTCAGGCGCC
The DNA here is from genome assembly GCA_018398815.1 of Conus ventricosus. Taxonomy (NCBI): domain Eukaryota; kingdom Metazoa; phylum Mollusca; class Gastropoda; order Neogastropoda; family Conidae; genus Conus; species Conus ventricosus. The sequence continues at coordinate 60,041,427 of CM031606.1, read as the reverse complement.
TGGCATCGAGGGCCTGTGCAAATTCCTCATCCGAACCAACAGCGTGGATGTCCTTGGCACTGTGGTTTAAATCCTGGCCTTGGTCTTCCGACGTCTTATCTGCTGATGCAGTGCGCTGCTGCTCATTCAGATGAGTCTTCACACATCCCATCTTTGTTCTGTGGATCTTCATGCCACGGGTGGTAGCGAAACGCTTTCCACAGACACATGGATATTCCATTTGGTCCATGTTCATAGTCCGTTTGGGATTTGCAGTCGTGATTGGTTGAGCACCGATGGATTCATCATTCTCTCCCCCTTTCGGTGAATCCTGGGAGCATCTTTTCCTTAAATTATTATTTATATCAAAGAATGTGGCAAGAACATTTTGTCTTTTAGTTGCAAAGCAGACGACTGCAGGCGGAAATCTAAACAAATCTTAAATAAATGTTAGCGAACCGCCCAGAGAACGTGAACAAACGAGTCACAAGACAAAACACAACGCGTTTCGACCTCTTAGGTCTTCGTCAGGTGATGTATAAACGAATAAAACAACGAAAATTCACTTAGCTTTGATCGCTTCAGATCGCTTTGGGTTCAGCGCAAGGAACCCAAAGCGATCTGAAGCGATCAAAGCTAAGTGAATTTTCGTTGTTTTATTCGTTTATACATCACCTGACGAAGACCTAAGAGGTCGAAACGCGTTGTGTTTGTCTTGTGACTCGTTTGTCCACGTTCTCTGGGCGGTTCGCTAACATTTATTTAAGATTTTGTCTTTTGGCAAATTATTGTTGTTTGATTTGAGTTGTTAATTTCACTAAATGATCAATGGTTGATCTGCCTTTTCTAAAGCCTCCTTGGTTTACAGGGATAATCCCAAGCTTTTCGCAATGATAAGACAATCGATTTAAAACAATTTGCTCCATTAATTTGCATACGTGAGACGTCAGAGAGATAGGTCTATAACTATTCACATCGTGTACTGGTTTGCCCTGCTTTAAAATAGGGACTATAATTGAATCTCTCCATATGGATGGAATGTTACCTTCAATCCAGCATTTACTAATAATTCCGTGTAAAAATAACAAAAAGTTTTCTGGGAGATGTTTTATCAACTCATTGGAAATGGCATCCAGACCAACAGAAGTTTTCTTGGTCTTAGGTAATGAACAGATAGCAGACAGTAATTCTTGGAAAGTAATTTCAGCATTCAAGTAGTGATCATTATTTTTCTCAAGGTCATTGTATATGTCATTTTGTGATTGATTTTCTCTAAAAGTTCTGCATGTGTCTGATAGACTATTGTAAGAGCTATTCTTTACAAAGGTGTCAGCAAATGCCTCAGCTTTTTGATATTCTGAAGGAAATTGTTCATCACCGAGAATAACTGGATATTCTGGTAGATGAATCCCATTTTTCATTTCATGGATCTTTTTCCAAATTTTACTTTTATCTTTATGGTCACTTATTTCATTAAAACAAAACGTTGACCAATAGTTGCTTTTAGCACTTTCTATAACTCTGTTTCTTTGGTTTTTTAGCAGATTTGACAGGAACACTGCCTTTCACTTTTTTAACTTTAGCATATGATTTAAAGGTGTTCTTGTTTTGTCTACAGCATTTTTACATGAATCTGTCTACCATACTTTACCAACGTGTTTCGACGATGAGTTTGACACATTAATTTTGGGAATTGCTTTACCTGCAGCATTTAAAACTGCCTCTGTAAAATGAGTATACATAGATTCAATGTCTGATTTATCAAAAGAACTAACATTGTAAGACCTTAGAACAGATTCAAATTCGGCCCAGTCAGCTCGTTTATAATCAAATTTAGGAATTTTATCCTTTACATCATTGTGCTTAACTTCAAATCCTCTAAAAGTAAGGATAATAGGAATATGGTCACTTCCCAAAGCGTTATCGTGTAATTGCCACTTGCAGCTAGGAACTAACTTTGGAGAGATTAGAGTCAGATCAATTGCTGATGGTTTATGGCTGGGAACATCAGGCAGTCTTGTAACACTTCCGTCATTTAAAAGAAACAGTGGAGAATCTGAAATATTCTCCACCAAGCGATTAGAGGTTACTTTGACGCAAGATAGATCCCAAAAAGGAGCATGTTCATTAAAGTCCCCCGCTATTAACCATTTATCATTTGTAGTATTTAACGAACGTAGCCAGTCAGAATTGCAATCAATAATACCTTTTGGGAAATACACTGAAACGATATTCAAAACTAACGATTTGTCGAATCGGACACACGCTGCACATGAAAACAAGTTTGTTGTGTCATTTGGTACAGGCGATTGGATTGGATGGTAAAATAATTGGTCATTAATATAAATGGCCACAGAAATTTTCGCAACACAATCACTTTCTTGGCACACTGGTGGATAGAAGAAATGGTCCAATCGTGGCAAGTCCTTCTTTGTCACATTTAGAGATTGAAGGATGATGACCATATAAGTGTTGCTCTCAAGATGTTGTTGAAGGTGTATTATATTGGTAGTGATTGAACGGCAATTCCATTGTAGGATACTAATATTTGTCTTTTTTTTCCCATCAAAAAGTTATAAAGAATAATAATAAAGAAACAGAAGAAAATTGCAAATAAAACAAAGTACAGTAATAGCCTATTAAAATGAAAATAGACACTTTGCAAACACCAAAAACTGAAATTCAGTATGACAATACCTAAAATCTATCAACAGGATAGTGACTAATAATACTATAAACAATCATGCGCGACTATGAAAATGGCAGCCTTATAACAATCCAACAGAAATACGTAGACAGAAGACTTTCACTGGCTCGGTAATTGTACAAGTAATCTCGTCCCCGATGTTCCCTGCGCAGCAAGAAAGAGTTCCTCCTGCCCTGGTGATGTGGACGAGGTGGGTTGTCCCTGGGACGACGAGAGCTGTAGCGATGACCGGGTTGTCTTTGTTTTCTCCAGTACATGTAATGAAGATGACGACCAAGGTTGCCTGCAAACACGCTGAGACCCCTTTCTGAGGGATGGATTAAGTCCCACATGTACCGAGTGTTGTTGGTGATGTTTTCGTGGGACACAAACGACACGTTATTTTGGCCGGAAAGATTACAATGTATTTCGTCATTAAAGATTTCTCTTTTAATGTTTAGCTTTTTTATCCTAGTTGGGGCGACTTTGCTAACAACAATTCTAGTTTGAGGATAATGCTTTTGTAATTCTTTCACGAGGTTGATAAAAGTAGATGCCTTTTCTTTTGGATCAGATGTGTCTTTGAGATCATTTACCCCAACATGAAGCACAAACACATCTGCATTGTCGATAGAGTCAGACAGTAAAGCCTTCTTGCATTGATCAATGGTGGTCGTTTTCTTTTTCTTGATATACAATCCATAAGCTGCACCCAGTCTTTGAGCGGATATACCGTTTAGCACCGAGTCGTGCAATACAACAACTTCGGGTAAATCTATGGAACCTCTAGATTGCAATGAATGTGAAGAAAATTCCTGTTTTTGCTGGTGATCTTTATTTCTTTGTTTGCTTGTAGCATGTAAGGGGTTAATTTTGTCTTTTTCTGAATGTTCTTTTTCCTCATCCATCCCCCTAGCGTCATTTTTAATCGCGTCATCGTTTTTAACGTCATCAGATGCCGTAGAACCCTTCATTACAGACCTTTTAGCTTTGCGTTTGACAATGTCCGAGTATGTCGGCCTCCCACCGTTGCTCATCCGTGACATGGTCGCGAGACGAGTGGTAATCTGCTGTGCCCGCAGCCGATGCCACATGCTGGGCCCCGACAACGCCTGTTGCACCGTCCGCAGTCGACCGCGCAGCCACGCTCGCACTCTGGACCACCTCGCGCAGCTCGTTGATTTGGCTCGAGATTGCGCTTTTCAGATTCCAAATCGACGCATTCACCTCATTCATCAGACTCTCCCTCGTTTTTATAAGTTCTGTCTGAGAAGCTGTGTTTGATTTTGTGTTGTTGTACTGTTGTCTTTCATAAGGTCCCTTTTCGTCTGGTTGCCAACACTAGAACAGGCGCTAAAGGTAGGTCTATCCCGTTGATCAGACTCACCTCTTTCTTGCTGAATTTCCTTCATCAGTTCAGGAATCATTAAACCTGATGAACAATTTTCGCACATATACTTTCGTTTTGTTTTTAAAAACACGCATAGCATGTAGCTTGGGAGTCCAGTGTGTGACCAGGGAATTAGATTTAAACATTCCATACATTTCAAGGTGCGGCCGTTGGTGGAGTTTTGCCTGCACTGCTCCCCTTCAGATCTCACAGTCGATGTAACAATCGATGCACATAGATCTGGTTCTGTAGAAGGTTCCAATGGCTCTCTGGTTGACTTTATGGAGGCATTTCCTTTCTTATCATGCTTCCTTTTGCATCTTGTCCTGCCCATGATAGGTCTTCTGCTACGACTGATTTAGTCCATGGAGAGATCAGCCGCCATGTTGAACCGGAAGTCTAGTGGTTAGGACCTCGCGTTGTGTGCGTGTGTGTGTGTGTGTGTGTGTGAGTGCGCGCG
>CM031606.1:60021969-60028179 GCA_018398815.1 Conus ventricosus | reverse complement strand
GAGGCCACAGGTCGATTGAATGCTGATTAAACTCACTCCACACCCGGCGTCGTCCGCCACTCTGGCACTCCAAAATTTCCACAGGAAAAAGAGCGAGACTTTTTTTTTTTCAGATATTGAGTGGATCCTTGTTGATGGAATGGTGTGATGTGAACTCTTTCAGACGATCAGGTCGCGGTTTACTTTCTAAAATTTCATCTATTTCTGCTCATCAAACTTGCTGACCTGCCTTCCAGTGCCAGTTGACTGTTTCGTAGAAGAGGAAAACGATAATCTGGAACCACCGGTTTTTGTAAAACAACAAGGGGGGAGAAAAGAAGAGAGAGAGAGAGAGAGAGAGAGAGAGAAGAGAAGAGAGAGAGAGAAAGACAGAGAGAGGAGAGAGAGTAAACACGTCACACAACCAGATTGTGGATGTGATTTATTCATTTGCTTCCACATTCACGATCACCTGGAATACAACTTTTTACCACCACCAAAGAATCCTGGGAAAGCCTGAGGAGTTTTGGTGCACAGGATACGTGATCGGGGATCAGGATCAACGCGCGAATCCAGGATTCGTCCTGTAACGAAAAACTGCAGAACTGATTTTAAGAAAATTTGACGCAAAGGTGAATTGTAGCACAAGAACGAAGCTTTGAATGGCGGTGCGGTGGTTTAGTGTGGAATCAAATCAAAGCACACCCATGATCCGTTCACCAAGATGAAGCCGAAGCGGCAAAAACATACTGAACCAGCTTTAAAACCCTTTCGCTGCCTGGGAATTAAACTTAAAATTAAATCCTATTTGTCAGGGTTTTTTTTCCCAAAAGAAACCGGTAAAATATTTTTCAAAAATTCTGCGACTTTCTCACTGACAAAAATGAGATAATCACCAACTATCAGTAGAATCTGGAACCTTCCACCTCTCTGAAAAATATCCTTGTTTTGTAAGCAGTATAAATATAAAACGATGAAAATTCCGGACTTCCCCATGAAGAGTATTCTCGACGGCCATGGCAGCGAAGAGTACACGTTCTTGCCGTCGAGTTAACTCGTCAAGTGAGGCACTGAACGGCTTTTTTAATTAACAAATTGCGAAAAGTTAATATATATATATTATATATATATATATACCAGTTTAAATAGGATTTTAAAAATCTATTTAAACTGGTAGTCGCTCCCTACATGGTTGACACTTCGTCTAGTGCTTTTAACCTGTTTTATTTTATATATATATATAATATATATATATATAATATATATATGTGTGTGTGTGTGTGTGTGTGTGTGTGTGTGTGTGTGTGTGTACGCGCGCGCGCATTGAAGAGAAAGGTGTAAGGAGTGGAGTGGTGGGGGGGGGGGGGGGGGGGGCGTGGCAGCAGGTGAGAAGGACGGGATGAAGGAGGGCAGATGACATCCGCCAGTGCGTGAGTGCTTGACCCACCTTGGCGTCTGTTGGGCCGGTGTCGTGTTGCACGTTTCCTATGGTTTGGCTCCGCTGTTGGCGATGTCTTGTTACTGCTTTTCATTCCCTTTTATATGTTTAGTATGTACAGGTATATTTGTGTGTACGTATGTTATGATTATTACACACACACACACACACACCACACACACACACACAACACACACACATAACAACACACACACACACACATCTATACAGAGAGAGAGAGGAGAGAGGCAAAACAAGCCATGCAAACAAATAGGCCTATTTCAATATTTCGAGCGCTGCTCTTTTCCCAAGGATGACATACTGTATAGTTCACGTCAAAAGTGAAATGACATCATTGGGTCGATGCTGAAAGAAAAACTGCGTCATGACAGTAATGTCATCACCATGTTGCAAACTCTAACTCATCATCCTGCCCTCTCTGCTCTGCTCTGCCCTCCCTCTTCTCTCTCTCTCTCTCTCTCTTCTCCTCTCTCTCTCTCTCTCTCTCCTGGGTAATCGTCATGTTAGTTGTACCTGAGGGAACAACTGAGTGACTATTAAAGCAATGAAAATTCAGCACGTGTAACTAATGATCAGTCATGTGTGTTCAGGCCTTGTGGATGCTTTGTTTGCAGCTTACGAATCCGGATTTTTTTCTCTGAGATCTCTATGAATCTCTCTCTCTCTCTCTCTCTCTCTCTCTCTCTCTCTCTCTCTCTCTCTCTCTCTACTCTCTCTTTGTAAGTGCGTGCGTGCGCGCGTATGTGTGAAATTACTTTAAAAAAAACAAACAACAACTTAGATTTCTGTTCATTGGCTTTTATCATATTGTGGTGCAGTTGTGAATAATCCCAAAGTTTAACAACTAGTACGTAGGCCACTGAATAGGCGGTAAAAAGAATATAGGGAGAGACGTCCATACGGATATTGAACCTGGGATCCCGGGCAAGCAAACTGCAAATCCTAACCGCGAACCACAAATAGTTTTCATCTTTCTTTCTTTATTTTCTATTCATCGTGATTTTTCATCTCATCCGGTTTGGATTTTTGTCGGCAAGGGGAAAAATACAGGTCTTTGTTGTTGTTTCTTTGACTTACAGTCTGTCCACATGTGATGATACTACATTTAAAAAAAAAAAAAGGAGAAATGAAAATAGATTTTCAAAAAAAAATGTGGAAAAGGACAAAGAAAAGGTTGTCTTTCAATTTGTGCGGATGCCGCCGACGAGGTGCCTCCGCTTGCATTACCCCGTGGCTTTTCCATCATCGCACAGATAATGGTGGTATTGTGGGGAGCGGGGGGGGGGGGGGGGGGGGGGGCGTGGAGTTCTGTCCCATCTGGCACTGTGGCAAAAGCAGGTCAGGGAGCATGGGTCCCACCCCTCTCTCCCTCCCCCCCCCCTCTCCGGTTCCCTTCTGGCAATGGACAGACCCAGGTCTTTGAGAGCGTGGATTTGTCGGCTGATGGAAGGTTTTCTCCTGACACGAGCCTTCTTTTTTTGTGGCAGGTTGCTTGGAGCCAACACAGGCGGTTACCTTCTCTTGTGGTTCTTCCCCCCCCCCCCCCCCCCCCCCCTCTCTCTCTCTCTCTCTCTCTCTCTCTCTCTCTCTCTCTCTCTCTCTCTCTCTCTCTCTCTCTCTGTGTCTGTCTGTCTGTCTGTCTGTCTGTCTCTCTCTCTCTCTGTCTCTCTCTCTCTCTGTCTGTCTCTCTCTCTCTCTCTATCTGTGTCTGTATGCTTGTCTGTTGTCTGTCTGCTTGTCTGTCTGTTGTCTGTCTCTCTTTTTCCATTCCTCCATCCACCCTCCTCTCCATCCTTCCCTCCCTCCCTCCCTCCCTCCCTGTGTGTGTGTGTGTGTGTGTGTGTGTGTGTGTGTGTGTGTGTGTGTGTGTGTGCTTGTCTCTCTGTTGTCTGTCTGTCTGTCTCCCCCCCCCCCTCTCTCTCTCTCTCTCTCTCTCTCTCCTCTTCTCTCTCTCTACTTCTCCATACCTCCCTCCCTCCTCCTTTCCATCCTTCTCCTTCCCTCCCCTCTCTCTGTCTGCCTGTCTGTCTGTCTGTCTGTCTCTCTCGTCTCTCTCTCTCTCTCTCTCTCTCTCTCTCTCTTCTCTCTCTCTCTCTCTCATCTTCCATCAAAGCATCATGCCACAGATATTTAATGGAAAAGTTTTAACTCAACTTCATGGTGTGTAATCCGGAGTTCTGACCTCGAAGTTTTATTGTGAATGTTGCTGTGCTGTTACCCTTTGTCGTTCGCTTATAAGCCGAACATTATAAATATGTATGGATATTCATGTAAATATCTTTCTTGAGGGACTTGTTTGTTTCTTTGTTCTTTTGTTTTGCTTTTTAAAAATTGACATGACTGCATTGCCTTAAGATTGGTCCGTTTTCTTCGCTTGAGTTAGGGTTTCGGGGCAGGGAGGGTCTTGTACCGGCAGTCGTGGGTCTGAACTCTGCTGATCTCTCAGCCTGAATTGGCGTCTGCCCGAATCTACGCTGGATGTGTAAGGCTGAAGGCTGAATCCACACAGTCCTTCCCCATTCTTCAATGGGATCGTCAGCAGTATTTTGGGGCCTGTACGTTCCTTTAAAACCCTTGCAGGTTCCTGAATGTCGTTGGCCCAGCTGACTTGAAGGTTTGTCGTGAAAGATAGAAGATAGTGTGAGTCTGTTTTGGAATCACGATCATCAACGTGTGTCTGATGCATTGTCGTCATCTTCTCCCGTCAGCCATCATACAGAAGGGACCCCTATGCCTTGGCCCTTTACTACGTCACGCCGACTACGTGGAAGAAGACTTGTACGACACAGCCTCTTGTGTTTCTTGCGCGAAGGACGTGTCGGATTGTGTTCTTGTTTCTTGAATGATGAACGGTAGAACTGACGTCGACTTCTTGTTTGAGGAATTCGTTGATATATTTCACTTTTCGTGTCGAAGAGCCCTGATACAATGGATTTTTGTTGTTTGCTGTTGTTGTTCGAAGGACATTACAGTGTCTCATTTCTTGGTCACGTATATGATAATAACTTCTACCTTCTTGTTCGAGGGATAGTGCGATACAGTTGTGTTCTGTGCGACAGACGTAACGAGGATTTTTCTGTTCTGTCAACGTTAGGTCTGTCGAAAGGGTGTATGGAGAAGTGCGCGTTGAGGGATTTTGGGTTTTCCCTATTTGGAGAGCATTGTGATGATGTAAAGTTTCTTATCTAAAAAACGACATGATAAGATGTTCGTTTGTTTGGTTGGTTGGTTGGCTGGTTGGTGTTTCTCTGAAGACGATGTTGATTATCTTTTTTTTTCTTCTTCTGAAGAGTGTGGTGTTGATGTCTTGTTCTTTTGTGAAGGGAAACTGATGCGGGGTAGGGGGAGGGCGATTGGGGTGGGGGGTGGGGGTGGGGGGAGCTTAACCCCATAAACAGACAGTGCGCATGCGCACATACAGACACACATAGAGAAAACCACACACACACACCACACCACACAAAACACACACACACACACACACACACACACACACGCAGGGACGCAAAGCGCGCGCGCGCGCACACACAACACACACACACACACACACCACACCCCACACACACACACACACAACACAAAACCCACCCACACACCACACACACAACACACACACACACACACGCAGCACGCACGCACGCACGCATGCACGCACGCGCGCACGCACGCACACACACACACACACACACACACACACACACACAACACACACACACACACACACGAAGACAACCACAGAGTCGGTAAAAGAAAAGCTGCAACAGACGACCCCATTTTTTTTTATTTCTGGACAACTCTTAACGACATTCGGCTCCCTGTCCAGAGCGTGTGGCTCTGTCACTAATGTGTTATGTCTGAAAGGTCAATCACCATCGTACGTTGGCCCCGTGATAGGCGCTGCAAGTATTTGTCATGTACAAAGGGCCTCGCACACTGTATAATCAAGCTGTCGCTGTGACAGGGGGCCCTTTTTTTTTTTCTTTTCTGGCGACATTGCGAAAACCATGGTTGAGTGGGGACATCAGTTTTTGAGGCATAGGTTCCATCATTAGGGAAAGGCGCACCGCCATCGCACCCATCTTCTGCACTTTTCGTCCCCATCCACCCCCACATTCGGTGTATGTGTGTGTGTGTGAGTGTGTGTGTGTGTGTGCGTGTGTGTGTGTGGTGTGTGGGGTGTGTGTGCGTGCGTGGTGCGTGCGTGCGTGCGTGCGTGCGTGCGTGCGTGCGTGCGTGCGTGAGTGCGTGTGTGTGTGTGTGTGTGTGTGTGTGTGTGTGTGTTGTGTGCATGCGCGCGTGCGTGCATGCGTGTGTGTATATGGGGAGGGGGTAGGTGGACGCGCTTGCGCACGCGTTTGTGCTAGGTGTTATGTCCCCGTGTGTCTTCCACGGACCATATGCTACCCGTTACTGTTGAAAAATTAATACAACATTTTATTACAGTCGATGAATGCGTTGCAACTGTAAGGATTCCATGTTCAACATTTCACGAATTTAAACTGAAAAATCACGTAGCAAAATTGATCATGGTCTCAGAGTATTGTGTGAGAAAATAAACAGGTGTCAAAACTAGCGTGGAAAAAAAAGGCCATCGTCACTTTAGACCAAAGTTAAGGATCAACGGAATCTCACAGTTCAGACAGTGTTTTGATATCAGCTGTGACCTCTGTCGGCATGGACACAAGCTGGGATGAGGCGTGGCGTGGACGTAATGAGGCGGTCCAGCTGCATCAGTGGAAAGACTGTCCATTGGCCCAGCAGTTCTGCTGCCG
>CM031606.1:60006969-60009469 GCA_018398815.1 Conus ventricosus | reverse complement strand
GTTCTTGGGCAACTTCCATCTTTACACCAAGTTCAGTTAAAATCGGTTCACCGGTCTTTTGTAAATCCTGAACAATTAATTTAATAGACGCGGACAAAGACATAAAGTCCTTAGCGGAGACAACAAACAAAAATCAGCCGCCGTTGTGCAGTGGTTAGCATGTCGTGGGTTCTAGGCGTATAAACGTAGATATTCGTGAAACTTATCGGCCCCGGAAGGCGCCTTCCCGAAAAGATTGAGCGTACTCCGGATTTCAATAGCTTGACAGGAATGGCGGTAGGATGATCAACTGTAGTGAAAGGCGCCTTCCCGAAATGATTGAGTATGTTCTGGATTTCAATAGCTTGACAGGAATGGCGGTAGGATGATCAACTGTAGTGAAAGGCGCCTTCCCGAAATGATTGAGCGTGTTCTGGATTTCAATAGCTTGACAGGAATGGCGGTTGGATCAACTGTAATGGAAGGCGTCCACGGCAGAGTGGTTCAGCTTTCCCTCATATTCACGCCCACGCTTTGCGGTGAGTTCTTGACCAACCCTTCAGTGCCTGCAAGTTTGGGAGAACTGTTGTTGGACGGACGTGGCGGCGCCCTTTTGAGAGCGTTATCACTCATACGGACTCTGCTGACCGGAACCACGATCTCAAATTCTGCGACTTTCCATGCCACATTCTCATGGTTTGGACTTCCTCTCCACGTGAGTATCCGTGGTACATCCGTGTCAAGGTTGTCTTTGTAAACTCATGGGTACCGTCGTTAGATAGACGGGGTGGCGCCCTTATTCATTCTGTCTTTGGATAAGCAATTTACTGTCGTACGAAGGGGGATTTAAGTGGTCTTTTGTGTGTATCAAACAAGGCCAAACACCACCACCAAAAAAAAAAAAAAAAAAAAATAGAAAAGAAAAAAGCTGAGCGACTCAGCGATATTCCAGTGCCTCTTCTGATGGGGGTTGCCTATGACGACATAATTTCAATACTGCATCCTGTAGACTCGCCGGTGTTGTGGTTAGAGATAGGACAGTCTGGACGCAGATATATATAAAGGAGTCAGAATGAGTGACGTTGGAATTAATGCTGCAGCTGTGGCACAGCTAACGAGAGAGAGAGAGAGAGAGAGAGAGAGAGAGAGAGAGAGAGAGAGAGAGAAGAGACAGAGAGAGAGAGAGAAGAGAGAGAGAGAGAGAGAGAGAGACAGAGAGAAGGAGAGGAGGAGGGAGGGAGGAGGAGAGAGAAAAAAACAGAAGCGCAGAGAGCGACAGAATACGGTACACTCCTCGCGGAGAATTACCAGCAAATGTTTAATGTGAATAGTCTACTTTCCTTACGTGAACCTCGCTCCTAGTTCCATGCCGGTCCCTCTCCCCAGTCTGCACCCCGTACCACCCATCTCCGTTCCCCACGACATCCAACCGTGAAAGGCTTTTAACGCTCTTTACAACCGAAACCGTTGACTTAGTTCTAATGACTTGACTAATTACGAAGTGGTTTGCTCATTTGTAAGCCCGCGAGTACCTGTGATAAAGGTGTGTGTTGAGGAACTGACTGCTTTTCGTCTTTTTCACAGGTGAGTGCACTGACACGGTCTATGATTCCTCACTCACACAGACACGCAGACATACAGACAAAACACACACACACCCACACACACACACACACACACACACACACCACACACACACACACACACAACACACACACACACACACACACACACACACACACTTCAATTCAATTCAATTAATTCAATTCAATTCAATTCAAATTTAATCCTTTGACCCATGTTGGGGCATGGAGGATACAAATGTAACAAAGAGAAATACGAAACTCACTCAGAACAATGTGTGAACATAGTTGCGAAATGCTGAATTCTGGTGAACTGTAATGATCTCATTAAACAATCTTCCCATTTTTTTTAGAAACTTACTAATATTCAAACAAATGCGTCTTCCTTTTTGAAATATATTACAAAAGTTGAAAACAGACTTTGGTTTTAGATATTTTTAGAGATGAATTTTTCACGAAGTTCATTATATTTTGAACATTCCATGATGCAATGAAATTCATCTCCAATTTCACCCATTTCACAGTTACGACAAATACGCAATTCTCTTGGAACATTATGGTGTCTTCCAATTTCAATTTGCAATTTATGGTTACTACATCTAGATTTAAATAAAGATATAACATAAATATCTGGTAAGGTAGAAATATGATGTTCTTTTCCAAAGACAGTCTTTACACTTTTATAGAATACACGCTTGTTGCTGTTTTCAAGAAACTGCGCCAATCACGAGCATAATTATTTTGCAACTCCTTTTTAACAAACTTACATAAGTTACTTCTGTTTGTGAATGAATGAGATTCCCAAACACAATCAAAACCAGTTTCAAATAAAATGCTTTTAACATAACTAAGCCATGGTGAAACGAAAATTCCTTTTGTATATAGTTCATGTAAGATATTATATACTTTGTTTGAATACTTCTTAGAATCAGGAACAG
>CM031606.1:59991969-59999469 GCA_018398815.1 Conus ventricosus | reverse complement strand
TTAAATTCACTGTCTCCGCCAAATGTATATAGCTGATAATCGCAAAACCCTGCTTTAATTGATGGCAATGCTCGTAGAGCTGTAGATGGATAGCCATTAACAAATTAGTATCTGTTTTTAACTGCTGTAATGAACATACAAAATTGGATTCACAAGAAAATCAGAAGGTTTATTACCTTCAAATTGATAAACGCCTTCTCTTGTACTAAATCTATAAGATTTATCACTACTGTGAAAGCCTAAGATTTTAGCTAGCCCTTTAGGTAAAGTGTACTCTCTTCTTTCTTCTAGTGGGAAATGTATAGTAAATTCTGAGGTTTGCTTCGTTAATTCTCAGCAGTTTACCAAATTCACTAAGCACCTCTTTTAAAGAACAAAAGTTGTAGTAAACCATCGGGTATTGTTATATGACTTACTTGATTGCCTTGTTCGTCATTAACATTAATCCAGTTATTTTGAGCCCCTTCAGATATGTTAACCCACATAACTTTAAAGCCAATTTCTTTAAGGCAATCCTACAACTCCCGCGCCTATTGTCAATTGGGTACGTTAAGAACACACGCTCGTTTTGCTTGGTTATATAGATGTACATCCTTTTTATAACTATTTAAAAAAACATAATTTATAAAAATGGAACCATTTAAATGCAACGAAAGTGCCACTTACAATGTAGAGGCGTTTTATATAATCCTAAATATTTAGACTTCAGCAATCTAACCATTGCAGTAGATGAATCATATGGCTTCCAAGTTAGACTTGTAACCCACTAACTAAATATCAAACATCCGCCAATAAAGAATGATAGAATGCCATCAGCATGGTCATCCCGCACTATGACGTTTTACCGAATCAGTTAAATTTTGCCATTTACTGCGCAACTACTGGCTGCGGTGTTTCATATGCAAACCATTTAAACCATCCTAATCTTTTAGTAAGATCAGTATAAACTTTCATGTTTATTACCAGTACAGGCGAATACTAACTGAACTACAAGTAGCCCTCCCAAGCGACAGCGGTTTAATCCATTCAACAGCCCAATGGACAATAATGCATATGAAAGAATCTGCAACGAATTTAACATTAATCCTTCAACTGACTTTAGACAAAAGTTAGACCGCAATCATGGGTTAGGCACATTGTATTTGTGGGGCGAACGTTAGAGAATATAATTATGACTACTGCCTGGCCACACTTCTTTTCAACCAGACAAACAAGTTCGATTGATGTCAATTGACCAAAACAATCCTAAAAGCCTGGGCAACATTTATCTTAGATGAAAGTGAAGGTCTAACAATGCCAGGAGTGCAAAGACTTAATTGACTCAAACGGACATAGTGTTTGGTGTCTATTGAGCACAAGCACAGACTAAGTCTAGCAACTAGATCATTTCTACAGGTTTGATGCTATAAAAACAATTTCTAGCTAATTTAAAGATGCTAGCTATAAAACTCACTCTGCTGTTGGATGATGCCTGCAGCATAACAGAGGTATACGACGTTCTACGCATGCTAAGGTCCAAAGGTTGCTTTGTTGAGGACATGGATTATACATGCTAACCCATGACCTTAGACTGCAGATTGGCATGATACAGAATTATAACCATGAAATCCTCCCCCAAATTAGCAGGAGACGATCCAAACTTAGGGCAAATCAAGGCATAAAAACCCCAATGCCCGCACCATCCCAATTTAAAGAAAGTACCCAGCCCGAAGAAAGCAATCTGTTATAAGTGACCCACAGCTCAGAAAGCCTGCCAAGAAAGCACTCCACTTGTTAATTGTACCTCCACACTGACATCACACTAATGAAAGACAAGCCCTCGTTGTGTTTTTTAACTTTCACTGGATTAGGCCATACTTATATTACATCACTAAAAATTAATCCAGCACTAGCGCACCTAAACGTCCACAGATTGGTCAGCAGGCCAAATAACCAGCAACTATATACCTATAGTATGAAGACAAAACCCAACCTAACAACACAACCCTATTAAGCCAGGCAGAGCCATCCAAGCGCTTTGGGCTGCTTAACTTATTAATAGGTTTTTGGCTAGAAAAGAAAAAAAAATGATTGTAAATTGTTTTTCTAACTCCAACATATTAAAACCCCCAGGGCCATGAGGTGTTGGAGGGGCTTATCTGGCCCTGTTGGGCACCACCTGTTAAAGCATAAACGAGTGAAGAGATAAGCAAACCCAACACTGTTCATATACTAACTATTGTAATAACCCCTTCCCTGAACAGGAGTCCTATACTTTCTCTCTGGCAAGCGTAGTGTTTCATAAAGTATTTCAGTTTATATTTATCTCTGATTTGCATGTTTTCGCTGCTACTCTGCACTCTGGTTAGTAGACAGAGCTCTAACTCAAAGATCGCCTTTAGCAGGCATTAACTTCGGTATTATCTGCCTGTATTCTAGCCTTTTCTTCCTCGCCCTAAATTGTTTATTCGACCTGCATCATACAGCACATTTTATTTTTTTTCTTCTTCTATTTTGTTCATATCTAACTCGTCAAGTTTTTTTCCTAAATGTGCGCTAGTGCCTCCACTTTCCTCCCTTACAGTTGTAAGAAGCATTCTTAATCCTCTCAAGTTCGCGCCTTAAGCCTATAAGTTTTCACTCCTAAGAGCCTCAATTTCACCAGTGGGGGTTCAGGAGATGTCAATTGTTTTTAATTGTGTCTCCTCATAAAAACTCGCATCAAATTTCTGCTACTATCCTCTCATCTGCTGTTGATTATAATTCTTGAAGAGGAATGATTTGTATTTCCAGGATTGTTTGGGAAACTTTTGCCCCATGTTCTGTAAAACGACTGACCACTTCGCTCAAAAAGCACTAAAACAGGTATAATAGTACATCCTTAGCAATAGGGAGTTTTTCGGCTACCAGTAGCTTATTTTTAAAAAACTGTTTGGGTTTTGCGTTGAAGAACCTTTTACCAACGGTTTTCCCCTGCACGCACAGTTCTTATATACAAATGCCCATCACTTCTGAAAAATATTAGGATCAACTACTTCATGTAGCTCTCCGTCCTATGCTTCTACAATAGAAATGGCTATAATTTTATTTCTTCGAAATAGTTCTTGACGGAGTCCAGGGAGTAATACCCCTCTACCCGCTCCTTCAAGCTCTTCTTTGCAATGAAGGGCCTAGTTCTGTTTCATCTTACTCTTCTTCAATAGGATCAATCGCGTCAAAATCTTCGCCATATTTTTTTAAATTTATATTCTTTTGTTGTTTTATAAAAAATGAACTCATACACGGTGTGACCCTCGATCCATAAGAAAAGAGAAGGAAACCCTCAGAGGGTAAAAGGTGTAATGCACCTGTACTAAGTGTAAATTACTTACTCCATCGCAGTTCAGGCACTGAATAAACTTTAAGTATTTAGTCAAAGTTTCCCTCCGGAACTTGCTTGGCGCTGGACGAGTAAAATAGCCAGCAATGCTAAAACAAACATAACATTCAAAATAGATATTACTTCGGAAGAATTCCTAATGCTACTGTTTTTTGCCAATATAGGCAGTGCAATATAATATAATCGTATAAACAAATAGCAATCATCAAACTGGAGGACCAAGATTCTTTGTACAAGCGGAGGCAACATTTTTTATTTTTTTACCTATATTCCTGATTAAATTGCCTGCCTAAAAAAAGAAAGAAAAAAAGATGAAAGTTATATCAGGGAAAACAAGTGCCCAAACTCGGCCTCAAAGAAGCACAGCTTAAAGTGGGGTGATGCTAAGGAGTGAATTTAAAGATGAGAAGTAGCAGAATCATTTGGCAACAGATCTGCATCCCACTAGATTTTGAGCTGTTAAAGGACGCAATGCCATATTACCAAGGCGCACTAAAGAAAAGAAAAACTTACTTATCACTGAACATATAATCCTAGAGTGGTTCTGTCGTTTCTGTTCCTAGAAATCCTGAAGCTAAATACGCGGTTAGTGACAATTTCTCATTGAGTTTTTGAATGTGTTTACTAACCCCGACTGGACCAGAACAATCCTTAACCCAGTAAAAAGTAAAACGTGGTATATTATTATGAAAACGTTATAATAACACGCCATTACAGAAAATAGAAACCAAGCGAGACACACTCTGGAACATACATCAAAATCATCACTAAAGGTCTTACAAAAAAGAATTTTTGTTCTTATTTACTGAAGAAACAAACTTCTTTTTTTCAAGAGAGAATCATGAAGCGTTTTAAAATCCAAAAAATGAGAAGGTTACAGTGCAAAAAAAGGCACGTCTGATTCATTGTAATAGGGGCGCGGACTTTTACCTCACACACCTCTTTTGATGAAAAAGTAATGTGGTTATTATGCTGGAGGAAGGCCAAAAGACAGACCCAGCATGTTTTGATCGTGCATGAAAAAAAACCATCATCGCCCTATAAGATGTAAAGATGTACGACTCGAAGATTACATTACAAAACCCAATATGTGCTGTGGCTGGATTTTAGATCTTAAACATTAGACAACATAATATGTTTGGAAGTGGAGAAAGGGAAAGGGCAAGATGGTATAAAAATAAAAATTTCAACAAGAAAAGCAGACGGATACGCCCCCAATAAATAAATGCACCATTTTATGGTTTGTGATGCTCATTAAACATTGAAGAAAACAAGGGTTCTAAAAGACCGCAAGCTTATTGAAAAGTCGAAGAAATATTCTAAAAAAAACAGATTGATTAGCTGAATGTTTTCAGCCAAAAGATCCGCACTGTTCTCTTATACTGCTGCAGGGATTACTGGGTGTGGGAAAACTGTCTTCGTTACTTGATTTGTTGCAAACAATAAAAACAAGGTTTTTATTACGAGCACATTGGTTTTATTCATTGTTATATTCTGTCACAACCATAAAAGAGCGACAACAAGTCTTACAAAGAAAGGAAGTATATTATGGAAACGATAAAAAATTTTAGTTGATCCTAGCGACAAACTGAGCGACTGTTTTTAAGAACATTACTAATAGACTTTTTGCGGGAACTGAAAACCCTGTTTATATTATTTGATGACTGTTCGGCTGAACAGACAATGTTAAAAAAAGAAAATCTATGTCAAAGCTACCTTTAGCGGTCGTGAGTCACGCCTTAGTTTCTGAGTGGCTCTTAAACCCCCCCCTCAAAAAAAACAAAAAAAAAAAATTCTCTGTCTTAAAAAAAAGTACTTCTAGATCACAGATTAAAATCGGGTTGTATTATTTTACACTAAGGACAAAGATAGTTTTGAAGAATGTTTTTAAGTGAAAAAATATATTAATGGACAAAGATGAGTTACAAAAAAATAAAAGGAGCATTAGAAAAATCTAAGCACGCTAAGCTATGTCTTGCGGACTGACCCCCCCAGTTCAATACGTTTGTTTATTGTAGATTGTTTATTTATATTAATTTTTTATTGTAGATTGGTTTATTATAATATTAATATTAAAAAAAGAATGTCTCGAGGGCCAGAATCAAAAAAGCGCAAGCAGCACCTAAAAAAAATGCGTTGCAGTAAGCTAAAAGCCCTAAGCAGACACAACTGAGTTTATTCAATAGTGTGAAAGGTAAATGTTGAAGGATTTGAATACACATATGACGGGATTACAAACTAACCAGAAAATGAAGCCAAAAACGACAGCTATAACCTAAATAACTAGAATAACAATACAAAATCTAGAAACAACTGATTTACGGCCAATTGAATATCAATACTTTATAGACAAGACAATAACTGGGCCTTGCGTCCTGAAATTAACTGGATTTTAAATTTGACTTTGCGAAGCCCAAATTATACTTTAATAAAAAACCAACAAACACAATTTTAGAAAAGCTTTGAATTTTCGGGTCCCTTTTCTCATACTAGTCTTGTTCCACAGGAAACACAAAAGAAAAAGCATATTGTAATAGATACAAAAAAACTTTGAATATGTGCTGACAGTAAAGAAAGACCCTTTATTGAAAGTGGGGGAAGACACATAACACCTAGAATTTTATCCCAAAAAACCCCCCCCAATGCCTAACACTGGCTACTACAGCGATCAATAGACGACCCAACACTGTCAACTATTGATTTTTGATATTATTAATAACTCCATGGGGATACAAATTCTAGTTTGTGCCAGTACATGTGTTAGCAAGGGAGTACAATTAACGAACTGGGAAACTTGGATTTGCCCACTTAGGCTCGTAAAATGTGCCATTACTACAAAAAACGGGAAGAAATAAAACTTTTACATAACTGACAAGAGTTTACTGGGAATGTTACAAAGACAAACTAACAGAACACGACTTTATTTTTATATTCATTGAAAGCTTTGTTGATTTATATTAAAGCTTTTTTACTCTGTTGGTGAAGTGCTACCAAAAGGAATAATAAAGAACAATTTACAAAAAAATTTGATTAAAATGGAGGATCAACAGTTTAGGTTAAAGAGCACAAAACTGAACATCAAAAGGAAATAGAAAGAGACTTGGATAGATGTTAAAGGGTTACTAGAAAGAAATATGCTAAAGCTTTAAATACTCTTTCTTATGTAATACTGGCTCATCAGCGTAGCTAGCATAAGTGCTGGGTCTAGTGTTGCCTTTTAGCTACTGGGGCTGGGGCGCCAGTCCCTCTTTAGCATTAGGGAGCCTCGGTTTGGGTTTTAGGCGCCATGTCTATAAATTTGTAAGTGCTGTTTTAAAAACATTAACTCCAAAAATTAAAAAAGCACACTGCCATTGTAGCCCTAGCATCAGCAAAACTTTGTTTATTAAGATTAAGAAAAAGCAAATCATTACAGGATGAAAAAAATTAAAAGACGAAGAATTTCAGAAGCTTAAGGCCGATGGGGAGGGTTACAGACGACAAAAAAATTGAACTTCAAAAGGAGTGAGAAAGACTTTTACTTCACGGCAGGTAGAAAGCTGATGCAATTAAACAGAACATTGAAAAACAAACACATGATCAGTTAAACCCAAAATAGGCCAAAAAAATATAAGTTAAGCCAAAAAAAAAAAAACTATTTTTTTTGTAACTTAATGTGTTTGGCGGGGACAACTTGCAGCTCTTCGCGAACAAACGATCTTTTAGGGGCAGGCCTTTTAGACATAGTAGCACCGCTAAAAAAAGAGTCCACTTAAATAATACACGGGTGGGTCTGTTTTCATAATTCTTTCAACTTCATATACTTTTACGCTCCATAAGGATCTGTGGGTCTAAAAATTTTAACATCACCTTCTTTCTCTCCCGAGCATACAAGTATCTTACTTTTAGTCCAAACGGTAAGAGTTTTTGAGTACCCCGCACATCTTCAGTAATGCTAATTTTTTTTAATTTGATTGCGTTACCCGGCTTAAGGCCTGTTGCTTTAAATTCTTCATTGTTCATGGCGCGTTTAAAACAGCCGGCAGCCCTAACCTAACCCCATTTCTGGTTGTTAAAAGGCGTTTCTAATTCTTTTTAATTTCTTTGTGATGTTGTGATTAGTGTTTAAAAAAAGGGTTACAGAACTTTAAATTTTTCCACTC
>CM031606.1:59935918-59982117 GCA_018398815.1 Conus ventricosus | reverse complement strand
ATAACCAACAATGATAATAATAATAGTAATAATAATTATACTACTACTAATGATAATAATAATAATAATAAAAATAATAAACATAAACACTAATAATAATGATAATGATATCAATAACAATAATAGTGATGATAATAATACTATATGTAATAATAATGATAGTAATAAAAAATAAATGATTGCATGGCCCAGCCAACGCAACCAACGCCATCTCAGCAGGGTATACATTGAAGGGAGGCCAGCGCGAGACAGGACTTCTGTGTTGGTCACCCTGTCTCGCCGGGAGATGCCCAGTATGCGCCCGAGATTTCTGAGGTGGAGGGAATTGAGCCTAATAATAAGCATAATAATCATAATAAAGATAATAATGAACAGTAATGAAAAACATAATAATAGTAAACGTGATAAAAATAATAAACATAATAATGGTAACAACCATAACAAAAATATGAAAATAATAATAATAATAATAGCAATAACAATAACATTAATAATGAACAAAAACAGTAATAGTGATAAGAATTAAAGAAAAGAAAATAATAAAAATGATTACATGGCCCAGCCAACGCAACCAACGCCATCTCAGCAGGGTATACATGGAAGGGAGGCCAGCGTGAGACAGGACTTCTGTGTTGGTCACCCTGTCTCGCCGGGAGATGCCCAGTATACGCCTGAGATTTCTGAGGTGGAAAGAATGGAGCCTAATAATAAGCATAATAGATATGATAATGAAGAACAGAACGGTAATGATAAACACAATAATGGTAACAAATATAACAAACAAATAATAATAATCATAATAATAAAAAAGTTTAAAACAAAGATAAACAATAATAATAATTACATGGCCCAGCCAACGCGACCAACGCCATCTCAGCAGGGTATACATTGAAGGGAGGCCAGCGTGAGACAGGACTTCTGTGTTGGTCACCCTGTCTCGCCGGGAGATGCCCAGTATACGCCCGAGATTTCTGAGGTGGAAGGAATTGAGCCTAATAATAAGCATAATAAACATGATAATAATGATAATTATGATAAACATAATAGTGATGATAAACATAATAATACTTAACATGATAATAATAATGATAAACAAAACATACTAATACTACTAATAATAATGTGAACAAACGTGAAGTGACTCGCAATGATAATCATGATACTACTACTGCTACTACTACTACTACTACTACTACTACTAAAGACTGCCTTGCAACATAAGAGAGTAAGGGGAAAAAGGGCCGAAAAAAAAATAGCAAAGGCGGGGGTGGTGGAGGGACTAAAGAAAAAAACGATAAAAACTTAAAAATAACAAACATAATAAACGTAATTACGAAACGCATAACAATCAGCATAATGAACATAACCAACATAATAATAATAAACATAACAAACATAAAGATGATCCGGGACCAGGCTGCTTTCAATTCAGTAGTGGGGCGACCATCCCCAACCCGGCGGGTCCCCGGGTGGCGGATAGGGGAACGGCCCTCAGATATGGGGGTTAGCTGCGATATAAGTCAGGCTTGCCTGGCGGAATAAGCAGTCCCGGACCAACTGGTGATGTTCCTATCAGGACGGGGTGGGTCAACAGGTGGCACTGTTGTCCTCACTGAAATACCCCATGATTGTGTTCTATGACGGGATCATCATGCGGTCAAGAGGCGCGGTATAACCTCTAGCCCCGGGGTGGGATCCTCGGAGAAACAATCCCCCCTGTGCTTACAGGGCAGGACGTATGTGCCATGAGCTAAGGGTGAGGCACCCCAAAGAAAACTCCAGCTGAAGACGGAAGTATCGGGCCACTGGCCCAACTTAAACCACGATACCACGCATCCACGCTTCCATGATGATGCAGTCCACAGAATTTCGATGTGGCGCTCGACCTTCGGAGACCCGCCCGGGAGATCGGGAGCCGGGCCCTATGCCTCAAAGGGGCCCACCCCAAGCGGTCGGTGGTCAAAGAAATTCTGCATGCCAATGCGACGAAGGAGACCTCATCCTCCTGCTGACGCCAAGCAAACAGTACCACCCAGAATGCTCAACATTCTCCAGTGGAATGCAGAAGGGGTGCATAAAAAGAAACTTGGCTAGGCAGAAATGATGCATCAAAAAAATATTGATATTGCATGTGTCCAAGATACACATTTGACCGTAAACCATCGTTTTCAAGTGAGGGGTTACGAGACCATCGGGTTGGACCGTGAGGAAAGAAACGGAGAGGTGCTTGTCTTGGTGCGGAATTCTATCGCCGCACAAGAACTCGAGATCAACAATCAACAGGCAGAGATCCAAGGGGTTGATAAAGTCCTTAAGGAACACATCAGGATCTACAATGTCTATTGACCTCAAGATCGTGATCATTCTCACATACATGAACACCCCAGACAACAACTGCATGGTGGTGGGCGATTTTAGCAGTCACTCGGAGAGATGGCGCTATGAGGAGACGGACAAGAGAGGCGAAGTTGAGGATTGGGAGATTGACACACATCCTCATCTCATCGACCAAGAAGATGATGAACCCACCTTCTACTCTAGACGTTGGATGACCACATCAACACCAGATATAGCGTTCGCCACCAACGACCTGTTCGCCAGGACCACAAGAACAGTCCTCGACCAACTTGGAGGTAGTGACCACAAGCCCGTCAAACTCTCTCAACCTCAACTTAGTCTCCACAAGCAGTGTTTTTCCTCGCTGAAATTATAGAAAGGCGAACTGGACTCTCTTCGAGACCCTCTCAGACACATACACAAAGCCAATCAACATCGGGCAGGACTCGAACAAGATGGTTCAAGACTTCACAAAGGCCGCCTTGAAAGCTGCTACAGAATCCATCCGAAGAGGAGCACGTAAAGACTACAAGCCCTACTGGACAGAGAACTCCAGAATCTGGAAGATGCTGTTATGGAAGCCAGAGACCGAGCAGAAAAGCAGCCATCACTGGAGAACAGCATAGCGCTGAAGGAAGTAACTGCCAGATACAAGCTGTCCTGCGCACAAGCTGCAAGAAAAAGCTGGCAAGAGAAAACTGAAAGCCTAAATCTCGACAGGGATGGCAGCAAGCTGTGGAAACTGGCTAGAACCCTCTGTAATGAAACAAGAAGTCACACCACTATATCAATACAAGAGAATGGAAATTACCTCCATGGAAAGAAAGCAGCAGACCACTTCATAGACGTCCATGAAAACATCAGCAATCTGGAAGTCCCTCCCGAACAAAGAGCTGCAGTGCACAGGGCCCAAGGTGAACTTCATGAGGAAGAGCCCCAAGAGGAAGTCATGATCACAGCTTTCACAGAGAAGGAGCTGGAGGAAGCGTTGAAGAGCCTTAATCTGAAGAAGTCACATGGACCAGACGGAATCGCAAATGAAATGATTCTGCATCTTGGGATGAAGAGCAAGGCAGTCCTAAAAATCTTTAACTCCAGCTGGAATACAGGATCAGTACCACAGTGTTGGAGGGAAGCAGACATGATCCCCATTCACAAAAAGGGAAAGGGCAAGTCGAAGGCTGACAGCTACAGACCCATCAGTCTTACAAACTGCTTAGGAAAGCTGATGGAGAGACTTGTCAACACAAGGCTTGTCTGGCACCTCGAGGATCATCAACTGCTGAGCCCTGAACAGGCAGGCTTCCGCCTACACAGATCAACAGAAGACCAGATCACATTCATCACGCAAAGCATTGAGGACGCTTTCCAAGAAAAGAACACACTTGCTGTCTGGATTGACATGGAGAAGGCGATCGACAAAGTCTGGAAGGACGGACTTAGGTTCAAAACTACGGCGATGTGGTGTGTCGGGAGGAGGGGGGGGGGTACACTCACACTACGGCGATGTGGTGTGTCTGGGGGGGATACCACCTGGATCAGCCAGTACCTACACATCCGCCAAGCCCGAGTCAAGATTCAGGGCCAGAAAAGCAAGAAAAAGGTGCTGAGACAGGGAGTACCACAAGGAGTCCTTTCGCCAACGCTGTTCCTCAGCTTCATAGATGACATCGTCAGAGAACTGCCAAGAGGGGTCAGAGGAGCGATCTACGCAGATGACCTGGTACTTTGGTGCTCTGAAGAGTACACCACTACAGCACAGGTACGCCTCCAGATTGCGCTCAACAAGATCAGCGACTGGACCAAGGAATGGCTTGTCGCTGTCAGCTCAAGAAAATCAACCTACAGTCTTCAGCCTATTCAGCAAGAAGCAAGAGGCGAAGCTGACACTGAACAACCAAAGGCTTGCGGAGGAACCCACACCCACCTACTGGGAGTGACCTTTGACCGCAGGCTCACTTGGAAACAGCAGATCACCAGATGCTGTAGCAGGGCCAAGTTGAGACTGGCGATCATGAGGAAACTTGCGGGGACGGACTGGGGGGCTGACGAACGTATCGTGAAGACTATACGGGGAGAGTCCGACCTGTAGTTGAGTACGGGACATCCGCATGGGCATCAGCTGCAACGTCTAACCTCGACCATCTCAATAAGATACAGAACCAAGCTCAGCGTGTCATAACTGGCGCCATGAGATCCACCCCAATCCTGAAGATGGAGACCACTGGGCTACAGTCATTGAAGGACAGAAGGGACACAAAGATCCTCATCCAGCAGCAAAATTCAAACGCCTTGAAAACCATCCAATGAACAATAGATGAGCAGACCAAGAGCCGGCTGAAAAGAGGCAGCTTCATTCACCAGTCAAGACGCCTTGAAAGACAAACCCCAGTCTTGATGGAACACGAGCAAAGCCTATCCCGGCAAATGTTACCCACCCACCTTGGAAGAGGCAGGTGTTCCCAACAGTCGTCACCAGCATTCCCGGAGTGGAGAAGAGAGGAACACAGTCGGACACCCAAAGGAAGGTCCTGGCCATGGAGTACATCTGCAACCAGTACCCCAGGAAGACTGGACCCATGTCTTTACAGATGGCTCCGCCACAGAAGCAACGCGGGATGGTGGAGCTGGAATCTTCCTCCGATACAAAGACGAGATGACGAAATTGCAATTCAACAGGAAAATACTCCAACTTCCGAGCTGAGCGAGAAGCCCTTGCGAGGCAGCCACAACAGTCTTGCAGAACTCCACAGAACAACGGGGCAGGTGGTGGTGTTCTGTGACGCTCTCTCCATGCTCCAAGCCCTCAAGAACTCTCGCTGCAAAGTCACTTCAGCCCTTGTTGCCCCGAGTGCCAGAGTGGAGAAAGTGGTGATACAATGGGTACCAGCACACTGTGGCATCAGAGGCAATGAAAAAAGCGGATATTCTGTCAAAAGACGGTGCACAGAAGGAGCAGGACAGCAACTGGTGTCATACGATGAAATTAGGACAATCATCAAGGCACAGCAAGGAATAAAATGGCGCCTCCTGCATCCCAAATACAACCCAGAAGACACATACCATTTGCTGGGACGACGGGAACAGGTCAAGATCTTCCGCCTGAGGACTGGACACAATCCCCTGCTCCACCACATGCACACAAAATTTGGCATTGGACAGAGTGGAGTGTGCCTTTGTGGTGAGGGACCAATAACAGCGACCACATCCTTCAAGTCTGTACGACGTATGCAGCATCCAGGAGAAAGTACTGGCCAACACCGACAGCAGTGGAAGCCAAGCTGTACGGCACCCTGGAGGAACTGCGACGGACGGCAGCCTTCATCGAGGACACCGGGCTGCTCATCTAACGGATGGCGAACGAGGAAGAAGAAATAAAGATGATAAACATACAAATGTACACCACCTATGGTGTACCAGAGATTCTTGTGTGCTTCCACTGCGGAGTGCTACGGCTGATCTTTAAATAACCGAGGCAGGTAGTCTGATGACCGCCGATGAGTTCGCCCAGTTGTGTGGCGATCTAAGGAGGAATCCCTTTGTGGGCACTGACCGGCGACGGGCCGGAAATTCCAAAGAGGGAATACTCTCGGCTAGACCGGGGAAGAGACCGGGGAAAGTTTATTATGGAGGTGCCATTATGTAAGAGAAAGATCAGTAGTTGGGGGCAGGGGGGCTTACTATTTAGGGTGTTGCTCAACCGGGGAGATTTTAAGGAAATGGTTCTGAGTACTGTTTTCTTATTTCAAACTTGTGAGACCTATAATCACGCAATGTGTGAGAAGAGGTTGTATGCTTAGGTTAGAGGGACATGTATGTGTTATGAAGTTTGTAGTTAGTTGCTGCTGTTAACTATGTAAGGCCCTGATAAATATTCATGAGGCGTAGGGATCTTATAGGATGGCGTCTCTAGGTGGCGCCAACGGAAGCGTTGGTGGTTTGGGAATTTACTGAGTTATTCAGTCAGGCCCCAAATCTCAGAGAGGACTACACCTCATTCTGTGAAGTGTGGTCATGGTGCTCTGATGGCACCGGAAATGTAAGTTTATGAATTTTTTCATTTCTGTATTCTGGCCGTGCATCTAAGTACTATGTACTTTGTGTTTTGCTATGTGCGCATTGTTATCATGAAATGAGATTTGATTGTTCCATGCTTTGTATTCTTGACCCTTTGGGTTTTCAATAGGTTTTATTGAGCACTAAGATTTTGAAATTGTTTTAGAAATCGAGTTCATATTTGAAGGAAAGACCTTAATTGCAGGATAGAAATTCAGTTAAGGATTCAGTTCTGTGACAATAAAAAAAGAGATAAAATACAAGTTATGGAGTCCTTAAAAGTAAGTGAATAAGCAGATAGTATAGTGATGTAGTAGACAGATTGTTAGTGGTGTTTCTAGAATTTGATAATTGAGCAGTTGAGACAGGAGTCGTTAAATGATGGCCGGTGAGGCAATATTGCTGTGTTATTGACTTCTGGCCTATTGTAATAGATGATTTCGCAGTGCTTTCTGACCGCAGCGATAAGCCATAACCTCTCTCTCTCTCTCTCTCTCTCTCTCTCTCTCTCTCTCTCTCTCTCTCTCTCTCTCTCTCTCTACTAAGTATATTCTTTTATGAAGAACATGTTACCATGCCGGCTATAGGTATCTGTCTCCCTTATATGCATGATGAAGGTTAAAGGCTTGTTGCCTATAGAGGCTGTTTGCCTTTAATGTCGACTGAAATTCGCATGTTTCTTTGTTGCTACTTCATGTTTTCTCATTTTATGAGTCGGAGTGTTGCGCTTGATAATGTTCACAGTCGATTCCTTTGACTGGTTGTAATCTGGGGATGAAGTCTGTTATCCCATGTTAACTATAGAAGTGAAGTGATGAGCAGTTACGACGGAGCACATGGAATGAGATGGAATAATTGTGTTGGGGACATGAATCCCACATAATTGGCAGTTGCTGTTCCAACTTAGGGAAGCACAGGGTTGAACCGTGCTAGTGTGTGTGTGTGTGTGTGTGTGTGTGTGTGTGTGCACGCGCGTGTGTGTGTGTGTACGATGGTCGGGTGTGTGTGTGTGTGTGTAAAAAGTGCAAGTATGTTCGTATAAAGATGTGTGTATTTGTGTGTGTGGTGTGTGTGTGTGTGCGCGCGCGCGTTCGTATGTTTGTGTGTTAATTTTGTTCCTTATCTTTAAATGAAATGTCGACATTCTGTTCATAATGTTTTCTTAATATCAGTACAACCACGGTTAATCTGAACTGGTTTCAGTCAGTCATTGTGTGTGTGTGTGTGTGTGTGTGTGTGTGTGTGTGTGTGTGTGTGTGTGTGTGTGCATAATTGTCAATTCAAGTGAAAACAATAAACACTTTAAGTTATCTTTACAGTTTTATCACCCCCCTGGATTGAGATTTTTAACCATACCACTGCCTATGTCAAATGTTCCTCCACAAACCACAACACCCGAACTATCACACGTGTAGGATTATCCCAACAGATGTTTCGACCATACCGCTGCCTTTGTCAAACGTTCCTCCACAAACCACTACACCTGAACGATCACACGTCCAGGGAGTATCCCAAGAGACGCTTAGAGCTGGGAGAAAAGGAGAAATAAAGGAGAGATTTGAAAGTTTGGACAAGAAATTTAAAAATCGGTGGAAAGTCAGATGTGTTTCATGTACAAATGTGCACGATAAAGACGCTTAGCATGGGATCTAGCCTATGCATGCAACACGTTTTGTGGTGTTTATAGGAACACATTTTAAATGGAAATGAAGTGGGTAAAGAATGCGTTACGCCTGCTTCAGTCATAAGACATCTGCAGTTTAGAATTTGATATCTGTATCGTATTTCGCATTACCTTTGTCTTGAAATTGCGATTTATTGATATTATTTCATCTATAGGCTTTGGAGGAAAAAAAATAAACAAAGGTTGACCAGAACTTAGAAAATCGATGGAAAGCCAGAGCTGTTTTTCTCGGTCAGTCATGACAGAGAATGTAAAAGACGGATATTTCTCTTAAGCGTCGCCCAAACTAGAGACGGAGGTGCAGACCCTCCACAAATCGTTTAAGAGTCCGCATCTGAACCGTTGGGGCTCACAACGCAGGCAGGATGGGAGTACAGACAAGGAGAGACAGAGAAATTACCACATTAATGCTATGTCATCGAACCGTTACTGTACATTCGCACAACACACACGTGCGCACGCACGCACGCACGCACGCACGCACGCACATATGCACGCACACACGCACGCACACACGCACACACATGTCCACCCACACACACACACACACACACACACACAGTGAACACGTTAACAGTTAACACCTCATGTTGCATACGTACATTAGTCGCCAGTGACAGCTGTGCTCTTTAACACGCCCTCGTCTGTTCCAGTTTACCTACACATACAGCGAGGGTAGCTAGAGGGTATAGGGAAGGGGATCAAAAGCAAGAAAAAAGTGGCGAGGGGGAGGGAGGGAGAGAGAGAGGAGAGAGAGAGAGAGAGAGAGAGAGAGGGAGAGAGAGAGTTTGCATTGTCAGCAGTGGAAAAACTTATTTCAGTAATGTGATGGAAATCCATTTTCGAAACGGCTATATGTCAAAAGAAAGTAAAGACTCTCTCTGTCTGTCTGGAAGGAAGAAATGCACAATTGCAGACAGATGTTAACGATGTGAATAATTACAGACGAATCTCTATGTGATATAAGTTGTGAACTCTGTGGCTGTCCTGACAGCAGAGTACAAGAATGGATAACAGTTAATTATAGAACAAGGGAGAAAACAACTGCATTCAAGACGGACTACTTTTGATTATTTAATCACGCTATTGGCAGAACGGGAAAAGGCTTTTAATAGTTGTAGGTTTTATGCAGCATTTGTTGATTTCGAAAAAGCAATGAATTCGGCTTTTACAATGTTATGGTTTATTTTGTAAGAAAAAAAGTAGGGGGAGATAAAAAGCTAGCAAACAAGGAAGAAAAACATTTTTAAAAACTTTTTTTTAAAAACCGAGAAACACTGAACTACGTTATAGACAGGGCAGCGCAAAAGACTGAAACTTAAATAAGGGAAAGGAAAGAGATACTGATAATTATGGCACGTTTACTGAGAGCCAGAGGGCAAGTGTGAGAACTGGACAAGCCAGACTGTCGGCTGCTTCACCACAAGCCAGGCTCTGTCTTGTGACCAGACCCTGAGTTCCTGAACTTCCTGTCCTCCTAGACTTCCGGCAACTGGCCCAGCGCAGGATGAAGAATCCACGCTACCACGGGTCCAACCAGACCAAACAGAACAGCCTGCCTAAAGTGAAGGTGGACCAGTCACCAGTAACTGGAGAGAGACGTACACCCCTCTCCAACACCAGGTAAGATCTGATGCGTTGAGCGGACTACAACTCAACTCAAGAGCATCCCCTGTCTTCATGGTAAGAGAACGTGCGACAAAGTCGGCCCAAACAAAGACTGATTTGACTGAAAGTTCCATTGATTTATACATTACACTCTTGTATACACGAGTAAAGCGGGTGTGTGAAATTACATTTAACCTGTGTCAATTATTTGTTTATGCAATGTTTTAAGTTTGAACACGTCTGTAAATCTGTCACTCGGAGCACCAGCACTTGTAAGTGCACACGCCTAAGGAGAATTTTTTTCCTGAGCCACTCTTGAGTATTTTCAGTGGTCCCTTTTTCACTATTCCCGTATAAGGCATTTAGGTTTAGAGAATTACAACATCTTAGGAATATACTTTTGTTTTACTCACTATTCTATTTCCATGTATTGATTTCCGTGCTTGTTAAGATTCTTTTCTGCATGAATTCTTGCACATCTTTGTTTCTGATACATTGGATACAAGATGTTCCCACACTCCTCCATCAGGGGCTATGCCTTATTGTGAATGAATTCATCCGAATATCTCTCTCTCTCTCTCTCTCTCTCTCTCTCTCTCTCTTCTCTTTCTCTCTCTCTCCTCTCTCTCTCTCTCTCTCTCTCTCTCTCTCTCTCTCTCTCTCTCTCTCTCTCTCTCTCTCTCTCTCTCTCTCTCTCTGTGTCCTCTGGGTATAAGTGCATGAGTCTCTCTCTCCCATTCTCTCTTTGATTACTTGAGCGAGAGATTGTGAGCGCACGCGCGCGCGTATGTGTGTGTGGGTGTACGTGGGTGTGTGTGTGTGTGTGTGTGTGTGTGTGTGTGCGCATTGTGTGTCCTTTGCGCGTATGTGGGTGCATGCGCCTATCTCTCTCTTTGTCTTGTCTGTCTGTCTGTCCTGTCTGTCCGTCTGTCTGTCCGTCTGTCCGTCTGTCCGTCTGTCTGTCTGTCTGTTCTCTCTCTCTCTCTCTCTCTCTCTCTCTCTCTCTCTCTCTCTCTCTCTCTCTCCGTATACCGGTAACCACCCGCAAGCGCCTACAAACTCGCGCGCGCGAGTATGTGTGTGTGCGTGTGTGTGCGTGTGTGTGTGTGTGTGTGTGCGCATACGTGTGTGTATCTGTCTTTGTTGGTGCGCTTGCGTGTATTTTTGTGTGTGTGTGTGCGCGCGTGTGCACAGGTGCGCACGCAAGTGTGTGTGCGCGCGCGTGTGTTTGGGTACGGTTCTCTGTGTGCATGCGTGTGTGTGTGTGTGTGTGTGTGTGTGTGTGTGTGTGTGTTGTGTGAGCGCGCGCGCTTTGCTTATGACGAAAAACGCAATGTGTGATATTCTGAATTCCTTTACAGGAAACCGTGATCAGAAATCGATGGCAAATATGGTTTACAATAATAATGAAAATGTAACGAAATCCCAGGAGGATTCTTAGCAGAAGCAATAAAGGTAACAAAAGTGTCACCTGAACAAAGTCAGCAAATCCCAAGATGATCCACCATCTGTATACGCGCGTGCGCGCCTGCATCTATGTGTGTGCATGTGTGCGTATATTCCTTCATGCATGTGTGTGGGTGTGTTTTTTAAGATAATTTGAGATCATTTATGACCTATCGTTAAGTCATTTATAATTGTCCTCCCTCCCCCACCCCCTCCCCCCGTCTTAAAGCTATAAGACGATAAGAAAGTGTCAATGTCTGTGTCAGTCTCTCTCTCTCTCTCTCTCTCTCTCTCTCTCTCTCTCTCTCTCTGTCTCTTGTCTTTCTGTCTCTCTCTCTCTCTGTCTCTCTCCCTCTCTCTCTCTCTCTCTCTCTCTCTCTCTCTGTCTCTTGTCTTTCTGTCTCTCTCTCTCTCTGTCTCTCTCCCTCTCTCTCTCTCTCTCTCTCTCTCTCTTCTCTCTCTCTCTCTCTCTCTTTCCGACTTCGTGAGTTCGTGTCCGATTATATCCTGTAGAGTACAGGTGAGTTATTAGGACAAGGTTCTTTATTTAGCACGCTTACCTATTTCTTTGTCTGTATGGAAACCTGCCGACCGTTCGCAAGCATAATGGTATCATACGAAAGGGAGAGGCTTTATGGTGTTCATTTGACCGTGACTGGAATGCGCCAAGTGGGCACGCCTGCTACTTATAATCCGCAATCGCTCCTTCGGCGCTTTCGATGAAAAGTGCATAACAACACAAACAGACGTTTGGAGGGCACGCTACGCCGACAACTACTAGATACATAGATCAAAAGTGTAGGCCTACAAACTCGCACACGCATATACACATGCATGCAAACACGTGCATAACACACGCACATAACACACGCACATACACGCACGCACACATACGCGAGGACACATACATGCACACACACGCGCACGCGCACTCCTATGCATATGTTCTAACACGCAAGCTTATAGATATCCGCGCGCGAGCACACACGCGCGCAGGCTCTCACCCACACACGCATGCACACGCACACGCGCACACATGCACAAGCGCGTGTTTGCTTGCACATGATTACATCTATGTGCACATGCTTGTATGCAAGTGCTGTCGTGCGCTCGTGCGCACATGCATTCTCTTGCGCACACCATGGAACAACACACAGAGACACATATTCTTGCCAACAGAAACACACTTTCTCTCTCTCTCTCTCTCTCTCTCTCTCTCTCTCTCTCTCTCTCTCTCTCTCTCTCTCTCTCTGTGAATCACTTACACATACTCACCGCGAGCGTAATCCGAGATCAGTAACCAGACAGATTATAGCAACCGCTCCAAACAGAACCCTTGCAATGTGTGCACAAGCCCTGTAGAGAACGAGGAAACACGATTCTGACTCACTTGCTTCACCACCGAGTTTTTGGCGAAAGTGGCCTAAAAACCGCCTTTTCCTGTGGCGGAAGAGAGAGAGAGAGAAATCACCGGCAGACAGACAGACAGACAGAAGAGAGAGACAGAGAGAGACAGACAGACAGACAGAGAGGCGGGCAGACACACACACACACACACACTCTTCTCTCTCTCATTAAATGACATAAAATCCGCACACTTCTTCTGACTAATTTCCACCTACAAACTTTGTACACGGGGCTGAAATCTGATCACTTAATTTACGGCTCGCGGCAGTTTGCACCTAGCCTGTGCTGTTTAAACGAAAGCACACTCGGCCGGGTTGCAACCCATTGCATCAGAAAATGATTGCCACGTCGACACACGAATCGAGGCTGTCGCGTGACACGACTGGGTCGCCATTGTTGCTTGGACTATTGAACAAGAAGGCTGTGTTTTACTTGTGTTATTTTAAAATGGCTAAAACGTTACTGAAGAACAGGTTTGTTATTCGAGGCCATAAGTTTTACTTTAACGCATGTTGTGAAACCGGAGAGAGATTGTTTTTTAGAAAACGAAAAAAGTGAAACTAACTGCTTTGGAAATGAACGGCTATTTAAAGGTTTGTTGGTTCAAGGAAATGAAACAAGATGTAGCTAGTTTTAATACGTGTTTGACTATTGATGAGTGGTTCCTTATCTAATAAATGGCGCTGCATTGTTGAAAGTTGGCCGAAGCAAAACAAACCATCACGCGTTGATTGTTGGGAGCTGGCTTGAGACAGCTATAAAAGCTTGGCTACGGCAGTAATTGCTGTAACTCTGCCAATTTTCAAGCCTGGTTGAGAAAAGAGGAGCACAGCAAACTAGGCTAAGTGATAAGTTTTATATTTTTAACATAAAATCCGCACACTTATTCTGACTAATTTCTAACCTACAAAACTATGTGTAACAGATAGGCTGACACGAGGCCGAAACCTAATCGCTTAATTTACGGCTAGCGAGACGCGCCACCTTCGTTCACACAGCGCAGGGCAAGCGACCAAAAAATCAATAAAGTGGGAGACTGTGGGCTTGCCAGGTGAGGGGTGGGGGTGAGGGGGGCGTATTCATTTCAGGTTGACAGCGCGCCAGGTGTCGTTAGCGAATGTTCTAGACTGTTACGTGTCACTCCCACTTTGTGACCGCCACGGCAGCAAGACCGGGTTGTATTGTTCTCAGTTTGTATTAGAACTTGATTGATTGTTAACTACAGATTCAGTGTTTATGGGCAAGCTGATCTGTGTATTAAGATGTGTATACTTTTCTACTTTTCTAATTCTAACCAGTTTATCTGCCTTTAAGTGTGCCCTTATGCAACTGAATGGCGATTTTCGAATGTTCTGGCAAAACTAGATAGGGCTAGGCAGACCTTAGTACATCTACTAGTATGGAGAGGAGTAGTGCGTAGCCAGCACTATCTTCATTATAAAATGCTTCAAAAATACAATGGCGGGTGTACTAACTACTGGCGATTCCAAGCCTGGATGAGAAAAGTGGTATAAACTTTTTTGTGCAAGAAGGAAAGTATAATGAAACTCTTTGTTGTGGGAGGCAACCTGCGGTGAAGTTAGCCTTGCTGACTGCTACTATAAATAGCCGTTCATGCTGTGAACGCCTTATTTTCGTGGCAAGAGGACTGCAGTTAAAATTAGCCTTGCTGACGCTACTATAAATAACCGTTCATGCGGTGAACGCCTATTTATAGTAGCAAGAGGGCTGCGGTAAAATCCGTTTTGCTATAAATAACCGTTCATGCGTGTGAACGCCTATTTATAGTAGCAAGAGGGCTGCGGTTAAAATCCGTTTTGCTATAAATAACCGTTCATGCGCGTTGTGAACGCATTTATAGTTGCAAGAGGGCTACGGTAAAATCCGCCTTGCTATAAATAGCCGTTCATGCTGTGAACGCCTTATTTTAGCAGCAAGAGGGCTGCGGTAAAATCCGCCTTGTTTATAAATAACCGTTCATGCGGTGAACGTCTATTTATAGTAGCAAGAGGGCTACGGTACTGCCTGTACTTGCTATGTGCGGACACTAAGGGAGGTAACTCCTGCGCACCCACCCCACGCACGCACGTCTCCCACCCCACCCCACGCACGCACGTCTCCCCCCCCCCACCCCACGCACGCACGTCTCCCCACCCCCACCCCACGCACGCACGTCTCCCCACCCCCACCCACGCACGCACACTTAAGTCATCCTCAAGTCATTCACAAGTCATCCTCAAGTCATTCACAAGTCATCCTCAAGTCATTTACAAGTTATCCTCAAGTCATTCACAAGTCATCCTTAAGTCATTCACAAGTTCTTACTTAATTCATCCTCAAGTCATTCACAAGTCATCCTCAAGTTATTCACAAGTCATCCTCAAGTCATTTACAAGTTCTTACTTAAGTCATCTTTAAGTCATCCCAAGTCATCCTCAAGTTCTTACCAAGTTAACCTAAGATCATAGCTAAGTCATCCTCTAAGTAAAAACCAAGTTCTTTATTTAAGTATCTTATAATCAAAAAAATACAATCTATGTTTTTATCTTAAATAGTAAATGTCTAAGTAGTACACACACGCCTCAAAAAACGCGTCATCGTTGAGGATGTCTTGCTCAGCGTTCTCTGCATAGATCTTAAGGAAGGTTTTACATCCGAAGCAACCGCATTGATTACAATTCTGGTCTATGGAAATGCCTTTATAGACTCCATGTCTTTATTTATTGACACCATTTTATAATACGCCATGATCTATTTTTATTAAAAAATTTAAAATTAAGTTCTTAAAATATTATTCCAATTATAAATGGATCAAAATGACGCTTTGTATTGGCGGTTTTGGCGTGCTGGTGTCTTTTTTTGCATTTAGTGGCTCAGATTTTTTTGATAGCTTTCGTTTCTGTTGCCATTGTGTATATTTTTTATAGCCATAATAACTGCCCCAGCAGCAGCAAGGGCGCCAAAAATGGCAACAGTTTTAAGTTCAATATACCATGAAGACTTTGGGGCCCTTGAATCACATGGAGTTTTTATAGCTGGCATTGAATCAACTTGTTCTGGCGTTGGCGGTGCATGATGAGTCATATTCTGTAACATTAATTTTTTTTGTCTGTTCCACTCTGCTAATTTTCTTCCTGCTTCAACACGCCCAGGATTTTTAATGGTCTCCACCTGATTCAGCGTTTTCTGCTGATTTTCTGGCTTGGTTACTTTCTCCACCTGATTCAGTGTTTTCTGATTCTGATGATTTTCCAGATCGTTCATTTTGAAGGGAAATAAAATCTATATGATTAAAAGTTATTAATCCCATGATTAATGGCGATAACAATGTTCCAAATCTGTAGTATAGATCACACCCTAGAGACTCTAATGTCTTTGTTAAAACTGGATCTTGCGTT
The DNA here is from genome assembly GCA_018398815.1 of Conus ventricosus. Lineage (NCBI taxonomy): Eukaryota > Metazoa > Mollusca > Gastropoda > Neogastropoda > Conidae > Conus > Conus ventricosus. The sequence continues at coordinate 59,966,181 of CM031606.1, read as the reverse complement.
AAATCATACGTAAGATCTTGTTCAGAATCAATGGGAGCAAATCTACTGACTAGTTTAGTGTACAAACTAAGAACCGTTTGCCCCACACTTTTTACCATTCTCGACCCCAGCTGCGCCTCATACCTGTTATGATACTTTATAATGTCTTGTGAAGACATCTGCTGAATCTGTTCTATGCTGAATTCAGTTCCGAGGAACTGTTTTGTTTTCCCACATGCTGCCAAGAATACAACCTCTCCTTTTTGGGCTAATAGCTTGATCATCAACTTGGTCATTCATAAGTTCAGGAAGGTTTAGGCCGCCTTGTAGCTGTAGTAGATCATCACTGTTCATGTTTTTTAATAATTATTAATTATTTTATTTTCTAAAAATGAGCACCGAAAAAACTTGCTAACCTTGTTACCATTCTGCTGTTATTGGAGGGCTAAGTGTAGGATACTCAATGCTTGGTAAAGCTTGTTAAAATAAACAGCAGATCTTGGCAAAACTAGACTTTGAGGATTCAGCAAAGCTGATTGCTATCATTGCAGCTTCGGTTGCCACGAAAGATTTTCTAGTTAAGCAAGGAATAATTCCAGACAATATAAATATGTAAGGAAAAAAATACATTTATAAAAATGGCTTCACTCGCAATAATGATAGGCGGCGCTGTGGTGAATGCGCTTGCTTTTTAGCGGAAGTAATTTCGCATTTAGTAAACTGCGGGATGACGGCGAGAGAAAAAGACATAACAAAGCTATGGAGGAACTAGCAGCTGCACAAGACGCCTATGAAAAGCAGAGACTTGAGCAGTTAGATTTTATTAATGACACACTGAAAGAACAGGGGCATGCAGCTTACAATTTAAAGATGTGATCAAGCAATAAAACTATATTATCTAGTAACAGGCAAAACCGGTCCAGACATTGCCCCCACCAAAATTCAGTGACTTTTATCAACCATCAGAAAAACAAAGATGCAAGAAATCGGGTTTATTGTCGTTGGTATGACCGTCGTGTATTTGTTGCGCATAATATTGGCTGAATAAAAAATGAACAAAATCTATTATTCGCCCAAAGGATATTGGAAGGGCATCACAGCAATTAAAAGCTAAGCCAAGCGGCAGGAGTCAGTGAACAAACAGCAAAGGAATGGTTATCTAAACAAGCAATTATGGCAAATTTATTTACCTGCCCCTAGACGAATACAGAGACCACACTTTGTCAATACAACTCCAAACGACACCCATCAAATGGATCTTCTATATTTACCTCTGATTGGATTAGACGAAAAGATTTAAGTACGCACTCACAGTTATTGACATAGCTTCAAGATACAAAGATGCGGAACCATTAACACAAAAGAGTGCTTCTGCTGTTGCTGTCGCTATACAACTGATATACCAACGAGGGCCACTAACTTATCCTCGCATGATTCAAGTCGATGATGGAAAAGAATTTAAAGGGCAAGTGAATCAATTATTGTTGAAACATAGAGTTACCTTAAAAGAGGCATTCCGGGAGTTCACAGATCACAGGCTTTAGTTGAAAACTTTAACAAACAGTTAGCTGAAAGACTTTTTCCTACCAGTATCATAGAGAGCTGATTGAAATTCTCGCAACACAGAATGGGTTAGAGACTGCCCTCAGTTTTGCGCGCAATGAATAATGAAGAATTTAAAGGGTCTAAAGCCAGTACAAGCAATCAAAAGAAAAACAATAAATGTTGTAGAAGGAGAGTCTTCATCCGGCAAACTATTACCATTTGGATTGAAAGTAAGGTACCTTTATTTCGGGGGAAGCAGAAGGGGACACTCGCATCAGGGCAACCGATCCAATTTGGAGTGTTGACCCGTACGAAATAAAAGAATTGTAAAAATGAATCCGCCCGTGTGTATTATTTACGAGAAACTGACACAACAAAACAACCAGCTCCTCAAAGATCTTTTGTGAAGGAAGAACTGCAGATAATCCCACCAGACACAGTTCTGCTTTAATTAATTTACGTAAATATATTTGAGTTTAAAATGGAAGCTCAGAAGGAAGTGCAGAACGAAACAAGAATGGTAAAGGAAGAGACCTTGAAAATGATACGGGAATCATTTCATGCGTGTAATGCTATTAAGGAAACATTTTCGGGGATTAATCAATGCATGCTAAATCATCCAGATCACCTACAACTCAAACCCCAAATTGGGAAAAAGAATATCTTGAAATAATAAAAAAAATTCGAACGCATCAAGCAAACATGAGAAAGATTTAAATGAATTGGATGAAGCTATGATTGATCTTATAATAAAAGTTGATGAAAAATATAAACCCCCCTGTTTATGCGGTTCTCCAGTGCCCAATTTGCATATGAAAACTCTGGATTAACAAAACACCGTTTTGTGTTGTTCTATCTAACGACTTCTTTGTTACAACCGTTGTGTTGATCTCATGTAGATTAGATCGCAGTTTTAGTTGTCATGATGAAAAGTCTTATTGCCAAACATGCTTCTTTATAGTTGCCATGCGATATGTTTGACTGCACAACGCTACGAGATATTCCCTTTGCTTTCTTAATGATTTTCTCCTGGCTCGAAATACTGTACATTTTCGATCTTAACCCCACATACTCCTTGATCACCTTTCAGATAATTCATCCTTCATCTTTCCTAAAACCTTCTTATTAGTAATTGAATGCAAAGGCGAATCTTTAGGGTAATCAGATGTGTCGTACCACCCCGCATGCCTTTAGCTACTTCCATTTCTATGTCTTTATAGATGTCTTCAGTAGGAATATCTATAACAAAACTATCTGTATCTGTGTAAAGTACTACTGGATCAGGATACGAGGGCTAAAGTAGTCATAAAGAAACTCTAACATTAAAAGCTTTGATAATTCTAAAACGGTTAAACCCAATAAATACAGGCTTGTCCAATTTGACTTTCTTTTTTTCATCATTATGCCAAAAGCTGATCATGAAATCTTCTAAAGTCCTGATAATTTGGTTTTGAAGTCAGCTTAATTGCTTCGTTCTCTCTGGTGACTAATCTGACATCTTTGCGCTTGTGCGGATTCTCCATAGTCTTTCCAAAACAGCTGTTGTTCATCAACTTGAAAAAGTCTTTTTCTGAAGCATCTGTGGATTTAGTTCTGAGATCAGTGTTCTTCATGATGTATGGTTTCATGAACTGTTCTTGGTCAAAAGCAATTATGCGATGAATGCTGTCAACTTCAAACCATGTCTTAAATAAAATTGTAGAAGTCTGTATGGCAGACATAATTTTTTTTGCCCCGAAGATTAGTCACAAGTTTAGGCGGCTCTCTTGGATCCATCTTTAGACTTTCTGCTGCTAATGGATAGTCATTATGGAGGTCATGGAGTTTCATGAGGATATTCTAAGTCAACTTCTAGAATGAAACCACGCTGCTGATCAGGCGTTTTAAAACTGTTCAACCACTTTAATGCCTTTTGAATATTATTCGTACCTGTGTACATTTTAAAGTTGCGTAATGGAAGTGATTGCGCCATTGCCCAACCATACAGATTGTTTGCGTCTAAATACATGATGATAGTTGGACCTTTTACTCGGATCATAGTCGTCCAAGTATTTGTTGTTTGCTTTACAGTAATGATGCGACGCCATACCAATTCCCCACGCAATCCGTTTTCAATCATCTGAATCATTGGTAAATCTGACAATAAATCAATCTGTACATCCAGTAAACTTTAAGAAAGCATCCCAATCAATCCCGGGCGCAGAAATGTAATGCGCAGGATCCAAACTGTAATGTTTCATGCAGGTCTTTCTATAATTTTCAAAGACGTCCGCCAACAAACATGTATCAGCCATCAAGTATGAGTCATGATAGTCTCCCATCGTTTACAATCTACTTCTGCCATGCTTCTGAGCATGTGGTAATCGGAGTCGCTGATGTCCTTTCCTCTAAGACTAGAAAAGAACGCGCCTTTAGGAGGAAGTGTGTCTTCGTCAACCTTCCCAACTGTTCATGTACTCATAAGGGTAAACGCCCTTTCTAACGAGAGTTGGGTCAAAATATTTTTCCGTTATTGGGCAGGACTTTAAGGACATAGCCAGTGACTCTAATGAACCCATCATGTGCTGCATAGAGTCGTAGAAAGACATGTTATTTAAAGTGAAACACATGTACTTTCTGATGACTGTGCAATGCATGCTACCCTGAAGGCGCTGGTTACTGCTTGCATTATAAGGTGAGAGTCGTAACCTCGCAAGTTATGAAAGAATACAGGCAGCTTCCATGTCTTTGGTTCAAACTTTAGTTGAAGATTGCATTGTTATGCGCCGCTCCTCTGAACTTTCCACTAATGTGATCATGGTCTCTTACTTTTGGATTTGTTGCTTCTTCACTGAGTTCTAAACCACAAATCCAACAATGTGTGGCTGAGTCATACTGTTGTTGGTCTTCAGGCGCATTATGATTTCAGATAAGTTTAGATTATTAGAACAGGCGTTACGCACTTGCTGCATGCGTTTTAGAATGTTTCTGCAGCATCTGGTCTCTATATAATTCTGGCTCTGAATAAACGCCATCGACCTAACAATAATGAAGGCAAATGAACAAATTTGATGATTACTCATTAAGACTGTTTTTCGAAGTTTTTGTGGCGCTGGCCCTTCATAAGGAAACAATGAGTGATTCAAAGTCTGCGTAAACAACATATGGTGAATTTTGCATCCGTTTCCAGTTCTTAAAACTAACTTTAGATCCGGGTGGAGGTGTAATTAGTTCCGTATTACAGTCTACAGAACTTTTACAATGTTTTCTTATGTTCGCTCGCGGCTTGAACAGATGGCATTCTTGTTAAACATTTTTACAGAATTCTTGTTTATGCCCAATTTTTGAAGTATGCGCCAATTATCTGCTCATTGTGCGTATCAATGTGTAATGGGGCAGCCCTGCTGGCGAAAACATTAGGAGTAAGTCCACATGACTTTTGGCTGGTTCGCCTATTGTTGGACTGTTCTTGGACACTTTAATTGGCACCAAATTTGTTTCTCATCCCATGTGTATACATTAACAGTTATTGGTTTGTTTTGTTCTTCAAACCGATCAATTTGGTCTACACTAACAGGAAAGGACACCCCACTAAAGTTAAGATCATTGATGTAAGGGTGATAGTTAGATACTCTCTCTGGTTTTTGCGGGCGTGATGCAGCCTTGCAAGAACACACCACATAAAACATTTGTTGTCTGAATTCTTTATGTTTAGAACTGCTCTTTTCGCTACCAACTCTCGAGGCAGTGGAATGTAAGACTTGCCAACAATCGGTGCATACTTAGCCTGTTTTAATCTAATCTCTAAAACTTCGCCCTCTGACCAACCAGAGCCTCTCATTTTGGCTTCTTCAGCGGCAGCGTCAAACTGTGTAAGCAGTTCGTCTGCCCAACCGGGTGTTAAGTCATTATGAGAAAGAATAGTCTGTTGTTTAGTTGAGACCCAGACTTCTAAATTTTCTTCATTTATTGTTATAGTCGATTAAAACAGCTAACATTACTTTAACTGGCGGGTCTATTGTTAGTTTACTTGGAACTTGAGAAAATAGCATGTACAACGCTTGCCTGTACGTTTGTTGGGTCAATGACTTCTAAATCAATATCATTCAGTGCTCTTGATAAACGCTCTCTCTCAAGCATTCCTTCAAAAATTCGTCTTGCCCTTCATATATCTTAGCCATGTTGAGCTTCTTTTCTAACTCAAAATATTTATTTAAATTAAAAAAAAAATACTTAATCAGAACCAATATCGACGGTCTTTTTGCGCTTGGACTCATAAACTAAAGTATATAAACACCTTTTGGGGGTTGTTAGTGTGAGCTGTTTAGAACAGGAGTTTAATGTTTCGTTTACTTTTTTTAAGCATTCCTTTTTTATCTGCTCGGGGTCTGGCTGTTGAGAAAAAACTTGTCCCGCCTTTCTTTGAAGATCAAACTTTTGTCTTTTGTAGTCATCAAAATCGGCCTGGTAAACGATTAAATTCTTCATCCGTGATGTTTGAGTCAACAAGCGCTTTATTTATTGTCAGTTTAAACGAACTAAGTTTAGCTGTTATTAGTTGAAACCATAGCTGTGTGCTTTTGGAGTTTAGTTTTTAATTTTTTGCCAGCCGCACTTACAGCTAATGAACACAGACCGAGAGCTAAAGACAAACCTCCTAGAGGTAAAGCTGCGGGTGCACCTATGCCCGTTGCTAAGAGGCCTACACTCGTTCCTGCTGATAGAGCACTTATAGTCGATGCTCCAGTATTAACATATGTAACAGCATTACAGGCAGCAGAATACCTTCGTTTGGTTTTGCTGTATTTTGAAAGGTCTTGCTCTAGTTTTTGTTGCATTTGTGTAATGTTGGTTAATCTGAAGGCTTTTATGTCAGGGTTTCTATAACAGCAGAATTGCCTGCTATCTCTTCTCTTGGCGACTCTGGCGCTGTAGGTACTTTTGGAATAAACGTGAACAGACATTGCTTTTTATAAAATAAAAATAATTAGTATTGTATATCTTTTAATCTGTTATTTTCAATATTCAGCTGCGCATCATATATTAAAAACAAATGTACATTAAGCGGTTTATCGGCTTCTTCTTCTTTATCAATTTGAATGTTTATTACGTCTCTCACAGTTCTCCCGCTCCATGTAACTGATTATCCTCCGTTGACCTTAGGTCAATCCATAAACCGTATTTTGTTGTTAAATAATCATCAAGTCTTACACTGTGAAGGTGTAGATCTTTAGACACAAGGTCAACTGTTGGATTTCTACACCTCCCACCTCAAACAGTTTTCTTATTTCATCAAAATGCTGATAAGGTTTAAGCCCGCTAGCATAGATTTGGTTAGGACTGCCCTCAATCGAACATTGTACTTTCGTTATTTTGGATTAAAAAACTTTTCACTTCTCTTTTGAATGGTTCTTCATCTTCACACAGCAATAAAATACCTTTAAGCGATCTTGCTGCGACGCTAAAACTAAAATTCCATATAGTGTCTGCCCTGCTTCTGGGATATGTTGTATGATGAATCACTCTTTCGTAAAATATTGCTAATCTTGAATGATATGGCGCTCAATCAGCCTTGCTAAATTAGATGTGCTAACAACGTCAAACTCTAACGAGATGTCAGAAATGCTGTACTTTGCTTCGGTGTCTGATGATTTGATAACCGTTTGTATTCATTAAAAGTTAGTTCATATGACAATCTGTCTTTTAATGCTCCTTGAAAGTATGGCGCATGCGCTTTTAACAACTCAAAATCTAAGGGAATGGAAAAAAGCGATTTCCAAACGCAAAATTTACAGCCACATATTTTTGCCGTCTTTAGTATCTGCGGCGCCTATTCTATGTTTTAGTGCTTCTTCATTTTCTATTCCTTGAAACGCAAAGTCAGCCCTTTCATTCCCAGTTAGCCATAGATCAGAATAGGTTAAAAATATGTCTGCATTGTGTAAAGAAAATATTTCTTGCCCTCAAGTTTTATAGAAATTTTCTTAACGATTGCCCGCCCCAGGTTCTGTACAAACTGTCCTGTTTGGGTCTGTTGTTGAAGCGAGCGCTATTTTGAAAGTAAGACGCGCAGAGCCTGGCACAATCACGTCATTTGCTCTAGGTCTGGAAATTTGACAGTAAGAATTTGATCTGCATCAATAGTAGATGGATTATTTGGAACAGTAATAGTCCGCTTATTTCCTTCACGCCAAAGGGTTCTTTCAGTCTTCTATGCGGGTTCAAGAATCAAGCCATGTGCTTGTGACATTTTTTTTATAAACAAAATAAAAAATTAATTATTAATTAAAACCATGGCAGGCATTGAGATGCAGAAGATTATGATGTTTTTGATCTTGGAGACGACATGAGTGAAATGATCCTTTGACACAGCATCGCTCAACGCTCTCAATGCGGCGTGAATTAACAGAAAGTACGGTCGAAGCATTTTACAAAAGTTTAGGCAAGAACCTCCCGAATTTATAGACCCAAATGATTTTGAATTAGAAGATGGTCATTTGTCTGTGAGGAGCGACCAAGGACAACTTGTTCAGCTTACAACTAAAAAAGACCCATCAAAGTTTTTAGCCGTGGGGTTCAATTAGAAATAGACTCAGCGTGAAAGATCAAAATCGCCTTGGTCTTGTTAGACCGAAATTAAGGGCGGAGGCAGTTTCTAAACTTCAAAACACACTGCAAGAACTCCGACAGATAACCAAATGCAAAACATGGAACTTAAGAATTAAATCAATCAGCAGGTGAAGTAATAAATGTAATAGAAGCAGAATCCAGTTTTTCAGAAGAACAGCGTTTAAAAACAATTAATGATACCCCATTGCCTATGCGAGAATTATTAGCCTTGATCGTACTTTAAGAAACCATCAAAGGCGAATTAACAAACAATTTAGCAAAACTAGGTGAACTAGATGAGCATATAAAAGAGAAAAAGAAAAACTCGTTGAGGCTGATGACGCCAACTTAGGGCATGATATTAAAGAAGAATAACCCAAAGACTAAAAGATCTTGAACAAGAAAGATCAGCAAGACTAGAAGTGCTAACTACTAACCGAGACCAATTACGAACTCAAGTGAATAGAATAAGAGAAAACTATCCGGAAAATTTTATATGAAGACACAACGCTAGCAGAACGAATAAAAACGCTGTTTAGAGAGCAAGGCCGTCACATTAGCAAGCGTTAAACTGCCTTAGGATTTGCAATAGTACATTGGTGTTGGCTATTACAGGCGGTGGTGGAGAGCAAAGTTCAGTGCCTCCGCCGCCATCGCCTCCACCTGATAATCATGGGTAAAAAAACAGCTTGATCATCTTGCGAGTTTATTAAAAAAATTAGCTGGTAAAGCTATAGACTCTTTACTGGTATATTAGGGGGTATTGTTAGCTGGCTTTGTCTACTGCAAGCAAAGTAGTTGGCTTTATGGCGAGCACTTATGGTCATTAGTTCTTGTAATAGTTGGGTTAATATTTAGTAAGATAAAGACCAAGTAATCCTAGGCCTGTTAATCCAAGAACAAGCGCTGTCTTTTCATATTCATGGTCATCGCGAACAGAGTCCACGAGCTTTGTGAGTCTTCAATTGCCTTTGGGCTTTGGGCCGCGGGGATTGGATGACTTAATCTTGGGTGTTCTTTATTGTTTGTAATATTACTGGCTCAGAATTTATGTCGTTTTTCCCAACCTTCTGTTCATTGCCTGCTATAAGAATTTCATTATTATAGTTTATTATTGTACCTATCTGGAGTCTGAGGTCAGAAGGCTAGCATGTTAAAACCAGTGCCAACAGCAAAGTCTACTTTCGATCTTGGTTTGTTAAAACATGTTGGTACTTTGAATACTTGAAGGTAAATCAACTGTAGAATTAATGGCGTCTCTAAATTTGCTAAGTATTGTTTTTGTGCGTCAAAGCCAGTAGAAAGATCAGTTATGCTTGATCTTGCCTGTGCTTGCGCCCCTAGCAAACACCAAACGTAAGTACGAATAGAGTCGTTTATTCGTTCTATTCCCGCTCTAGTTAGGCCTTAGAAGGTGTCTAAGATAAATGTTGTCCATGCTGTTTTATGCTCTTGCTGTAGGGACCCGGCTCAACAGTTGTGCCAAAAAGAAAGATTTGAAAGGAGGATGCCAGTCATAGTTATTACTTTCTGTGCGTGCCCCGAAAATAAAGGTCGCCTAGGCCATGATTATGATCCAAATTTTGTCTAAAGCCTGTCTTGATGTTATATTGAATTCGTTACAGATCCTTTCAAAAGCCTTCATGTCTATTATGTTGCTGAGTGGATTAAATGGTTTGTCATTTGGTAATGGCGCTTGCAGTTCAGTCAAAATACGTTGAAGGGTGTAATAAAAATGAAATCTGTACACTGACCTCACCAAAGGATCATGGTGATTTAAATGATCAGCATACGACACTCCACACCCAGTTGATGCACAAAAACAGCAAAGTTAACTGGTTCTGATAAAACTGCATCGGATGACTAACCACGCTTTCTTGATGTGGTCGTTTTCAATTAGGGGGGTTAAGATAGCTCTTCAATGGAGTACTCACCTTTTTATGAAAAGAGGCAGTCTGGGTCACAGCAATGTCAAGAGTATCAGTTGCTATATTTTTAAGATTGTAGTGCGGCCCAAACAGAATATTTTGCATCAGTATATTTGAACGCGCTCATTTTTATTTCGTTCAAAAAATGTTTGTAACAATAACAACCCAAGACCGCCCTTCGATTTTAGAACATGCTATTGATAACAATTGCGGGGCCAAAATGGTCGCGCTCCATGAAATATTCTACAAAGTCGTATGGTTTAATATAAGCGAAGCCAAGGAGAATAATAAGTTCTAAAAGTTGACAAAACGGGGACCAAAGTTAGCGAGGTTAACAATACCTGATGGTTATTACGGGTTTTGCTCACTAAAAGAAGCAATGAGTAACTTTGACATTACTCTCAAACTTAACAATGCAAATCTAAAAACAATGTTAACATTCGAGCCTGAAGAAGGAGGTTACTATTTTGATAAAAGAGCTAGCTAAAATGTTAGGCTTTACAGCTAACAATTATAGATTTAGAGTTACACAACCAAAACCTTATGAGGGGGAAAGTCCGCTCGATCTTGCATTACATTCATTACTCTATGTTCATTTGGATGAGCTGATCACTGATGAAAACTTATATGACGGAAGGCCTCAACTGTTTTAAGAGCTCTTCCATCAGGGAAAGCTGCATATTGCGATTATGAAAATTATACAATTCCTAATTTACAGTTTAAAGATTAGTTTGTGGGAGGGTCGGATCATTTAATATAAAGATCAAAGACCAAACGGGGAAAGTGAAATTAAATGTGATAACCTGCACATTTTTGGAAATAAAATAATAAACTGTACTAAAAAATGTCGCGTGGGGCCAGAAGAACCAGGAGTTACATTGCGCCTGTAAGGTGTATAACTTTAGAATTAAAAGACCTTGCAGACGTTGCGGACTTTGAACAGAATGGCGAAATAGGCACTTGTATGGTTTATGAGTACACTAAAGATGGTGATTATAAACGTAAAGAGGTTGGCGACAACAAAAGTTTCCTAAACTAGAACAACTGCGCAATTTAGAGGCAAATAATTGTTGGCCAGTATGAATATAAAATAGTTCGAAAACCTGACCTCAAATGGCACTTAGAACCATATTTAGAATGGGACTAAAATTTGAATTCATAAGCCCATTTACATTTTTGGCGTCAAAAAAAGTTTCAGAAAGCATTCAACTCTGGCCTTACATGTAAGTCTTATGCAGATGACAATAGTCGGAAAGAGATTGAAATAAAGCCGTATGGGAAAAAACAGTACATCTCCACAGAAGAGAAGCGTTTTAAAAGATGCTTCTACAAAATTACAGTCATGCCGCAAATGAAATTAGGGGACACGTTCACAATAATATTTGAAATTTCTGTCTTAAAAAGTAAGGAGAGGGATGGGGTTGTGGGCGTTAGTGACGTCTTTTTAAAGGAATTCTAATTAGCTGGCAAAACTTAGGCGTTGACGTCTTAAAGTTACTGTGTCATTCTTCACAATGGTGAGGATATTAAGGTCATAACAACAAGCAACAAATCATATTAGTCTAAATAAAACAATCTTACAGCATGAATTGGATTAATCTTACACACTTAGGCCTTATAGGATTTTATTATATGAACAAGTTTTAACAGAGGGTATGATAAAAACAATAACCGGATTAGATTAAGTTTGTTATAAAAACTATGGAGCAGTTAAACTTTATGACAAAAACTCCTCATTGCTCATGATTTGTGGGCAGACTGGTTGTGGAAAAACAATATTTATCCTCGACCTGTTACAAACAGTTTATCGTTATAATTTTATCATATTGTGGTTTTCTGTCCAACACTTAAATGGAACAAGCATACATGATAGAAGGTTTATATGGACAGATGATGACATTATATTTAGTTGATCCTAGCAATAACTGAGTGAGTGTTTTTAGAACAGTTTTATAGGACTGTTTGAAGGAACGCAAACACTATTTTTATAGATGACTGTTCGGCAGAAAAGAGACATAGTTAAAAAGAGAAAACTTTGTCGAAACTAGCTTTCAGCGGAAGACATGCTGGGATAAGTGTGTGGATTTTATGCAAAAATAAACTCAGTTTTAAAGACTTTAGAGAAAGTTAAAGACTGTAGTGTTATTTCACATGAAAGACAGAGACTCATTTGAAGATGTTGCGCGAAATGATGTTATTGAAATGACAGGAAAAACATAGATTAAACAAAACTGAAATCTGAAAGTTTAGTAAATTAGTATTAAAAACGGAAACCCTGCAAGTATGTTTGTTTGTAGATAATCGTTATTTTTGGTTATTGACGTCTTACTTGTCAGAGACAGTAAATGCGCTTGCGTGTGTGTGTGTGTGTGTGTGTGTGTGTGTGTGTGTCTGCCGCCTCTCTGTCTGTCTGTCTGTCTGTCTCTCTCTGTCTCTCTCTTCTCTGTCTGTCTGTCTGTCTGCCGGTGATTCTCTCTCTCTCTTCCGCCACAGGAAAAGGCGGTTTTTAGGCCACTTTCGCCCAAAAACTCGGTGGTGAAGCAAGTGAGTCAGAATCGGTGTTTCCTCGTTCTCGCCTGTCCAAGATTCGCTCTCTTCAATGAGATAAGGTTGACGCCCGTTTGCGAGCCTCTTAAAGCCCCTGGTGAAAAGAGAAAGAAAAAAGGACAGGTCTTTGTAGGTTGTTTTTTTTTTCAAGTGCCCATAATCATTTCCTCACCATACTTTAGCACTGGCTGAATCTGAGAGTGAAAGAGTTTGCCACAGACACTGAAAGCATTGCGGTCTATTTTATATAAGATATTAAGCAAAAAAAATAATAAATAGCCGCTTTCTTCCCTTTATTAGCTATGCTTTGGCACGCGAAAACTAAAACTAAGTCTTGTTGAGAAATTAATTCCTAGATACTTGGACGCATTTACTGCTTGAACTGTCTCTTTTCCAAATGTCAATTTCTCACTTGCCGACGTATCCACTCTTCCCAAAAACAATATTAGTTTTCTCCATAAAGAGATGAAACAGACTGCAACGTCACCGGAACACAAACAACAAGTGTAAAGTGACGTTATTTTATTAGTTTTCTCCATGTTTACTTTTCGTTCTAATTCACTTACAGCGTTATATAAGTAATTCAACTGCCTTTGTCAACCAACTACTGTTATAGATGATAGTTAATATTAGCGGAAAGTAGGATAGATCACTCCATAAAGTCAAACGTAACTCCGCGAAGACCATTGCTAACCATTTCCAAAACTAGTTCATTAATAAAAAGGGAAAACAAGCGAGACTACAAACATGACCTTGTTTAACTGCACGTGTACAATTCAAAGCATCACAAAGAGAGAGAGCGAGAGAGAGAGAGAAATAAACACACAGACACGCACGCACGCACGCACGCACGCACGCACACACACACACACACACGGTATGAACCACTAATTCCCTCCAATCCAAAAATAAATAAATAATCTCCTTTGTTCGCAGAACTCGTATTAGGTCTTTGACTCTTGAGAATCGTCTCTTTTGTATTTATTTACTGCATTTCAAAGTCTTTCTCTACATATTTGCGAAGTTTTGTCACATGAATGACAATAGCATAAGAATTAATGTACATGACAAATGCTTTCTCTTTCTTTTTTTCACAACGTGCTTTAAAACGCACGCGCACGCACGCACGCACACGCACGCACGCACACGCACGCACGCACGCACGCACGCACGCACGCGCGCACACACACACGCACACATACACACACATACACATACACACACACACACACACACACACACACACACACACACACACACACACATCGCCGCCGCCACCACCACCACCACCACCATCACACCCCTTTCCTTTTCTCCCTCCTGTCTGTAAACCAACACTTTTTTTTTTTTCTCTGTACGTGTGACGCGATTACAGATCGATTCCATTATCGGGTGCCAGCCTTGGCCGTCTGGTCTAAGGTCTAAGGCTGGAACGCTTTCATGTGCAAATGCGTTGCCAACACAAAGTTGCCAAAACACCTGTCAGCCCAGCAGCGACAATGACGGAGGATGGCAATGGGCCACCCCCTGTGTGTGCCAGACCCGTCTGTATAGCAGGGTTTCCCCTCGCCTCCAATCCAGTTCCAACTTCGCGGGTGCAGTGGGCGTGTTCCCTCGAAGTCGTCTCGGCGCTTTTCTGGTCAAACAAGGTAGGTGTTGACTTGTGTTTGGGAGAGGCAAATCTTATACGGGAAGGGTTAATGTGGGTCCTCTGCGTGGAAGAGAACGTGGGAAAGTAGGTGTAAACACACTTTATACATACATAAAAAAGGTGTTAAGTAACGCTTATTTCGTATACAATACCAAACAGACACGTGAACTTCGACAACTGATTTTCCTGACATCATAAAAGCACAAAACAATACACTTCAAATGGCTGTCGGCAGCAGAAAACGTTTGGGTCTGTTTTCTCTGAAGTCTGCAGAAGACACAGTTTTCGTTAATGCATTTTGTCTGTACCGTATCACGTATTGGGTAAGCGCACCTTGTTTTTATGCATCACGCTCAAAACGTTTGCTTTCCCAGAGGGTGTCATTTGTTGGTTTTCAAATACCAGTCGTGTGAGAGCTGACAGAAACTGAGGAATCGCGTATACTGACACATTTCTGTTCTTCTTCCTCCTCCTCCTCCTCCTTTTCCTCGAAGAGCTGCAGGGGACAGTCAGTACTGAGAACCGCCCGATAAGTTTCTCCAGTTCTTTCAGTTGTGTGCCAAGGCCTGGCTCGTTTACCGCAGCTGATGAGGGATGCTGTCGATCCCTGCAACCTTCCAGCGAGTCACCAGTGTCACTGCAGCTATGTTTGGTTTGTTTGTTTTTCCTCTTTGTGTACTGGAAAGTCATCCTCATTTTACGAACCCGGCGCTGTTGGCACACTTTCATCTCTTTTCTCTGCTTATTGAGGAGTTCGGAACAATATTGTCGCCTTTTTGTGTCTTCTTGCGTGTAACAGTCGCCGTAATTTAGTAATGTAGTGTGTGTGTGTGTGTATGTGTGCGTGTGTGTGTGCGTGTGTGCGTGCGTGCGGTGCGTGCGTGCGTGCTACTAACGGGAGGGGGAATGAGTTGTTAGTTACATTGAGGATTACCGTCCGCGCTCACCACAAACAGAATGGCAGGCAGGGATAACTATCACAGCAGAGTGGGGGATCGGAGGAGCTGAATGATGCCACATGCTCATCACCAGAACGACATTTCTATGTCAAAAAGAGAGGAATAGTTTTGTCAGGTGTCCGCGGAATTCGGTCTCCAAACATCTATCTTCGAGTACAGGACACACCCGTACAAAGCCAAAGCAGAACTGGTGTCCAGAAATTGTTTCAAGGTGGCAGGGGGAAACCGTGCTCAGCGGCAGACGTACGTGTCTTGAAAGCGGCAGGTGCGAGGTTCGAGACCAGCAAATAATTTATGTCCCCAACCTCTCCACAAGATACCCAAAAAAGTGGGCTAGGCGTTAGTCTTTCAAATCGGACGAGTAGTCCAGTGTCCACTTCCACACCTAGGGCAGTTACAAACAAACAAAAAAGCCAGAGGTGTGCTTGTCCATAGCAACAGTCTGCAGTCTAGTTCTTTTGATACATAAGGGGAGTCATCCATGCAGAAAGGAACCAGAATGTCGGGCGTCACAGTTATTTGCCGGGCCACCTCGGCACATTCATCGATATTCGAATCATAGAAGCAAGCCATAGAAAAGAAAAAAAAGAAGGAAGGAAAGCGCAGAGAGAGAGAGAAAATCGAATAGGATTTGGCATATGCGTGAAAGCAAACGTTTCAGCTCAAAGGGTAATTATACGGAGGTGGCAGAATGGGTTAGTCTCGCACACACGCACACACGCGCGCGCGCACACACACACACACACACACACACACACACACACACACACACACACACACACACACACACACGCGCGCGCGCGCAAGTACGCATGTGCACATACACACACGCACAGAGGAGGGAAAGAGAAAGGGGGGGGGGGAGGGAGAGTTGTATGTATGTGCGTGCGCGCGCGCGCGTGTGTGTGCGTATGTGTGCATGCGTGCGTGCGTGTGTGTGCATTCGTGCCTGCGTGCGTGTATGTGCTGCGCATGGGTGCGTGCGTGTGGTGTGTGTGTTTGTGTCTGTGTCTGTGTCTGTAAAGCTCCCCCAGAGAGGCAAGATTTTTTGGTTGAAATAAAGAAAAGCTTTAGAGGTGCGGACGTCAGTGAGCTTTGCAGGCAGGGTAGGTATTGAATGTCTTGAAGGACAGGTTTGCGTACAGGTTCAAAGAGGGGGAGAAAGAACCCTCGTGCCCTCGGAGTCTTTTCTTCTTCGCAGTGAAAGACGGAGGGGATGGGGGGGGGGGGGGAGGGGTGCCCGCGTGCTAGGGCACCACCGACCAAGCTCTATACAAAGAGACAATCAGGCCTGCGACTGGTTCGCAGTTTCCAGTTGCAAAGAACACGTTCTGTGAAGGCGAAGACAACTTTCCTGCCCTCCCTCCGCCACCCTGCTATTCTGCTCCTTCTCTTTATGGCAAACAAAGCAAGGTGTTTCCTTCATTCCTATGCAGTTTTCGTATGCCATTGAAGCAGCGCGAACCTGCCACCGAAGAGTGAAAAGGTAGGGCCTACGGCAATGCGTGTCAAATCCCTAAGGGAAAAAAAAGAGAATAAAATGGTATGAAATGAACCGAAATAAAATAAAAGTTTAAAAAAAAGCACAAAAAACGAAGAGAATTTATTTTAAAACCTATCCGTTCGGCTGTTATTGTATATCCTTTGTTCTGAAACAAGCGCTTGTTGCTTTCACGGGTGCGTCAGAGCTTCATCGATTGTGTGTGTGTGTGTGTGTGTGTCAATGAATCAAGCGAGCTGGGCTGAAAAATGAGTGTGACCCACTGATTTTTGTCCCCTTTCCATCTGTTTTCTGTTATCTCGCGAAGGGAATAGTCCGCAGAATACAATCATGGACAGCACACGTCAGCCTTGGTTCTTTGACGGCGCTCGAAAGCCTAGCGCCCAGCCCATTATTTTTCGCGTCGAGTGGAGAGTTAGGGAAATTTAACAACGAAGACCGTCGTTTGCCGAACCTCGCATTTAGCGCGCGTTGTTGTTGTTGTTGTTGTACCCTGGCTAAAAGACTCCAGGGATCATCCGAACAGCCGAAGCACTTGAACACCAAGGTACAAATGTACCAGCTACGGATGAGAACATTACGTGTGTGACCGTATTTGATTACCCCGACACATGGGCAGCCACACTCCGACTTCGAAGGATTTTGGAGACTGATAATGTTATGCTAGGAGCTTGTCACGACTGAAGACAATCCCCGCACAAGTATGCAGAGCATAACAACATTTTGATGTAGCCTTGGTGTTCTAGCCTTTGTCAATTGGTCTGACAGCCTAAAGCCAAGGCGGAGACCCGCGTGTCAACCACTGGGTCCCGTTTTTCCAACCACTTTGACGGACTGTTTCGACATCAGTTCTCTCTTTGTTTCGTACAGGTTTTTTTCCCCGAGTTCACAGACGGGTGTTTAGAGATCGAAACCCGTCGGTGTTCCGCAGAATAATTGCCATTTCTGCTGGTCATCTTTACTAATGGTGTCGTCCTGGTGGTATGGATGTGGTGTTAGACAGCTCTCCGTTCCCCACTCTCCTGTGACGGTTCTTCCTGTCCGTCGTACCACTGCTGGTGGGCGTGGATTGTAGTTCTTGATGTAGCTAACAAGCGGTTGTCTTGTGGACACGGGTATGTGTAGGATAGTCTTCGTAGCTTCTTTTTTTCTTAGGTTAACCGATTTTGTTTGTTTGTTTTTTCACTTCATGAGATATTAAGTCGAGTGTGTGTGTGTGTGTGTGTGTGTGTGTGTGTTTAGGCGCATACGCGTAGCGCGCGCTGGGTGAAGAGAGAGAGAGAGAGAGAGAGAGAGAGAGAGAGAGAGAGAGAGAGAGAGAGAGAGAGAGAGAGAGAGAGAGAGAGAGAGAGAGAGAGAGAGAGAGAGAGGAGAGAGAGAGAGAGAGAGAGAGAGAGAGAGAGAGAGAGAGAAGTGTGTTTCGCTATCATGACATTTTCTGAACAAAATAAAACCTCACACACTGGTTCGTGAAATCGATGGCATAATGTTTTTCTTTTCATGTTTGTTTACTTTCTCGCTTCAGGTCAGACTCTAGACTGCTTCGTTGTATCTGTACTGGGTGATAGTTCTCCATTGTTTCCTTATATTCTGTCTTTCTTTGACTGCATTTTCTGTGGTTATTGATTGATTTGTTGATCTGCTTTCTCTCCAACAGACTGTCAGGGGACACAGAAGAATCGATAGTCGATTAGCACAGTGACCTGAGCACAGGCAATCATGCGTAAGGGATTGTGTTTGTATGTGCGTGCGTGTGTTGGTGCGTGGTTTCGTATGGAGTGTTGAGAAAGAGAGAGAGAGAGAGGGTTTGTGTGTGTGTGTTTGTGTGTGTGTGTGTGTTCGTGAGTTGCGTGTCTATGTGAGGATGTTGAGAGACAGAGAGCGAGAAAGAGAATTTATGTGAGCGCCCCGCGGTGTGTGTGTGTGTGTGTGTGTGCGCGCGCGCGCGCATGTCTCTTGTGTATTGGGGGGGGGGGGAGAGGATATGAGTATGTGTACCTTTTTGTGGAGGATAGTGCATGTGTTTTGATGGATAACCATGTTTATGCCCACTCATTAGCCTCTCTCTTCTCTCTCTCTCTCTCTCTCTCTCTCTCTCTCTCTCTCCCCTCTCTCTCTCTGTGATATTTTGTTGACTTTTTTTTAACTAAGCGCTTGAATACACCCAGCAAACAGAATAGCAGTGCTAACTTACTGGAGATGGTCATTTTGGGAAGTTTGAGCAGGTCTTGCAGCAAAATGGGCAAGTGTCAGATCGAGTCTGGCCCATACACGAACCCAATAAATTTTGGTGTAGATATATGGTGCGGATCCGGATCGAAAGGTGGCCACTGGAGTCGTTAAGCATAATTACTAAGCATGTCTAAACATGATTACAAATTTTTGAACATAATTACAAATGAACAGTGTGAAGTTATTGTTTACGAATTGATAACTATTGATGACGTAGTATATGTATTTCTCCCACTTCTAATTTGTTCAACATATATATATATATATAAATGAAGGTAAAACCCTGGAGTAGGCTGAACACCACTCAGTTATGTGTGGGTGCACTGCTGATCCAGAAACTGGCCAGTCACAACGCACAAAAATAAATGCAGGCACACCAACCACACACTCTTCATTTTTTTTTATTTTTTTTTTTATTAAAAAGAAGCTTTCGCCTTTTATTTAGGCTTCGTCAGCATCAATAAAACGAAGTTAAAACATCTGTGTTAAAAAAGAGAGTACAACTGTACTGTCCCGTGTCACACCCGCACACTGGTATTACATATATATATATATATATATATATATAAACTAATAAATTCCAAGGATAAGTACCGCACCGTTCCAGCAACTTACAGAGCAGCTTGGTGTTGCAATGACTGCAAGAAATAATGAATTATAAACAAAGCTTGCTCTTATGTCTTAGATTGAAGAAATAGGGGGAGATAAGCATTCATATCTGCAGTGGTAGATGATTCTGCCTAACTAACAGTATGTGCTTGAGTGGGTGAATGGGGAAAAAAAAATGCTTATCACAATGAACCTTCAGCAAGCTTATAGTCTCCAAGGCGGAGACACCCTCCAATAGGGAGGGAAACTCACTAACATATAACTCCTGATCATATACCGATATTTCGAAACTTGGTTGTTATATATAACAAACTAATAAATTCCAAGGATAAGTACCGAGCACCGTTCCAGCAACTTACAGAGTAGCTTGGTGTTGCAATGACTGCAAGAAATATTGAATTATAAACAAAACTTGCTCTTATGTCTTAGATTGAAGAAATAGGGGGAGATACGCATTCATACCTGCAGTGGCAGATGATTCTGCCTAACAGTATGTGCTTGAGTGGGTGGATGGGGAAAAAAGAAAATAAATGCTTATATATATGTATATCACTGTGATCGGTATATATATATATATATATATATATATATATATATATAATGCTGAACAATTAACTTGTGGGGGGAAATAAGTGTATGCTAACAATTATATAGATATATACATATACACATATATATATATATATATATAATGTGAAATATTAACACTTCCTTATGATAAAAAATCTTTGACCTCTCGTGTTTCCCATGCCCTATCTTTTAAAAGAATGTATTGGAAACAACTCTTTCGGTTCATACCTTTTATGAACCCCCCGGCGGGAAGAGGAAAAAAAACGTGTGAAGGAGGACACTCCTGCAGCAAAGATCTGAAGAGGACAGGATCGCTACCTGCGCTTTTCGCTGGATGGAGTTTCACTGCGCACGTTGAAGGCATTTGTCCCTTCCTGTTGGCGGACTCCTCAAGAATTACTCTTAAAATTTGTTTCAGTTCCTGCCTGCTGTTAGCCTGCCTCACATTGAAGCTAATTTTGATTCATACAAAGATGTCTACCCTTCGTTGGTTTGTCTTTCGTTTCACGTCATCGAGTTTTAGGTGTGCGCTCGTTGTCTACCCTTCGTTGGTTTGTCTTTCGTTTCACGTCATCGAGTTTTAGGTGTGCGCTCGTTGTCTACCCTTCGTTGGTTTGTCTTTCGTTTCACGTCATCGAGTTTTAGGTGTGCGCTCGATGTCTACCCTTCGTTGGTTTGTCTTTCGTTTCACGTCATCGAGTTTTAGGTGTGCGCTCGTTGTCTACCCTTCGTTGGTTTGTCTTTCGTTTCACGTCATCGAGTTTTAGGTGTGCGCTCGATGTCTACCCTTCGTTGGTTTGTCTTTCGTTTCACGTCATCGAGTTTTAGGTGTGCGCTCGATGTCTACCCTTCGTTGGTTTGTCTTTCGTTTCACGTCATCGAGTTTTAGGTGTGCGCTCGTTGTCTACCCTTCGTTGGTTTGTCTTTCGTTTCACGTCATCGAGTTTTAGGTGTGCGCTCGATGTCTACCCTTCGTTGGTTTGTCTTTCGTTTCACGTCATCGAGTTTTGGGTGTGCGCTCGATGTCTACCCTTCGTTGGTTTGTCTTTCGTTTCACGTCATCGAGTTTTAGGTGTGCGCTCGATGTCTACCCTTCGTTGGTTTGTCTTTCGTTTCACGTCATCGAGTTTTAGGTGTGCGCTCGATGTCTACCCTTCGTTGGTTTGTCTTTCGTTTCACGTCATCGAGTTTTGGGTGTGCGCTCGATGTCTACCCTTCGTTGGTTTGTCTTTCGTTTCACGTCATCGAGTTTTAGGTGTGCGCTCGATGTCTACCCTTCGTTGGTTTGTCTTTCGTTTCACGTCATCGAGTTTTGGGTGTTGCGCTCGATGTCTACCCTTCGTTGGTTTGTCTTTCGTTTCACGTCATCGAGTTTTGGGTGTGCGCTCGATGTCTACCCTTCGTTGGTTTGTCTTTCGTTTCACGTCATCGAGTTTTGGGTGTGCGCTCGATGTCTACCCTTCGTTGGTTTGTCTTTCGTTTCACGTCATCGAGTTTTGGGTGTGCGCTCGATGTCTACCCTTCGTTAGTTTGTCTTTCGTTTCACGTCATCGAGTTTTGGGTGTGCGCTCGATGTCTACCCTTCGTTGGTTTGTCTTTCGTTTCACGTCATCGAGTTTAGGTGTGCGCTCGATGTCTACCCTTCGTTGGTTTGTCTTTCGTTTCACGTCATCGAGTTTTAGGTGTGCGCTCGATGTCTACCCTTCGTTGGTTTGTCTTTCGTTTCACGTCATCGAGTTTTGGGTGTGCGCTCGATGTCTACCCTTCGTTGGTTTGTCTTTCGTTTCACGTCATCGAGTTTTAGGTGTGCGCTCGATGTCTACCCTTCGTTGGTTTGTCTTTCGTTTCACGTCATCGAGTTTTGGGTGTGCGCTCGATGTCTACCCTTCGTTGGTTTGTCTTTCGTTTCACGTCATCGAGTTTTGGGTGTGCGCTCGATGTCTACCTTCGTTGGTTTGTCTTTCGTTTCACGTCATCGAGTTTTGGGTGTGCGCTCGATGTCTACCCTTCGTTGGTTTGTCTTTCGTTTCACGTCATCGAGTTTTGGGTGTGCGCTCGATGTCTACCCTTCGTTGGTTTGTCTTTCGTTTCACGTCATCGAGTTTAGGTGTGCGCTCGATGTCTACCCTTCGTTGGTTTGTCTTTCGTTTCACGTCATCGAGTTTTGGGTGTGCGCTCGATGTCTACCCTTCGTTGGTTTGTCTTTCGTTTCACGTCATCGAGTTTTGGGTGTGCGCTCGATGTCTACCCTTCGTTGGTTTGTCTTTCGTTTCACGTCATCGAGTTTTGGGTGTGCGCTCGATGTCTACCCTTCGTTGGTTTGTCTTTCGTTTCACGTCATCGAGTTTTAGGTGTGCGCTCGATGTCTACCCTTCGTTGGTTTGTCTTTCGTTTCACGTCATCGAGTTTTGGGTGTGCGCTCGTTGTCTACCCTTCGTTGGTTTGTCTTTCGTTTCACGTCATCGAGTTTTGGGTGTGCGCTCGATGTCTACCCTTCGTTGGTTTGTCTTTCGTTTCACGTCATCGAGTTTTGGGTGTGCGCTCGATGTCTACCCTTCGTTGGTTTGTCTTTCGTTTCACGTCATCGAGTTTTAGGTGTGCGCTCGATGTCTACCCTCCGTTGGTTTGTCTTTCGTTTCACGTCATCGAGTTTTGGGTGTGCGCTCGTTGTCTACCCTTCGTTGGTTTGTCTTTCGTTTCACGTCATCGAGTTTTGGGTGTGCGCTCGATGTCTACCCTTCGTTGGTTTGTCTTTCGTTTCACGTCATCGAGTTTTGGGTGTGCGCTCGATGTCTACCCTTCGTTGGTTTGTCTTTCGTTTCACGTCATCGAGTTTTGGGTGTGCGCTCGATGTCTACCCTTCGTTGGTTTGTCTTTCGTTTCACGTCATCGAGTTTTGGGTGTGCGCTCGATGTCTACCCTTCGTTGGTTTGTCTTTCGTTTCACGTCATCGAGTTTTAGGTGTGCGCTCGATGTCTACCCTTCGTTGGTTTGTCTTTCGTTTCACGTCATCGAGTTTTGGGTGTGCGCTCGTTCTTCGTGTTCATTGGCCCGAATGTCGTTGATCTTGATGAAGACCTATGAGGTCGAAACGCGTCGTGTTTTGTCTTGAAACGTGTTTGTCCTTGTTTTATGGGGACTCGCTGAGATTTTTTTCTTAAAATCTCCATCCTGTTGATTGAATGGAGTCACACCTTGTTACATTTTAGCCACTTGTTACATTTTAGCCACTTGTTACTTGTTACATTTTAGCCACTTGTTACATTTTAGCCACTTGTTACATTTTAGCCACTTGTTACATGTTAGGTACTTGTTACATTTTAGCCACTTGTTGCATTTTAGGCACTTGTTACATTTTAGGCACTTGTTACATTTAAGGCACATGTTACATTTTAGGCTCTTGTTACATTTTAGGCACTTGTTATGTTTGTGGCAAGTGTGTTTGCGTCACCTGTTCGTTTTCTGCCGGTCATCGAGATCTGGCTGATTTGGAGCAACCGTATACTGAGTTGGTCTCAACTATGGTCAAGTGTACTGATTTTGATCTCAGCGTTTGACCACCGCATCCAGTAAAACTCCATCTGTTATTTCAAGTGTCTACGAATAAAAATCAGCGCTCTTTTGTTAATTCTACTACCTTAACTATTCATTTAAAGGAGCAGTTTTTTTTTTCTACTTCTGCAATATTTTATATTTTCGTTGTAATGCTGTAAGAATTGCATGATTTCACATCTGAAACTGAAAAAAGGGAAATCGTGTGAACTGTAGCAAAGTTCTTCACAAACCGGGGAAAGGAATGTGCTTCGTTGCATGGCTGCAAGTTCAGCAAGTATCAAAAATGGCGGTGCACATGGAATTCATGCCAAAATTGGATTAGAAAAGGCAGAGAATGTACTTTCTTCATGTTTAGAACATAACCATGTGCCGTTGATCAAGAGGAGATAATCATGCGCCGTTCGTGAAAAGAAGACAACCATGTGCCGTTGGTCAAGAAAAGATAACCATGTGCCGTCGATCAAGAGAAGATAACCATGTGCCGTTGATCAAGAGAAGATAACCATGTGCCGTTGATCAAGAGAAAATAACCATGTGCCGTTGGTCAAGAGAAGATAACCATGTGCCTTTGATCAAGGGAAGTATGGACAGCAGGATGCCAGACCGGTTTACAAACGAACGGCAACAGATGACATGGCCGAAAGACCAGCAAAGTCCACAGTGGTGAGAGGAGGAAGCCAGTTCTTCACCTGAACTGACCCCAAAATATTACTTCTACTCGTGCTAAGACGTATTATTGTCATCGTCATAATTCATCATCATTAATATTCATTTCTATTATTATTGTTATTGTTGTTGCTATTATTATTATTATCATTATTATTATTATTATTATTATTATTTATGTCATCATTACTATTATTATTACTATTATCATCATTATTATTGAAATAGTGCCTATCCTCGGTTAGAAACCAAGCTCCGAGCCTTTTAAATGTACAATCCGAACTCTCGTTTACACAACTGGCTGCCTATCTAGACAGAACCAACTGAAGAGCTGCCAGCTGGCGCTACCTTCAGTCATTTCCCGTGTACTTCAGTCAGTATCTGTCACTCAGTCTTTTCTTCGTTCCTGAGATTTCTCAGGTGGGATGCGTGCTATGTGTAACATATCGTCCATAGCAACGGCCAAACTAGCCTCCTCTTCCGAAATTTGGTGATGGCATTGTACGTGTATGCAAGTTATAATGCACGCGTTCGCACACGGAATCTTGGTTTGTAGTTCCATTCGGACTTCTCGGCAAATGGAGTCGAACACACCGCCACAACCACCACTACTACCACTACCACCACAACCATACATGCAGTGATAATAATGGCACAGCCAATGTTAGGTAGATACCCAAGGTCTGACGAGCGCACTGGGCTAATTAGAAGGTCGGACACCCGCTAGGACGATTCCATGAAATCCTCGTCTTAAATTCTCTTCTCTTAATTCATCCATCAGCTTTAAATGTGCACAGAGCAGGTTTCGAAACTTAGCGGAAGTGGTGTAGTGTATATGGACTAGTCCGCACGCAGTGACACCTCCTTGTAAAAACCGAAACAGTTGTTCAAGCGAGGAATTGTCTCCCGTCTCTGTGGTTTCAGCCAATCGTGTGCAGCCTGGCGATGGGGAGGCGCGGGTGGTGGTGATCGGTCGAGCGGGGCATGGGAAGAGCACGGTGTGCAATGCCCTGATGGGCAAAGAGCACTTCACCGTGGGCACCAAGACCACCAGCGCCGAGATGGGAGAATGCTCCAAGAAAGGACTCACCATCAAGGTACTGCTTACTGGACGTTACGTCACATGAAGGCACGGGTTTGGCTTCCCTTTTTTTGTTTTTATGTGTGTTGATATCTGCACTATCGCGCTGCTATATGTAATTGAATAGTTGGATGCTGTGTTAATTCGTTTTTTTCGTTCATTTGCTCGCTCTCTCTCTCTCTCTCTCTCTCACACGCGCACACACACACACACACACACACACACACACACACACACCACACACACACACACACACACACACACGTACACACGTACACACACACACGTACACACACACACGTACACACACACACGTACACACACACACACACACACACACACACACACACACGAAAATATGGTTCTGTCTGTCACACACACACACACACACACACACATACACACACACACATACACATACACATACACATAACACACACACACACACACACACACACACACACAATACATACATACATACATACACACGAAAATATGCTGTCTGTCTGTCTGTCTGTCTCTCTCTCTCTCTTTCTCTCTTTCTCTCTCTCTCTCTCTCTCTCTCTCTCTCTCTCTCTCTCTCTCTCTCTCTCTCTCTCTCTCTCTCTCTCCCAGCGCGCGTACGTGTGTGTGTGTGTGTGTGTGTGTGTGTGTTAGTACAACCTTGAGTTAATCTGACAAATTGGTGTCAGTCAGTGTGTGTGTGTGTGTGTGTGTGTGTGTGTGTGTGTACACACACGCGTAGACGTACTGTACTCAGATATGAAATCTATGATCATGGCAGAAACGAGAGTTCTGCCTTGAGTCGACTGGGGCTGGAATTTCTGGACCAAAGGTGTTGGCATCATTGTCCTACAGAATGCCAGCATCTATGTCGCAGTGGTCTGGGACATTTATTGCCGCAATTGTTTGCCTAAATAGCGACAGTCTGTTTTTTAAAAAAATAAATAAATAAAACGATAAAAAGAAAAAAAGAAGTAAAGAGAAAACATGCAAGACTTTGCGTCATTGATTTGGTTTATCCCGTCCCCCCCTCTCGCCGCCCCCCTCCCTCCCCCCTCCCCCCTCCTCCCCTCCTCCCCTCCTCCCCCGCCCCGCCTCCTCACACCAGCCTGCTCCGACGCTTTCCCCGATTCACTCTGCTTCTGTCGTAACTCCTCCCCCCCTCCTCCCCTCCGCTCTCCCAATTAATCCTCTTCGTGTCCAGTGCTGCACGTATAAAATGCAGAGATTTCCTCTTCGGAGGTGACTCCAATCCATTCCCAGTCCTTCCGATGAGACTTTCAGTATACGTCCGTGCCTGAACCCACGTATTGAGAGTACAGTGTCAATGCAGGATTGATCGTGTATTTACCTTTATGTTACATGAATGTTCATTGTGATGTATGAGCAAATGCTGACTCAGTGAACCATCTCTCTCTCTCTCTCTCTCTCTCTCTCTCTCTCTCTCTCTCTCTCTCTCTCTCTCTCTCAGGTTGTAGACACCCCTGACATCTCGGACAACGACATGAAGCAGAAAGAGAAGCAGGCGGAGATACAAAGATGGAAGGACTTCGCCGCCCCCAACCCCTCGATTTTCCTCCTGGTCATTAAGGCCGAGGGCACCTACACGGAACAAGACTTCATCGCCTATCGCCAGGTGAGTTCGGCTGTACTTATAAATCATTTCAAGAAACGAAATGACAGAGATGAGAAATGAAAAAAAAAAGAAACGAAAATCAATAGAAGACTATCCTACGGAAAAGTGTATTTACTATTGAAAGCCTACTGTCCACTATTGTCCCTGGGGTCGTAAAGAAATATATTAAAAAGAAATAACCCAAGCACGACAATTTCAATGCACATAAATGAAAATCCAATAGTGAATTCTCACATGTGTCTGTACTGATGAAAAAAAGAAAAAGAAAGAAAACCGTAACACCTTTTCCACAATCAAGGCCACGATCGTGATTAAATTTACTGGTGACGGCAAATGCCTGACATGATCCGTACGAGACTCGATAGAAACAGAAACAGTAATTCAGTTTTCGCGCATGAGACGACCAGAAGTTATGCAAGAGAAAAGCTTACCTACCCATCCCCATTATTCTCTACATGTTCCCCGAAACACACGCTTTTTATTATTATTATTATTATTATTATTATTATTATTATTATTATTATTCATCGGCATCTCTCATGTAGGAGTTGAGATCAAGGAGAGGATCCGAGTTCCCCTTCGACCATGGTGGGGGTCATCCTTTCTCCCGAGAATCCTTGAACACGCAGAGGGGGGGAAAAGGATACATCTCTTCGCCTTTCTCTGACTGCGGTTCTATCGCGCACGTTAAAGGCATTCAGCACTTCCTGTTGATCCTGTTCGACCTGTGTCCAGCTCCACCTGTTGACGCGTTGACAGGCTGTTCACCGCACCTCACTGTTGGTCGTGTCAAACCGTCAGATTTGCAGAACACATTCGGTGGTTCATCATCGTCGCCTATTACCCCTCCTGGGGTACAGGCCGCCAACCAAGGACCTCCAGGCATCTCTGTCCTGGGCTCCTTTTTTCCCCAGCTGGTTCCAAGTCATCCCCATGTTCCTGATGTCTGCTTCCTGTCGAAGACCCATCCCTTCCCGGGGCTGAGGTGTCGATTTTATTCTTGGTTGGCGTTTTTGTAGCTGTGGTTTGTTTTTACGGGGTAGGGTAGCTGGCCCCACGTCCAACCCTCCTCCTTTATCCGGGCTTGGGACCGGCGTGATTCCCAAAAAGGGTCTCCTGACGGAGTAACTCGGTGCTTCACGTGCGAGCAAAGGCTACGTACAGTCAGAAGGCCACCCTCGCCGAATAGGGGACAAGGAGAAGCTGGCATATGTGATAACCTGTGAGTGCAGCCCGACCAGCTGCACACTTCTCCCGCCCTGAAGTGGTTTGCTAGTGAACTACGCGAGCTGACGACCAAGGTGAATAATGGGGAAAACGAAGCGAGATGTTCGTCCTTTCTCCCCTGTTTCTTTGATTTAACTTAAAGTAGTGCGAAAATGGCTTCAAAGTTGATAAAAGAAACGGATCTCTCACAGAGTGTCTGTAAAAAGCAGCTGGTGTATGTGAAATGCTGAATCTCCATACCTTTTGCGACGAAAGCGTTAACGATGTACTCTTCTCTCTCTCTCTCTCTCTCTCTCTCTCTTCTCTCTCTCTCTCTCTCTCTCTCTCTCTCTCCTGATGATGTCCATAAAAGGTGAGGCGTCTCTGGGGACGCCGAGGGGCGGTCAAGAGTCGTCTGTGGTGGTGTTCACCTTCGCTGAGGGCCAGGATGTCAACGAGGTGGGCGACAAAATGGAGGACAACAGCCCCAAGTGGATTGGCAAGGTCTTCAAGCAGTCTGGAGGGCGGTTCATCGTGTTTAAAGGAAAGGTGAGATGGATCTTCTTCCTCCTCCTCCTCTTCCTCCATCGCCTTGGTCGACCTCTTCTTCTTCTTCCTCTTCTTCTTCTGCTTCTTCATCATCTTCTTCTTCTTCGTCGTCTTCGTCGTCTTCTTCTTCTTCGTCTTCTTCTTTGTGCTGTCGCATTTTCCGTGCCATCTCGGTGGCAATGCACCCATGCCTCTCATCCCCGTCCACAGCCACAGCCCGGCCCAGCCCACCGCAGCCCCGGCACCGGCAATTCAAAGGGAGCAGTCACTCAAGTCGTCAAGACGCAACCCACCGGAGGAGACACTGCATCGCTGCCGAGTCACTTCAGTGGTGTTCAATGGTGCCCGTTCTGATCCAACATACGCAGGACACCACCTACTAAGCCCCCTACTCACGACAATAATTGCTTAGTCGCGAGTGAGCTCTCCCTCCGGAGGGCGCCCCACGTCCATCCAGCGCCCCCCGATACTGGTGACCCCAACGGAATAAAAACCAAGGCCACAGACGTGGAGAGGACATTGAAACTGATGTCGCGATGAGAGCAGGGCATGAAGGGCCACAGAAATTGGGACTTTTTTTTAATGCTGATCGAAGAGAATGAGGATGATGATGATGATGATGACGCTAAGGATTTCCATTCCAGCCTGAGACTGCATGACAGGGCTGTACTCTACGCTTACTTTCTTAAGAATTCTTGTCGTCAACCAGGCCCGAGAGATACAGACGCCTCCAGTCTTAGTCAGAAAATTTGAGCAACACTCTCAGAGATGCATCCATTAAGTGGATGAAACTCGACCGTATGGTCCCAGTCTTCCCAGTTGAGCCCGTAGCAAACTCAACTCTGAGCAGGAGCCGGTCGAGGCAGAAAAATTCCACATGACTCTGATGGGAATCAAATCCACGACCTCCCAGCCGGGAGTCTGCGACGATAGCCACTTCGCCACAGCGGCTGGTTCTTCTTCTTCCTCCCCCTCCCCCTCCTCTTCCTCCTCTTCCTCCTCCTCCTCCTTCTCCTCCTCCCCCTCCTTATCTTCCTCCTCCTCCTCCTCCCCCTCCCCTCCTCCTCCTATACCTTCTCCTCCTCTTCGTCTTTTTCGTCATTATCCTCTTCCTTGGCGTCACCAAAACAAACCTAAACGAACGCATTTTCCAAGGGAAAAAAAATGTTTGAGAAACTTTGATATTGGTGTAAAGTCATTGCTAAGAAAAAAAAAGGCTAAAGAAAAAAAAAGAAAACTAAAAAACCGTTGTTAAAGCTTCATGATGGTGCAGGTTGTGCTACCTTTGGCAAGGGCCTGGAAGATGATTTTAGAAGCAGCGCGTGTACATGCTAGAATGGACATGTTAAATATATCAAAGTCTTAAAGTAGCTGGGTTGTACAATCCATTCAAGAGACCTGGTGATATATTATGAGACCCTGCAGCTTTCCTCACTTTCTGACCATTGAAATTGCGTC
>CM031606.1:59921985-59931892 GCA_018398815.1 Conus ventricosus | reverse complement strand
TTCGTTTCGAACCTTCTCGTGCCATCGGATTTTGTAGATGCACCTCAGACAGGTGTTGAAGAATGTCTGAATCTTTTGTTGCATCGTCTGTGTTGTCCGCAATGTCTCGCATCCGTAGAGCAGAATTGACTTCACCTTGGAATTGAAGATGCGGAGTTTGGTCTTTATGCTGATTCCTCCAGATGCCCAGATGTTCTTGAGCACGACGAAAGCTGCTCTTGCCTTGCCGATTCTGGCTGTGACGTCTCGGTCCGTGCCTCCCTGTTGGTCAGCCACGCTTTCCAGGTAGACGAAAGACTCCACCTCCCTGATGGGCTCTCCACCGACTGTGACTGATGTGCTGGCAGTGGTGTCGATTTTCATCAGCTCGGTCTTCTTCCTGTTAATCTTGAGCCCTGTCCCGGCTGATGTGGTCTCCAGGCGAGTGGTCTTGTCCTGCATCTGGCTGTGGCTGTGTGACAGGAGTGCCAGGTCGTCAGTGAAGTCGAGGTCGTCGAGCTGCGTCCAGAGTGTCCACTGTACACCGTTGTTCCTGCCTGTTGTAGTGGTCTTCATGATCCAGTCAATGACCAGGAGGAAGAGGAACGGCGACAGCAGGCACCCCTGCCGAACTCCGGTCTTCACCTCGAAACTTTCGGACAGCTGGCCGCCGTGGGCAGTCCTGCCGTTCATGTCGTGGTAGGTGCACCAGATGAGAGAGATGATCTTCTCGGGGACTCCGTAGTGCCTCAGCAGCTTCCACAGCGTCTCTCTGTCCACACTGTCGAAGGTCTTCTCATAATCTATGAAGTTGATGTAGTTATGTCTATGCGCACGCGTGAGTATGCATATTCGTATGTTCGTCGATGTGGAGGGGGTGGGGGGGTGTTCGCTCGTGCGCGTGCGTGTGTGTATGCGTGAGTGTGCGTTTGCCTGTATGCCTCTGTGTGTGTGTGTGTGTGTGTGTGTGTGTGTGTGTGTATGCGTGTGTATGTGTGTGTGTGTGTGTGTGTGTGTGTGTGTGTGTGTGTGTGTGTGTGTGTGTGTGTGTGTGTGCGCGCGCACTAATGAGTACAATTATTTGTTTATGTGCGTGCCCTGTGTGAATGCACACTATGTGACATTACGCCCAAGGGCTCTTACAAGTGTGATTGTGAGCGTGTCGGGGTTCCGTTGTTGAGTGTGCGCGTGTGTGTGCGCGTGCAAATGAAAGAGAGCAAGACACTGAGTGACTGAAACGAAATGGTTTATTCAGACTGTAGATCATTGCCCCAAACGAAGGAATATGCTACGTAAGTATTTCCGAACTACATCTATATTATGTTACACATCATGAAACTGAATGTGCGCTTTGAAAACACTGCGCCTCATCTTAAATGCTTGATACCAAAAACACAGGCCTACTAACCATATTAAGTACGCTTTGTTGATTGCCGACATCAACAAACACAAGCAGAAAAGGACTATTTTAGCCTATAGAACAAGCAGAATCTGTCCTGCCCAAGGTATATTTCAAGCCTGATGAACAAACTTCGTTTGTATTCATGATCAATTAGAAACAGTCAAATGTATTGTGCACTTGTGCTCGTCACATATCTGATCATCATATTCTCTGTCAACGTCCAATCTTAAACTGTTTATACGAGGAGTCTAAAAATTAATTCGATTAAATTGGAATGCGTTCATAATGCTACAGATCGAGCAGAAATTTTACAGATGGCGAAATATGTTTTGCTCTGTTGTTAACAGATAAAAAAGGCAATTAACGTTATTCGATTATTCGACTCATTACGCTTTTTTTTCTGTCTGAATCCTAATTCTTCTATTAGTTCTTGTTTGTGGGTTTTTTCATCCTCTAGGTCATTTTACTCTTTTCCAACCCCTATCTACATCCTCAGATGGAATCCCCACTCCTATCTTCACCACCCCTAAATCCTTCTACTGTAACTCTCTCTCTCTCGTTCTCTCTCTCTTTCTCTCTCTCTCTCTCTCTCTCTCTCTCTCACACACGCACGCACACGCACGCAGGCACGCACGCAGGCACGCACGCACACACACGCACGCACGTACACACGCACGCACGCACGCACGCACACACACAGACACACACACACACACACTTAATTCCGTAATTGCTCCAATGTTATTTAATATTTTGTTACATGATCTCCCAAAGCACGTGACTAAAAACGCTACCGTCGTGCAGTATGCTGATGATCTGTGTATGTGGATAAATGTGGATAAAAACACGCCAAAAAGATCAATCAGCTATTACAAAAAAATGTATCGGGCAGAGCTAAATAATCTTAGTCAGTACTTGTTTGAAAATGGACTGAAACTTTCCCATGAAAAAACGTATATAGTGTTATTTAACAATGGTGATGATCCTGTTGATCTGCCGTCTTTTAGACTTGATGGAATAACACTTCAGTATGTACACTCAGTAAAATTCTTAGGAGTTTACTTCACATCTAAATTGACATGGGAAGTTCACATTGATTATCTCTTAAACCAGGCTAGGAAAAGTTTAGATTTTTTGAAAATCTTAAGCAAGCAAAGCTGGTGCCAGGATGTAAAAACATTGAAACATCTGGCAATATCACTCGTTCGTTCTAAGCTATCGTATGCTCAAGAAGCTTTCTTTTGTGCTCCTAAATATTTGTTGCAAAAACTGCAAAGTGTTGACAGCAAGGCTTTTAAATTATGCTTGGGAATCCCTGTACATGCTTCTACAGTAGGGACATATTCGGAAATTGATGTTTTGCCTTTAAACGAATACAGAACACTCACTTTGGCAAAATATGTTGTGAAATGTACAGCTATGAAAGGTGTAAATGAAACAGAAATCTCTTTAAATCCATCTACTGATTACCCCAAACGAGCAAAAATCATTTGCTGCTTGTCTACTATTGGCTCGTACTCTGCCCATTTGTTGCAGAAAACTGATTTGATCCCCGACTCTTTGGCAAAGATATCTCATACTGATCCAATCCCAAGCTGGGAAAGAAACAGGGCAAAATTTGACCTTAATCACACTGATGCTAAAAAAGCTGATCATCCGCATATCTTGTCATATTCAGCAAAGATGCATATGCAAAGCAAGTATCCTAACCATCTTAATGTATATACTGATGGATCATTGACAAAGTATCCTAACCATCTTAATGTATATACTGATGGATCATTGACAAAGTATCCTAACCATCTTAATGTATATACTGATGGATCATTGACAAAGAACAAAGACGCTGGATCTGCTTTTGTTATTCCATCACTTAAAGTAGATAAAGCATATTCAATAGGCAAAAATCGATCTATTTTAGTTGCCGAAATGATAGCTATACTAATGGATTTGACATATTTAATTGATTTACCGCAATCAATCTTGCAAGTATTCTTATGTGTCGACTCAATGTCAGTACTACAATCTATCAAGTTTTTCAGTTCTAATTCTGAAAACTTTATTTTAAAGGAAATATGTTATTTAATTCATATTTTGATGTGCAAAGGGACCAATTTAACTTTTTTCTGGGTTCCTTCACACTGTGGAATTTTGAGCATCGCTGACATCTGCCAAAAAGGGAGCCAAAACTGAAATGAGTGCACTGTCACTTTCTGTCCCCTTGACATTACAAGAGTGTCGTCAAGTTTTAAAACAAGTGGCTTGGGAATTTTTTAGAAACAACCAGAACATCCCTTATTTGCGGGTTAATGCTCGAAATAGCCATGTTCTCAGCTTTGATCAGGTTGAAGGCATTGAACACCTGCAGGTTCGTGATATGTATCAGTACAGAAACTTTGTTTCAGTATTTTATAGACTGAAACTCGACGCATTCAGAACGAAATATAGTGCAGGAACAAAATGCATATGTGGTAAGGCAAGCGTGTCTAGAGCCCACGTTTTATTTGATTGTGTGACTCTTAAGGCATACTTACAATGTTTATTAGGCATGACAGTGACTGATGTTTTTTTCTGATATTGATTTTGCTTTCAAAGTTACCTTTTGTTTAATATGTAGTCCTGTTAGATATTTACTATAATGTTATAAGTAGTAATTATTCCATATTTTGCGTGCACGTCCACACACCTATGCTTCACACACATACTCTTACTCTCTCTCTCTCTCTCTCTCTCTCTCTCTCTCTCTCTCTCTCTCTCTCTCTCTAATATCACAATTTTGTGAAAAGACGTAAAAATGAAAGTACTACTACTACTACTAGTACTACTACTACTACTACTACTAGTACTACTACTACTACTACTACTACTACTACTACTAGTACTACTACTACTACTACTACTAGTACTACTACTACTACTACTACTACTACTACTACTACTACTAGTACTACTACTACTACTACTACTACTACTACTACTACCACACACACACACACCCCACACACACACACACACACACACACACACACACACACACACACGCACGTGTGCATACGCACGCATGCAATATCGACTCCCTGAGGAATCCCAACATGTTCATATAAAACAAACATAACTAGGAATTGGTTGCTCAGAAACAGACAGACAGACGGACAGACAGAAATCGTCCTATGCTGAGCATGGCTACATATATTCACCCTAACCAGCTATTACCTGCACGCAGCCTACGCCTCTATGCTGGCAAGAAAACCACATAACCATCTATGTCGTCACAAGAGAATGATATTTACAGTAACAAAACATTCACACGCTGACACCGGAGTGCCCGATGTCACTATCACAAGAACTGGCGACAGAACGGTGGGCTTCTAATTACCTGCTGGTTTGGGTGTTTTTTTTCAGCAGTCGGTCATTCACAATGGAGTGTCTGGACATTGGTCAAGAAAACATTTATTCTTCAAGAGAAACTATAACTCAGTTTTGTTTTGTGTTTGTTTTGTTTTGTTTTGTTTTTGGTGTGTGTGTGTGTGTGTGTTGTGTTCTCTTGTACAGATTTAGGGAGGCCCGAAACCAAAGAGAACGTTCAGCTGCAGAGCTGAATTTCGAGGCTGGAAAACCCTCTCCGTCCTCCCAGCAGTGAACGGGTATACCAGATTCAGTCTGGAAGAGGCAGAAGGAGAGCAGTCGATCCATCTGCCAAAGAGCCGAGCCACAGACACGGTGAAGCTTTAACCATCTCTATTGTCCCCACGGCCATTCGGCTATGGGCTTTAAACTTTGACAGGTTTCGACTAGGACACTGTGAACCTCAGAATACATAGTATTCAAACGAAGGAAAACGGTTGATCAGCAAAGTACTGGCACCATTTGCACGGCGCTTCCGTGTGCGAATGGCGTGCGTTGTTCAGCAAAGGGAAACAATCCGTCTCCAAGTGGGAGTGGCGCTTCTTCCGGATGGCAGGGAGACAATCCGTCACCAGCGGTTCCTCCTCACTCTCCAATGTGCATGTGACCGCCTGGTTGCCGCGGCGACTTATCACGGGCCAAGAAGCCGATGACGTGAGTTTGGCGATGGCGGACCGACACTTGGCGTCTTTTCGGGCCATTTTCCTGTCTAAGTGTATTGCTGGGATTCCCAAAGAGACTTTCCGCTTGTGCTTGCAGTCCCTGTTACTTTCCATGTGGTTTTCATTCGTAGCACAGCCCCGGGTTGTACTAGGCCGGAGTGGCCAACGGTTGCAATTAGAAACATGAGAACTCGGCACAGTTGATGTTCCGTTAGCCGTGTTTCCAGGCCTTTCACACTCGGTCTTCTTGTCCCTAAACTGTTCACTTTCCTTGTCCCTAAACTGTTCACTTTTCTTGTCCCTGAACTGTCCACTTTTCAGGACGGAAAGCCTGGCACATTTTTTGTTAAGGAGCGATTGGGAAGATGGCTGTGGACAATGCTGAGTTTTCTTGCCATTGGGGCAACACCAGTCGTCCCCTTCCAGGGTCAGGGCGGGGTTCTCACAGCTGGTTTTTTCTCACCCTTCTCTCAGGGTCCAAATCTCTGTCGCAGTTTCCACTGCCAGCGTCGCCGTTCAAAAGGCAGAAGCAGTCCCCCTCTCCACGCCCAACAAAGACCTTCTCCATCGCCGCCGCCTCGCCGACTCCACCGTCGCCCTTCTCCACGGACACAGCGCGGTGGTCACTCTTCACTTCACTCTGCGGTTCTCCTGAAGGCCGGGGAACCTGGCCAAGATACGCTGAAACTTTCGGGCCTGCTTCCCCGGCTCCGACTCCTCCACGGTTCGAGGAGTGAGGACGGAGGCCCGGAGAGTCAGACCCGCTGGGCGTGTCAAGAGCCGCGATGCCCACGCCATTGGATACTGGAGAGATGCGCAACCCGGTGACGTTCTTGAAGCTGGTGCCTCGGATGAGTTCTGGAGTGCCTCGCAGGGCCTTGAGGGAGGACAGAGTGTGGAGAGGGGACACGGACTTGCAGGCGGAGTACAGGATGCCTGCCAGGCGGCGTCGGAAGAGCAGGTAGACCCAGGGGTCCATGATCTGGTTGACGGAGGCCAGCCGGATGGCCAGGAGGTCCCAGTCCTCGTCTTTCGCCACCACGCCCGTCACGTTCAGCACGATGCGGATCTGGTTGGACAGAGAGTGAGTGAGACTGAATGGAGGTGGGAAATGGAGGGAGTGAGACTGAATGGAGGTGGGAAAGGGACAGAGAGAGAAGTAGGATGATGCGGATCTGGTCATAGGTGATTATAGACAATGAGATATGCTGCAGACGGGGGGGGGGGGGGGGGGGGGGGGAGACAGAGTCAGAGGCAGAGAGAGAATAAATAAATGAATGAATGAACTATATTTATTCATCAGGGCCATTGCCCCTCGTGAAGGGGGTACAAAGTACACAATAAAGAAGAAGTCCTATTACAAAACACAGTATTATTCGCAACAATAAAAATCATTAGACTCCCTGTCATGACGTCATTACAGAACGCAACTGAAATGCGTTGCATCTGTAACTCGATAGATTTCTCACAACTCTATCTTATCTAGGAGCTAGAAGCAAACTGAACCGAAACTGGTTAGGATGATTTTACTATTTTTGTGGTATATATCGCACTCTTAAATCACTTAATACAAGGCAACACAAAACGAAATGCAATTCATCTTCATTTCCCTTTTAGAGGGCAACGCAACTCAATCTTGTAATGTCCATTCGTACTTTCACTTTCTAAGCGTGCGTAATAACTTTATTTCGTTAGCATATCTTTGAGGTAATTGTCTGCTGGATCCCACAGTCTTGAGTGCTAATGACCACTTGGCCTAGTCAACATTCTGCCTCTGTATTGCTGATCCAAGTTAGTTTAGAAAATATTGGAATGCACGAGCTGCATTAAGTTGTGTTGTCTGACTATGAAAATATCCACACACATCAACGCAACAAATCTCAGCGTGTTTCTTTCAATGGTAATAATATACAGCAATTTCTGAAACACCATACCTTGTCATTTTACATTTCAGATGTTTTTGAAAATCTATTTTCAAATACGACTTGACATCATATCTGGTACGGTGCACAATGTCCTATATATATATATTATATATATATATATATATATATATATATATCTATATATATATATATATATATATATCTATATATATATATAAACTCTCTCAGTTTTTAAAACGGAAATCGCAATCTTGCCATCGACATGAACTCAGTCTGTGTTTGAATTCATGCAAAAAGTGTTTTAACATTCTGAACTCCTTGGTGCTCCTGTTTTGAATATAAATAGTTTGAATCTATTTTTGAAACTATTTGATTCTCAAGTTCAGCCAATACCCCTGTACAGCACGGATCTTGGGGGTTAGATGATGCAGCACGTCCATGCGGAATGAAGTTTTTAGGTGTTGAAATGTGGACATTCAATAACTTTTTATACGGAGGAACTGCTAGATCTCCGATTTATTATTATACTGTGCGATACGTTGTATCCGTTACTGGCTTTACTTAACGACAATGGATGATAACAGACGACCACAGAAGGCGTACAGGGTGTTATTCGATTTAGATACAAGAGACAAAAGGAAAAGGGCATCAAACACTCGTTGGAAGCAGCTGTATCAGCTTGGTTTTGGGTATGTATGGGCAAACCAAGGGACAGACAGACAGACAGACAGACAGAGGATGGTGTGGGTCTGGGTCAAAGGTAATTAGGTACAGACAGTGAGACAGGGTATGGGTGAGAAAGACAGATAGAAACAGGACGGCGTGGGCTTAGGGCATAAGTAATTAGGTGTAAACTTACGGCGAGGCTGGTTGAGAACGAGAACGAGAGATTGTGAGGATCTGGTCAAAGCTGAGTGAATCCCCCCCCCCCTCTCTCTCTCTCTCTGAGTGTGTGTGTGTGTGTGTGTGTGTGTGTGTGTGTGTGTGTGTGTGTGTGTGTGTGTGTGGCGAGGGGGGGGGGAAACAGAATGGGACAGCGAGGAAGGCATATAGATCAAACTGACGACAGAATTGTTTAGGTTACTACTTTTTTCGAAGACGTAACAGAATTCATGATATGGAGATTAATCACAAGATAAGTTCATAATAAATCTAATTATATCAGCCAACGTTAAGACTAGCAACTTTTACCCACAATCATGTTATTAACATGTCAAACTTGTATCGTGAATTCTGTCGGGCACAGAACACTGTGATTAGTATCATGAACTCCGTGGTGATGGAACATGTTAAGATCAACATTATGAAATCGGATATAACCGTAAGTGCTGAAAGCACAGTGTCATAAACTCAACAATAAAATATGTTTTTAAAAAATACACAGGGGATGGGGTCGGTGGGGGGGGGGGGGGTGGAGACAACGGGGGAGGTACAGGGGAGGAGGAGTAGACGTAGATGCAGATGCGAAGACTGAAGGGTGGAGTGTGAGGGGGAGGTGAAGGGTGGGCGGTGAGTGAGGATAAGCAGAGCTGGGTGGGTGTACATTTCAGATAAATGGAGGGAGGGTAGAGAGTTTCATGAAGAATTGTCATGCCAGTGTTTCTGATACTGGTACAGGTAGAAAATTGTGTAATGCCGTATTGCCCTGGACACTGTAACACAACTAACTCTCAACTAATTTTTATTTCACATGAAACTCATTGCTGCCATTTCTTTCTGTAACTCTGGTAGGCTTTTGTTAGGATTTTAAAGCAGTGAGCGAGAATTCAGGTTAAATTGGGAGTGAGAGATGATCAGTTTCAGAATATAAATGCTGTGCTTCGGGCTGTCATTTAGTGGGCCCTTGGTTTTTTATGCTTGACAAAGGTTTCACAAATAAACCGAAAATTTACAATATTATGCTTATTGGGTGTTGGTGGTTTTTACTGTTCGACAACTAACTTTCCTGGTTCATTTTCGTTGAAGTGTAAAATAGGCTTGTTGAACTTAGCTAAACTGCTAAAGAATATCATGCACAGACATCATCAAAGAATACATAGCCTTGTGGAACTTATCTAAAGTGCTAAAGAATATCATGCACAGACTTCATCAAAGAATACATAGCCTTGTGGAACTTATCTAAAGTGCTAAAGAATATCATGCACAGACATCATCAAAGAATACATAGTCTTGTTGAAGTTTGATACACTGGTGAAGATTATCATTGCAGAGATGTCATCAAAATGTGAAACAGCCTTCCTGAACTTAGCTAAATGGCAAAGTTTATCATGCACACCTATCATGAAGGTATAAAATACCCGGGTTGAACGTACGTAAATTGACAAAAAATATCATGCAGAGTTATTATTGAAAATCCATATGGTTCCATTGAACTTTGCAAATACCTAAAGGGTATTTTTAAAATGACATTGCTCGTGAAATGTTATAAATAGACAGGCATTTATCTCTTCAAATATTTTCTAACTATGAATTTAAATTCACATGAAATACTCCACAGGTTAGCATGTGGTTGCTATATTTGTTCGTTCTTTCTCTTTAATTTTTTCTCTTTTCGGTTTCAGTTACAGATTTTT
>CM031606.1:59911985-59916985 GCA_018398815.1 Conus ventricosus | reverse complement strand
CACACACACACACACACACACACACACGCGCGCGCGCGCGCGCTCACACGCACGCATGCGCGCGCACGCACACACGCACGCACGCACAAACGCACGCACGCACATCCCTCCGGGGGGTTGCGACCTTGTCGTGGTCGGAGGGTTTGCGTGGTCCAGTGATCCCTTAGGCTTTGCTGGCGGGGGCATCAATACTTGGAGATAGGCTGTTTTTTTCACACTGCTTCTAGGCCTGAGAGGTGCAGATGCTGTTTGGCCTAAGCGTAACGTGGTAAGGAGTTGATGCCCCTGGTAGGGCTTCCATGTCAGATAGGCTAAGGGTGAGGATCCTGACTAAGAGTAACCCGCCTTTCTCCTTTTCTTGTTTTCTGCCTCCCTTATTTGGCCTTTTCTATCTTCGTCTCCCCTTCAAGTCTTCTTTTCCACACTCCTTTTCTCTCTGTGGTCTCCTTAAGATCCGCCGCGTTTGCCGTGCGGTGCGACCTGTGTCGGAGGGGAATGAGATCCTGGTGATTGAGAGGGCCAGCGCTCTCAAACACATCACTTTGGCTCGGACCTCTCCTAGACAGGGAGTACACTTTGGCCCGGGTGTACTAATCGGCTCCCCTTCTTGGGGTTGGGTCAAGACGGGCAGTTCCCCAGCTGGCCAAGTAAACCCCTGCAGTGCTCAGCTCTCTGTTCCCGGGAGTTGAGCATGATCAGGGGGGATAGGGTTGGTTGCTTCTGCTTGTCGTATGTCTCTCCCGAAGCCTGGAAGGGGTCAAGACATTGGTTTCTTGGCCCTGGCCCCTTAGTTGGACTCCAAGGTGGGTGGGTAAGGGAGGGATGAAATATACTAAAATACACATGGCTTTTTCAAAACACATCCCCCCAAAAAAGAGGAAGGCAGCATCCCCTATTTCAGGGGATTTCGATTCTGACAGCGATTCGGATATGGAGATACGACAGAAGACAGGTTTCTGGGCTTCCTGGCTCGTTATGGAAGGAACGGAGCAAGAAAGACCCCTTTCAGCTTTGAGCCATTTGCTATCCAAAAGGGCTTTCAAGGTATAGCAGGTGACCCTCGGTCCATCAAGAGGTTGAGGAATGGTTCATTTCTTATTCAATGCAAGTCACACAAACAATCTGAACAGCTGCTGAAAGCAACTAAACTAGTGGACAGGGAGATCAGGGTAACTCCCCACAAACAGTTAAATTCATCTAAAGGCGTGATTCGCTGCCGGGATTTATCAGGAGTCTCAGAGGCAGAAATCAAAACGGAGCTGGCATCCCAGGGTGTGACGGAGGTGCGCAGGGTGACTGTCAAGAAAGGTGCAGAAAGAGTGGCCACCAACACCCTCTTTCTGACATTCTGCAACCCTGTGCTGCCTCCGATCATCAAAGTCGGCTACCTGATTGTCCGGGTTCAGTTGTACGTTCCGTCCCCGTTGAGGTGCTTCCGATGCCAGAAGTTTGGCCATGTCAGAGACCGTTGTTCTGGGCAGGAGTGTGTGGTATTTGCTGCAAGGCAACCCATGATGGGCCGTGTAAAGATCCGGCACATTGTGCAAACTGCGGTGGCGACCATCCCTCCTCTTCACGGAATTGTCCTCTGTGGATTCAGGAATCTGCAATACAAAGGGTTAAGACAGAAAAGAAGATCTCCTTTTTCGAAGCCCGCAAGCAGGTTGTGGGCAGTCAGTCGCCGACAGCTTCTTCGTATGCTTCGGCCGTAAAGAAAGTTCCAACAGTTCCAACTCGGTCAGTCTGCTGTCAGACTGATAACTTTACGTTTTCGAAGACATTGCAAGGAAAAACTGTCAGCTCTGGTGGAAGCAGGTCCACCACCTTCCAAACCAAAGTGACTGCCCCTGGTGGAGGCAAAAAATCCGCCACCCCTCAGACTGCCCAGCAGTCTACAACATCTGCTGCTGGGCAGATTAAAAAACCAGCACCCTCCCTCGAACTCCTCTGTCCAGTGCCCGTGCGGGCAAGGGAGTTCAACCTTGTGTGGAGATGGTGGAGTTGAGGAAAAAACCTCCACCGTCCCCCAAACCCAGACCTACTTCACCTGTTGGCAAGTCTGCCAGCAGGTCTGCAGATAGTCCAGTGAAATTAAGCAACAAATTTACAGCTTTAGCAGCAGATGTTGAGGAGGAGATGACCTGATCTCTCTCCTTTTCGCCCTCTGCACCATGGATAATACAATATTCCATTGGAATATCCGTGGTCTAAATTCCAACTTCAGAGGAGCTGCAGCTTCTGTGTCGATCTATAAACCTTCCGTCGTGGCTCTTCAGGAAACCCAAATTCAAAGCCAGAAGACCTTTACTCTTTCTGGCTTTAATATTCTTTCGAAACCTGCACAACCATCCACGTTGGGACTGTCGGGCGGTGTTGCCCTTCTCCTACACAAAACTTTGTTGCATAGTCCTGTCACTCTGTCTACCTCCCTTCAGGCTGTAGCTGCGAGAGTCACTCTCCACAAGACTGTGACAATCTGTTCTCTTTATCTCTCACCTTCTGTCCCGGTTTGTCGTCAGGACCTTGTCAGTCTGATAGAAGAACTCCCTCGACCTTTTTTGCTGTTGGGTGACTTTAACGGTCACAATCCTCTTTGGGGTAGTGCCGGTACGTCACCCAGAGGTCTGCTAATTGAGGATGTCCTTTCAGACTTGGATTTGTGTTGTCTGAATGACGGATCTGCAACTTATCTCCACTCTTCCTCAGGTTCACTTTCGTGTTTGGATTTGTCGGTTTGTGACCCCTCGCTGGTCCTGGACTATGTGTGGTCTGTCCATGACGATCTGCACGGAAGTGACCATTTCCCTGTCCTTCTACAACCTGTAATAACTGAACACGTCTCTGTCTCTCAGCATTTAAATTATAAGAAAGCAAACTGGGATCTATTTGCAGCCACTGTTTCTAAGGAGTTCCAGGACACTGATTTTTTTCAGAGTCCTGACCCCGCTGAATCACTGACTAACACTATGATTAAATGTGCTAAGGCCTGTATTCCAGTGTCCTCGATAAACTTCAAATGCCAAAAACACCTGGTTCGATTCAGAATGCCAACAAATTTCCAAAGTTAGAAAACGGGCTCAGCGTCAGGTATACCAACGACCTTCGGGTCCCAACGCTCGAGCCCATCAGAAACTCCGTGCTAAATCAAGACACACTTTTAAAATCGGTTTAAACGTCGGTCCTGGAGAAGCTTCTGCTCCAGGCTGACATCAAATACTTCTAAGAAAAAAGTGTGGAACATCATTAAGAAAATCAAAGGGAAGAACACCTGTCCCACTGTGAACCATCTCAAGTTTTCGGATTCTTTAATAACAGAAAAGAAAGCAGTTGCTAATCTGCTTGCTTCAACCATTGAAAAGAATTCCTCCTCTTCTAATAAATCAGTCACTTTTGTCAAACACAAAGCCCTAAAGAAAAATCTCCCTGCAACTTTTCATCCGACAACATGGAAGACTACAACCTTCCTTTTACATTAAACGAGCTGAAATCTGCCTTACTCTCTTGCAGCGATTCCTCTCCAGGTATAGATGACATACATTATCAACTATTGAAACATCTTCCGCAAGAAGGTCTGAACATCTGTTACAGGTATACAACCACGTGTGGACTACAGGTTGCTTTCCACCTCTTGGCGGAAAGCCCTCATTATTCCCATCCCCAAACCTGGAAAAGATCTTTCTAATCCATCTAACTACCGTCCCATAGCTTTGACCCGCTGTGTCTGTAAATTGATGGAAAAAATGGTCAATGCTAGGCTCATGTGGAAACTCGAAACCGATGGCCTTTTGGCAAAAGAACAGTGTGGTTTCCGCAAACATCGTAGTACAGTTGACCATTTGATTCGTCTGGAATCTACACTTAGGAACGCTTTTTTAAACAGACAGCATGCAGTGGCAATTTTCTTTGACTTGGAGAAGGCCTACGATACCACCTGGAAGTCGGGGATACTTCATGATCTCCACGATCTGGGTTTTCGAGGTCATCTTCCGCTTTTTATTCAAAATTTTTTGGCAGAACGACAGTTTCAGGTCCGGGTTGGCACCACTCTCTCTGATGTCCACGAGCAGGAGTTGGGTGTTCCACAGGGGAGCATACTATCGCCTGCCCTCTTTAGTATTAAGATCAACAACATTGTTCAATCAGTTCAGCAGGGTTCAGACTGCTCATTGTTTGTGGATGATTTTGCTGTCTACGCAACTGGAAGCCTGTACCCAAGTGTCCAGCGCAGGCTCCAGCTTTGCGTAGATAAAATCCATCGGTGGGCGGATGAAAACGGTTTCACCTTTTCTGCTACAAAAACCCAGTGTATTCACTTCCATAATTTCCGTCAGTTTTTTC
This sequence comes from Conus ventricosus, assembly GCA_018398815.1. NCBI lineage: Eukaryota > Metazoa > Mollusca > Gastropoda > Neogastropoda > Conidae > Conus > Conus ventricosus. The sequence continues at coordinate 59,912,647 of CM031606.1, read as the reverse complement.
CAGATCCGGAACTTCAAGTAGGGAAATCTCCCATTCCAGCTGTTAAAGAGGCCAAATTTCTGGGAGTCATTTTTGACCAAAAACTTAACTTTCTCAGCCATATTAAAAACCTCAAAACTGCTTGCCAAAAGGCACTGAATATTCTGCGGGTCGTAGCACACACCGACTGGGGCGCTGATAAGAAAACTTTGTTGCACCTCTACAGAGCCCTGGTCCGTTCCAAACTGGACTACGGTTGTGCTGTGTACGGCTCCGCAAGATCATCTTACCTCAAACTCTTGGACCCTATCCACCATCAGGGCTTCGTCTCTGTCTTGGAGCGTTCCGCACCACCCTGTGTACAGCCTGTACGCAGAGGCAGGTGAACCTTCACTGTCCAACGCAGGCTGAAACTGTCTTTGAATTATTACATCCGACTGTTCTCAGAACCGCAGAATCCTGCCTATGACTGTGTTTTTGACCCTCCGTTCCAAAGTAAGTTTGAAACAAACCCGAAATGTATTCCGCCGTTTGGGCTTCGTATGCAGCCTCACGTGCGGAATGCAGGTATAGACCTGGGAGTAGTTTCCGATTTTTCCAAGTTTCCGGATCAACCTCCATGGACCTTTTTCACACCAGAGATTCGTTTTGATCTCGCAGCTTTCCGTAAGGAGTCTACCAGC
>CM031606.1:59889485-59904485 GCA_018398815.1 Conus ventricosus | reverse complement strand
ATTGGGAGAGTATCTAACCTGTGGCCTAATGACATTTTCCTGAAACAGAAAGGAGGGAGGTATTGGGAGAGTATCTAGCCTGTGGCCTAATGACATTTTCCTGAAACAGAAAGGAGGGAGGTGTTGGGAGAGTATCTAGCCTGTGGCCTAATGACATTTTCCTGAAACAGGGCTTTCAGGGCAGCCACCGAAAGGCAGAGTAGAAAAATGAGAAGAATGTGCTATACAGATGTCAGACGCAAAGGAAGAAGAAGAAGAAGACGAAGAAGCAGAAGCAGAAGAGGAAGCAGAAGAAGAAGTAGAAGAAGTAAAAGACGAAAAAGAGAGAGAAGGAGAAGAAGAAGAAGGAGAAGAAGAAGAAGCAGAAGAAGGAGAAGAAGAAGTAGAAAAAGAAGAAGAAGACCAAAAGAGAGAGAAGAAGAAGAAGAAGAAGAGGAGGAGGAGAGAGAGAGAGAGAGAGAGAGAGAGAGAGAGAGAGAGAGAGAGAGAGAGAGAGAGAGAGAGAGAGAACGAACGAACAACGAACGAACGAACGAATCTTTTTTAATGCGGGATAAAGAATAAGCACAATACAGGCTTTTTTACATCTTGCCCTCGATGAAGTAGAAAAAAATAATGATAATATGTGACTTAAAAACTAAATGAACTATCCAAATAATGAAAAGAATACTAGACTGAAACACAAAAGGCAGTCCAAAAATAAGACAATCAACCTTTCAAACACACACACACACACACACACACACACACACACACACACACACACACACACACAAGAAAACAACTTTGCAAAAATTTGGATCTGAACGTGATGCAAGAGAGGTAGAAAAAGAATGTGCTGACTGTCCAAGAAGAGAGCTTTGCCGTTGAATAACATGGGAAATGCCGGCCACATCAGCGCTGATACAGCTGAACACTTTGCCGTTGAATAACACAGGAAGTGCCGATCACATCAGCGCTGTAAGCAGCTGAACACTGAGTAAGGCAACCATGACTGGTATCTGCTACGAGATGCGATTGCCTACTGGGTAACCAACCAAGTATACCCAGAACTTACAAAATAGTAAGGGAAAACGTGTGCTCAGAGAGAGAGAGAGAGAGACAGACAGACAGACAGACAGACAGAGATCCAAATTCTCCACTCCACACCCGGAAAAAACATTGGAGATGGTGGAAAAAAGAGGCGTTGGACGAGGGACAAACGGTACAAGGAAGAAGAACACAGACACTCCAGCGAGTCCACCCCACCCTGTGATAAAATTCGTTTCCTGCTGTGAAAGGAAATTAGTTTTACGCCATATCAGTCGTACATCAGTGTCAGGGAGCCATTGATTTTGCTCTCTCCTCTCTCTCTCTCTCTCTCTCTCTCTCTCTCTCTCTCTCCACACCATGATTTTCTATGACAACTGACAGCGAAAAAACGCGCGAAGATCCATGTTTGCACTTCACTGACAAGATTTATTTGAACTTCACATTTGTTGAATCTGTTAGTCAACAAACTTGCGAAAAATTCACAAGCTGGGGGGGGGGGGGGGGGGGGGGTTGTTAGTCGTCGTGATAATTCAAAAAATTTTCCGATAAAGAGATAGAAAAGCTGAAATCATGTCAGAGTCATGAATGCTGTTTTTTTTTTTTGCGGCGGAAAGTACAAGCAGCGAAATTCAACGGTACAGAAATCGGCGGACCATTCTCCGTTATACAGAAGACCGAGTTCCTGCCCTGACGTGGCCTTTGTGGTGGAGAGGGCGGTAAACAATAAGACTTACCCACACAGAAGACAGAGTTCCTGCCCTGACGGGGCCCTTTGTGGTGGAGAGGGCGGTAAACAATAAGACTTACCCACACACAGAAGACAGAGTTCCTGCCCTGACGTGGCCTTTGTGGTGGAGAGGGCGGTAAACAATAAGACTTACCCACACACAGAAGACAGAGTTTGCCTGACGTGGCCTTTGTGGTGGAGAGGGCGGTAAACAATAAGACTTACCCACACACAGAAGACAGAGTTCCTGCCCTGACGTGGCCTTTGTGGTGGAGAGGGCGGGTAAACAATAAGACTTACCCACACACAGAAGACAGAGTTCCTGCCCTGACGTGGCCTTTGTGGTGGAGAGGGCGGTAAACAATAAGACTTACCCACACACAGAAGACAGAGTTCCTGCCCTGACGTGGCCTTTGTGGTGGAGAGGGCGGTAAACAATTAAGACTTCCCCGCACACACAGAACAGACGAGTCCAGCGGTCGGGGTCACTGTCCCGTTTCTGCCCTCCACGTTCTTGTGAGAGCACTTGAGACTGAGTGACTTCCCTTTCTCCGGTGACTTCTTCTTCAAAGCTTATCTATCACTCTTCTCACTGCAAAACACACAGATGTGTCATACATACGTACCAGGTCCGTAATGTGAGCACACGGATTTACAGACTTGAATTCACACACATGCGTTCGCGTGTTCACACACACACACTGACTGACTGACTGAAACCATTTACTGTCAGATTAACATATTGTTGTATTGTTGTACTGACAAACGCACAAACACACACACGCGCGCGCGCGCGCGCACCCCCACACGCACACACACACACACATGCACGCACGCACGCACGCACACTCACACACACACACACACACACCACACACACACACACACACCCCACACAACACACACACACAGAGGCACGCACACAGAGGCACGCACACACACACACACACACACACACACACACACAACACACACACACACACACACACACACGGAGAAAAGGGGGAGAGAGAGAGAGAGAGAGGGGAGAGAGAGAGAGAGAGAAGAGAGGGGAGAGAGAGAGACAGAGAGACAGAGAGGCGTTAGGGGGGCGTCGCTGCACACTGGCAACTCTATATGCACACCACTCTGATAAGTCGAGAAGGTGCGTGCGCGCGGGTGCACATTTCACACACACGCACGCACGCATGCACGCACACACGCACGCACACACACACTAACACACACCACACACACACACACCACAAAACACCCCACACCACGCACACACACACACACACACAACCACACACACACACACACACACACACTCACACACGCACGCCATAATATCAAAACCCTTTTCCCTGCTTCCGTCTCTGATGCTTTTCTATCAGGCGGACTGTGTCGGTTACATTCTATCATCAGTTTCCTTGTTGCAAACAGGACGAAAATGGTACTGCCTGTGATAACGAAAAAGCCTGTGATAACGGGACAGTCTGTGACAATGGTACAGCCTGTGATAACGGGACAGTCTGTGATAATGGGACAGCCTGTGATAATGGGACAGCCGATGACAATGGGACAGCCCGTGACAATGGACAGCCTGTGATAATGGGACAGCCGATGACAATGGGACAGCCTGTGATAATGGACAGCCGATGACAATGGGACAGCCTGTGACAATGGGACAGCTGTGATAATGGGGCAGTCTGTGTCAATTGGACAGCCTGTGATAATGGGACAGTCTGTAATAATGGGACAGCTGTGATAATGGGAAGTCTGTGTAAATGGGACAGCCTGTAATAATGGGACAGTCTGTAACAATGGGACGGTCTGTGATAATGGGACAGCCTGTGACAATAGGACAGCCTGTGACATGGGACAGTCTGTGAAATGAGACAACCAATGACAGTGGAACAGCTGTGGAATGGGACAGCCCATGACAATGGGACAACCTGTGACAATGGGACTGCCTGTGATAATGGGCAGCTGTGACAATGGGACAGCCTGTGATAATGGGACAGCCGTGACAAAGGGACCAGCCTGTGATAATGGGACAGCCGATGACAATGGGAACCAGCCCTTGACAAAGGGACAGCCTGTGATAATGGTCAAGCCGATGACAATGGGGACAGCCTGTATAATTAGGGAAAACAAATAGCCGATTGACAATGGGACAGCCTGTGACAATGGGAACAGCCTGTATAATGTCAGTCTGTGTTAATTGGACAGCCTGTGATAATGGGACAGTCCTGTAATAATTGACAGCCTGTATAAGGGAAAGTCTGTGTAAATGGACACAGCCTGTAATAATGGGACAGTCTGTAACAATGGACGGTCTGTGATAATGTGACAGCCGTGACAATAGACAGCCTGTGACAAAGGGACATCGTTACAGTGGACAGTCCATTAATGTGACTTCTGTTATAATGGGACAAGCCTGTGACAATGGGAGAGCTGTGACAATGGGACATTCTGTAGGACAAAGAGGCAAGCTTCTGACAATGGACAGTCTGTGATAATGGGAACAGAAGGACAGCCTTGACAATGGACAGCCTGAGAATAATGGGAACATCTGTGATAATGGGACAGTCTGTACAATGGACAAGCCTGTGACAATGGGATAGAGCTTGTGACAATTGGACATTCTGATGATAATGCGACACTTCTGACAATGGGACAGCCCTTTGATAAAGGGAACAGTCATGGACAGAGCCTGTTACAATGACACAGCTGAGGATAATGGAACATCTGTGAAAATGGACAGTCTGTGACAATGGGACAGCCTGATGACAATGGACAGCTTGGTTATAATCACTTAACTTCTTGCACAATATGGTGCAAACTGGAAGAAAAGTGATTTTTCGAGCGTTTTCATGTCCTGAATATGTTTTCTCTGCTGAGAAAGACCAAAGAGGTCGAAACGCGGTCGTGATTTGATATTGTATCTGCTTGTCCCTTTTGTCGGGCGGAAAATTAATTTTTCCTTCAAATTTGTTTAAACTTCCACCTGCTTTACACACTTTGAAACTAAAATTATATTTAAGTGTTTGAGGGTTCCGTTCATCCCTCCCCCCCCCCCCCCCCCCCCCCCAACCCCCTCTTCCCCCACCTCCCACCGCTCAAACCTGAATTGCTGAATGGGTTTGTGATGACCTACGGGCTCAATGGGAGGAGCGAAACCACACAACGATTTCCATCCCATTTTTCCAATGATTGCGTCCCTTGAGTGTTGCTCAAGATTTCCGAATAAAACTGCAGAGAGCGGGCTCCTCCCAACCTGGCTACTGCCAGGAACTTCATGAAAGGAAGCAAGGAGCACTGCCCCTGTCATATAGAATTCACCTCTAACGACCTCACTGATTCTTGTAAGCCTCGCATTCCTCGACCTTTCATTTCTAATGCCCTCAGTGTACTTCTCCATAACCATTCCTGACGTGACTTCGGCCAAAGTCATCGGGTCGACAAGTTCGAAAACGAATTCGAAACAAGCAGTTATTGTCAATGGGAAGCTTAGAAGGTGGGTCATGCGAATTGAGCAGATCAGGTCTCTCCCAGAACGCTGCCCAAGTGACTCAGCCGCCGTAGAATCACCGCCGGCCGGGTTATTTTTTTATGATATAATGTCTCACGACAACTCAAAACAGTTTGCTCTCTGTGGATCGTCGTTGACGAGGACTCCAACACAATGCATCCTTTGTGCCATGCCGTGAGGAACCGGAATGAATGGTGTAGAAAAGGAATGCCACAGAAAGTGGCGAGCGGGGAAGTACGGGGGAGGGGAGGAGGGGGGGGGGGGCTACGGAAATGAGAACAAAAAAAACGACGACAAAAATGCCGCACGGCTCTATGATCTCTTTACAGACACGCGGTCTGCCAGCACCGCAAATACGATCAGTCAACACTGGCTCCGCAATATTGAGGACGAGCACACGCAATAAACACACATATTAAACGTCCCTCCTTCATCCCCGCCGCCGCAAAAGATACATGTTAACGAAACCGCCTGCGCACGCACGCATGCACGAGCACACCGCAGCCACGCAAACATGCGCACGAGCATTTTCCTCATGTAGTAAATCATTTCGCAGTAAAAAGGAAAAAAAAAACAAAACAAAGCAATGCACACAAAACAGAAAGAAAATACCACCCGTATACCATGCATATACATAGCTGCGTGATTAACATACACCGTGTTACACCTCCACAACACATTAGCTGCGCACCACTTTTCACACACACATCACAAACACCACACACAACACACTCACACACACACACCCCAATTACACCTCACCCCCAATCACTCCATCCATGGAATGATTGAACTCACACAACGTTTAAGATCACTTGTTGAAGGGGAAAAAATCCATAAAATCGAATGAGTGACCGACTCCCGTAAACCATATCACACCTTAAAAAAAAAATGTTAATAAATCGATCGAGTGAACACACACACATATAAATAACACTATTTTAAAAAAAAAAAAAAAGTTACGTAAATCGAAGACGCATAAACAATGCACAGATCCTCCTAAGTCAGGCACGTGAGAGAGAGAGAGAATAGAGAGAGAGAGAGAAATAGAGAGAGAGAGAGAGAGAGAGAGATAGAGAGAGAGAGAGAGAGAGGCAGAGAGACAGACTGACTGACAGATAAACAGACATACACTGCAGTAAGGCCCAAAACATCTGCGTTCTCCAACTTCCAACGTCTTCCTTCACTCACCTGTCTGTCTGTCTGTCAGACGTCCCTCTGCTAAAGAAAGATAATCCGCATGTATTGGTAAACATAAGCCTCATTCATATTGTGACGTCACGTAAATTATTGCCGTCAACTTAAAATGACAAATTAAATACAAACCGTAAAAATAATATGGAGAAAGAAAAGGGAGCAAGAAACCAAACGGCAGAGGATTTGTGTCCAGCCTACTTTATTTGTTTAAAAAAATCATCGTTTTTCACATAGTGTTACTATGAGGATAGGCTGACTTTCAAGTCAGTATAGATCGAAGTTAAATTGTGTATGTGGGATACTTTTGATGACGGTACCCGCGGAATATGTAGCAGGAAATGTATTAGTTATAAAATTATTGTGAAGCCATTGTCGCCGAGATGACTCTAAAACTCCTGTAAATTTTTATTATTGTTCTCCATTGTACCACCCGCCTGTGTGTCGGTGGGCTATATTTATTGATGTAGAATCACTGGTATAAAAATACACGAGAAGTTAATATTTGATTTTAGATCAACGGTGAGTCGAACCGAAGTTTATTGTGTTCTATGGGAACATTGTTGAAATTGGTGTTCTCCGGGATACATATGTTTTTACTGTGTGCTTTAAGAATCTGCGTTTCTTCATACAGATTGGATTTGCTGTGCATTATGACGCTGCGGTTCTTTCTACCTGTGGATTGCTTGTGCTTTTTATCAGGCTGGTTCTTCTTGCTATGGTTACTGTGCCTTGTGAATTTGCGGTTACTTCTTCTGATAGTTTACTGACGAAATTTATTGGTGCATGCTGTGGTGCGACCCCTGTTTCTATCATCATCGCTTGTGGTTTTGTGAACGGCCTGTGTAACCCGTGGTGGGACCTTGGTTTCCGTCATCGACCTATTTTAATGCTGTAGACTGTGCGTGGGTACTGTGGACAGAAATGCGTTGATTGTATATGTGAGATACTAGTGGACGTACGCCGGCGAGATCTGGAGTTTATATCAAGATACCGAATATGAATTCGCTGATATAAGATGATTGAAGTGTCTATGAAAGATTCATAACTGACGTCATTGATCTGTATTCTATGTAATGGCATGTATTATTTGGTAACGATCAATTGATGTTCAGGCAGCATATACAAAGACGAAAATATAACACGAGTTGTTTGCCTGGCTAACTATGTTCGTATGGTGTGGGTGTGTGTAGGTGAAAAGTCGAACACGCATCCAAGACTTTTGGAGTGAGAGCTCAGACCAACATAACACCACCAAACAACCATCCGTACCTCTGATACGCCCACAAACAGTACTGATTAATATTGTTATTACACTCAGTCATTGCTTGAATCTTAACATGTTGCAGACAATTTGGCATTGATTACCGAAAGTGTTTTCTTTCCCCCATATCCCTAAAATCCGTATCGTTTTATCTCATCTTTGTTAGGTTGGGTTGATAATACTTATCTTTTTTAAGAGGATTGCCCGTTAATGCCTTGTTTTGAAAAAAAAAAATCCTCTTGGAATCATATAAATTTTAGTGGAACAGGAGTTTCCTCAAATTTTTTTTTTTTTTTTTTTTGCTTGTGATAGCAATTGTTTGTATTTGATCCACTAGTGTGTGTGTCGGGTTTGACAGACATTATTTCATATTTTCATGATGGCACAGAAGGCTAAGGAAGAAAGTCCTGTTGTGTCCTCTGTGGACGAGAAAGTTTTTCGCTAAAATACTATACAGAACGAGGTAAGGAATGTGGACTGGAAGGGAGAAGATTGTTGCCTATGTAGGACAACGTATTGCCAGACAGGAAAGAGAGGAAAGAATGCGATTGAAAGACTTTCAGATGAGAAGTACAGAAGAAGAGAAAACTAAAAGAGAGCGGGGGACAAATACAATAGGAAACTAAAAGAGAGCAGATACAAGAGGAAAATAAAAGAGAGCAGATACAGATCAAGAGGAAACAAAAAAGATAGCAGATACAAGAGCAGGAGGAAACAAAAAAGAATGCAGTAGGAAACAAAGAGAATGCAAGAGGTAGAGAAACTAAACGAATATAATTACAAATAACCTCTCAGCAGAGTGCGGGTCTCAGACAGTAACAGTGAGAGTCCAGGGTACGGGTTTTCCCAGGTTTAACGCCCCTCGCCCAACCTTTCCTAAGTTTGCCCTTTTAAAGAAAGATTTGTGATAAATACAGTTACTTGTTTCGTTTTGAAACCCATGCTCGTTGCCTTGGGATGGTCTGAGAGTTTTGTGGGTAACATACCTGTCAGCACTACTTGATGATCTGCTTTAACTCTCTATCACAGTCCTCGCTGATAATAATGTGTGTCTTACGAGCTTTTGAAAGAGAGCTACTGAAAAAATTTCAATGTACACCAGATGGGTTTCGTAAGTCGTTTTCGGGTGAGGCTAAGCCTAGCTCGATTAACCATTCGAGACCGTTGCAGTTGAACTTAGGCGTTTGTTGACCCGTGGTTCTCTTTGTCAAAAATTGATAAAGTCATTTGGAAGAATCTGGTGGATCTTATCTTACTGAGCATTTTTTGGAGTTGTCTCCTAAGATTGGCCACTTAATTGTGTGAGAAGATGTGAAAACTTTGATGAAATATCAAGTCTGCAGAGTCAAACAGACGTGCTCAACCAACTAAGGTGCCTTTCTCAGGAAAGCGATGTAACAATTTTTTGCTTTCTGTTGGTCAAAACTCCTGTCAGTTTGTGACAAAATACATATCCCGTCATCTGATAAACTCCGTACTATGGACCAGTCTGACAGAGGAAACAGATACTCTACTTTTCAAAACAGTTGCCATTGGGTACTACACTGGTTCCATCGGCTGATCGGTGGAAGAACTGGTGTAGCTGTTATAGTGGTCATCAGAGCTTGGTTACTCAGCTGGTCGGAATAACTTTGCGTAGCCGTATCGTGGTCGGCGACCCGTTTATAACCTATGGCAAAAGATTTCCCAGGAAGTGCTTTTGATCAGCCTGCTAGTGTTTTGGTGATTTTTGGTAAAAAGACAGGACATGAAGCTGCTAGGTGGTCCATTGAAGTCAGTAGAAACCCTGTAGAATTGCACCTTAGCCACCCAGACACTGTCCCATTAGTGGTTGGCAACTCTACATTTAATCGAAACTCAGCAGACACAAACAGTCCCATTGCTTGTTGCTCTGTACTTGATACACCTTTTGCTTTGTCTAAGCTGCTGGTGATTCACAGGCAAATTACGTTTGAGTCTGGTTCAGGTGAAATGACACTTTTGAGGTTCTGTTCTGCGTGATACTGGTGCTACAATTGTGGCCGTTCGCAAAGGATTATTTTACTGACAGTCAGATTTAGGAACCACAGTGAAGTGTGTTTCTTTTGGTGGTCGTGTGATGATTTCCAACTGGCTACATTTTCAGTCAGGTTGTCCTTATTTGTGGCGATTAGACATGTTGTGTCTTGGATAGCCCTGTCACAGTCTCACATGTGTGGGTAATGTACCTGGAGTTTTCTGGAAGCGGTGAGTTGTAGTGATGTCTCTGGTGACTTTCTCTTATAGCCGCCGTTTACGAGGGCTAAGCAACACGTAGTGGACAAAAAGCCTTTGTGTCAGATCGCCTAATGATCTGAACATATCCCGTTCTGAACTTGTTAGAAACATAAGATGAGTCCATTTGAAATCTTGCTTTCACAGTTTAAAACGCATCTCTGATTGTCTGCTGTGTCTATCTTCTGATTTGAACCCTACAGTTCATCTTATTCACAAGGTTCTTCCATGCCTGGTTAAAGATAGCCTCCTTTGGCTTGGAGCAGGAACCAGATTTTCTTTGAGCACTCTCCCGATTTGGTCTTTCTGTTGATCCCTCTCCGAAGTCTGTTTGTACTGTCGTGAAGTGTTTGTACAGTTGGTGTCGTCCAGACTGTGATGACGCATTACCCATTCCCACTTTGCTGTTTCCAATGGGCGTCTTCCAAGCCAGATGAAAGATGTCTGACTTCAGTGCAGTTTGAATGAACTATGTCTGACAAAAGTACTAGGGAGTTTGCCGGTAATCCGAATGATTTTTCAGGACATTTTGACCCCCAAACCAGTTCTTTCTCAGTGATGCATCCTATAGAGATCCTTCTTACAACAGATGTCCCTGTAAGAAGAAGAGTTATGATAACCCCTTTCTGCGAAAGAATGTTGATTGAGAGAGGATTGGTATCATGTTGGATCTTGGAATCATGAGGTTCCATCGAATAGATCCGTATACATCTCCATTGTGTCCGACAGAAGAAAGATTGTACTGTCGTTTCACTCCTGGGTTTGTGCTGAAGCTTTGAGGAAGATTCAGAAACTTGTCTCAGCACCTAGTGATTGTTAACTAGACTGTTAATACTTTTGTGTTCAGGACTGATGCTAGTTTCTGTTATATAGGGTGCTGTATTGCCACCAGTAGAATGGGATGATGTCCTTCACCCAGTCAGTATTCCTAGTCGAAAGATGCTGAATCGTGAGAAGGCAAATCAGCATATTGAGCGGGAATGTTTATCCATTTGTCCTCTACCCCAGGGGTTGGAAGGGCTGACTGAGTGTCAGTAGACATGAAGGCAATAATCATCTGGGTGTGGGGTGCAGCCCTTACCCAACCATTGTCCTACCCCCTGGGGGTATGGAGAGGCTGACCGATGGTCAGGTAGACATGAGTGGTCTCAACACCCAGAATTGGGTATGGAGAAGGCTGACCGAGATGTCAGTATAAATCATATATGCATGCCAACACGTGTGTGGGGGAGCAGCCCATGCCCAGCCGTCCGTCTCTACCCGATGTTGGTAAGGAGAGGTTGTCCGTGAGCAGCAACAAGCTAGCATGTAAAAGGGCTTCAGAGTTTCGTTGGAACGACAACTTGTGTTTTTCTGTGTGTAGAGTCCCTGGGAAGGAGTCCACGAACAGCTCCGTGAGCGCTTCGTTTTACCGTCGAGTGAATGTAATTTGTAGTTGTGTATTCTGCAGTTTGTTTACTTCTTTTTCAAGAAAAACACTTCGGTCAATGTTTTTTTTCTTGAGGAGGGAGTATTGTGACGTCAAAGTAAATTATGACGTCAACTTAAAATGACAAATTTAAATACATGACGAAAATATAAATATGAGAAAGAAAAGGGAAGCAGGAAACTACCGGCTTGAGGATTGTTGTCCAGCCTAATTAATTTTGTTTAATCATCGTTTTTCTCCATAGTGTTACTAATTGGAGAGGCTGACTTTCAAGTCAGTAATAGATCGAAAATTAATTGAGTATGTGGGATACTTTGTGACGTACCATCGGAATATGTAGCAGAAATGATATTTGTTTATAAATTGTTGTGAATGCTGACGCGCCGAGAGTGACTTAAAACCCTGTAAAGAATATTTACTATGTGCTCCAATTGTACCACCGCTAAGTGTGTCTTTGGCTTATTTAATGATGTGAACACTTGTAGTAAAAATACACGGAGAAGTTAATATTGTATTTAGATCAACGGTGCGGCGAACCTGAAGATATTGGTTCAATTGGCCCTTTGGTGAAATATTTTGGTTCTCCGGGGATTTCAATATGGTTTACTGTGCATTTATGAATCTGCGGTTCTTCTTCTGATGGATTCTTGTGCTTTATGAATCTGCGGTTCTTCTCCTGTGGATTCTGTGCTTTGTGAAACAGGCGGTTCTCGCTATGGGTACTGTGCTTGTGAATTTGCGGTTCTTCTTCTGATAGTTCGACGAAATATAATGTCTTGCTGTGTTGAACCCTTACTTCTCTTCTTCATCCTTGTTTTTTGTGAACGGATGTGTTTAACCGAGTGGGACCTTTGTTATCCGTCTTCGATCTTATTTAATGCTGAAGACTGTGCGTGGGTACTGTGGAACTGAATGCGTAGATTTGTATATGTGAGATACTGAGACGGGGCGCCGGCGAGATCTGTGAGATTATATCAAGATACTAGTATGATACGCAGATATATGATGATGAAGTGTCTTATGTTTTGATGTCTAATTGACGTGCAATTGATCATGTAATACTATTAATGGCAATGTATTGATTTGGTAACGATTCATATAGATGGTTCATGGCATCATATAAAATAAGAAAATATAACACGTGGTTGCCATGGCTATCTATGTGCGATGTGTGGGTGTGTGTATGGGGAAAAGTCGTACACGCATCCCAAACTTTTGAGATGAGAGTCATACAACAAAACACTGCACCAACACACATCTGTAACACATATCTGTATCTGCCTCCAAGATGTCGGCCGATGGCATTGGCAGGGACGGGAGAGACAGAGGATGGGGACGCCACTTATACAGACACTTTTGCAAGCGAAGGTTTGTATGCATGCACGTTTGTTTAAGGTGTGCATTTTTGCGCACACCATCCTTCGCTTGCAAGTGTCCTTATAAGTGCGTCCGTGTGTGCACGAGAAATTAAAGATTGCGTTTGTGTCTCTGTTCTGCGTGTCGGGGTCTTTGTGTTGGATGCAAATACGAAGCGTGAGAGCTAGTGCGTGTGTCATGCAGGCTTGCCCGTTAAGAGCATCAGCTTTCATGCTTCACTGCCTTCCGCGGCGGTCCCTGCTGAGGTCATTGTCTCGCAAAAAAAAATATCTGGAGTCTGAAACGGTAGTTTAGCAATTCCCAGCCCACAGCAAAGCAGAACTGGCGAAAGGAAAACCTAAAGAAAAGAGAAAAAAACAACACACACACACACACACACACACACACACACACCCACACAGAGAGAGAGATGAGAGAGAGAGAGAGTGATTGATTGATTGATTGAATGATTGATTGATCTTTAATACCCCAGGATGAAGATTTTAGCCCAAAGCCTAGTCTTACAATCTGTTCCTTGTCATAGAGAAGAGAGGAAGAGAGAGAGAGAGACTGGTGACTGGAAAACTAAAGAAAAGAGACAAAATCACACACACAACACACACACACACACACACACACACACACACAGCACACACAACAGAGCTTATTAAGCTCCAGCGCAAAGTCGTTTAAAGGAACGCATGATTTAAATGCAGGCTATGCCCGTTATAGCAACAGTTTTCATGCTTCAACTGTGCCAGCCGCGGCGGTCCTGCTTGAGACATTTTCTCTCATAAAAAATATCTGGAGTTTAGGAAAACGTTGTTTTGCAAATTCCAGCCCACGCATAGCAAACTGGCGAAAGGAAAACCTAAAGAAAGAGAAAAACATCACTACACACACACACACACACAACACACACACACACAACACCCACACACACACACATACACACACACAGAGAGAGAGAGAGAGAGAGAGAGAGAAGAGAGAGAAGAGAGAGAGAGAGAGAGAGAGAGAGCACAGTGAGTAGGAAAAACCTAAAGAAAGAGACAAAACTCAAACACACACACACACACACACACACACACACACACACACCACACAGAGAAGAAGAGAAAGAGAGAGAGAGAGAGAGAAGCTTTTAACTCCAGCGCAAAGTTTTAAAGGGAACTCTTGATACAATAAGCCAGCTCTGTAATGAATACAACACCACTACCTGCGTAGTACCGACAGGCTCGGTTGAATGAGTTAAAAAAACAGTCTGAGAAACTATTTTCCAACCCCCAAAACAATGAAGAAATGTAATGTAAAGATGTAAAAGGAAATACATAGAGCGCCAAAACCTGGCGAGAGCCCCAAATCGCATGTTTAGCAGAAAACATGATAAAAAAAACTAATTCTAACACCAAAGCGCGCGCGCGCGCGACGCGCACACACACACACACACACCCACACACACACACACACACACACACACACCCAACTCACAAAACAACACACACACACAACACACACACACACACGCACACACACACACACACACACCACATACACACACACAACACAAAAAGATTGAAATGAAATCTTACAGACGCGGATACAACAGACGGATGCCACCTCATCAGTAATCCCAGCTGTGTCGACAGTTTCCTTTGCTAAGTGAATGACACAACTGAACGCTCCTGGTCCGACACTGAACCCTTCTCTGTCGCACTGGAGGCGTCCGACCGACCGTCCTGTTAGTCTGTCGTACCTGTCTGGCTGCCCTCTCTCTCTCTCTCTCTCTCTCGCTCTATCCTTCACTCAACTCTCTCTCTCTCACTCGATTCTCATCTCTCTCTAGTCTCTCTCTGTCCTCTCTCGCTCTCTGTCTCTCTGTCCGTCTCTATGTCTGTCTGTCTGTCTGTCCTTCTCTCACTCTCTCCTCTCCTCTCCCTCTCTCACTCTCTCTCTCGTTGTCTCTCTCTTCTTCTCTCTCTCTCTATCTGTCCATCACTCCTCACTCTCTCTCTCTCTCTCTCATCCCCTCTCTCATCTCCACTCTTCTCTCGTCTCTCACTCACCTCTTCTCTCTCTCTCCTCTAGTGATAGCCATGTAAGCGCGGCATTGGGAGAAGTGGGGATGGTAAGGAGGGCGGAAGATAGGATAAATATACAAATCATCCCTTTTAAATTTTTAAAGGTAAAAAAAAGTTTTGTTTAATCCGGGGAAATTTTTCATATGT